>JARJIL010000006.1:42282224-43000557 GCA_038502395.1 Dittrichia graveolens
TATTTTTGAATTGTTTTTACTTAAAAACACATAAACCTTTTAAAAACTATTAAACGCCCGTACAAACACAAATAAAATGAACAAAAAATTATACGCATATGTCGAACATGTCGTTGCATGATAAACGATGTTTATTTATAAAACTTGTTTCTAAACCTATTATAACACACACGAGCGTGTTTATAGACACACGTGTAGAACCTCTTATTTCACTAATTTGAAAACACCTACATTAAATAAGAGAATACGTGTTTGTTGGTGCAATTTTACCATTTTTTAATCCATCAATATAAAAAAGAAATTCAAATCCGTCGCCAAGTTGTGGTATTTGTGATGGAGTTGCGACGAAACCAAACTTATCATTTTTTTAATTGTTTTTTTATATAAAAAACTCATAAACTTTTTTAAAAACTATTAAATGACTATGCAAACACAATTAAAATGAACAAAAAAATACGCATTTGTCGAACATGTCGTTGAAACAATACTTCATGTTTATTAAACTTGTTTGTAAACCTATTATAACTCACACGGCCGTATCTATAAACTCACATGTATAACCTCTTAATTCACAAAAGTGATAACACCTACATTAAATTAGATAATACGTGCTTTTGGTGCAATTTTACCATTTTTAAATCTAAATATACAAAAAAACAATTTCAAGGCCTTCTCAAATCCGTCGCAAACTTATACTATTTGTGACGGATTTGCGACAGACCAAACTTATCATTTTATTTTTGAATTGTTTTTTATATAAAAAAACTCATAAACATTTTTAAAAACTATTAAATGACTATACGAACATAAATAAAATATAGAAAAAATAATACGCATATGTCGAACATGTCATTGCATGATAAACGATATTTTAATTTTAGAAAACTTGTTTCTAAACATAATAAAACATGCACGGTCGGGTCTACAGGCACACGTGTAGAACGTCTTATTTCTCCAAAATGAAACACATACATTAAATGAGAGAATACATGTTTGTTAGTGATATTTTACCATTATTTATTCCAAAAATACAAAAAAATTTCAAAGGCGTCACAAATCCGTCGCAGTCTTATAGTATTTGTGACGGACCAAACTTGTCATTTTATTTATATAAAAAACTCATAAACATTTTTAAAAACTATTAGACGTCTATACAAACACAAATAAAGTATAGAAAATATTATACGCATATGTGGAACATGTCATTGAATGATAAACGATATTTCAAGTTTACAAAATTGTTTATAAACACAATAAAACGTGCACGGTCGGGTCCACAGGAACACGTGTAGAACCTCTTATTTCAGCAAATCGATAATACATACATTAAATGAGAGAATATGTGTTTGTTAGTGTAATTTTACAATTTTTTATTCTAAAAATACAAAAAAAAAAATTCAAGGGCCTAACAAATTCCTCGCAAACTTATAGTATTTGTGACAGATTTGCGATGCTCCCGAACTTGTCATTTTATTTTTGAATTGTTTTTACTTAAAAACACATAAACCTTTTAAAAACTATTAAACGCCCGTACAAACACAAATAAAATGAACAAAAAATTATACGCATATGTCGAACATGTCGTTGCATGATAAACGATGTTTATTTATAAAACTTGTTTCTAAACCTATTATAACACACACGAGCGTGTTTATAGACACACGTGTAGAACCTCTTATTTCACTAATTTGAAAACACCTACATTAAATAAGAGAATACGTGTTTGTTGGTGCAATTTTACCATTTTTTAATCCATCAATATAAAAAAGAAATTCAAATCCGTCGCCAAGTTGTGGTATTTGTGATGGAGTTGCGACGAAACCAAACTTATCATTTTTTTAATTGTTTTTTTATATAAAAAACTCATAAACTTTTTTAAAAACTATTAAATGACTATGCAAACACAATTAAAATGAACAAAAAAATACGCATTTGTCGAACATGTCGTTGAAACAATACTTCATGTTTATTAAACTTGTTTGTAAACATATTATAACTCACACGGCCGTATCTATAACCTCACATGTATAACCTCTTAATTCACAAAAGTGATAACACCTACATTAAATTAGATAATACGTGCTTTTGGTGCAATTTTACCATTTTTAAATCTAAATATACAAAAAAAACAATTTCAAGGCCTTCTCAAATCCGTCGCAAACTTATACTATTTGTGACGGATTTGCGACAGACCAAACTTGTCATTTTATTTTTGAATTGTTTTTTATATAAAAAAACTCATAAACATTTTTAAAAACTATTAAATGACTATACGAACATAAATAAAATATAGAAAAAATAATACGCATATGTCGAACATGTCATTGCATGATAAACGATATTTTAATTTTAGAAAACTTGTTTCTAAAAATAATAAAACGTGCACGGTCGGGTCTACAAGCACACGTGTAGAACCTCTTATTTCAGCAAATTGATAACAAATACATTAAATGAGAGAATACGTGTTTGTTAGTGTAATTTTACCATTTTTATTCTAAAAATACAAAAAAAATTCAAGGGCGTAACAAATTTGTCGCAAACTTATAGTATTTGGGACAGATTTGCGATGCTCCAGAACTTGTCATTTTATTTTTGAATTGTTTTTACTTAAAAACACATAAACCTTTTAAAAACTATTAAACGCCATACAAACAAAAATAAAATGAACAAAAAATTATACGCATATGTCGAACATGTCGTTGCATGATAAACGATGTTTATTTATAAAACTTGTTTCTAAACCTATTATAACACACACGAGCGTGTTTATAGACACACATGTCGAACCTCTTATTTCACTAATTTGAAAACACCTACATTAAATAAGAGAATACGTGTACTCTCACGTCGTGTAATGTCGTATGTATGATAGAGGTGGGGCTGTGTGCGTTATAATAGGTTTACAAACAAGTTTAATAAACATGAAATATCGTTTATCATGCAACGACATGTTCGACAAATGCGTATTTTTTTGTTCATTTTAATTGTGTTTTCCTAGTCATTTAATAGTTTTTAAAAAAGTTTATGAGTTTTTTATATAAAAAACAATTAAAAAATGATAAGTTTGGTTTCGTCGCAACTCCATCTCAAATACCATACCTTTGCGACGGATTTGAATTTCTTTTTTATATTTATGGATTAAAAAATGGTAAAATTGCACCATCTGGCCAGCGTATGCTTGTTGAATTGAAGGCATACCGCACACTACTTCAAATAGAAAGATATTGGTTTAATCTCAAAGCCTCGCCAGAAGACGTTCCACAAAAGTATTTTTTCATCTTGCTCCTTGAGCATTTCATTCCCCCTATGTTCGAGACCATTACCAACAAATTCTCCTGATGGAAAGACGAGATGCGATTCCTGGATGTAGTTGGATGTGGCATAGGAGAATGATTCTATGTTGAGCGTGCCCCTTGTCCATACGGACCTCGTGGCCAGAATGTCAAAGAAATGGTTGCGGGTTGACGATCAATTTGCATGTATAACCTCTTAATTCACAAAAGTGATAACACCTACATTAAATTAGAGAATACGTGTTTTTGGTGCAATTGTACCATTTTTAAATCTAAATATACAAAAAAACAAATTCAAGGCCTTCACAAATCCGTCGCAAACTTATAGTATTTGTGACGGATTTGCGACGGACCAAACTTGTCATTTTATTTTTGGATTGTTTTTTATATAAAAAAACTCATAAACATTTTTAAAAACTATTAAATGACTAAACAAACATAAATAAAATATAGAAAAAATAATACGCATATGTCGAACATGTCATTGAATGATAAACGATATTTTAATTTTAGGAAACTTGTTTCTAAACATAATAAAACGTGCACGGGTCGGGTCCACAGGCACACATGTAGAACGTCTTATTTCTCCAAAATGACAACACATACATTAAATGAGAGAATACATGTTTGTTAGTGTAATATTACCATTATTTATTCCAAAAACACAAAAAAATTCAAAGGCGTCACAAATCCGTCGCAAACTTATAGTATTTGTGATGGACCAAACTTGTCATTTTATTTATATAAAAAACTCATAAAACATTTTTAAAAACTACTAAACGACTATACAAACACAAATAAAATATAGAAAATATTATACGCACATGTCGAACATGTCGTTGTATGATAAACGATATTTCAAGTTTATAAAACTTGTTTATTAACATAATAAAACATGCACACTTGTAGAACCTCTTATTTCACCAAATTGATAACACATACATTAAATGAGAGAATACGTGTTTGTTAGTGTAATTTTACCATTTTTATTCTAAAAATAAAAAAAAATTCAAGGGCGTAACAAATTCGTCACAAACTTATAGTATTTGTGACAGATTTGCAATGCTCCCGAACTTGTCATTTTATTTTTCAATTGTTTTTACTTAAAAAACACATAAACATTTTAAAAACTATTAAACGACGATACAAACACAAATAAAATGAACAAACAATTATATGCATATGTCGAACATGTCGTTGCATGATAAACGATGTTTCGAGTTTATAAAACTTGTTTGTAAACCTACATTAAATGAGAGAATAAGTGTTTGCTCGTGCAATTTTACTATTTGGTAATCGATAAATACAAAAAACAAATTCAAATCTGTCACAAATCCGTCGCAAAGTTATAGTATTTGTGACGGAGTTGCGGCGAAACCAAACTTGTCATTTTATTTTGAATTGTTTATTATATAAAAAACTCTTAAACATTTTTCAAAACTATTAAATGACTATACAAACACAATTAAAATATAGAAAAAATTATACACATATGTCGAACATGTCGTTGCATGATAAACGATATTTCAAGTTTAGAAAACTTGTTTATAAACATAATAAAACGTGCACGACACACATGTAAAACCTCTTATTTCACCAAATTGATAACATATACATTAAATGAGAGAATACGTGTTTGTTAGTGTAATTTTACCTTTTTTTATTCTAAAAATACAAAAAAAATCAAGGGCGTCACAAATTCGTGGCAAAGTAATAGAATTTGTAACGGATTTGCGATACTCCCAAACTTGTCATTTTATTTTTGAATTGTTTTTTTATATAAAAACACATAAACCTTTTAAAAACTATTAAACAACCATACAAACATAAATAAAATGAACAAAAAATTATACGCATATGTCGAACATGTCGTTGCATGATAAACGATGTTTCAAGTGTATAAAACTTGTTTGTAAACCTATTATAACGCACACGAGCGTGTTTATAGACACACGTGTAGAACCTCTAATTTCACTAATTTGAAAACACTACATTAAATGAGAGAATACATGTTTCTTTGTGCAATTTTTCTATTTGTTAATCGATAAATACAAAAAACAAATTCAAATCAGTCACAAATCCGTTTCAAAGTTCTAGTATTTGTGATGGAGTTGCGACGAAACCACACTTGTCATTTTATTTTGAATTGGTTTTTATATAAAAAAAACTCATAAACATTTTTACAAACTATTAAACGACTATACAAATACAATTAATATATAGAAAAAATTATACGCATATGTCGAACATGTCGTTGCATGATAAACGATATTTTAAGTTTTGAAAACTTGTTTATAAACATAATAAAACGTGCACCGTCGGGTCTACAGGCACACATGTAGAACCTCTTATTTCACCAAATTGATAACACATTCATTAAATATGACAATATGTGTTTCTTAGTGTAATTTTACCATTTTTTTATTCTAAAATTACAAAAAAAAAATTCAAGGACGTCACAAATTCATCGCAAACTTCTAGTATCTGTGACGGATTTGCGATGCTCCCAAACTTGTCATTTTATTTTTGAATTCTTTTTTATATAAAAAACACAAACCTTTTAAAAACTAATAAACGGCCATACAAACACAAATAAAATGAACAAACAATTATATGCATATGTCTAACATGTCGTAGCATGATAAACGATGTTTCAAGTTTATAAAACTTGTTTGTAAACCTATTATAACATGCACGAGCGTGTTTATAAACACACGTGTAGAACCTTTTATTTCACTAATTTGAAAATACATACGCATTTGTCGAACATGTCGTTGCAAGATAAACGATATTTCATGTTTATTAAACTTGTTTGTAAACATATTATAACGCATACGGCCATATCTATAAACTCACGTGTATAACCTCTGAATTCACAAAAGTGATAACACCTACATTAAATTAGAGATTACGTGTTTTTGGTGCAATTTTACCATTTTTAAATCTAAAAATACAAAAAAAAACAATTTCAAGGCCTTCACAAATCCGTCGCAAACTTATAGTATTTGTGACGGATTTGCGACGAACCGAACTTGTTATTTTATTTTTGAATTGTTTTTTATATAAAAAAATTATAAACATCTTTAAAAACTATTAAATAACTTTACAAAAACATATAAAATATAGAAAAAATAATACGCATATGTCGAACATGTCATTGCATGATAAACGATTTTTTAATTTTAGAAAACTTGTTTATAAACATAATAAAATGTGCACGGTTGCGTCTACAGGCACACGTGTAGAATCTCTTATTTCACCAAATTGATAACACATATATTAAATGAGAGATACCTGTTTGTTAGTGTAATTTTACCATTTTTTATTCTAAAAGTACAAAAAAACAAATTCAAGACCGTCACAAATACGTCGCAATCTTATTGTATTTGTGATGGATTTACAACGCTCCCAAACTTGTCATTTAATTTTTAAATTGGCTTTCATATAAAAAAACACATAAACATTTCAAAAACTATTACATGACCATAAAAACACAAATAAAATGAACAAAAAATTACGCATATGTCTAACATGTCGTTGCATGATAAACGATGTTTCAAGTTTGTAAAACTTGTTTGTAAACCTATTATAACGCACACGAGCATGTTTATAGACACACGTGTAGAACCTCTAATTTCACTAATTTGAAAACACCTACATTAAATGAGAGAATACGTGTTTGTTGGTGGAATTTTACTATTTGTTAATCGATAAATACAAAAAACAAATTCAAATCCGTCACAAATCCGTCGCAAAGTTATGGTATTTGTGACGTAGTTGCGATGAAACCAAACTTGTCATTTTATTTTGAATTTTTTTTGTATAAAAAAACTCTTAAACATTTTTAAAATTATTGAATGACTATACAAACACAATTAAAATATAACAAAAATTATACGCATATGTCGAACATGTCGTTGCATGATAAACGATATTTTAAGTTTAGAAAAAAAAATTATAAACATAATAAAACGTGCACCGTCGGCTCTACAGGTGCACATGTAGAACCTCTTATTTCACCAAATTGATAACACATTCATTAAATGAGAGAATATGTGTTTGTTAGTGTAATTTTACCATTTTTTATTCTAAAAATACAAAAAAATAAATTCAAGGGCGTCACAAATTCGTTGCAAACTTATAGTATCTGTGACGGATTTGCGATGCTCTCAAACTTGTCATTTTATTTTTGAATTGTTTTTTTATATAAAAACACATAAACCTTTTAAAAACTATTAAACCACCATACAATCACAAATAAAATGAACAAACAATTTATATGCATATGTTGAACATGTCGTTGCATGATAAACGATGTTTCAAGTTTATAAAACTTGTTTGTAAACCTATTATAACACATACGAGCATGTTTATAAACACACGTGTAGAACCTCTTATTTCACTAATTTGAAAACACCTACATTAAATGAGAGAATACGCGTTTCTTGGTGCAATTTTACCATTTTTAATCGATAAACATAAAAAAGAAATTCAAATCCATCACAAATCCGTCGCAAAGTTATGGTATTTGTGATGTAGTTGCGAAAAAACCAAACTTGTCCTTTTATTTTTTAATTTTTTTATATAAAAAACTCATAAACTGTTTTAAAAACTATTAAATGACCATAAAAACACAAATAAAAAGAACAAAAATTTATACCAATATGTCAAACATGTCGTTGCATGATAAACGATATTTCATGTGTATAAAACTTGTTTGTAAACCTATTATAACGCACACGGCTATATCTATAACCTCGCGTGTAGAACCTCTTAATTCACAAAATTCATAACACGTATATTAAATAAGAGAATACGTGTTTTCGTGCAATTTTACCATTTTTAAATCTAAAAATACAAAAAAAAACTATTTCAAGGCCTTCACAAATCCGTCGCAAACTTATAGTATTTGTGACGAATTTTCGACGGACCAAACTTGTCATTTTATTTTTGAACTGTTTTTTATATAAAAATATTATAAACATCTTTAAAAACTATTAGATGACCATAAAAACACAAATAAAATGAACAAAAAATTATACGCATATGTCGAACATGTCGTTGCATGATAAACGATGTTTCAAGTTTATAAAAACATATTTGTAAACCTATTATAACACACACGAGCGTGCTTATACACACACGTGTAGAACCTCTAATTTCACTAATTTGAAAACACCTACATTAAATGAGAGAATACGTGTTTGGTGGTGCAATTTTACTATTTGTTAATCGATAAATACAAAAAACAAATTCAAATCCGTCACAAATACGTCGCGAAGTTATAGTATTTGTGACGAAGTTGTGACGAAACCAAATTTGTTATTTTATTTTGAATTGTTTTTTATATAAAAAACTCATAAACATTTTTAAAAACTATTAAATGACTATACAAACACAATCAAAATATAGAAAAAATTATATGCATATGTCGAACATGTCGTTGCATGCTAAACGATATTTGAAGTTTAGAAAAGTTGTCTCACCAAATTGATAACACATACATTAAATGATAGAATACTTGTTTCTTAGTGTAATTTTGCGATTTTTATTCTAAAATTACAAAAAAAAAATTCAAGGGCATCACAAATTCGTCGTAAACTTATAGTATGTGTGACGGTTTTGCGATGCTCCCAAAGTTGTCATTTTATTTTGAATTGTTTTTTATATAAAAAACACATAAACCTTTTAAAAACTATTAAACGACCATACAAGCACAAATAAAATTAACAAACAATTATACGCATATGTCAAACATGTCGTTGCGTGATGAACGATGTTTCAAGTTTATAAAACTTGTTCGTAAACCTATTATAACACACACGAGCGTGTTTATAGACACACGTGTAGAACCTCTTATTTCACTAATTTGCAAACACCTACATTAAATGAGAGAGTATGTGTTTGTTCGTGCAATTTTACCATTTTATAATCGGTAAATATAAAAAAGAAATTCAAATCCGTCACAAATCCGTGGCAAAGTTATGGTATTTGTGATGGAGTTGCGAAGAAACCAAACTTGTCCTTTTATTTTTTAATTGTTTTTTATATAAAAAACTCATAAACTTTTTTAAAAACTATTAAATGACCATAAAAACACAAATAAAAAGAACAAAAATTTATACGAATATGTAAACGATATTTCATGTTTATAAAACTTGTTTGTAAACCTATTATAACGCACACGGCTGTATCTATAACCTCACGTGTAGAACCTCTTAATTCACAAAATTGATAACACCTATATTAAATGAGAGAATACGTGTTTTTGTGCAATTTTACCATTTTTAAATCTAAAAATACAAAAAAACTATTTCAAGGCCTTCACAAATCCGTCGCAAACTTATAGTATTTGTGACGGATTTGCAACGGACGAAACTTGTCATTTTATTTTTGAATTGTTTTTATATAAAAAATTATAAACATCTTTAAAAACTATTAAATAACATTACAAACACAAATAAAATATCGAAAAAATAATACGCATATGTCGAACATGTCATTGTATGATAAACGATATTTTAAATTTAGAAAACTTGTTTATAAACATAATAAAACGTGCACGGTCGCGTCTATAGGCACACGTGTATAACCTCTTATTTCACCAAATTGATAACACATATATTAAATGAGAGAATACCTATTTGTTAGTGTAATTTTACCATTTTTTATTCTAAAAATACAAAAAACAAATTCAAGGCCGTCACAAATACGTCGCAATCTTATAGTGTTTGTGACGGATTTACGACGCTCCCAAACTTGTTATTTTATTTTTAAATTGTTTTTCATATAAAAAACACATAAAAATTTCAAAAACTATTAGATGACCATAAAAACACAAATAAAATGAACAAAAAATTATACGCATATGTCGAACATGTCGTTGCATGATAAACGATGTTTCAAGTTTATAAAACTTATTTGTAGACCTATTACAACGCACACGAGCGTGGTTATACACACACGTGTAGAACCTCTAATTTCACTAATTTGAAAACACCTACATTAAATGAGAGAATACGTGTTTGCTGGTGCAATTTTATTATTTGTTAACCAATAAATACAAAAAACAAATTCAAATCCGTCACAAATACGTTGCAAAGTTATAGTATTTGTGACGATGTTGCGACGAAACCAAACTTATCATTTTATTTTGAATTGTTTTTTGTATAAAAAACTCATAAACATTTTTAAAAACTATTAAATGACTATACAAACACAATTAAAATATAGAAAAAATTATACGCATATGTCGAACATGTCGTTGCATGCTAAACGATATTTGAAGTTTAGAAAAGTTGTTTCACCAAATTGATAACACATATATTAAATGAGAGAATACGTGTTTCTTAGTGTAATTTTACCATTTTTATTCTAAAATTACAAAAAAAATTCAAGGACGTCACAAATTCGTCGTAAACTTATAGTATCCGTAACGGATTTGCGATGCTCCCAAAGTTGTCATTTTATTTTTGAATTGTCTTTTATATAAAAAACACAAACTTTTTAAAAACTATTAAACGACCATACAAACACAAATAAAATGAACAAACAATTATACGCAAATGTCTAACATGTCATTGCATGATAAACGATGTTCCAAGTTTATAAAACTTGTTTGTAAACCTATTATAACACGCACGAGCGTGTTTATAGACACACGTGTAGAACCTCTTATTTCACTAATTTGAAAACACGTACATTAAATTAGAGAGTATGTGTTTGTTCGTGCAATTTTACCATTTTATAGTCGATAAATATAACAAAGAAATTCAAATCCGTCATAAATCCTTAGTAAAGTTATGGTATTTGTGATGGAGTTGCGACTAAAGCAAATTTGTCCTTTTATTTTTTTAATTGTTTTTTATATAAAAAACTCATAAACTTTTTTAAAAACTATTAAATGACTATATAAACACAATTAAAATGAACTAAAATTAATACGCATATGTCGAACATGTCGTTCCATCATAAACATTTTTAAAAACTATTAAATGACTATACAAACACAAATAAAATATAGAAAAAATAATACGCATATGTCGAACATGTCATTGCATGATAAACGATATTTTAGTTTTAGAAAACTTATTTATAAACATAATAAAACGTGCACGGTCGGGTCTACACGCACATGTGTAGAACGTCATATTTCTCCAAAATGAAAACACATACATTAAATGAGAGAATACGTGTTTGTTATTGTAATTTTACCATTATTTATTCCAAAAATACAAAAAAAATTCAACGGCGTCACAAATCCATCGCAAACTTATAGAATTTGTGACGAACCAAACTTGTCATTTTATTTGTATAAAAAACTCATAAACATTTTTAAAAACTATTAAACGACTATACAAACACAAATAAAGTATAGAAAATATTATATGCATATGTCGAACATGTCGTTGTATGATAAACGATATTTCAAGTTTACAAAACGTATTTATAAACACAATAAAACGTGCATGAGGCACACGTGTAGAACCTCTTATTTCAACAAATTGATAACATACACATTAATTGAGAGAATACGTGTTTGTTAGTGTAATTTTACATTTTTTTATTCTAAATATAAAAAAACAAATTCAAGGGCGTCACAAATCCGTCGCAAACTTATAGTAACTGTGACGGATTTGCGATGCTCCCAAACTTGTCATTTTATTTTTGAATTATTTTTTATATAAAGAACACATAAACCTTTTAAAAACTATTACACGACCATATAAACACAAATAAAATGAATAAACAATTATACGCATATGTCGAACATGTCGTTGCATGCTAAAAACTCATAAACTTTTTTTAAAACTATTAAATAACTATACAAACACAATTAAAATGAACAAAAAATAATACGCATATGTCGAACATCTCTTTGCATGATAAACGATATTTCAAGTTTATTTAACATGTTTGTAAACCTAATATAACGCACGGCCGTATCTACAAACTCATGTGTAGAACCTCTTAATTCACCATATTGATAACAACTTCATTAAATGAGAGAATACGTTTTTTAGGTGTAATTTTACCATATTTTAATCTAAAAATACAAACAAAAAAAAATTCAAGGCCTTCCCAAATTTGTGGCAAATTTATAGTATTTGTGATGAATTTGCGACGGATCCGAACTTGTCATTTTATTTTTGAATTGTTTTTTATATAGAAAACTCATAAACATTTTTAAAAACTATTAAATAACTATACATACACAAATAAAATATAGAAAAAATTATACGCATACGTCGAACATGTCGTTGCATGAGAAACGATATTTCAAGTGTAGAAAACTTGTTTATAAACATAATAAAACGTGCACGGTCGGGTCTACACGCACACGTGTAGAACCTCTTATTTCACCAAATTGATACACATACATTAAATGAGAGAATACGTGTTTGTTAGTGTAATTTTACTATTTTTTATTCTAAAAATACAAAAAACAACTTCAAGGTCTTCACAAATCCGTGACGAACATATAGTATTTGTGACGGACCCAAAGTTGTCATTTTATTTTTGAATTGTTTTTCATATAAAAAACACATAAACCTTTTAAAAACTATTAAATGACCATACAACCACAAATAAAATGAACAAAAAATTATATGCATATGTCGAACATGTCGTTGCATGATAAACGATGTTTCTAGTTTATAAAACTTGTTCGTAAACCTATTATAACCACACGAACGTGTTTATAGACACATGTGTAAAACCTATAATTTCACTAATTTGAAAACACCTACATTAAATGAGAGAATACGTGTTTGTTGGTTCAATTTTACCAATTTTTAATCGATAAATTCAAAAAACAAATTCAAATCTGTAAGAAATCCGTCGCAAACTTATAGTATTTGTGACGGACCTAAACTTGGCGTTTTATTTTTTAATTATTTTTTATACAAAAAACACATAAACTTTTTAAAAACTATTAAATGACCATACAAACACAACTAAAATGAACAAAAAATTATACGCATATGTCGAATATGTCGTTGCATGATAAATGATGTTTCAAGTTTATAAAACTTGTTTGTAAACCTATTATAATGCACACGAGCGGGTCTATAGACACATGTGTAGAACCTTTTATTTCACTAATTTGATAACACCTACATTAAATCAGAGAATACGTGTTTGTTGGTGCAATTTTACCATTTTTTAATCCATACATACAAAAAACAAATTTAAATCCGCCACAGATCCGTTGCAAACTTATAGTATTTCTGAAATTATACGCATATGTCGAACATGTCGTTGCATGATAAACGATGTCTCAAGTTTATAAAACTTGTTTGTAAACCTATTATAACGCATATGATCGTGTTTATAGACACACGTGTAGAACCTCTAATTTCATTAATTTGAAAACACCTATATTAAATGAGAGAATACGTGTTTGTTGGTGCAATTTTACCAATTTTTAATCGATAAATATAATAAAGAAATTCAAATCCGTCATAAATCCGTCGCAAACTTATAATATTTGTGATGGATTTGCGGAAGACCCAAACTTGTCGTTGTATTTTTTAATTTTTTTTATATAAAAAACAGATAAACCTTTTAAAAACTATTAAATGACCATACAAACACAAATAAAATGAACAAAAAAGTATACGCATATGTCGAACAGGTCATTACATGATAAACCATGCTTCAAGTTTATAAAACTTGTTTGTAAACCTATTATAATGCACACGAGCGTGTCTATAGACACACTTATAGAACCTTTTATTACACGAAGTTGATAAGACCTACATTAGATGAGAGAATATCTGTTTCTTGGTACAATTTTACCATTTTTAATCGATAAATAAAAAAATCAAATTCAAGGGCGTCACAAATCCGTTACAAACTTATAGTATTTGTGACGGATTTGTGACGGACCATAACTTGTCATTTTATTTTTGAATTGTTTTTGATATAAAAAACCCATACACCTTTTCAAAACTATTAAATGACCATACAAACACAAATAAAATGAACAAAAAATTATACGCATATGTTGAACATGTCGTTGCATGATAAACAATGTTTCAAGTTTATAAAACTTGTTTGTAAAGCTATTATAACACACACGAGCGTGTTTATAGTCACACGTGTAGAACCTCTATTTTCACTAATTTGAAAACACCTACATTAAATGAGAAAATACGTTTGGTGCAATTTTACCAATTTTTAATTCATAAATACATAAAACAAATTCAAATCAGTCACAAATCCGTCGCAAACTTATAGTATTTGTGACGGATTTGCGGCGGACGCAAAACTTGTCATTTTATTTTTTAATTGTTTTTTATATAAAAAACACATAAACCTTTTGAAAACTATTAATGACCATACAAACACAAATAAAATGAACAAAAAATTATACGCATATGTCAAACATGTCGTTGCATGATTAACTATGTTTTAAGTTTATAAAACATGTTTGTAAACCTATTATAACGCATACGAGCGGGTCTATAGACACACGTGTAGAACCTCTTATTTCACTAATTTGAAAACACCTACATTAAATGAGAGAATACGTGTTTGTTGGTGCAATTTTACCATTTTTTAATCCATACATACAAAAAACAAATTTAAATCCGCCTCAGATCCGTTGCACACTTATAGTATTTCTGACGGATTTGCGGCGGACCCAAACTTGTTGTTTTATTTTTTAATTGTTTTTTATATAAAAAACACATAAACCTTTTAAAAACTATTAATGGCCATACAAACACAAATAAAATGAACAAAAAATTATACACATATATCGAACATGTCGTTGCATGATAAAGAATGTTTCAAGTTTATAAAACTTATTTGTAAACCTATTATAACGCACACGAGCGTGTTTATAGACACATGTGTAGAATCTCTAATTTCACTAATTTAAAACACCTACAATAAATGAGAGAATACGTGTTTGTTGGTGCAATTTTACCATTTTTTTAATCGATAAATACAAAAAACAAATTCAAATCCGTCGCAAACTTATAGTATTTGTGACGGATTTGCGGCGGACCCAAAACTTGTCGTTTTATTTTTAATTGTTTTTATATAAAAAACACATAAACCTTTTAAAAACTATTAATGACCATACAAATACAAAAAAATGAACAAAAAATTATACGCATATGTCGAACATGTCGTTGCATGATTAACGATGTTTTAAGTTTATAAAACATGTTTGTAAACCTATTATAACGCACACAAGCAGGTCTATAGACACACATGTAGAACCCTTTATTTTACTAATTTGTTAACACCTACACTAAATGAGAGAACACGTGTTTCTTGGTGCAATTTTACCCTATTTTAATCGATAAATACAAAAAAACAAATTGAAGGGCGTCACAAATCCGTCGCAAACTTATAGTATTTGTGATGGATTTTCTACGGAACCAAACTTGTTATTTTATTTTTGAATTGTTTTTTATATAGAAAACTCATAAACATTTTTAAAAACTATTAAATAACTATACAAACACAAATAAAATGAACAAAAAATCTTACGCATATATCAAACATGTCATTGCATGATAAACGATGTTTCAAGTTTATAAGACTTGTTTGTAAACCTATTATAGTGCATACGATTGTGTTTATAGATTCACGTGTAGAACCTCTTATTTAATTTGAAAACACCTACCTTAGATGAAAGAATACGTGTTTGTTGCTGCAATTTTACCATTTTTTAATCCGTAAATACAATAAACAAATTTAAATCCGTCCCAAAGTTATAGTATTTGTGACGGAGTTGCGACGAAACCAAACTTGTCATTTTATTTTTGAATTGTTTTTTTATATAAAAAAACTCATAAACTTTATAAAAATATTATTAAATGACTATACAAACACAATTAAAATGAATAAAAAATAATACGTATATGTTGAACATGTCGTTGCATGATAAACGATATTTCAAATTTATTAAACTTGTTTGTAAACTCATTATAACGCACACGGCCGTATCTATAAACTCACGTGTAGAACCTCTTAAGTCACCAAATTGATAACACTTACATTAAATGAGAGAATACGTGTTTTTGGTGCAGTTTTACCATTTCTTAATCTAAAAATACAAAAAACAAATTGAATGCACTCACAAATTTGTCGCAAACTTATAGTATTTGTGACGGATATGTGACGGTCCCAAACTTGTCATTTTATTTCTGAATTGTTTTTGATATAAAAAACACACAGATGTTTTAAAAACTTTTAAATGACCATACAAACACAAATAAAATGAACAAAAATTATACGCATATATCGAACATGTCGTTGCATGATAAACGATGTTACAAGTTTATAAAACTTGTTTGTAAACCTATTATAACGCATACGAGCGTGTTTACAGACACACATGTAGAACCTCCAATTTCACTAATTTGAAAACACCTATTGTAAATGAGAGAATACGTATTTATTAGTGCAATTTTACCATTTTTTAATCCATACATACAAAAAACAAATTTAAATCCGCCACAGATCCGTTGCAAACTTATAGTATTTCTGACGGATTTGCGGCGGACCCAAACTTGTCGTTTTATTTTTTAATTGTTTTTTATATAAAAAACACATAAACCTTTTAAAAACTATTAATGGCCATACAAACACAAATAAAATGAACAAAAAATTATACACATATATCGAACATGTCGTTGCATGATAAACAATGTTTCAAGTTTATAAAACTTATTTGTAAACCTATTATAACGCACACGAGCGTGTTTATAGACACATGTGTAGAATCTCTAATTTCACTAATTTAAAACACCTACAATAAATGAGAGAATACGTGTTTGTTGGTGCAATTTTACCATTTTTTAATCGATAAATACAAAAAACAAATTCAAATCCGTTGCAAACTTATAGTATTTGTGACGGATTTGCGGCGGACCCAAAACTTGTCGTTTTATTTTTAATTGTTTTTATATAAAAAACACATAAACCTTTTAAAAACTATTAATGACCATACAAATACAAAAAAATGAACAAAAAATTATACGCATATGTCGAACATGTCGTTGCATGATTAACGATGTTTTAAGTTTATAAAACATGTTTGTAAACCTATTATAACGCACACAAGCAGGTCTATAGACACACATGTGGAACCCTTTATTTCACTAATTTGTTAACACCTACATTAAATGAGAGAACACGTGTTTCTTGGTGCAATTTTACCATTTTTTAATTGATAAATACAAAAAACAAATTGAAGAGCGTCACAAATCCGCGCAAACTTATATTATTTGTGACGGATTTTCTACGGAACCATACTTGTCATTTTATTTTTGAATTGTTTTTTATATAGAAAACTCATAAACATTTTTAAAAACTATTAAATAACTATACAAATACAAATAAAATATAGAAAAAAATATACGCATACGTCGAACATGTCGTTGCATAAGAAACGATATTTCAAGTCTAGAAAACTTGTTTATAAACATAATAAAACGTGCATGGTCGGGTCTACATGGACACGTGTAGAACCTCTTATTTCACCAAATTGATACACATATATTAAATGAGAGAATAGGTGTTTGTTATAGTAATTTTACCATTTTTTATTGTAAAAATACAAAAAACAAATTCAAGAGCTTCACAAATACGTCGCAAACTTATAGTATTTGTGACAGATTTGCGACGATCTCAAACTTGTCATTTTATTTTTGAATTTTTTTATATAAAAATCACATAAACCTTTTAAAAACTATTAAATGACCATACAAATACAACTAAAATGAACAAAAAATCTTACGCATATATCGAACATGTCGTTGCATGATAAACGATGTTTCAAGTTTATAAGACTTGTTTGTAAACCTATTATAATGCATACGAGCGTGTTTATAGACACACATGTAGAACCTCTTATTTCACTAATTTGAAAACACCTACCTTAGATGAAAGAATATGTGTTTGTTGGTGCACTTTTACTATTTTTAATCGATGAATACAATGAACAAAATTAAATCCGTCACAAATCCGTCCCAAAGTTATAGTATTTGTGACGGAGTTGCGACGAAACCAAACTTATCATTTTATTTTTGAATTGTTTTTTATATAAAAAACTCATAAACTTTATAAAAAATTATTAAATGACTATACAAACACAATTAAATGAACAAAAATAATACGCATATGTCAAACATGTCGTTGCATGATAAACGATATTTCAAATTTATTAAACTTGTTTGTAAACTCATTATAACGCACACGGCCGTATCTATAAACTCACGTGTAGAACCTCTTAAGTCGCCAAATTGATAACACTTACATTAAATGAGAGAATACATGTTTTTGGTGCAGTTTTACCATTTCTTAATCTGAAAATACAAAAAACAAATTGAATGCCTTCACAAATTTGTCGCAAACTTATAGTATTTGTGACGGATATGTGACGGTCCTAAACTTGTCATTTTATTTGTGAATTGTTTTTGATATAAAAAACACACAAACGCTTTAAAAAGTATTAAATGACCATACAAACACAAATAAAATGAACAAAAAATTATACACATATATCGAACATGTCGTTGCATGATAAACGATGTTTCAAGTTTATAAAACTTGTTTGTAAACCTATTATAACGCACACGAGCATGTTTATAGACACACGTGTAGAACCTCTAATTTCACTAATTTGAAAACACTTACATTAAATGAGAGAATACGTGTTTGTTGGTGTAATTTTACCATTTTTTAATCGATAAATACAAAAAACAAATTCAAATCCGTCACAGTTCCGTTACAAACTTATAGTATTTGGGACGGATTTGAGGCGGACCCAAACTTGTTGTTTTATTTTTTAATTGTTTTTTATATAAAAAACACATAAACCTTTTAAAAACTATTAATGACCATACAAACACAAATAAAATGAACAAAAATTATACGCATATGTCGAACATGTCGTTGCATGTTAAACGATATTTCAAGTTTATAAAACTTTTCTGTAAACCTATTCTAACGCACACGAGCGCGTCTATAGACACACGTGTAGAACCCTTTATTTCACTAATTTGATAACACCTACATTAAATGAGAGAACACGTGTTTCTTGGTGCAATTTTACCATTTTGTAATCGATAAATACAAAAAACAAATTGAAGGGCGTCACAAATCCGTCGCAAACTTATATTATTTGTGACGGATTTTCTCCGGAACCAAACTTGTCATTTTATTTTTGAATTGTTTTTTTTATAATAAAAACTCATAAACTTTTTTAAAAACTATTAAATGACTATACAAACACAATTAAATTGAACAAAAAATAATACGCATATGTCGAACATGTCGTTGCATGATAAACGATATTTCAAGTTTATTTAACATGTTTGTAAAGCTAATATAACGCCCACGGCTGTATCTATAAACTCACGTGTAGAACCTCTTAATTCACCATATTGATAACATGTAACACCTAGAATTTTATTATTAAGCTAACGGGAGAAATGTACAAAGTGGTAAGTGAGTTACAAATAGATATAAGTGATAGTATGTGGTTATAAACTAAAGGGGTTAAAACTGTCAAAACAGAACTTGGTAAGGTTGAGGGACTAATTATGTAATTAGTCCATAGATAGTTATATAAATAACCATCTTTGACTTTGAGTAGTCAAAGTCTTCATTTTTTTGCAAAGAAACAACTCACGTATTCAATAAAACACCAATTTTCTCTCAAGATTCTGATCAAGATAAGTGGAAGCAAGGTTAAATAACTGGAGCTAGTGATCAAACAACTTGGAGGTAAGAGTTCTTGATCTTGTTCTTGAAGTTAAATGGGTTTTGGTTGATTCTATGGTGAATCAAAGATTTGAACATGTTATTGCTATTGTTTTTGGATTAGAAGTTGTTTGGGATGTAGGAAAACATCCCAGTAGCGTTTTTATGAATTAAAGTTGGGTTTTTGGGGTGTTTTGGCCGGAGACAGCAAGTAAGTCGGCCAAACTGGTTGATGGGCACGGGCGTGACCTTCAAGATCCAACCATGCCATTGCCCGTACCTAAGGAGGCACGGGCGTGACCTTTAGGGTACGGGCGTGCCCTGTTCTAGAAAGGCCCAGAGGGTGCCTAGAGACCACGGGGTTGTCTTGTGAAAGGCACGGGCGTGCCTAGTAATTTGTTCAATTGTTCAGTTCAGCAGATGCATGTGTTGATGTATATTTCGGTATTATTTCATGTAAAGACTTATCAGTGGCGCGTTCACTAGATTACTATTGATTGTGGATTGTTATATAATATCACATACTATAAGGTGAGTCTTCTAGACTACTATTCATATTTACAGCATGTATGTTACTATATCAAGTTGTTAATATATTAGGTCACTCAGATGTGGGTGCTATGCTCAATAAGGTTCAGTAGTGATACAGTAATGTTACAGTATATATATATATATATATATATATATATATATATATATATATATTTATGTGTGTTAAGATTATTGCTATGTACAGTAAGGCTCAGTATTATTATTAAGCATGTTGCTTTGTGCAGTAGTGGCTTAGAAATAGCACAGTACTATGGCTCAGTTAATTAATCATATGTCAGAAAGCATATTGCCTTGTGCAGTAGTGGCTCAGTTAGTTACTCAGAGATTATTATCCGTTGTTGACAGTGTTTATAATATGATTATATTCATGTGTTTATATGATTGGCAGTCTAGTTTACTCACTAAGCTCTCGCAGCTTATCAGATATTATTTCTAAAAAGTTTTGCAGGTTTTATTAAAGGCAAGGGCAAAGCTTCAGTTTGACGGTTATCATGTATATAAGGAAAACAGTGTTTTGAAACTTAACGCCGGATTGTATAGTGAGAAAACGTCTTTTGATGTATATGTGACTATTATGCTTTTGTATGAACCTGAGGGTTCAAAACTGCTTTTGTTGCTTCCGCTCGTTTGTAAGATAACTCTTTTATTTATAAAAGACCTTGAAATATGGTTTTAATTATGTTTTGAAAATTGGGGCGTTACAACTTGGTATCAGAGCCAAGGTTTGAGGGATCTGGAGGTGTGTTATGCATCGTCTGGACTTAAACCATGGTGAGTATACTAGTAACTATATTGATATATGTGTTATGTGAGCATTATGTGTGAGTACATGATGTGTTCAGGACGGATATGATATGTGTGCTTACAACTGTTAAGAGTTGGTTTTACATGTGCAGTCAGTATGAAATAAATGGTGACATGAATATGTGATATATTTTATTGATGATACATGGCCTAAGCCTATGAATCGGGACTTTTTGTGGTAAAGTTAAGATCGAACGTGTGTAATGTGTTTATGATAATATAAGAGCTCATATTATTAAAGACATATGATACGTGTTGGAACTTAATGAAATCATGAGGAATCTTGTGAATCGGGTAAGGGGTACTTGTAGAAGTAGTACACCTGGGGTTATAGATGTATAGAATGCCTTAGTGTATACAGAAATACTCTGAATCAGATGATAGGTGTACTGATATGTTGGATGTACTAGTAAATGTTTGCTATAGAGGATGGTGAGATAGAGCTACCTTTTGCCTTAATGCTTTATCTATACTACCAGGATGGTTAATACAAGAGGTTCAAGAGAAGTTAATAATGTTGAGGGTGGTCCCAGTCGTAGACCCGAAGGGGTAGAGACTAGTGTAACAGATGCGCATGTTCTTTTAGGAACACAGCATGAAGGGGAGGGAGGAGCCCCATAGATAAATCAGGAAATACCAGAAACTACAATTGGGAGGGAAATTAGTAAAGCGTTGGAACGAAGTATTCCTTATATCATAAAACAAGTTGTAGATCAGGTAAATGATCAGAATAAGGAAGTGATTGGGCAGGAAATCGCAGCTAGGTTAACTGCTGCGGGTGTTGGGGTTAATCTTCAACCTCAAGTTATTATACGTGAAGCACCGAAAAGCTGTACATTTAGAGATTTTGCAGCTTGTCAGCCACCGTTGTTTCATGGGGCAACTGATCCAGTCGTCAGTCACAGATGGATCTCCGAAATTGAAGGTGCATTTCACACATGTTCGTGTGCATCTGAGAATAAGGTGAGATATGCAACCAATCACCTGAGAAGTGCAGCTAAGGATTGGTGGGATATGGAAGTAAAGCAAAGAGGTTATGTTCAGATTGAGGCTATGACATGGGAAGAGTTCAAAGAAATTTTTTTTGAACAATTTGTACCACAGGCAGAAATTGATAAGATTGGATGAATTCCACAAATTGAAACAAACAAAGGTGACTGTACCAGAGATTAACGCGAAGTTTATGGAGAAAGCTCGTTTTTGCCCAGACTATGTGGCAAATGAAAAGATGAAGATGTATAGGTACATGATGGTGCTCAAGCCTAGCATTCGAGAGTTTATTGATGCTAGTAAGCATAAACAGTGAAATCCATGATGGATGCTGCAAGGGGTAGAGAGTTCGAATTGGTCAGACAGAAAACAGAAAGAAAGCCAGTGGAGAAGGCGACGCTAGTGAATAAGAAACTGAGAGTTGAAACTCCAGAAAATGTGCAGAAGACATATCCAGTTTGTTCGTTATGCAAGAAACGTCATTTGGGAGAATGCAGGGTTGGTTCTCTGGCATGTTATAAATGTGGGAAACCTGATCACTGGAGCAGAGATTGCAAGAATCCGATCAAAGTGTGTTATAATTGTTATTAGTCAGCATCAGAGGTCTGAATGTCCCAATCTAACCGCAATAACAGCGCTTACCGATTTCAAGTCTACTTCAACTTTACCGTCCACACATATTCTGAGATGAAGAGGGAGAATGAGTATAAAGCAAAGCCAGGTGTAGTTCCAGGTATATATCTTGTCAACAGCAATTATTCATATTTATCTATTCTGTAAAGATTTCAGTCAAATGTGTTAGAACTAGATACAGTTGGATTCTCTGTTGAAATTATAGCCATGACTATGAGAGATTTCCAAGCAGTAATTGGAATAGACTGGTTTGATAGTAACCAGGTTATAGTATTATGTGAATAGAAAGTGATATGAGTTCATATCCAAAGTGGGGAAGAACTAAATATATGTGTTAGTACCAAAACCAAAAGTTATATGTATGGTTAGTTTATAGAAATAGGAAGTATCCTCATTATGGATATACTATTTCTTAAATTTGTGTTACGAGTATTAGTTAGAGAAGAAACAAATGAGTTTAAAGCTGCGAAAGTAGTATACGAATATTTGACGTGTAAACCGAGGAAATACCAAGGTTACCACCACACACACAGATTGTGATCAGTGTCATTATGGGATTGTTAACAGAAATTTTGTGAAATGACAGTTCTTGCACTACCTGAAACGATTGAAGAAATGATAGTAGTTTGAGATTGCTTTGTACAGTGGCATGGATTGTGTTCTAATACAGAGGGGCGGAATTATTGCTTGCACTTTTAGACAGTTAAAATAGTATGAGAATGAATACATAGACTTGCACCTGACCTGTGGCATGTTATTTATATGATACATGATGATTATATCTCTATAGTGGTTGGATATGTGGATGTAAGACTATTGTAGGTACGCCGCAATAGCATTCATAGGTGATGTAAGACTATCGTCAGTGCGCTGCGATAGCATTTAGGGATGAGGAGATGTAAGACTACCGTTAGTATGCTACAGTAGCATTCAGTATGGTATGATGAGATTATGTGTTTATATGTGAAGTGTTGTTTACACTAAATTATAAAAGTTGCAAATAATTGTTGAATGAGAAAGACCTGTAAAGGTGACATAAACAGTAGTTAGAATGAGTGGAGGATTGTGAGCAGAATATTATGTTATTCAGGGTAAGGCTAATGGTATAGCCGACAGTTTGAACAGAAAATCAGAAATAATACTTATATGAATTAATTTTCTAAATGACAGTGAAGACACTCTTATTCGGAGGTGATGAGAACAATTCAGTGAAAAGTGATCAAAGGTGAAAAGTATTATAACGAAGGGATAAAAGGGGACAAGTAGTCAATCAGTTTAAAAACGGTCATGATATATTAATTGGATATGATCGTATATGAGTATCAGGTTATGTGGATGCGTACAAGACACATCTATATGAAATTCATAAGTTCATAATGGTGGTGTAGCTAGTAGTTACCAAGGGTATGAATACCTAAGAGTGGATTATTGATAGCCGGAGGTGAAATGAGATATAGTCAGACAAGTGGGGAAATATCATTAAAGGTATATAATTTGTTTCCATTAGAGAAACTTATTATTCAGAACAGTTAACAGAGGTGTGTGAAAGAAATTGTATCTTGTGGTAATACATCAGTTTCTACTGAATCAGACAGGAATGCCAAATTTTATTTCTAGAATTTGGAACAGATTTCATATTGAGTTGAGGGATAAGTCTTATCTCAGAACAGACAGAATGAAAAGAATAAGCAGTTGATGGAAAACATATGTTATGATTGTGTTATCGATTCAGAAGGAAAACCGGGGGTATAAATTTGTTTGACAGAAATTCATGTTATAACAGATACCAGTCCAGGATGCTAATGTATGATATTAATGTCGAACTTCAGTGTATTGGATGATGTGAGTCAGACAGAATGGGGTAGTACAGAAATAGTACAGCAAAAGACAGAAAAGATTCAGAAGGTATGTAATAGATTGTTAGACGCTCAGAATAGACAGAAGGGTTATACAGATAAACAGAGATTATCACATCAGTTTCAGTGGAGAAGTATATATTATTGAAAGTATCACTGTGGAAAGATATGATCAGATTCAGAAAGGAGAGAAAACTAAGCCCGGAATTCAATCAGTTATTCAGAATTATTGTATATGCGGGGAAGAGCGGTTTATAGATCAGAGTTATGAAAAGAGTTGTTATAAATTCAGAACACCTTTCATGTGTTATATCTCAGAAGATGTTTAGCAGTCGAATCTATAATAAACAGAGTAGATGGGTCAAGGACCGGTAAAAGTATAGAAAGGGGTCAGAATATGTATGAGGGGTCAGAATATGTATGAGGGCTTTGTCTAATTAAGGTATAACAATGTGGTACTTAGCTTAATTATATTATCAATACACTTAATGTGTTTCAAACAAAATTATTTTGAAAATCATTTTTATGAACCTTTGGTTATAATTTGAGTTTCCCTTTAAGGAAAACCGGTATTCTCTATAACCTTCGGCTTTGATACCAAATCTGTCACACCCCGCTAAAGCGGAAACACAAGGTGTCACAGCACAAGGTTTCATCGCATAAGGCAGTAGATAATTACCAACCATAATAATATATGAAAGTTAAACCAAAACATAAGTAATATTGTTTACAACAACTTTTCCAAAATCAAATGAGTTTAAACAACATAAGACGTGAGTAAAATAATGTTCGTGATGTTGACGCCACACAAGATGCACCCATGCCAAACTCTTACTTGTTATTACCTGAAAAGCATAATTTAATAACGAATGTCAACTAAAAATAGTTGGTGAGATCATAGGTTTTTATATGCAAGAAAATAAATTTTTAATGCAAAGAAATTTCTTCTAAGGTGAAACATTATCACCAAATGTGCAAAATATTTCAAGTTGTTCTCCACTTTATGCACAAAAGTTAAGTACTTTAGCAACATCCATCATGAGCCCCTACCAAACCATTTAGACAACGATGCCCAAAAATTTACGAATTCGTTCAAAGTATTTTCTTCGGTAATGTACACCTAAGGTTCATCAACCCTAAGTGGGGCGTCCCTACCCCTATAGCGATATCCACAAAACTATAGGCCCTCAATCGGGTTAATGGTAGTGTAACAATTAATTATCACAATCTGGGACTTACACTTTTTAACTCGGGCATTGCATATACAAGTACAAACAAGTGCTAAATTATTTAGATCATAAATTTTCATAGAACAAACATATAAAAATTTATATTATGCTTTTCACCCTAAAATAAATAATAAGTAAGGTAAAAAGGGGCTATGATACTCACTCGGTATGGTAACATGTTATCTTTGTAAGTGATTTCTCGACTTTACCGAAGATCCTTTCCTAATATACGAAATATGTACCTCTATTAGATTTACTATTTTAGTTATTAATTAGTATTATTTCCAATTATTAGTTATTAATTAATTTTTAAAGGTTTTTTTCCTATTTTCTTTATGTTATAGAGGTTTACTGAAATTTATATACTTTTAAGTTAAACTTTAAAAATTATAATATGTATTCTAGAAATCATATTAAGACTCAATATTTTAATATAACCTCAAAGCATGTTTCTAGAATAATCAGTAAAAATATAGGAATTTATAAAGTATATTTAATATTTTTAATAATTAAAAGTATATAAAGTGTTCACCAATCAATGTCTGAATGACACAATGTTACTAAAAAGGATGTTTGAGACCTCAATTTTACATGATTCAAAAGTGAAAATATCCACAACTCAAGGATGAAACTTTTAAAAAAACTAGACATATTTTGACCCAAGAATGGCCAAGTTATACATGTTTAAAGTGTACCCATTTTAAACTGCCAGATTTCCAGATTCAACATATGTGTCTTATAAAATACGTTTAAAGGATCAAACCTTCATGAAAACTAGTGAATCCAGATTCAAATGAAAGATAACACTTCAAACTAAGATTAGCAAAAAGAATCAAACGATTTTGATACCTAGAACTTCAGATATAACGAAAACAAAAGAGGAGTTCCAGATCAAATTCTTCCAGATTGTTAGATTTCTTAGCTTTTTGGGTCATTACTTTAATATAACTTATTATTTATGATTAATCATCTATTATAAACATAAAAATAGAAAGTCCATGTGTTCCTTACATCAATGGTAGGATGATAACATATTTTTATGTGTTCCTTACATCATTGGTAGGATGATAACACATGCATAATCAAAGTTCTTATTTTCTTGAGTTTTTGGTTGTATGGATCATGGATTTTCACCATTTTTGAACATTTTCATGTCTTTCGTACTCATGCATTCTTAGTTCTTCAAGAAATAAGATGAAAAGCAAAGGAAATCTAAGATAAATAAGAAGAAAGGTAGAAAAGTAGAGAGATCTTGATATATAAACATCTTACTAAGCTTTGCCTCTTTGATCTATATTTTGATCTTCAAAAACCTAAGTATTTGATGGAGTTTGAGGCTGATTTCTTGGTGTAGTAAGCAAGAAAGAAGAAGTAGAAGATGAAGGTAAAGTATAGTTGTAAAAGTATGAAGTGAAGAGAAGTGTGATGCTTATATAGAGCAAAGAGTAGTTCAAGTGGCAAGTAGGTGGAGTGACAAGAAGGGGGGGGGGGTTAAATTCATTTTTTAATTAATTATTGTGTATAAAAGTGTAGGATAAAATTTGTATAAATTGGTTATTTGATTAAAACTTATATTTAATAGGGTTTTAATCACTTTTATAAGTTTTATATTTTAACTTATCTATAATTATTATGATGTACATTATTATTATTGTATATGATTTTATAAATTTTGGCTTTTAATAAATCGGTTTTACGAGTTAGTGAAGGTTTTAAGTACGTAGATGGAATTTTTAGGGAATACAAGACTATTATTGATATATTTAAGTGATAACTAATATTTTTAGCTATACTAGACTTATATTAGAGTTTTTAATAGCTTACCTGTGAATTTTGTTGACGGTTGTCACAATAGAAGATGGTGGATATTCAATATCAAACACAAAAGAGCAAACTACTCCTACACGAAGTCGAGTTTAACGGATATTTGCCGAGACTTTTCAAATTCATCTACGGCGAAATAAAGAATTACGAGATAAAGATACATATATCAATCTCTGACACGATCTTGTGGAGCACATTTGGCGCCTTTAAAAAATTGGTGAGTAACTTATTATGTATTTTACGCATTTTTATTTTAATCGTACTTTTTTAATTTATGAAATTTTGCTTTGGCTTTATTATAATATTAAAATTTTAAGCTAAATTTACTTTTATTTATCATTTAGTTATATATTTTATTAATTATTAAATATGAAATTAATAAATAATGTGGGACCCAGATTTTGGTATGATGTATAGTAACCACTAGGAAGTTGAGTGGTGATTGTGAAAAGCTGACGTGGCTGTGTGGTGGGTGTGGTAGAAAGTAAGGGTTACTAATACTCTTAGACCACTTGTATCGGAGTGGCTACCTTATGTGGGGTTCCGTCGGGTACCTCGGGAACACCATCGTTGGTGGCCGGGTTCCGTCGGGTTCTCATCCCTCTTAGTTCATGAACCCGTTGCGGGTTTTGTTTATTAATTTTTTCCTTTTTTACCTTTTGACAACGGTCAAATATATATTTTCTTTTTTTCTCTCCTATAAATAGTATTCACACATTTTTTTGAACAGCTTCGCCTCAACGGTAGTGACACAGGATCGAAACCGGTTGATCTAATCCGGGCCCCGGTTTCGAACCACGAGGGAGTGACCCTCAGCTACTCCTAGGAAGAAACCCTCGAGAGAGACTCGAACCCAAGACCTCTCCTTCACTGGGAAAACTCTCTTACCACCAGCCTCTTTGGTTTAATAGTATTCACACCTATACATATTTTACACATCTTTTCCTCTCTAATATATTTTATACACTATCTTTTAATCTTCCATTTCTCATTCTTTAAAAAAAATATACATTACGGTTCGAAAAAAATATCTTCTTCTTCGTATGAAACGTCGGAGTCAGATGATTCGTCTTCTTCATCTTGTTTGAAATAATTAAATTATTTAAATTAAAACAAAAAAATAGAAAAGATATAGGGTTGAAAATGGTTGGATGTAGGGCTGGCAAATCCTGACACGACCCGAAACCCAACCTGAACCGAACACGATCTACGTCGACACGAACACGACTCGAAACTGAATTGGGTCAGAAATGGGTCGATCCGAAAATGACACGAAACTTGTCGACACGAACACGACACGAACACGATAACTCGAAGATAACCTGTCTAACACGATTTTTTTATAATAATAATAAAAAACCCAAAAAACATTTAACTTAAATATATTATTAATTTGAAATTATTATATACAATAAATTAATAACTAAATGGCGACACATTTAAGTTTTCGTATTTTATAATTTTTAGTTTTTACCTGCAAAGACTTTCATTTTCATTTAAATGATAAATTAATATATAACGAAATTACAAGAATAGAAATAAGAAAATTTTGGAGAAGAAACGAGAAACTCGTGAGTCGTGAGCCATGAAATTGAAATGGAACCATAGCCTCCCTTGCGACGCCGACAGCCTACCACCATCATCGTCGTCCGCCGTCCGGTCGTCCCTCTCGTCCGCACTCCACGCCTCCATTGTCGCGCCTCCAGAGACTCAGTCGCCTCTCGGTTCAAGCTTTCTAAAAGGTAATTGTCTACAAGGCTACAACCCCCTTTAACTTTCGTGTTTTTAAGGATTTTTAGTCGTATATTTTGAATTCCTAAACTTATATTGTGAAATTTATTTGTGTTTGTGTTTTAGAACTATTATATTGGTTTTATAATTTTGATTTTCGATATGAAACCAGACATGACAATCAAGTTATTTACCCAAAACGTAATTGAATTTTTTTTCCAAAAAATGGGTCAACACGAAACACGACCCGGACCGAACACGAATTAAGTGACACGAACCGAACATGACAAGAAACTAAACTGGGTCAAAAATGGGTTGATACGAAAATGACACGAAAATGGTTGACCCAAACACGACACGAACCATTTAACATGAACACAATCCGAATTATCAGACCTAGTTGAATGTGAGGATTTATAGAGTAAGTTGGGTTGAAAGTGAAAAATGATTTGAATGCTGACGTGGTAAGTTGGGTAAATTGAATCGGATGCGGGTGGTATTAGCGTGTACTAAGAAACCCTAGCCCACTTCTACTTCAGAATCCCAGCTGCAAACTCACAAATCAATCCAAAATCTGAAATCGACTTCTAAACTCACGATTCCATTCAAAATTTTCGTAAAGAAGAAGCTGCAAGCCTGCAATCGCCCTACATTTTCAGTTTTGTACTTTTGTTCACCATCTTCGTCAATCGAGCAGCCGCCCTGCCCAACAGCCTTACAAACTCACGAAAACGAGCCTGCAAATCGAAGATTAAGTCTTTCTATTGTAAATCGAGTGGAAATCTCATCTCAAGTAGTCACATTTTCGAACAGTAAGCTTTCTCTCGAACCCTATCTCGTGAATATAGCAGAAAGTTAATCAATTAAGCTTCTCTTATTTCCCTTGTTATAGAGCAGAATTTAGAGCCAGTAAACAATTTTTGACTTGTGAGTAGCTTCCATATTCATAAGAAAGCATTGTTACTTCTAAATATATGATCCAAGTTATTTTTCTTTTAGAATATTTCATCAGTTTAAATTCAAATTATTCATGTTTTGGATCTGTTTTTCAGATACGAATTCAGTTTTTCTGTCTCGTAGATAGTGGCTGTTTTTTTTAGTTTATAATCAAATGACATTAAAAAGTTGAAATTTGATTCCCAAATCGATTTACGCATGTGTTGTTGTAGCATTCTTTTTCATTAGATTTCAGTCGAGCCGAGTCGAGCTTGGGAGTGTCGATTGCTTTCTCGAGTCAAGCTCGAGCTTGAAAATTAAAGCTCAGTCGAGTTTCATGCTTCGAGCTTTGGAATCGAGTCGAGCTCGAGCTTGGCACATTGCCGACTCGACTCGGCTAGATTACACCCCTATTGAGAATGTGGTAGATATCAAATTCAATGTTGCTTGTTAACCCTAGATTTAAAATTATAGATTACCAGATTACATAAACATGATTGTAAGTTCATAAGCTAGAAACATTATCTATTGTGGACCTTGTAAGTCTAAAGACTATGCTTGTTAACCTCAGATTTGATTACCTCTTTCTTAAATTCAGATTTGATTACCTGTTTGTGTGTTAAAATTATAGATAGCTTTGTATCTTGTTTGTGTGTTAAAATTATAGATGGCTTTTTATGCTGTTAAAATTATAGATGGTTATGCTGTTTTTTTTTTTTTTTTATGTTTTTATACTGATTTTATGCTGCTAAAATTATAGATGATTTTGTATGCTGTTTTTACTGTTTTTATGTTGTTTTTAAGCTGTTTGTGTGTTAAAATTATAGTTGTCAAATTTTTTATTACAAGATTGTAGATGTAAAATTAAATATGCATGTATGGGAAATGGTTGAAGTTGCTGTGAATATGTTAGCCTTGAAATCTTACTTGTTATGAATCTTGTTGGCTTTGTATGTGTAGATGGCAAGATCACCTTTGAGACAAAGAATAGTTGTTAATTGACTATCAATGGATCTTGAAATATATAAAATTGACCATCAATGGATCTTGAAATATATAAAATTGGGTTGTTAATTGACCAAACTTAATTGTTTGTTATGGAAACAACACGAATGCAAATGATAAATTTGGTACAATTCTTTGTTGAAATATCTGTGCTACCAAACAAGAGAAATGATTCCTGAAATCTCTGTGCTACCAAACAGAAGATTCAATTCCCATTCTTTAGGCTAATTCCCTTTCTCTACAATCATTATTCTGCAATTCCATTCTTTGTACCAAACGCATCCTAATATTATCCCTCCCCTTCTTTTCCTTCCTTAATTAATCTCAGGAACACAGCATAAACCCATGACCTCATGCATTTTTACAAAGAACCCTTGGCGACGATTTCCCAATCTATCCCTCTACAACAAAGAGCCGGCGCTCCATAGCCTCTACAAAGAACACTTGTGGGCGATATCCAATACTAGCCCCACTTCTGCGTCGGTTTCTGGATCTCCAAAGAGAAGTCCACCTCAGCTGCCGCCTCTCGCCCAACTTAGCCGCCGGTGGTTCTTGCTCAGGCGGTTCAGTACGAGAAGTCTGCCTCTCTCTCGATTCAGCTGCCGCCAGTTCTTCCTTCGCCGGTATCGTTGGTTGTATTTGTTTGATTTTGAAACATCGTGGCTAGATTTCTTGTTAGTTTGCTCAATTACATGGCTTGTTTAAGCTCTTCTTAATTTAGAGAACAATCTTCTTGTTTTGGTAAATATATTTCCACAAGTGTTAGAAAAATACCTAAGAGGTTTAACCTCTAACAAAAAAACTCCACCTAATAGATAAGGACCTAGCTGTAAGATGCAGTTGATGAAAAGTAGTTAACTTTTGTGGCTTGCTTCGCTTAAAAATTTGAAAGTTTTTGCTAAATTGTGTTGATTAAGACATACTTATTAATAAATCATTGTCCACAACATTCTGTTTTAGTCGTTATTGCCACTCTTTTGCACTTTTGCATTATTACATTACAAAATAGCTTTTCTTGTCTCCGGTGTTCAAATTAACAACTTCAAATAATGAGTCGGTTTGAATTATTGTGTGCAAGACTTGGCCTGTCAATTACTAAGAACCTGACTACTACTTTTCTTATTTGTATTTATTTTTACTACAATACATCAATGGAGTTTTGGTTAATTCTTGGTTGTGAATGGTTTGTTTTGATCAGCTCTTTTTTTGGGTTAAGATGGGTGGAAACATTCTCTAGTGTAGAAATACAAGAGCTTTCAATACTTGGATCCCGAGGTTTTATAAATGCATTTTAATATTTTATCTTGTTCTACCGTTTCTGTCAAATTAGTGGTGAGTTGTGTGCAAGACTTCACCTGCCGACTACTGAGAACCTGAATACTCTTTTATTTGGATTTTTTAATATAATACATCAATGGACATTTGGTTAATTCTTGGTTGTGAATTGTTTGTTTTGATTAGCTCTTTTTTGGGTTAAGATGAGTGGAAACATTCTTTGTAGAAATACAAGGACTTGCCATACTCTTGGTTTGAAAAAGCGTAAAGCGCCCTGAAGCGCTAAGGGTCCCGAAAGCCGAAGCGCTAAGGGCTAAGCGAAAGCGCTCGCTTTAAGCACACGAAGCGCCCGAAAGTCACAAAAAATACATAATATTTATACATTACATAACTTCTACATATATGTCATATGCTACCTTATAGATGCTTAAAGTACCAAAGTGTCAATGCATATATTCAAAACCACAAGTACTTAAACACCAAAATATATTTCTAAATTTACTTATAATTATAAATACTTAAACTTAAATACTTATATGCCATTACTCGTCATACCAATTACCAAAAACAGTCTAAAATCCTCATCACTAAAAGATGGAACTAAAGTGAGATTAACAAAAGTATCTTCCTAAATCCTCATTCCTCATCACTAAAAATTCTCTAAATCGTCGTCATCATCAACTTGGACAGCACGATCTCCCTCGTCACTAGAAAACAGTGGGAATCAATCAACCGATTTGCTACTAGTATCACAGTGGGAATCGATCAATCGATTAATGTTTACTCTGGAAATCGAAAAACGACGAAGAAGAGTAGAGGACCAATTGACGATTTGACGTTTCAATTTTACCGCTTAGACCTTAGGGCGCTATGAAATCGTGAGTTATGATTGACGTTTCCGTTTCTTTCTTATGGCCCTTCGATTTCCTATCCTAAGCCCATACACTAATACCCAACTGTACACTAATCTAAATCCAAAGCCCACTAAAAAGCCTAGAAAACGAAAAAAATACATAAAGCGCGCTTAAGCGCTGCATTGCGCTTCAACGCTTAGCGCTTAAAGCGACCGCTTTTTGGCGAATTCGGTAATCGTAGCGCTTAGGTGATTACGAAGCGCCTAGCCCCATCGCTTTAGCGCTTAGCGCTTAAAGCGGCGCTTTTTTGCGCTTTTTTAATTAAACCAAGGCCATACTTGTATCACGAGGTTTTATAAATGAATTTTAATATTTTGCCTCGTTCTACAGTTTTTGTCAAATTAGTATCGAGATGGCAGATACCGAGAGTGGGAGGAGTTTCAAGAGGCGTGATCAGCTTCTGGAAATGGAAGCAGAAGCAAGAAAATGGTGGGACGAGAGTCATGTATTTAATGCCGAAGCTAATGACAAACCACCCAAAGAAGGGGAAAAGTTTTTTGGGACTTTTCCCTTTCCGTATATGAACGGGTATCTGCACTTGGGTCATGCGTTTTCACTCTCTAAGCTTGAGTTTGCAGCTGCATTTCACAGACTGAGGGGTGCTAATGTCCTTCTACCCTTTGGCTTCCATTGCACTGGTATGCCAATCAAAGCATCGGCTGATAAACTAAAAAGAGAGATAGAAAAATTTGGCAATCCACCTGTTTTTCCGTCACTGGAGACAGAGGAGGTGAAGAGTGAACAGGAACCCAAGTCTAATGAGGGAAACAACCCAGAAAAATTCAAGGGTAAAAAATCCAAGGCGGCATTGAAAGTTGGTAGGGAGACTTACCAGTGGGAGATAATGCGTGGTTACGGTTTATCTGATGCTGAGATTGCTACGTTTCAAGATCCTGTTCAATGGCTTCGGTTTTTTCCTCCTTTGGCTGTAGAAGACCTTAAAGCTTTTGGATTAGGTGCTGACTGGAGGCGTTCGTTTATCACAACAGACATCAACCCTTTTTTTGACAAGTTTGTGAGGTGGCAGATGAGAAAGTTGAAAGCATATGGGAAGATTGTTAAAGATTTAAGATACACAATATATTCGCCTTTGGATGGGCAGCCTTGTGCTGATCATGATCGGGCATCAGGGGAAGGTGTTATTCCTCAGGAGTATACACTCATCAAGATGGAGGTGGTCCCACCATTCCCTGCCAAATTTGCATTTTTAGAAGGGAAGAAAGTGTATTTAGCTGCCGCAACCTTGCGGCCAGAGACTATCTATGGTCAAACCAACTCATGGGTTTTGCCTGATGGAAACTATGGAGCCTTTGAGATTAACGAATCCGAGGTCTTCATCTTAACTGGGCGTGCGGCTCGTAATCTGGCTTATCAGAGGTTGTCCCGTGTCCCTGAAAAGCCAACATGCCTTGTTGAGTTGACTGGTCAAGATCTTATTGGGTTACCCCTTCGATCACCGCTTTCATTTAATGAAATTATATACTGTCTTCCAATGCTCTCAGTCCTCACTGATAAGGGTACCGGGATTGTTACCAGCGTTCCCAGTGATTCCCCTGATGATTTCATGGCATTGCAGGTACTATTTTTAGATTTAATGTTGACTTAGAATGATCACAATTTGATTTGAATATGTGTCATACTTAACTAACTCGTTCTTTTTGAAGGATTTAAAAGCAAAAGCTCCTTTTAGGGCTAAATTCGGTGTAAAAGATGAATGGGTATTGCCCTTTGAGGTCATCCCAATCATCAGCCACCCAGAATTTGGTGACAAATCAGCTGAAAAAATATGCACCGACATGAAGATCAAGAGCCAAAATGAGAGAGAGAAGCTGGACGCTGCTAAAAAAGTAATATACAAAGGTGGATTCTATGAAGGAACCATGATTGCAGGAGAATATGCAGGGATGCGTGTTCAAGATGCTAAAAGCTTAATCAGAAGCAAACTTTTAGAACTTGGCCAAGCTGTTGTATACAGTGAGCCAGAGAAGAAAGTAATGTCCAGATCAGGTGACGAGTGTGTTGTTGCCTTGACTGATCAGTGGTATATCACTTATGGTGAATCTAGTTGGAGAAAAGATGCAGAGGAGTGTTTAGCCAACATGAATTTGTACTCTGATGAAACCCGACATGGGTTCGAGCACACATTGAGCTGGTTGAACCAATGGGCATGTTCTAGAAGTTTTGGTCTAGGGAGTCGTATTCCTTGGGATGAGGAGTTCTTAGTGGAATCATTATCTGATTCAACTATCTACATGGCTTACTATACAGTCTGTCATTTGTTCCAGAAAGGGGAATTATTTGGTGCGGACACGTCTACCATAAAACCTGAACAGCTTACAGATGAGGTTTGGGATTATTTGTTTCTTTCTGGCCCAGAACCATCTTCAGATATATCGTTGCCCATTCTTAAGAAGATGAAACAGGAGTTTGAATATTGGTACCCTCTTGATCTTCGTGTTTCTGGTAAGGATCTTATACAGAACCACCTTACGTTCTGTATATATAACCACACGGCAATATTTCCCAAAAAACATTGGCCTCGTGGATTTAGATGTAATGGTCACATTATGTTGAATTCTGAGAAGATGTCGAAGTCAACCGGTAATTTTAGGACATTAAAGCAAGCTATCGAGGAATTCTCTGCTGATGCTACTAGATTCTCTCTTGCTGATGCTGGTGATGGTATGGATGATGCCAACTTTGTGTTTGAAACGGCCAATGCTGCGATTTTACGGCTTACCAAGGAGAGGGTATGGATGGAGGAGGTCCTTGCTGCTGAATCATCTTTAAGAGTGGGCCCGCCTTCTACTTATGCTGACCGTGTTTTTGCGAATGAAATGAACTTTGCTATAAAAATGACTGAGAAAAACTACAGCGAGTATATGTTTCGTGAAGCACTGAAAACTGGGTTTTATGATCTCCAAGCTGCCAGAGATGAATATAGGTTTTCTTGTGGTTCAAGTGGCATGAATCGTGATCTTTTGTGGCGGTTTATGGATATTCAAACACGGCTTATTGCTCCTATCTGCCCACATTATTCTGAATACGTATGGAGGAAACTTTTAGAAAAACAAGGGTTTGTCATCAAAGCTGGATGGCCTGAAGCTGATAACCCTGATCTCAGCCTTCAAAAGGCTAACAGATACTTGCAGGAGTCTATAACCAATTTTAGGTTCGCCCAAACTTGCTTTTAAATAATATAGTGTACAATTTATTATGTTATGTCTGTGTTATTCAAATTGAAAAGCTCCATTTTTGATTAAAATTGATTTTGATGCTAATATATTAATGATTTTCAGGAAGCTTCTTCTGAAGCAAGCTTCTGGTGGTTCAAAGAAAGGTAGCAATGATAAAACAAGCACACCGAAAAAACCAACGATCGGGCTTGTGTTTGTGAACGAACAGTATGATGGGTGGAAGAGAGAGTGCTTGAACATTCTACGAGACAAATTTGACGTTAAAAAACATGAGTTTGCACCAGACCAGGAGATTCTCAAGGCACTGCAACAGAGTGCAGTCGGCAAGGAAGGAAACTTTAAGCAAATTCAGAAGCTATGCATGCCATTCTTGAGGTTTAAGAAAGACGAGGTAATGAAACTTGGGGTTCAAGCTTTGGACTTAAGACTGCCATTTGGTGAGATGGAGGTTCTTAAAGAAAATTTAGAGCTGATAAAGAGACAGATAGGACTTGAACATGTGGAAATTTTGTCGGCTATGGATCCAGATGCTGTTAAGAAGGCTGGCCGATGTGCTTCGTTGCTAAATCAAACTCCACCATCACCAGGATCCCCTACCTCCATTTTCTTGACCAATGATGGTATGTAATATTTTTTTTCTTTCTTTTTTCCCTAGACTTGAACATGTGTGTGGATATATATATGTATATGTATATATAGTGCTAGTAACGTTTCATTGTTGTTGATTTCTCTATAGATTTAGCTTGAAGATCTGAGGATGGAAAACAGTATGATGGCTAAGGTAATTGCCTACTGCCTTTTATAGCAATCGTACGTGTCATTCTTTCTTTAAAGAACTTGTGTTCAGCGGCTGCATTTCTCGTATTGCATTTTTTTTAAATCAGTAATCTTGATGCTATAGTAGTTGAGAGAGGAGATAGAGACAAATTTGGGTTCAATTTTTCATCATATTATTGGATCCATGCCTGAATCTTGATTGCTTTACTTTACTCGCAAGATATTTTATCCCCACTTGCTTACTAATTTTTATTTTATGACGACCATGTAACCTGTTTCTTGTCATAACGTTTAGATGTTTGCATAAAAATATTTCTCACCTTTGCCAGTTGGTGTGTCTGAGTCGCCCATCGCCACAGCGAGGAAAAGGTACGGCGAAAGAAAAAAGCAAGAAAGGTACCCTCCCGTAAAATTGCATCTTTAGACCCAGTTTTTCTTTAAAATCAAAGCAATTTTGTTGACTGCCAAGACTGCCGAGACCACCAAATGATTGATATTGACCGGGAATGGTATTGTAGATCGATTTGGTGATTTGTAGGTCGGCCGGCTGCCGATACCCGCCAAGGCGGCAATATTTACAACACCAGAAGTTACACCATAAATAACTAATAAATATGTAATTATGGGCATGTGCAAATTGGCACTTTAACTTGAATTTGCTAAAAGTAAGTAACTTGAATTGAAATGGATGTCCCAAAATGGAAATGCCTACAGTTATCTGAAACGGCTGGCTGACTGGCTGAGCTACATTTTGCGACATGCTTGTCTCACATCTAGAGTCAGCAAGCTGACCTATCTATCTATTTATTTATGAATGTGTTGATCTGGGTTGTGTTTTGTCTTAAACCGATGAAAAAGGGCTAATAGTGGAATGAATGAAATGGGATAAAGCTTGTTGAAAGTCGCCTGAAATCTAGTTTTAATGCAAACAACCATTTAAATTGTTTAATTCAAAGATTTTGATTTTTATTCTAATAGTATCCTTTTCCTAATCATAAATAACACATTAGTTGGAAAAAAAGGTGTTTGTGAGCTGAACCAACCTGTCTCAGTCTGTTTCCCTCATACTAAAAGTGACCCTAATTTGACCTCTTACCCAACTTTGGTCATAATTACCTATCATTGATCTAATTGCCTTTTGTTTTTGTGGTTGCAATGTTTAAATTTCTCTGACCTGCTGGTATGGTTTATATACCTGTTTTGACTCCCACCATTTCCACCACCTTTTAGTGCTTACCTTACCCCTTTAACCATCTCGTGAAAGTGCAAAATCTGTAGATTACTACTTCCTGCAAGAGTGATACCATTGTAATTTTGCATTTACCATACATGTCACCCATAATTGCTTATTCCTATGCAATATTTCCTTTTTCTTTATCCTTCCTTTGGAAGAAAGATAGGTTGTGTCCATAGTCAACCTTGTAATCAGCAAAGGATTAATGGAGTATGACAAGCATTTAGATGAAGAACCCTAATCTTTCATTGTTAATTGGTTTTCTGCTTACTTTTTGTACTCATTACAAGGTTGTCATGAAAAGGTTTGCTTTTTCCCTTTCTTTTTTATATTTTTTATTAGCCAAACTATTGTGGAACAGTGAAATGTTTATAGTTTTAGGAAGCAATGCAACCTACATTCTGAAGATTGTGACATGGATGTGAATGTACAAGTTTTATTTTTAATGAACTGGTAATTAGTGTTTGTTAGCCATGCTTCATCAACTTGTACAATAGTTTCAATGCTATTGTACCTTATGTGAAAGAATCAATTTCTACTGTTGAAGAATCATCTTCTTTATGGAAAATATTCCAACTTTCTCAATCGGGCTATATGCGTGCTTTTCTTATTGTCTATAGAGAATTTTCGTTTCCACTTGTTTCTTCTTTTTTGTGTTTTTTAGCTAAGAGAAGTATTGTATGAACAAAGATTAAGGTTGTTCTGGGTTATTACCAAGTGGGCCAAGCATCTTGCTTGGGTCGGAGGGTAATTAGAAAAAATATAAAAGGGGTTTAGGTCAAAATAGTTTATTTAAAAAAAGTTAACAATAGCAACTAGATTGCATACAATTTTTGCATACAATTTACTTCTTTACAAACACAAAAATTCTGGTTCTTATGTAATTCCGTCACAAAATCAATAATAAAACTTGATTGAATCATAAAACTCAAAAATTATTTAAGTTAGAATAATTACATCTAATACTTGAATTTTACTAAAGAATACTTCAATCAGCTACAAATGTCTAAATAAATCAACTCTTCTTGTTCATTCTTCCTATTCTCGATCCTTCCAGTAACACAACAAATTATCACACTTCAATTTTGACCAGATCCGAGCTGATATACTTCCATCTTTCAGTATTCGGCAAAACAACCCCCTAAAAGTTTTTATTTTCTTATTTTAGACACACTAATATTTCTAAGTGCAAGTAAAAGTATTTGGTAATTACACTTTCAGTCTCTTAGCTAACTCATTAAATAAACTCTTTAGTTAATTTTACAAACTCATAAAAATTATATAGCTCGCTAATTATTTAATAAAATATTTAAATTAAAATCTTACAATTTTCAACTCTCCCCCACTTATTAAGTTTTCATCCCTCGTTCTATCTTTGTTCCTCTAAGTATAAATAGAACTCTTATGATGTGTTTACTAGATTTTTACAATTCTGACCGGTATTTATCTCAACCTTTGGCCTTTGTATTTCCAGAATAGCTATTGAATACTCTATAAAACTCAATTTCTCTCCTACTTACTAAATCTCCAAGTGAAAATGAGACATCTCATCATCTGATTACTAGTAATATCATCCATATAATATCTCAATTAATGGTTTACCAAAAACTCATATGGTAACTGTTATTAAAAGAATTTGTTAATGGAATATACATATTCCAACTACTCTGATTAACAACCATACACAAAGCATCTCTTTGAGTGTTTAAATGTTCATTTGGAGGCTATGGTGATATCTGGTTTACATGTTCATTTCCTGTTATATAGCGACTTAAGTTGTTAGCAGGATGGCTAAGTGTATAGCTATTTACAAATATTAGCAAGCATACATATCTGAACCAACTTGACATTAAAGCTTCAAAATTTGAAGAACAATTTCTTAAACTAATAAAAGCATGATCATTAGGATTGTATATGAATTGAGTAAACATTGACGTGGCTTGTTAATGTTTGTTCGTTTAAGTTTAGCCAACTGAATAAACAAACACAAACAGAAACCACATAAAGAAATAGGCGTTCGTGTTTATTTGTTGTGAAAACAAGGTTGTGTTAGTGTATGCTCACTTGGTAAGACAATGAACGAAAAAAGACATTCGTGAAAAGCATTTGCTGATTTGCTGTTTACGTATAGATAGATAAGTGGACGCATATACAAGGAATATAAGCTGCAGACTCATGCTTCGAAAATTCATAACTAGAAAATAACAATAGAAAAAATGAAACTCCGGGTACTGAACTTCTGTTCTCTTATATCTTGGTCACAAGGTTGTAGTGTTCTTGTTAAATGTGGATTTTGTATATAATAAAATGGGCTTGCATTATCCAAGTCTGATTTCCATGTAATGGTTTTGGTGTCCTAGCCACCGATCCTTGACTGAGCTCTGCTGGAACCCTAGTTGCCTCTGGCACCACCTTGCTAGAGCCCTAGCTGACTGTCGCTGTGGTTAGAATAGGCAAACACCATTACGTGTCACTGTGGTTCACTTCACTCTGGACTTGTTATGTTAATTCCAACATACTTCGTTGCGACTCGTAAGACTTGCAATCAATATGATTTCATTGAGAAAGTTATCGTAAGTTTTGTTCCGGTTTGTGAACTTTGATAAAGGTTAACGGAACCGAATGCTTTAATAGGAAAGGACCATAGAAAGCGAACGGAGCTTATAAATGCAGAAAAACAAAAGATAAATAACAATCTAATTCTTTCAAAACATCGTGGAAGCAGTCCTTTTATCAATGGTAAAGGTAATATTGTGTTTTGTTTCCTCGGAACCCCGATCAAATGGGATTGGGTATAATAGTTGTTGCCTCTTAAAACTTAAGAACAGCGCTTGTGTGATCAAAGCTCTAATGTAACTAAATATATTTAATCAAGTTAGAAATAATTTTTGATGCAATAACTAAACAAGTAATAATGATTTTATTCTTGAGTTGTCATGTGCTCTGCTTCCTTCATATGGATCCAGTGAATAAGGTTTGTAAGCACAAATTCCACATTCCCATTTTTCATCAACTCCCTTGCAATCTCAGCAGGTGTCACTTTAACCCTCTTCAACACTTGTTTTATTACACTAAATAATTCTAACTTTTCATCCTCCTTAACCTGAAGATAAGTAGATGCAAGTACTTTAAACCCATCATATGTACAATAAGACATCTCTATGTGCACATCCATGCGGCCCGGTCTCAGCAGCGCTACATCCAATCACTCCTTGTAATTTGTTGTGAACACTATTATCCGCTCGTCCCCACAACTCGACCTCAACCCGTCGATGAAGTTGAGCAGCCCAGATAAAGTTATCTACTCCAATACAAATAAAAACATATAAATAACATCATTAGAATGCGTGTTTTAAAATTGATTATCTGATTATTATGATCGCAAGTTTTAGTGACATAATGTATAAAACTAAGTTTGATTAAGTTAGAACATTTATGAACATAAGTTGCAATGTATGTACCTTATCCTCATCCTTATTCGGGTTTTCATTGTCGAATTCCCTACTCTGCAACCCGACATTGCAATAGATATCTTCAATCACAATTATAGACCGGTTCTTGGTAACAATTAACAACCTCCTAAGATAGGAATTTCATTGCACCTCTCTCAAATCCAAATCATAAACATCAAACCTCAAATGGTTAGCCATGGCTACCACCAAACTTGACTTCCCAGTACCAGGTGGTCTGTACAACAAATACCCTCGTTTCCAAGTCCTCCCTACTCTCCTATAATACTCTTTCCTCCTTACGAACATATCAATATCCTCAATAATCTCAGCCTTCTTGCTTTGATCCATAGCCATGGTTTCAAACAGATGGTACAAAACCACCGAGCTCCAGTAATCGGTGCCGCTATAATCTACCGTATGCAGTTTCACCGTCTTTCTTTCATCCTTGATTTCTTTATCTCTTTTTAGTATATGAGGTAGGTATTTCTTCAACACTGTTTCCTTATGCTTTTTGTGAAAACTTAATTCGAAAAATTTGACTTCAGATCGAGCGTTGGAGTATTGACCGGAGACTTGCATCTGTTTAGTGTGCAAAACCCATTTGCATCTCACAGTTTGTAAGACGTCGATTATGTGTTGATTGTGATCGACGGTGATGGTGAATTCATTGTTGTTTTCGGGTATATAGAATGATCCAGGATGCCATAAACATTATTAGCAACTTTTGGCACATGTTAGCCCGTTCAACCATTTGGCCCATTACATTATGAATCAAATGCAACCCAGGTTAACTCATTTCCATATAAATGAGTTGAAATTACCAATTCTTAGTTGGTGCTTGAGGTATGATTGCGGTGTCCTTTAAAGTGCATCTTCTAGTAATCAACTCCTTATTAGTCACCTTCTTGTTGATAAAGTCGGCTAAAATCATAGTGTATGACATGACAAATGTAGTGTAGAAAAAGAACAACATTCAAGGAATGATAGATACATGTAAATATTAGGAAGATAAAGTGAATCAACATATTAGAAAGGTTAACATCTTCACCGGTCTTCTGCCACAAAAAGTGAATATATCTTGATGTTTTTATTTCTATTTTTGTAACCCCTATTTTAAAAAGTTTTATATAAAAGAATATTTATGTAAAAACATACCTCAATACACTCGCAAAGCAAATTAAAATAATGATTATTAGTGAAAAAAGAAAAGAAAAATATGAGTTCGTAGTCTACCAAAAAAGGAAATGCTGCAAGTTTGGACAACCATAAAATAAATGCCTATAAAGATATTTGAAAAGAAGAGAAAGGATCTTTACTCTAATCGAAAGCATTATGTAGATTTGGGCACTTATAACTCTAATATGCCCACATATTCACAATAATAATACAAATTCACATAATGATGAATTAAACCACGCAAAAAATATAAGAGGAAATACATTATTTTAAAGGCGTGGGATAAGTAGAACAATTATTTATAAGATTCAAAAAGAAAGTAGTGTTTCTAACCCGACACAAATTGCATTATAAGTAACTTGTTATGACTTTTGGCCCGCTATCCATCCTACACCACAACTGTTTAACTCATTTACTAACCTACAATATACATGTTAATATAACCATGGACATTAAATTTTATGTATTTTTTTGACTTGATGCTTTCACCACTCTCATAAACAAAATTTCTAAACATATATTTTATATTTGATCAAACAACATTACAACAAACATACAAGGAGTATTATAGTATTATACTCAAACAACCACCATAAAAGGAGTATTAAACCGAAGGTCAAGGTGGAGGAAAATTACAGGATTTAATACATCAATAATTAAAAACCACTACAAAACTAATCGAAAATATCTTGAATTAAAGCTCTCTTGATTAAGAATACATTTCCACCTGCACCATGACCAACTTAAACCTCTTTTATGTTTAAATCGGATTAGGATGGCTATAAATTTATCTTCTTTTATGTATAACTTCATAAGAGAGAGGGGGGGGGGGGGGGGCGAATGATGGTTTTAATCTGTCTAATGTAGGTAGTGATTTAACTTTTATAGTTTTATTTACCTACTTACATGTACCTGTCTTGGTGAGTTACATGTGACCATGTGTATATTTCAATAATCTGTCTAATGTAGGTAGTGATTTAACTTTTATAGTTTTATTTACCTACTTACATGTACCTGTCTTGGTGAGTTACATGTGACCATGTGTATATTTCAATGGTCTAACATACCACCATCACCCATGTGTGATAAAAATGACAATTGATGAACCTTAAACGAGACCCTTATGCCATCTAGTTAACCTGAAGGGGTTATATAATAATAGAAAGAGAAAAAAGTTAAGAGTATGATAGACCAAAAACAATTACTTTGAAATATGATTTCTTCCTCAAATGTGGCATAATGTGAAAAGACATTGTTGACCTTGATATCACCACAAGCATATTCAATCAGAATGACATAGCTGCTTTTACATATGCATATGGTGGTCCTAGCTTCCTTTCTGCGCATACGTTAAGCAATCAACACTAGTATTTCATCTTCTAATATTCAAATCATGTTCGCTGAGACGTTGATTGAAGTAAATGTTCATCAAGTATATTGAAGGATTAAACCTGCTTAGGAATACTGCAAAACAAACAAATTATGATTTGTAACATCATAATGTATGGAGCAACATGGGTTTGAATACAGATAAACACCTTGCACACACACTAATGACAACATGAATTCTTAAAAAATGCCTACTCAATTTTCAAGAAACGTCATACAAAACAAAAATCAACTATGAAAATACTAACAAATATCTAAACATGTTATCTGCATAATGTTACGTCTTTAGCCCAACTGGGCATTCAAAACAGGCCCAAGAGATCAATAAAGAGCCCAGCCCGATTCAGAGATTAATGACCACGTGACTAGCATTCTTTTCCATTTTCTGTTGAGTCCATATTTGCATGGAATCCTCTCACGATTCCCACTATCTTTCCTAATTTCCTGCATGCATATAGAATAGGTAGAATTGTCATATTGTTAGCAAGTAGCCCACGTTTACCATTTCTACTCCTTGTTTCTAGGTAGGATTAGTTTAATTCCATTTCTTATTTAAAGTACTGTAAGTATGCATTGGAAAAACAGAGAAAATTGCCCCATATTATTGTCGTAATTTACTATTCCACGGAGACCACCCATCTCGAATCGGGTACACATCATTTGGTGCTTTCATTCACGTCCTCTACATGCCTCCTCGTAAAGAACCACCTCTGATGGAAGAAGCCGTGGCAGCCATGGTCGACTCCATCAACAAACTCACAGCTAGCCAATCCGATTCCAAAGCTCAACTCAACATCATCGTTCAACAACTCGCAGCCCAATTTGAGCAAACCTCCACCCTCATCTCTACCCTAGCAAACCAACCCATCCGCCATACACCACCGCCGCCACCACCACCGCCCCCTAACAACCCACCCAACCACCGCCCCCCTAAGATATCACTTCCCACCTTTGATGGCACTAACCCCCTCGATTGGATATTCCAAGCCAACAACTATTTCACCTATTATTCCATTCCACCTAACCAATGCTTGGCCCTAGCGGTCTTCTACTTTACTGGAGACGCTCTAAGCTGGTACAAACACCTATCTCAAAACCGCCTTCTAGGTACGTGGCCGGAATTTGTTCGAGCTCTTGAACTTCGATTTGGCTCTTCCACCTACGAAAACCATCAAGCCACACTCTTTAAGCTCCGCCAAACAACCACCGTTACCACATACCAAACCGAGTTCGAACGACTAAGCAATCTTGCAACCGGCCTTTCTTAAGAAACCCTACGAAATTGCTTCATCTCAGGATTACGAGCAGATATCCAATCTGAGATGGCCATTCACAACCCACAGACCTTGCACCGAACGTATGGGTTAGCTAAGCTTATCGAAGACAAAATCAATTCAGCCAAGAACCGTTATAATTCTTTTACCCGCCCTAACAACACATCGTTCAGTACCACACCCAAACTAGCCTTACCCTCCACCACCACTATTCCACTCCTCCCGTCCACTTCCTCACCCAAACAAACCCCTCCATTTACTAAACTCTCAACCGAGGCCCTTCAAAAACGTCGCGCTGAAGGTTTGTGTTTTCACTGCCCCGCTAAGTACCACCCCGGTCATAAATGCAACCCACCTCAATTCCTCCTCATAACGGACAACGACGACACCGTCGAACCCATCAAACCATCTGCCACTATCGAGGATGCTATTCAACTCGAGAACGTATTCCAAAATCCCGATACTCACAACCCTCCACAATTTTTATCTCTTTCTAACGCCTCTTTTTTCGGCCTCCAATCGCCCCGAGCACTCCGTGTTACTGCCTACCTAAATGGCCATCCGGTCACGACTCTCATCGATTGTGGTAGCACAGATAACATCATACAGCCACGCATCACCTCCTTTCTAAACTCCAAACCGACGAACATCACCCCTTTTCCGGTCATGATCGGGAATGGACAATTCCTACAATGTGACGGGTACTTCCCTACCGCAAATCTCCACATAAACAAAACACGATTCACAGTTCCCCTATTTGTTCTTCCCGTTGAAGGCGCTGATATTGTTCTTGGCATGGCATGGTTAAGTTCTTTGGGAAAAATAACATCCGATTTTTCCATTCCAGAAATATCATTCCAAATTAAGGGCAACCTATGCACCATTAAGGGAGAACCAATTGCAACTCAAGCTTCTTCCAGCACCATACACACCCTTATACGAAAACACTCTGTTGCCTCATTACACACAATGATTTTCCACCACCAACCACAAATAACTACTACCTCCATTGACACCCTCAAACATTCTGACCCTCATATAACTAACATCCTCTCCAAGTACAAACCTCTTTTTGATACACCTCATTCATTACCTCCCCCACGCCTACATGATCACCACATACCATTACTTCCAAACACCCGACCCGTTAACGTTAAGCCTTACCGTTATCCACACTACCAAAAAGAAATAATGACTACCCTCATCAACGAAATGCTATCCGATGGTGTCATTCAACCAAGCCAAAGCCCATTCTCATCATCGGTTCTCCTAGTTCGAAAAAAGACGGCACATGGCGTTTTTGTGTTGACTATCGTGCTTTAAACGCCGTCACAATTCGAGACCGATTCCCAATTCCCACCATTGATGAACTCCTCGACGAGCTACACGGAGCAAAGATATTCTCAAAAATTGACTTATGTGCCGGATATCATCAAATTCGTGTCGCTCCAAAGGACGTCCATAAAACGGCTTTTCGCACAATCGACGGCCATTATGAATTCCTTGTCATGCCATTTGGACTCACCAATGCTCCCTCAACCTTCCAATCGGCAATGAACGATCTTTTCCGTAAGTTCCTCCGTCGTTTTGTTCTAGTTTTTTTTATGACATCCTTGTTTACAACCCATCACTCGCCATGCATTATGAACACCTTGAAATGGTTTTCCAAACTTTGCACAACAGTTCCTTCAAAGCTAAACCTTCAAAGTGTATTTTTGCAACTTCAAAAATACCATTCTTGGGTCATTATATTGATGCAACATGTATCATGGCCGATCCGGAAAAACTCACTTCTATCCAATCATGGCCAACACCAAAAACACGAATAGAACTTCGAGCATTTCTCGGATTAACCGGGTTTTATCGTCGTTTTGTTCATCACTATGCTCACCTAGCCGCACCATTAACTGATTTGTTGAAAGGCAAAGAATTTTCTTGGTCATTTGATGCTGAAACTGCTTTTCCAAACCTAAAAAATGCAATGGTGTCTTTACTATCCTTAGCTTTACCCGACTTTACCAAACCCTTTGATCTAACCACCTATGCATCCGGTACAGCTATAGGAGCTGTTTTATCACAAAACGATAAACCAATTGCTTTCTTTAGCAAAAGGATGTGTCCTCGCATGCAGACCAATTCTACGTATATTCGAGAAGTATATGCTATCACCGAATCCGTAAAGAAATGGCGACAATATCTTTTGGGTCGCAAATTTCGAGTTTTTACGGATCATCACAGCCTCAAACACCTCTTAACCCAAACAATTCAGACACCAGACCAATATAAGTTGGTCGCAAAGCTATTGAGTTATGACTTCGAGCTTCACTATAAGCCGGGAAAAGACAACAAAGTAGCCGATGCGTTAAGCCGCACCCACCCTCAAACCCTCTTCGCCCTCTCTGCCCCGACAGCCCCTTGGTTAAATGAATTACGTTCATATTTTAAAAAATCTGACCAAGGAAAACACTTAATTTCCCAACTTCAAAACCAACCAAGCTCTTACCCTACCCATGCAATTCGAGATGGACTTATCTACGTGGATGGTAAATTGTTTATTCCTAACATTGCTACTTTGACAAATTCTCTTTTGCAGGAATTCCATGCATCCACATTAGGAGGTCATGCGGGTATACACGCAACAACACAAAGAATAGCAGCAACTTTCAAATGGCCAAATCTCAAACAAGATGTTACCAATTTTGTCCGCCAATGTCATCGTTGCCAAACAATCAAATACCCAACACATGCACCATATAGTCTTCTTCAACCTCTTCCAATTCCGTCTAATCCGTGGGAGGACATCCCCATGGATTTCATCACACACCTACCGTTATCTAACGGGAAAACAACCGTATGGGTAATAGTCAATCGCCTCACAAAATTTTCACATTTCATCGGTCTTCCTACCCAATTCAATGCAGCCTCATTAGCCACCATATTCCTACACGACATATATCGCATCCATGGCCTTCCTAAGTCAATCTTATCAGACCGTGATCCAATTTTTTTGAGCAATTTTTGGAAGCAACTCTTTAAACAACTTGGTACAAAACTTCACCACTCAAGTGCCTATCACCCGCAATCCGATGGGCAAACCAAAGTTGTAAACCGTTGTTTAGAGTCTTACTTACGAGCATTTGCTTGCGATGAGCCAAAAACATGGTTTCGTTATCTATACTTGGCTGAATTCTCATACAATACCAGTTTCCACACAGCGCTCAAAATGAGTCCTTTTAAAGCCCTTTATGGAAGAGAAGTATCTGCCATCCATGAGTCAAACCGGGAACAAACACAATAGCTTCAATCGATAGTTCACTGACGGAACATCAACGCATCATTCTTTTACTACGTCATGCGCTACTCCAAACTCGAGAACGAATGGTGAAGCAAGCTAACAAGAAGCGTGTTGATAAGCAATTCAACGTTGGAGAATATGTGTTTTTGAAGCTACAACATCATCGCCAGCAGTTGGTACAAAGTCGCACCAAACTTCCTGAATCATCTCGTGTGCACCCTGTTTTCCATGTTTCGTTATTGAAACAGAGCTATGGAAAATATGAAGCTACTGACATCCCTCAAGATTGGCCACGAAAATCACTTAAGGTCAACGATGCTCCAGAAACGATACTCGGTCACCGGAAAATGGATGGACAAATTCAGGTGTTGGTTAAATGGATGAATCGCCATGATTCGGAATCTACTTCGGAGAACTTAGCAACATTCAAGAATCAATTTCCAGGATTTGATATCGACCTCGAGGACGAGGTCTGTTTTGATAGGGAAGGCAATGTTACGTCTTTAGCCCAACTGGGCATTCAAAACAGGCCCAAGAGATCAATTAAGAGCCCCGCCTGATTCAGAGATTAATGACCACGTGACTAGCATTCTTTTTCATTTTATGTTGAGTCCATATTTGCATGGAATCCTCTCACAATTCCCACTATCTTTCCTAATTTCCTGCATGCATATAGAATAGGTAGAATTGCCATATTGTTAGCAAGTAGCTCACGTTTACCATTTCTACTCCTTGTTTCTAGGTAGGATTAGTTTAATTCCATTTCTTATTTAAAGTACTGTAAGTATGCATTGGATAAGCAGAGAAAATTTCCCCATATTATTTGTCGTAATTTACTATTCCACGGAGACCACCCATTTCGAATCGGGTACGCATCACGTAACATATATAAATCTATTCCACAGAGATTAATAAGAACATACAAACACATAGAAAGATGATTCAACTATTTAAGTTTCTTTAGACAATTTAACGAACAGTTGGTAGGCAAAGATAACTGGATCAAATGATCTCAATCAAGATAACCACAAATTATGAAAGAAACCCAATTCAGAGAGAGAGAGAGAGATTTAGATTACCTTCGAGATTGACACCACCAGATTCAAATTTTGTGTCTGATGCTCTCCGTGTTTGATTATGAGGATGGGAGTTCAATGATTGGTAACCACAAATCCTGAGATACATTTAAGTTTCGATGCAAAAATGAAGCCAAAATAAAGCAATGGATTTTACAAAAATCAAATGATCTCACGACTCACATACCTTGATGAGTGATAATGCTTTAGACAACTAAACAAACGAATGGAGAAAAAGGATTAACCGAACCCGAGTAAAGTGTAACAGATATATGTGAAGATGGTGGAGGGAGAACCAGAGAAGATGACGTTGAGGTTGGTAAAGAAAAATATTCAAGAATGAAAGAAGTGGATCTCTATTGAATATCTATATTCAACAACTCAAGAGAGCCGCATATTCCGGTCATCCTCGGTAGAATGCATCAATGCGATAGGCCGGTAGAGTCTGTTAAGTATTGATTAAGGAGTGTGCTTCATTTTTCAACATGGAGAGTTGACCAAGTAAAAACGAATTATAACGGCTGTGATTAACAATCATATTGATCTAACGGACCCAGATTTCTAAATCTTTCACTCACCGTCGGTAATATATATACAGTTGTTTAGAAGATATAAATACGAAGGTTTTAAAAAGCTTGTCATGGATCGACACTTGATTATAGCGTTACGAAGAATATGCTAATGTCTAGCTAGGCGTTTTTTACCCGTTATAAGTTATGTTTTAAAACGTGATAAGAGTACTTGGCTATATTGGACCAATAACCAATGTGTTGGTTAATGTAATTTCATAACCAATTGTTTCGGTTATGGTTAACTGGTTATATACGGCGGTTCGATTATAATTGGTTAATCGGCCGTAAATGGGGTTGCTTTATACCGAAAAGAGAAAATGACTAATATTTAGTTCAACCGCTAGCATTTGTGCTAATTTTTACTTACTTTTTAAATGCATGTATTAGATGATAAAAAAAGGATTGAAAAAGAGAAGTCTAAAACAATTAAATATGAATGAAGCTAAATTAGAAAATTGATTCATAAATTAGAATAGCAATCGCATATTGTCTCCTTCCTAATTTAAAATAGGAATTTATAGCATGCATGAAGATTCAAGATTAACTAGAAGATATTTATAAGCTGACTTGGGAAGCACTAATTTAAAGAAAATAATGGAAATATTCCATTGCCACCGGTCCCCACCAAAACCACCGCTACCAATGGTCCTTAAGTTGTCCGATTCTCTCTCTTCTTTTTCATCTAGTCACTAATTAAACATGGTTCTAAAAAACTAGTATTTGTTTCGTTACGGCTTCATTAATGCATGAGGTTTTATCATGTCATAATAATATTTCAAGGCTTGGACGTAATGCTTGACGTACATTAAGGTCCTATTTGACATGTTTTTACTTGTTATAAGCCGTGATTTTTAGGCGTGCTAGAGGTATTAAGTTATATGAGTCAAATATATATAGTTATTTAGTTATAAGGATAGTTAGATATACCTAAAACATAGTCAAAGATTGATAAACTTCGTTATAAACCTATAAATATGTGTTTTTAATATTTGTTTGTATAATTTTATATACATAATTAGAATTTAAATACAAAGTTACCGACTTAAGCCGCATCTTCTGAAACGCCATGACCTCGACATTGCTTACAAGGCTTGGGGTTTGACATTTTTGTCATGTTACGCCTCACATATTTAGAACCTTGGAATTAAAAGACTCCCTCTTGGCCTAATATAAGTGTTTTAATAAGCAATCCAAAGTTCCAAACACTATTTTCATCCAAGTAATGATCTAATTTCTAAACAAAGGTAGATTGAAGATTTAGCATTTAAATGATGTAATTGTAAATTGAACATATATGACACTTAAAAACATTTAGAAGGATATTGATTACTGATGTAATTTAAATTTTTAGAAAAAAAATATACTATGAAATAACATATATGAAATTCTCCTTATATATAAAATAAAAAATAAAAATTGGTAGGGTATTGTTATATATTTCATTAAATTATTGTATTTATTTTTGCATCAATTAGTTAAAAATAATAAGTATTAAAATAAATAAGATGAAAATATAATTAATAAATTCTAACCGTTAACATTTAATATATAGAAGAATGATGTATGATGATTTGATAGTAGAATTCAATTTTATATTCTTGGTCATAATAACTTTTATTACATAAGCTAAGCTTAATTAAAAGACAAGGAAATAAAAAGAAGGGTTTAGTTTGCCAAAATATATCTAAGTTATTAGGTTTTATTATTGTGTGTATCGAATTTTAAAAGTTTATTGTATGTATCAAACTTTTAATTTGTTATTATTGTATGTATTTTGAATACATAATAAAGAAAAAAAATGTATAGTTTAGTACACACAATAAAAATTTTAATATATATAATAGCAACAAATTAAATGTTCGATACACACAATAGAAACTTCTAAAGTCCGATGCACACAATAACAAAATATGACAAATTGGATACATTTGGATGAACTAAACCCTAAAAACAAATATGTAAAAGAAATTTAATTTGAAAAATGTTAAACAATATGAAGATGTTGAGTAATGTCTCACATCAAATGAAAGGTGATTTTGTAATGTATTTAATAAAGGTTATGGGTTACTCAACTCAATCACTCATAGCCAATTTGTTATGAGTTGAAACCCGACAAACTTACATGATATACAGAGTTCCTGTATCATCCTAGTTTTGGGCCTAGTAGTTAAGCATTTGATTATGAGTTTACTTAATTAATTGATGATATTAATTAAGTAAAGTTATATATTTTTATATATGTATGTATGCATGTATATGTGGGTTTATGTGATTAAAATAAGTTAATTGCATGTTAGACACCTCATGCTTAGTTCATTGAAAAGTAGTATGTACGTGGGTATTTGGATAAACACTAGCTAAATCACCTCCTCATTACTTGCTGCGTGTGTGTTCTTTGAGAAAAAGAAGAACTAAGAACAAGACTTGGAGTTGAGTTTTGGAAGTTGGTAATCCAAAGTTGAGATTGGTATATTTTATTTATTTGTTTTGAATCTAGATTCATGCCTAACATGCTATAATTGCTGCTACTTGTTGCTAGGTTATTATCAAGAACACCATGGATGAGTATGAAAGAAACTTAACAAGTGAGTTTTGTTGATTTTCATGATTTTGATGATTTAAACGTGTTCTTGATGATGCTAAACATGTTATATAAAGTTTAAAAATGTTTTGGTATTGATTTTAGTAAGTGTATATTACTGGTTATTATGGCTATGGAGTTTCTATCGGTTGGAATAAGATGAAGAACAATCTAGAAAACTAGGTTTTACGAGATCGCGGTGCGACGGGTTTAAGTTCGTGGCGCGACCTGGTCATCTTCGAATTCGGAGTCTTGGTTTGTACTGGTAGTTCGAAGAACCTGCTTGAAGTTACTTCGTGGTGCGATCTTGTTGGTTCCGAATTCAAAGCCTTGTTAGCTCGAAGTCCTCTTGGTTCAAAGGGGGGAGGGCGCTCGAAGCCTTCATTGGTTCGAAGTCATCATTCGAAGGGTTTAGCGTCGCGATGTGACGTATTGGCCGGGGCGCGACCTGTGTTTTTGTAACCAAAAGCTTTTATTTGTTGGATCTTTTGGATTGCAAGTTATGTGTTTACATTTTTGGGTATTTATAACTTGTTATGCATAGTTAGATGGATATAAATATATGTGTTGATATATATATATATTTATGATACAGATATTAATTTCGGTTTTATTGTGTTCTCAGGAACGAACAAGACTCAGTAACATTAGATCACTAAGTGAAGATTGAGAACAAGAGGTGAGTGGATGTTAACTCACAAATGGTATTAGTTGTAACAAGTTTTGGGTTGCAACTGTTTATGGATTGATGCATGGATAAACTTTATGTCTGATGATTGATTAACTGGTTGTTGTTAATTAATTGTTGCGTCAGTGATATGTATACATGATAATTTGAGAGGTCAACTCGGCAATGCTATGGGCTGGGTTTGTTTGCTATTGGCTAATCAATATTTGGATCTTTTGATGTATTCGTTGCAACATAAGGGTAATACTATGTGAGAATAGCAAATGAACTATCGGTAAACCTTTGCTTTGGCCGGCATTGGTTGTAGGTTCCTGCAGAACCGCCGGTTTTCTTGGGGCACGATTACTTGTTGTTTTGGTATGTTGCGGTTGTGTTTGATGCTATAGTAACCTTCATTTACTTAGCTTTGTGCTAATCCCCCACCTCTCACATTTTTGGTAAGTTAGCGGCTCGGCTGAGAGTGGGTGAAGGTTAGGGAATAATTGACTGGCACTCTAATATTATATTTGTATAAGCCGTTGTTTTTGTAACACTAGTATTTTGAAAGATTGATTACTTGGAAAACTATTTTTGTATATTCAGTGGTAAATAGCTTTGGTTTTATTTTATCGCTTCCGCAAAATTTTTAAAGAAAAATCTAGGTCAAAATTGTGGTGTTACAGTTTGATATTAGAGCTTTGGTTTGACGATGTGAGCACAGTTGGAAGTTTTGCATTTCCAAATCTTGGCTCGAGTTGCGTCAATTATTCCTTGGGTGTGGGATTGGGGTGAATGAGAGTATTGTGGTGGAGTTTAATTTGTTATATACTAATGGATTTATCTAATAAATCGTGAGATGTTGTGATTATTAACAGAGAACAATGGCTGATAATGAGAACTCAACTGGCGCCCCTTGTAATACCCGAACTTCAAAATAAATAAATAAAAGAATAATTATTGAGAGATGATAAATTATATTGGATTGTGAATTATATTAGGCATTGTGGGCTTGAATGAATAATGAGAAATGAACTAGTTATATATATATATATGTTATTGGACTAAACATATGTGAGTTATTGGATTTATGTTTCTTGGGCCCAATCATGGGAATATGGGCTTAGGCCCTTTTAAGAAAGCATGCATATATATATATGGCACAACCTCCCACACTATTTAAACACTGTTGCATTGAGAGAGTTTGAGTGTGTGTGCTTAACCCTCACGAGAAACAAAGGAGAAGATCATCAAGAACTAAGAACTGATTGTAGAGTCAAGGAATTGCTACAAGAATTATCAGGTAATGTTTCTTACCTCACTATGATACCGTAGGTATCAATTTCATCTGGTAAGTTTGGATGATGATAGCATGATTTAGCTTCTTAGGTTTTTGGGTTCTGGGTTTAAGAAGAACCAGAGAAAAAGAAATTTAGATATGAGCTTGAAAATTTGATGAAATGTGTTTAAATCTTGAAAGAGGTGTTTAAATGAATGGACAAATGTTTTGAAACAAAAATGATGTGATTTGGTTGAGTTTTGAAAGAACATGATTTTGGCCATGCGACTTTTGTGAATGTGTCGTGCGACTCTTTGTATGAGTCATGCGACTTTCTGTTTGGTTCCATGCGACATATTTTTTTTCCATGCGACTTTCACCCTTTATTACATGCGACTTATTGTTTTGTACTATGCGACCTTTGCCTAAAACATACCATGCGACCCTTTGTTGGGAGTCATGTGACTCTATGTTTTATCCCATACGACCTTGCTTTTAAAACCATCCGACTTTCATGCCTTGTTACCCCTATGCGACTGTCGCATGGATGGAACCTTCATGCGACTTTCACACTTAATAAACCCATGCGACTTATGATATGCCATGCGACTTATGTGTCTAACAATCCGACAGTTGCAATCTAAGTGAAATCCGACAAAGGAAATCCGGTACTTGAAATCCGATAGTTGAGAATCCGAGAGTTGAGAATCCGAATGAGTTGAAATCCGACAGTCGGATGAAATCCGATACTTTACATTGACGCGATGCATCGGGTTGCTAGACGCAACGCGTCCCCGAATTTATGGACATGAATGCATTTCTTATTGTTACATGCCTTATGAAACCCGAATGTATTACGGGGATAAACGAATGAGGGATTCGTACACGGTATTGATTTGTTAGACCTATTGTAGGTGACGGTCGTTTGGCAAGTAACCACAAGTGTACTAGTAAGCTAAGACTGTGAGATTAAACTGCAAGACAGGTGAGTATTCTTACTTACTATCTAAACCCTATGATGTATGTGTTAAATGTGCTATATGCTATATGATTGATGAATGATGAATTGATGAAATGATGAATGATGACTGATGAATTAATGAACTAATATTGTGTCATGCTATGCTATTGTTTAGACCGTTCACTTCGGTGACGGGAATGATGAGACCGCACACTTCGGTGACGGGAATGATTGGACCGTTCACTTCGGTGACAGGAATGATCGGACCGTGCACTTCGGTGGCGGGAATGATTGGACCGTTCACTTCGGTGACGGGAATGATGGGACCGTGCACTTCGGTGGCGGGAATGATTAGACCGTTCACTTCGGTGACGGGAATGACTAGACTGTTCACTACGGTGAGGGGTATGATGGGACCGTTCATTCCGGTGACGGGAATGTGGGACCGACTACTACGGTAGAGGGAATGAAAGATGTAACATGAATGTAAAGCAAATGATGTGATGTCATATGGTTGATTGTAAGTAAGTGTACTCGCTAAGCTTCGTGCTTACGGTTGTTGTAACCTTCCTTTTCAGGTGATGGCCACGGCGGGGCTCCGGCATGCGGTTGATAGCTCATACTCCACAAGCTTCCGCATTGTTCAAACTATTTTGTGTTATGATGTATTCCAAACTATTACATTCGAATTCAACGGGTTATCACCCGGGGTTGTAATTTAACTTGTACAATGTTTATCTGTGGTGAATTTTCAATCGTACTCTTTGTTTTTTTGGGACGTTACAACTTGGTATCAGAGCCTTGGTTTAAGAGATTCAAATACGTTTCCGCGTGTTTGAACTTAAACCTTGGTTCGTAAAAGATTTTAGACAAAGGTTTGAAACTTTTTCAAACGATAAATGTTACGATGAGCTATCGGCTGGAGCTAGTTCGAGTGGTCACACGCGAGTACAAGGTATGAGTTTATGATATGATGATCATGAATAATTGAACTGTTGAGATTATGATATGCTAGCTATGATGACCGAGACTTTGCAATTTAAGTGCTCTAGTAGAACCAGAATAGAATGACATGTTAATGCTTACGTGATAACTGATTATATGTTTGATGAGATGATTGATACATGGCCCAAGCCAGTGAATCGGGATTCCTAGTGGTGATGACCAGATCCAATACATGTAGCATGTTTGTAATAATAGGGCCCATATTATTATTTGCACACGACACTTGTTGAAACTTGTCAAAATCCGGGGAATCTTGTGGATCTGGTGAGGGGTACTTGTAGAGATAAGATGCCTGTAGCTAGGGTGCCTTAGAATGACTAGAGCTGCCTGATAGCTGTACTCATGACATGAAATACGTGAAACATGAACTGATATAGTGATGAGGACTGTGTGGCAATGCCGCCTGTTAATTAAGTGCATTGTCTATACATCCAGTATGGTGACTACAAGAAATCGTTCCGTGATACCAACGGGTTTTGAAAACCCACCTGATGGAGAAAATGCGAGTGTGACGGGAGAGAGTGACCCCCGTGCACAACCAGTCTTGAACGAAACTGAGAATGTAAACCCGGAAAACGTCATACCGGAAAATGTGATGGATGATGATGAATATAGGAATGAGGCCATGACTGAGTTGGTGACTACTGTGGTTACCAACACACTAAAAGAACTACTGCCCAAGATCGTGGAGGATCTAAAACAAGATATGGGCATGATGATTGATCAAAAGCTGGGAGCCCTATGGGCTGCGAAAGAGGCTTCCGCGGCTGTTGTGGTCGCCCAACCGGTAGCACAAGCTGCGAACCAAGTGATCCCTGGAGGGACTTTCAGAGAATTTTCGGCGTGTCAGCCGCCTGTGTTTGATGGAGTACCAGACCTGGTGCGAAGCAGCCGATGGGTCTCCGCGATCGAAGGAGCTTTCTTTACCAGCCGATGTGTTGAGGAGTCAAAGGTGTGCTTCGCTTCTAATTTCCTGAGGGGAGCGACCAAGGATTGGTGGAATCTACTGAGGAAGATGAAGGGCGAAGCTATTTCCGGATTGAGGTGGGAGGAATTCACAACATTGTTCTTTGAGGAGTATGCTCCAAAAGTTGAGGTGGAGCAGGTGATGGATGAGTTCATGAAACTCAAGCAAACCACTGAGACGATTAATCAGATAACCGCGATATTCAAGGAAAAGCTGTTGTACTGTCCGGCTTACGCAAGTGATGAACGACTGCAGATACACAGGTATACGCAGATGTTGAGGGATGATATTCAAGAGTTCATGTCGAATGGTCAATATGCTACACTAGACCAACTAATTGAAGGGGCAAGGAAGAGAGAGCTGTATCTGATGGAGAGGAACAAGAAAAGGTCATCGGAACGAGCGGCCTTAGGTAACACTGCCAGGAAACAACTGTTCAAGAAGCCTAATACTGGAAACTTCAAGCCCACCGTTAGGAATTCGGGGGCAAGATGTGGGAAATGTGGAACGGGGCACGCTGGGGAGTGCCGGGCTGGAACTATAAATTGCTTTGTATGTGGAAAGAGTAGGCACTACGAGAAGGATTGTAGGGTCCACTTGAACATGTGTTTTAAATGCAACAAACCGGGGCACCGCATGGCCGAGTGCCCGGAAGCTACTGGAGGAAGCGGGAAACCCGCTTGGCAACCACCGCTCCAAATCACTAATGGGGATAAGGGAAAGAAACCAGAGGTTTCGAAGCCTCGGGGACGGGAGTTCCAAATGACCGTGGAGGAAGCAAAGAAAGAGCCTGACGTGATCGCAGGTATATTCGTTGTTAACTCCCTACCTGCACTTGTATTATTTGATTCCGGGGTGAGTAAGTCCTTTGTATCTACTACTTTTTGTAATAAGTTTGTAATAGCACCAGTGAAGTTAGAAACACCGTTAGAAGTAGAGATAGCCGATGATAAGGCCTTGTGTGTCACCACGATCTATAGGGATAATCTAATAGTGATAGATGATGTACAATGTACTATAGATCTGCTACCGACTCCGATGAGAGAGTTTCAAGTGATAGTGGGAATGTATTGGCTGGGGCGCCACTAGGCCAACATCTTGTGTAAGCAAGGGATCATACGGATCCAGAATCCAAGTGGGGGAGAAATCTCCATCTACGACAAATGACATAATGGATTGACTGCATGCTGCACCGTAACTAAGGCGGTAAAGTATCTACGTAAGGGCTGCACGGCCTTCATAGCTCACATGGTCGACTCGAGAATGGAAAAGAAGAAACTGACGGTTTCAGATGTATCAGTGGTATGCGACTATCCAGAGGTATTTCCGGAGGAACTGCCAGGGATTCCGCCAGATAGACAAGTGGAGTTCTGCATAGACTTAGTGCCGGGTGTGGCACCTATCGCTAAGGCGCCTTACCGCCTAGCACCGCCAGAAATGCAAGAGCTGATGTCACAACTGCAAGAACTGCTCGATAAGGGCTTCATACGCCCAAGTAGCTCACCGTGGGTAGCACCGATCCTTTTCGTGAAAAAGAAGGACGGAACCTTCAGGATGTGTATAGATTATCGCGAGCTTAACAAGGTGACAATTAAGAATCGTTATCCGCTGCCAAGGATTGGCGACTTGTTCGACCAACTGCAAGGAGCGGCCTGTTTTTCCAAGATAGACTTGCGATCGGGATATCATCAGCTCAAGGTTCGAGAGGAGGATATAGCCGAGACGGCTTTTCGCATGCGCTACGGGCACTTCAAGTTTTTCGTCATGCCTTTCGGTATTACGAACGCGCTGGCAACATTCATGGATTTGATGAACTGAGTCTGCAGACCAATGCTTGATAAGTCCATAATCGTATTCATCGATGACATCTTGTTCTACTCAAAGACGGAGGCCGAGCACGAGCTACACCTACGAGAAGTACTTGAAACCTTGAAGAGGGAGAAGCTTAACGAAAAATTTTCCAAGTACGAGTTCTAGTTGCAAGAAGTCCAATTCCTCGGGCACCTGGTTAACCGAGAAGGGATCAAGGTCGACCCCGCCAAGATCGAGGCTGTGATGAAATGGGAAATGCCGAAGAGTCCTACGGAGATTCGAAGTTTTCTAGGTTTGGCCGGGTAGTACATGAGGTTTATTAAGGATTTCTCAAAGATAGCAGTACCACTAACCAAGCTGACAAAGAAAAGTGTTCGTTTCAACTGTGGAGAAAAGCAACAGGAAGCGTTTGAGACCCTTTGGGGCAAACTGTGTGAAGCTCCGATACTGGCCTTACCAGAAGGTATGGAGGATTTGGTAGTTTATTGCGACACGTCCCATGTGAGACTTGGCTGCGTGTTGATGCAGAGAGGGAAGGTGATTGCGTACGCCTCCCGACAATTGAAGTCGCACGAGTGAAACTACCCGACTCATGATTTAGAGTTAGCCGCTGTGGTGTTCACGCTCAAATTATGGAGGCATTATTTGTACGAAGTCAAGTGCACAATTTATACAGATCACAAAAGTTAAAAGTATTTTTCCGATCAAAAGAATCTGAATATGCGCCAGCGGAGATGGCTAGACCTGGTCAAGGACTACGACTGTGAAATCTTGTATCATCCGGGAAAAGCTAACGTTGTAGCAGACGTGCTAAGCCGCAAGGCGAACCACGTACAATTAAATGTGAAATGTTTAAGGATGACCGTTACAACTTCGCTGTTTGAATCGATCTCGGCAGTTCAAAGTGAAGCGACCAAAGAAGAGAATCAGAAAACCGAGAGGGTAAAGGGCCAGATGGCGTTGATGGTTAAGGATAGCCGCGGGTTGTGTGTTGGGTTTTCGTGGTCTAAAATCGCAACGGAAGCAAAACGAGTAGAAAAGGAATTTCAAAAGTTGACCACGAACACGCCCACCATATGGACCAAAACTCTAGACATGGATAAGAAACAAAGTAAACATACAAAGAAATAGACGTATACCCTTGATGCTATCTTCTTTGTACGCGCAGGTTTGGAGTTTGGAAGTCTCGCGCACTAACGTGTACACCTCTATCGAAGTCCACACCAAGTCTTGACCTTTTACCACTTGCTAGAGTATTAGGTGTGCCAACCTAAACACCACAAATATGATCTACACAAAAGAACCAAAGCGTTGGATGTATTTTGTATGTTTGAGAGAGTTATGCAAATTGTATCAACTTTTTGTATATTTCTTTCAAGCAACCAAAACCATATGACTTCATGTGGTTTATATAGAACTCAAAATTGAGTTCAAAAAATGTGCAACAATTAATCTTATGGCTATTACATGATCAATACAAATAAACACACTTTAACTAGCTTTGAAAGCCTAGTAAAGAGGTTGTTACTGCATAAGGCACGGCCGTGCCTCACAAGGTACGGGCGTGCCAGCCCAAGAGGCCACGCACAAGTCACGCCCGACTTGGGCTCGTGCCTGTCCATTGGGCACAGGGCACGGGCGTGCCTCCCAGAGGCACGGGCGTACCTAGCCACAGGCCACGCCCAAGTCACGCCCAACTTGGGCTCGTGCCTGCCCGTAGGGCACGGCCGTACCTCATAGAGGCACGGGCGTGCCTTAGCCCACCAGAACCAGTTTCTGGTTTTCTCTCTCATTAGACCATCCGTGATCCCGGAATCGATACTTGGCGTGTGACCCAATAGGCCCTTGCTTCATCAGCCATGATGCCAATTCGTATGTGTGTCAGTTGGTATAATCCAACAGACTCCCACTTGCACATGACAAACTCACGAAAGGCGTCACCGACATAGAGCGGCCTCTAGCAAGGCATCTATGCCCCCAAGTCAGCACAGGGTTTGTCTTCCCAAAACAAATACCTTCCCAAAAGGAAAGGTCCTATAGATAAGTGATTATATACCCCTTCGTTCACGATATCCGTTGTGAATGCAGGTCATGGAACATGATCAACCCCAAGTCATTCATGATTATGTTTCTCGATATAGACTAACTATGACTAACAAAACAAGTTGCAATATTGTTCCACTATCAATTCAACTTGAGCACGGCCATGCATTTTGATTTGTCATCAGCTTAGTGAACGAGGGGCCCAAGGATATCTCTCAAAAGAGGAACGAATACTTTTGACTACACTGTCCTATCATAATAACAAGTTCTTGCCTGAAAACTTCCCTTATAACAGCTAGTTACGAACTGTGTTAGAAAGCAATCTAAACAAGTCCATGCTAATAATCAAGCAACGCATGCATCTCCAGGAAAAGGATAAATAATATTATCATCCTGATTTACTCGTGATAATATCCATGAAGTAAACTCAGGTACGGGTCCTCCAATTACTTAATCACCATTAAGTACATGCTAGTGTTGCGTAAACAGGTATTCAATCCAAGATGAAAACTTTACCAACCACTCGCCTCGATCTGAATTCACTTCTTCCTTCTAATGAAGAACGACCGATCGTGGAGTATTTAGAATAAACAAGTTTATTCATGGAAGTATTAAACATGCAAAGATAGAACACAATAATGTTTCATAAAGTAATCGCACCATGCGTATATTAAATCCCCATTTAATAGTCATTACAATAAGAAATACATTATTGCTTTAATGTTCTCAATAACAAATACAGCTAAAACAATTAAACCAAGTCACTAGCAAATCTAATACCAATAGACTTAGCATGAGAATCATGCTTAACTTGTGACAAAGGTTTGGTGAGTGGATCTGCCAAGTTCCCCTCAGTCGGTACTCTACTAACCACTATGTCACCATTCTCGATAATATCACGAATAAAATGATATTTCCGAGCAATGTGTCTCGTACGTCGATGCGCTCTTGGTTCCTTAGCTAGAGCTACTGCGCGCTCATTGTCACAGAAGATCTCAATAGGGTTAGCGATGCTAGGAACAACTCCAAGGTCTTGAATGAATTTCTTCATCCAAACAGCTTCCTTAGCAGCCTCGCTTGCAGCAATATACTCTGAGTTGAATCGGCCACGGTATCTTGCTTGGAACTTCTCCAACTTATTGCTCCACCATTTAACAAGAATACAAATCCCGATTGAGACCGACAATCATCCTTGTCCGTTTGGAAGCTAGCATCAGAATATCCAGTAACTCTAAGCTCCTCCGATCCACCGAACACTAAAAACATTTCCTTAGTTCTCTGAAGATATTTAAGAATGTTTTTAACCGCAACCCAATGACTTTGACCAGGGTTAGCCTGATATCGGCTCGTCATGCTCAAGGCATACGACACATCAGGCCGAGTACATAACATAGCATACATGATCGATCCCACTGCCGAAGCATACGAGACTCGACTCATTTCCTCTAGTTCCTTTTGAGAACTAGGACATTGAGACTTGCTCAATGCCATACCATGAAACATAGGAAAATTCCCTTTCTTAGAATCTTGCATCTTGAACCTCTTCAAGACTTTATCTATGTACGTACTCTGGCTCAAACCAATGAGTCTTTTAGATCTATCTCTATAGATCTTTATCCCCAAAATATATGCTGCTTCTCCCATGTCTTTCATAGAGAAGCAACTCCCAAGCCAGATTTTCACTTCTTGCAAGGTAGTCACGCCACTTCCTATGAGTAGTATGTCATCTACATACAAGACTAGAAATACTACAGCACTCCCACTAGCCCTGAGATATACACAAGGTTCATTCTTGCTTTTAGAAAATCCAAATTCTTTGACCTTTTCATCAAACCAAATGTTCCAAGTCCGAGATGCTTGCTTAAGTCCATAAATGGACCTCTTAAGCTTGCAGACTTTATTAGGATATTTGGGGTTTACGTAACCATCAGGTTGTGCCATGTAAACCTCCTTTGCCAACTTCCCGTTAAGGAAGGCAGTCTTGACCTCCATCTGCCATATTTCATAATCGTAATATGCAGCGATGGCCATTAATATCCTAATAGACTTCAACATAGCCACCGGAGAAAAAGTTTCATCATAGTCTACACCATGAGTTTGAGTGAAACCCTTTGCCACCAGTCGGGCTTTGAAGGTGTCTACTTTTCCATCCATGTTAGTCTTCTTCCTAAAGACCCATTTGCACCCTACTGGCTTGTGGCCAGGTACCGGATCAACCAAGTCCTAGACTTGATTATCCGCCATGGATTGCATCTCACTGTCCATCGCCTCCTTCCACCTAGCAGACTCAGGGCCCGCTACGGCTTCCTGGTAGTTGGTCGGTTCACTATGATCCACCAATAGTTCGTCGCTCTTGGATATGAGAAACCCATATCTTTTTGGCTCAATACGAACTCTACTAGATCTACGGAGCTCTAATGGTTGTGTATGAGGCACCTCATTCACCGTTGGTTGAGGTTCCACTTCTTCCGGTGCGCCGACCTCAGAAGCGGTACTAGTGCCAACATCAGGTTGATCATTGGTATCATCTAGAATTTCTTCTAGATCGACTTGCCTCTCACTGGCTTCCGCAGATATCAGCTCCCTTTCAAGGAAGACCGCCCTTCGAGCAACAAACACCTTGTTCTCCGAAGGTTTGTAAAACAAATATCCCATAGAACCAGCTGGGTAGCCAATGAAAATACACTTTTTGGCTCTGGGTTCAAGTTTTTCTTGAGCTTCACGTCTTACGTAAGCCTCACAACCCCAGACCTTGAGATAGGCTAGCGAACACATCTCGAATGGTGTACTTACAACCTTCTTTGTTGGTACAAGGTTTAAGGTCCTAGCAGCGGTTTCCAAAGTATAACCCCAAAAACTTGCGGGTAGCTTTGTACGACTCATCATGGGCCGAACCATATCCAAGAAAGTTCGGTTCCTCCTCTCGGCGACCCCATTTAATTGTGGTCTCCTGGGTGGAGTAAGTTGTGAAATAATCCCACAACCCCTAAGATGATCAAGAAACTCGGTACTAAGATACTCACCACCCCTATCGGACCTGAGAATCTTAATCCGCTTGTCCAATTTATTTTGCACTTCGTTTTGGTATGTCTTAAACACCTCAAAGGTTTCAGACTTATGCTTAATCAAACAAACATAACCATACCTACTAAAATCATCAGTAAAAGTAACGAAGTACCTACAGTTGTTTCTTGTAGCAGACCTGAACGGACCACACACATCCGTGTGAAGAATGTCCAACAAGTCTTCGCCCCTTTCACTAACGCCGGTGAAGGGTGCTTTAGTCATTTTGCCTAATAAACAAGAATCGCATACTTCGTTTGACCCGTGGTCAAACGATTCCAAAATCCCATCCGCTTGGAGTTTGGTGATACGTTTCTTGCTTATATGGCCAAGACGACTATGCCACAAAGACAACTTGTCCAATACACCTTTGGACTTAGAATCAATGTTCATGATTGATTTATTACCATCCAAACACACACTTGTTTCATAAATCCCACGACATGGATAAGCTTTAAAGTAATGAACATCATTTCTTAAACAAGAAATAATTCCATTATTAAAATTAAACTCATAACCATCGTCATACAAAGCGTGAAAGGAAATAATGTTTCGTGCCACGCGATCAACCAATGCTTTCATCTTAAGCACGTGAACGCTCACATTTCCGCCCTCCTGCATATGGCAATCGAAAAGGGATTTTAGGCACTCGAAGCGCTCTAGCTTAGTCTGCTGTTGGAACATTTCCTTCAGCTGGTTAAGCATGTCATATGCTCCTAAATGTTCCATTTGCTTTTGAAGCTCAGGAATCATTGACGAGAGCATAATGCAAGCCACTTCGTTCGTTTCCTTGATGCGCTTATCATACGCGTCTTGGACCGCCCTAGTCGCATTCGCCGCAGGTGCTTCCGGCAAAGGCTCCTCGATGGCCCACATCTTTTGTTCATACCTAAGGGCTATCCTTAGTTGCATGAACCAATCCATGAAGTTTTGGCCATCGAGTTTGGCCTTTTCGAGGAACAATTTTAGGGAAATAGAGTTCGATGAAGATGTAGAAGCGTTGTTGGATGCCATCTACAAAATTAGAGTACCAATTTTAGTTGTCAAATCCTTGTAGAAATAATTACCCAATAGTTATAAAACTTAATTATTTGAACAAGGCTAAGAACCATATTTCACTCTATCTCATGACGGGTTTACCGCGGATCATGAAATAAGTTATTTAGGCCGGTAGACAAATTACCGATTGCAAGCATTGCAACTCTTAGATCCTTGCGGGATTCTTTCGACATTAAATGTCTAAGGCATGTTTGATCCCTTGATACACCTATCCTTTTATTATTTCTTAAATGACTCGGCTAAAGATCGACATCATTTAAGCTTTATAAAAGAATTTGTAAGTCGCCCGTCAAGACACACGTTGGTACCCTAGCCCAATCATTGGTTCGTGCTTAAGCTCGACTACCAATATTGCGAGTTGCCACACTCACCTTCCACACAACTCCACAAGGCATGACTCGTGCTAATGCTCGACAATCATCCAAGTTTCGTTAGATTTGGGTGGTGTCGTCTTACAGGTGGCGCGTGACTTACTTTTCGAAAAACGGGTTTTTGTTTTTCCGGTTAAAATAATATTTTAACAACTTTGCGAATTAGCAATTTTTAAGTGACAAAAACTCCTTTTAATCACTATTTAATATAAACACCTTTTATATTAATGTTTGCCAATCCTTATGCGCGTAGAAATATAAACCCATTTATAAATCTATTTGTTTTATATATTTTCAAAAAAAGAAAAGTTCTCTAGCATGCGAATCCTAAAGAATTCAAATATAAAACAACCACGTATAAATATGAATAAAGACCCAGTAATATGCCCAAATCTTAAGTGTTTTCCCCGTGAGCCAAAACGGGGAAAACACAGTCAATCTAGGGACAACACCAAGGGATGCTCCGTCACGATGTCCACTCCGGCGAATCTCCCGGATTTGGTTCGTCAAGACGCCAACACCGTGTCTCCCGGTCGGTTTGATGCAATATTACATATTTGAAATAATCTAAGTACGAGTACATAATAATAAGAAAGCGACATGCAAGTCGCGATCCTAATAATCTATTACGAGTACAAAGATTTAAATAAACGACATGCAAGTCTCACCAAATATAAATATTACAACATTACGGCACGCAGGACAAAACCAAAACCAACCACAAACATCACAAAGTCTATGGGCATATCAAGTTACCGGGCTACCACAACAAACACAACCAAACGAAAGCAATGGTGTGCCTCAAAACCATGTCCAACAAATATATATTTTGATCAAGATTGCAAAATAACACTTAAGGCACAACAAGCAATCCTTGTACATATGCATTAACAATTTAATACACCTTTAAAATTGCATATTCATATATACACATAAAAATATATGTTTTTGTGAACTTCATGCCAAGTCACACAAAACATATAGAATTAGGAATCAAAATATAGTGGGGATCAACAGAATCAAGACTAGTCTAAAACCCGGATTTTAATATATTTATACATATTGTTTCAAAAACCAATTCTGACAAAAAAAACCACAAGGCACGGGTGTATCCGCCCTTTTGTCAGTGTACAATTTAACCAATTTTAAACAGTTTACGAATTCTGCCGGCACGGCCCGTACCCCCACTGGTACGCCCGTGCCCCGGTCTCCGGCACGGCCCGTACCCCTAGAGGTACGACCGTGCCCGGTCACCAAAAAACCATTTTCGATAAAAAACTTAGAAAATCCGATTTAACTTCAAAAGTGCAAAGCCATGTTACAGATGGCTCTGATACCACTATTGGGTTTTCATGGTCTAAAATCGCAACGGAAGCAAAACGAGTAGAAAAGGAATTTCAAAAGTTGACCACGAACACGCCCACCATATGGACCAAAACTCTAAACATGGATAAGCAACAAAGTAAACATACAAAGAAATAGAGGTATACCCTTGATGCTATCTTCTTTGTACACGCGGGTTTGGAGTTTGTAAGTCTCGCGCACTAACGTGTATGCCTCTATCGAAGTCCACACCAAGTCTTGATCTTTTCCCACTTGCTAGAGTGTTAGGTGTGCCAACCTAAACACCACAAATATGATCTACACAAAAGAACTAAAGCCTTGGATGTATTTTGTGTGTTTGAGAGAGTTATGCAAATTGTATCAACTTTTTGTATATTTCTTTCAAGCAACCAAAACCATATGACTTCATGTGGTTTATGTAGAACTCAAAATTGAGTTAAAAAAACGTGCAACAATTAATCTTATGGCTGTTACATGATCAATACGCATAAACACACTTTAACTAGCTTTGAAAGCCTAGTAAAGAGGCTGTTACTACTTAAGGCACGGCCGTGCCTCACAAGGTTCGGGCGTGCCAGCCCAAGAGGCCACGCCCAAGTCACGCCCGACTTGGGCTCGTGCCTGTCCATTGGGCCCAGGGCACGGGCGTGCCTCCCAGAGGTACGGGCGTACCTAGCTACAGGCCACGCCCAAGTCACGCCCGACTTGGGCTCGTGCCTGCCCGTAGGGCACGGCCGTACCTCATAGAGGCACGGGCATGCCTTAGCTCACCCAAACCAGTTTCTGGTTTTCTTTCTCATTAGACCATCCGTGATGCCGGAATCGATACTTGGCGTGTGACCCAATAGGCCCTTGCTTCATCAGCCAGGATGCCAACTCGTGTGTGTGTCAGTGGGCATAATCCAACATTGTGGACCCGATACGGGCTTATTTGGGTACCAAAGATCACTGAAGTCCGGAATCTCATTCTTGATGAGGCGTACAAGTCAAAATTTTCGATACACCCAGGAGCCACGAAGATGTACAAAGACTTGAAAATGGACTATTGGTGGCCAGGAATGAAGCGAGATGTGGCAAAGTATGTTGAAAAGTGCCTTACTTGTCTATGAGTAAAGGCTGAGCACCAGCGACCGCATGGTAAATTGCAACCGCTGGAGATACCCGTATGGAAATGGGAGCACATAACTATGGATCTAATAACAAAACTACCAAAATCACCAAGAAATTATGATGCAATCGGGGTAGTGGTTGATCGGTTAACGAAAAGCGTTCACTTCATACCGATCCGAGAAGCTAGTTCGGCCGAGAGATTGGCAGACATCTATGTGAAAGAGATAGTTTCAAGGCACGGAGTGCTGGTGACCATCGTATCTGATAGGGATGTGCGATTCACATCCAGATTTTGGAATAAGTTCCATGAGGATTTGGGAGCGAGGGTGAACCTGAGTACGGCGTATCACCCTCAAACTGACGGGCAAAGTGAACGAACTATCCAAATGTTGGAGGATATGTTACGAGCTTGTGTGATCGATTTCGGAGGAAGCTTGGATTTGTACTTGCCCCTAGCGGAATTCTCATATAACAACAGCTACCACGCGAGTATTGGTATGCCACCGTACGAGATGTTGTACGGTAGGAAATGTAGAACTCCTATCTGTTGGGGTGAGGTTGGACAGAAAGAACTTGGCAACACAGAAATAGTACAAAAGACCTCCGAGTATGTACAACAGGTTCGTGAACGACTTAAAGTAGCTCAAAGCCGGCAAAAGAGCTATGCGGATAAACAAAGATCACTACTGGAATTTCGAGTTGGTGATCATGTATTGCTGAACGTATCTCCGTGGAACGGAGTTATATGATTTAGGAAACGAGGAAATTGAATCCAAGGTTCATTGGGCCTTTCAAGGTCATCGCAAGGGTAGGCAAGGTGGCTTACCATCTGGAGCTACCCGAGGATTTATCAAAGATACATAACACGTTTTATGTATCTCACCTGAGGAAGTGTTTAGACGATAAGTCGGCGTTTGCGCCGTTGGAGGACGTTACCATAGACGAGAAATTGAATTACATCGAGAGACCGGTTGCGATCCTCGAAAGAAAGATCAAACGATTACGCAACAGAGAAGTGGGAATGGTGAAGGTGCAATGGGAGCACCGTAAAGGTTCAGAATGGACGTGGGAGTCAGAAGAAGAAATGAAGAAGATTTACCCCACCATGTGCGAATGAAGATTTTGAGGACGAAATCGTGTTTAAGTGGGGGAGATTTGTAATACCCAAACTTCAAAATAAATAAATAAAAGAATAATTATTGAGAGATGATAAATTATATTGGATTGTGAAATATATTAGACATTGTGGGCTTGAATGAGTAATGAGTAATTAACTAGTTATATATATATATATATATATGTTATTGGACTAAACATATGTCAGTTATTGGATTTATGTTTCTTGGGTCCAATCATGGGAATATGGGCTTAGGCCCTTTTAAGAAAGCATATATATATATATATATATATATATATATATTAAAATAGGGCACCGCCTCCCACACTATTCAAACACTGTTGCATTGAGAGAGTTTGAGTGTGTGTTTGTGTGTGTGCTTAACCCTCACGAGAAACAAAGGAGAAGATCATCAAGAACTGATTGTAGAGTCAAAGAATTGCTACAAGAATCATCAGGTAATGTTTCTTACCTCAGTATGATACTGTAGGTATCAATTTCATCTTGTTTGGATGATGATAGCATGATTTAGCTTCTGGGGTTTTTGGGTTCTGGGTTTAAGAAGAACCAGAGAAAAAGAAATTTAGATATGACATTGAAAACTTGATGAAATGTGTTTAAATATTGAAAGAGGTGTTTAAATGAATGGAGAAATGTTTTGAAACAAAAATGATGTGATTTGGTTGAGTTTTGAAAGAACATAATTTTGGCCATGGAGCCTGAAAGTTGAAAATGATGAACTGGTAGGGATGAAGTTCATCCCATGCGACTTTTGTGAATGTGTCGTGCGACTCTTTGTATGAGTCATGCGACTTTCTGTTTGGTTCCATGCGACATATTGTTTTGTTCCATGCGACTTTCACCCTTTATTCCATGCGACTTATTGTTTTGTACTATGTGACTTTTGCCTGAAACATACCATGCGACTTATGGATGAGTCATGCAACTCTTTGTTGGGAGTCATGTGACTCTATGTTTTATCCCATGCGACCTTGCTTTTAAAACCATTCGACTTTCATGCCTTGTTACCTCTATGCGACTGTCGCATGGATGGAACCTTCATGCGACTTTCACACTTAATAACCCCCATGCGACTTATGATATGTCATGCGACTTATGATATGCCATGCGACTTATGTGTCTAACAATCCGAAAGTTGCAATCTAAGTGAAATCCGACAATGGAAATCCGATGACTTGAAATCCGGTCCTTGAAATCCTATAGTTGAGAATCCGAGAGTTGAGAATCCGAATGAGTTGAAATCTGACAGTCGGATGAAATCCGATACTTTACATTGACGCGACGCGTCTGGTTGCTGGACGCAATGTATCCCCGACTTTATGGACTTGAATGCATTTCTTATTGTTACATGCCTTGTGAAACCCGAATGTATTACGGGGATAAACGAACGAGGGATTCGTACACGGTATTGATTTGTTAGACCTATTGTAGGTGACGGTCATTTGTCAAGTAACCACAAGTGTACTAGTAAGCTTAGACTATGAGATTAAACTGCAAGACATGTGAGTATTCTTACTTACTATCTAAACCCTATGATGTATGTGTTAAATGTGCTATATGCTATATGATTGATGAATGATGAATTGATGAATTGATGAAATGATGACTGATGAATTGATGAACTAATATTGTGTTATGCTATGCTATTGTTTAGACCGTTCACTTCGGTGACGGGAATGATGGGACCGTACACTTCGGTGACGGGAATGATTGGACCATTCACTTCGGTGACGGGAATGATGGGACCGTGCACTTCGGTGGCGGGAATGATTAGACCGTTTACTTCGGTGACGGGAATAATGGGACCATGCACTTCGGTGGCGGTAATGATTAGACCATTCACTTTGGTGATGGGAATGACTAGACCGTTCACTACAGTGACGGGTATGATGGGACCGTTCACTCCGGTGACGGGAATGTGGGACCGACTACCACGGTAGCGGGAATGAAAGATGTAACGTGAATGTAAAGCAAATGATGTGATGTTATATGGTTGATTGTAAGTAAGTGTACTCGCTAAGCTTCGTGCTTACGGTTGTTGTAACCTTCTTTTTCAGATGATGGCCACGGCGGGGCTCCGGCATGCAGTTGATAGCTCATACTCCACAAGCTTCCGCATTGTTCAAACTATTTTGTGTTATGATGTATTCCATACTATTACATTCGAATTCAACGGGTTATCACCCAGGGTTGTAATTTAACGTCTACAATGTTTATCTGTGGTGAATTTTCAATCGTACTCTTTGTTTATTTTTTTTAAAAAAAAATTTGGGACGTTACACCCCTATTGTCCCAACAATGGTGGAAATTCCTACAGCAACAACGGAGATTCCTCAATATGCTAGTACATCAGGTACAACTGAAGATGACAGGGAGGAGTATATTTTTCTGTTAGAAATGGGCTTTGTGTTTGTTATCTAGTGTGCTTTTGTACTTATATAGTTAGCTTTTGTAATTAGAAGGTCACTTTTAGTGATATGTATATAAGGTGAATTAGGCTTATTTTTATGTAACCTTTTCATATATTCAATATAAGAACACACACTTAAAGCTTTATTGCTTTCTATTTGAATCTTCTATTGTACCCATTTTTGCTCTATCAATTGGTATCAGAGGCTAATCTTTGATAAAAAATGGCCCGTGATTGAAGAATCAGAGAGAAAACAACGTTTGAAGCCCATTTGTCGGATTTAAGAGTTTTTGGGTCGATTTTTGAAGAATTCTGATTTTAACGTTTCGACAGTGAAAATGGAAGGTTTCTATTGCATTTGATTCATATATACTATTAGTTTCAATCTGTAATAGTCCGCGATCGTGAATTTCATCAGATTGTTTTGAATTGTAAATTTCCTATTTTGCGAGTTCTTGACTGTTTTGATAAAAAATGTATTCATTTGATTGAATTTTGTTGTCAATCTGCATTTTGAGTGTAATTTGCACATAGACAAGCCAAAGGAAGAAGAAATTTTTGAATTTGATCAAGATTTGAAGATTTTTGAATTTTTTGAAGTTGGCGGATTACTGAGCATAAGAACAGTCGGATTTGAGCTCAGGAACAATCGGATTTCTCCAAATCCGAATGAAGTTATCGGATTCCGACAATTTTTTAAGTGTCTGATTTGAGGTTATGGATTTAAAGTATTAAAGGATTCTTTGAAGTTTTGAAGTATTAAAGGACTTGAAATAAACGGATTTTAAGTAATCGGATTTTGTTATCGGAATCTTAGTTGCGGATTGTGTTGCAGATTGAGTTGTGGATTGAGTTATTGGATTTGAGTTGCGGATTGTATATCGGATTCTTTGATACTGGATTGTGATTTATCGGATTACAAGGGTCTTTGACTTACGGATATCAAGGATTTTGTGATTAGCAGATTTTCAAAAGTCTTTGGATTTTGAAAATCATCGGATTTTAGTCTTGGATTTTGAAGGTTTTTGACTATCGGATTTTTAAGGTTTGTGACTATCGGATTTTGAGGTTTTGAGATCTTAGTCTCGGTTTTGGCTATCGGATTTGGGTCAATTGGATTTCTTCAATGTTTGCTGAGAATCATCGGATTTCTTCAATCGGATTTGATATTGGATTTCAACACTTGCGGATTCTTCAATTTACATCTTTTCAAAGAAAAGATCTTGTAGCAAAGATGGGTACTTACAGTGAAACTTTATCCTTTGGATCTGATACAAAATCACCTATACTCTACAAAGGTGAGTATCACGTATGGAAGGGAAGATTCATGGATTTTATTAAAAAGAATGAACAATATGGTGAAGAGATGAAGAAAAGTATTCTTGAGGGTGGGGTATTTAGAATAGACCAAGAAGCTAATCCTAACCATAACCCACCATTGATGAAATACACAGAGAGAAACTTCCAAGTGAATACACTGCTGAGGAAAAGCATAGGGCTACAACAGACAGGAAATCAAAATATCACCCGAAGCATGGTTTATCGTCTTAATTTTACATCAAAGTCAACGTATTGAATACATCTAAGGAAATTTAGGATGAGATTAAGAGTCAAACAGAAGGTACTGAATCTGGAGTTTGGATAAAGAAGACAACTTTGGTAAATTCTTTTGATCATTTTAAATCTAGAGATGGTGAAGCATTAATTGAAACATACAGTCGATACTGTAAATTGCTAAATGATCTGAGAAACCAAAAGCTTGATGACTATTCAAATTTGACCAAGAACACAAGGTTTCTGAATTCTTTGGGTCCTGTATGGAAATCACAGGTAGCAATTTATAGGCAGATGAATCAGAAAAATCTGAACAAAGTCACCCACCACATGATTTTCGAAGAACTAAACCAATATCAAGATGATGTTGGTGTGGGTGCACAGAAGGAGAATGTTGATCCACTGGCTTTGGTGGTAAATGATAAACGAGTGAATAACGCATCAAAATCTGTCAAACTGAAACAAATACAAGAGATATTCTTTAGATTCAGATGATGAGAGTGAGTATGAGGAAGAAGAAGAGGCTGAGGTTGCTATTGAAAGCACAAACCAGAATGTTGCTGATCATCATGAACCCGGAGAAAGGGTAATGTTTGATCATTCTGAATTTCCTGCAGATTACATACTAACTCTTATGAAACAGGTGGAGATTTTAACATCAACGAATTAATCGCTCGCTACCAAGAATCAAAAGCTGCAAGAAAAGAATTTAAACTTTAAAATGATCAAGCAGCAAGAAGTGAAGTTGAAATAACAAATCAATCATAAAAAATAATCCAAGTTCAACAAGCAATCCAAGACAAAGAGAATGAATTACTTAAATTGCAAAAGTATACAGAGTTAAAATTTCATGATTTGAATGCTTCAAAGCTGAGTGCAGAAATAAACCTTAATTTAATCATGAAAGAGAAGAAAAATCTTGATGTAAAAGTACAAAATCTTGAAGAAAGAGTAAAGAAACAAGTAACCACTTGTCATACTATCTTTAAAAATCTTGAACCGGATGTAAAGAAAAGATACAAAGGTTTAGGGTATGATGAAAACCACTTCTTTTTCAAAATAAAATGCACTCAATTATATCAACCGGAGAGAATGAATCAAGGTTGGACTTCGAAAATGACGTTTGTGGGAGAAGAGGAAATAAAAGAAGAAGAGGAATTGAAAAGAAAAACCATAACCAAACTTGAAAATACATTGAATTATTATGAATTAAATGCATCGTATGAATTTGGTGAGACTAGTGGTGGATGTTCTTCATCTTCAGAAGAGTTTTTCATTCCTCATCCACCGGAAGAGAATAAAGAATAAAAAAATCAAGAAGAAAAGCCAAACGAAATTGCACGAATCTACATTCCTCACATGGAATTGCAGAAAAGACAAGAACTTTTTGAGATGGCATGCATCAATCAGAAGATTTTCTTCAATGTGGAAAATTATGTTATAAAAGAAACAATCTTCAATCTCAACAAAAAGTTAAATAATTCTGCTGCATTTGATATAGTTGAGAAAATAAAGATTGAAATAACTGAAAGCGAATTAAACAATTCTGACATTGCACAATACATAATTCCAAAATTCATTTCAAATGCAATTGAGAGGAGAATGGAAGAAGAGAAGATCGAGAGGTTGTTAACAGAATTAGACAGGTATCTCGACATTGTGTATCCAGAGTGTCCCAAGGCATGTAGCCATGTAGGGAGTTTGTTGCACATAGATGTAATCAGTTTTGTGATCCCAACAGTGTTAGGGAGGAAGGAACATCATCTGTAACAAAACAAATTCCAAAAATCACAAAATCATGAACTTCGCATGTTTCCAAGAATTTTAAACCATTTCATGCCGCTAACAAAACTTCCATTTTTGAATTAAAATTAGATCACACAAAAGGAGAAGAAGTTTCATGCAAAGGTGTGATGAAGGCAATCAACAAAGGAGTAAAGAATGGTGATGCATCTAAGGCACAAATGAAGTGGATTGCTAAAGAGAAGTTGAAGGAAAAAGAAAAGAAGTCTGTGAATGTAATAAAAAATGTTTCAAAGAACAAAATTAAACCTCTCTGTAATGTTCACAAATCTTATTGTAATAAAAATTGTGAATCATTGTTTTCATGAAAAATCAAGACTGAAAAATCAAAATCAAAAATACCTGGCAAAATAGGTTTGATTCACTAACATGTTTTAAATATGGAAATCAGGTCATATGAGTACGAAAGTGAATATGAGGGAATTCCAAGTAGTGATTGGAATAGACCGGATAGGTTGTAACCAGGCTACAGTATTGTGTGAATAGAAAGTGTTATGGGTTTGTATCCCAACTGGGGAAGAACTAATTATGTGTTAATGTCAAAACCGGAAAAGGTATAGGTGTGGTTAGTTTATAAAAATAGGAAGTATCTTGAGCATGGGTACACTGCTTACTTAGTTTATGTTATAAATATTAAATTGGAGAATAAACAATGAGTTTAAAAGATGTGAAAGTAGTATGTGAGTATCTTGATGTGTATTCCGAGGAATTACCAAGGTTACCGTTAGACAGACAGGTTAAGTTCAGAATCGATGTGGTGTTGAAAGTTACACTGATTGCGAGGGCTTCATACAGACTTGCTCCTCCAAAGATATATGAATTACTGAAACAACTTCAAGAATTGCTAAACGAGGGGGTTTATTAGACCCGGTAGTTTTTCATGGGGTGTGCCTGTATTATGTGTGAAAAAGAAGGATGATATCTTTTATATGTGTATTAATTATTATGAGATTAATAAAGTGATCATCAAGAATATATATATATATATGTATATATATATATCCGTTGTTCATAATATGTGAATTACTTGAGCAATTATTATGACTAATGTGGTTTTCAAAATCGACTTGAGGTCGAATTATAATCAGCCTAAGATCAAGATGGGTGACATTCCTTAAACTGTGTTCAGAACATGTTTGGGCATTTTGAATTTGTTGTGATGCCTTATGGCCTTACTGATGCACCAATAGTGTTTGTGTAGTAAATGAATAATGTGTATAGACCAGTGCTAAATAAGTCAGTAATGGTGTTCAAAAACAATATTCATACTTATTCCAGAAGTTCAACCGATCATGAGAAACATCTCTGAGAAGTTTTAGAGATACAGAGTAAGAACAGTTATTCGCCAAGTTTTCCAAATGTGAATTTCAAGATACAAGAAATGCAATTGTTTAGATATTTTATTAGTAAAGATGGAATTGAGATGAATTATGAGAAATAAAGGCGGTGAAATTATGGGAGCCACCAAAGAACCTAACAGTGATCAGCAGCATTATCGGATTATTAACAAAAATTATATAAAGCGACAGTTTTTGCGCTACCTGAAGTGATTGAAGAAATGATACCATTTTATGATGATTTGTACAGTGGTTTGGGATGTGTATTAATGCAGAGGGGCAGAGTTATTGCTTGCGCTTCTAGAAAGTTAAAACCGCATGGAAATAATTACCTGACTCATGACTTAGAACTAGCAGCAATGGTTTTGTTACTTTAAACATGGAAACATTGCTATTACGATGTGAAGTGTACTTTTTACACTAATCATAAAAGTTTAAATTATTCCATGGATCAAAAAACCTTCAAATGTGACAGAAACGCTGGTTAGAACTATTGAATGATTTTGAGTGGAATATTATATTATTCGGGTAAGGCTAATGTTATAGCCGACGTTTTGAACAGAAAATCAGAAACAATACTTATGTGGAATTAGTTATCTAAATGATAGTTACAACACTCTTATTCAAATGTGACAAGAACAACTCAGTCAAAAGTGATAAAAAATGAAAAGTATAATAAGGAGTGGATAAAAAGGACAAGTAATTAATCCGATTAAAGACAGTCATGGTGTATTGATTAGATATGATCGTATATGAGTATCAAGTTATGGAGATGCGTGTCAGACATATCTAAATGAAGCTCACAAGCTAGATTTTCTATTTGGTCAGAAGCTACAAACTGAATAAAGACCCGAGGGTAGATTATTGGTGACCGAATGTGAAACGAGATGTAGTCAGATAAGTGGAGAAATATTTTTAAATGGGTACAAATGAAAGCTAAACGTCAGAAAGCATATGAGAAATTATTATCTGTGGAGATACTAGTATAGAAATGAGAAAATATTACTATAAACCTGAATACCAAATTACCCAAACCCTACGAGGTTATAATGTGATATGGGTGATTGTAGTCAGGTTAATTAAAAGTGTATATTTTGTTTCCATTAGAGACACTTATTCTATAGAACGTTTAATAGACATGTATGTGAAAGAGATTGTGTCTTGTAATAGTATATCAGTCTTTATTAAATCAGACAGGGATATTAGATTCACTTCCAGGATTTGGAATGGATTTCATATAAAGTTGGCAATTAAGCTTCATCTCAGTACAATCTATCATCTTTAGATTGATAATCAGGATGAAAATAATATACAGACGTTAGAAAGCATGTTTCACAAGTGTGTTATTGATTTAGAAGAAAACTGGGGTACATATTTGCTTTTGACAGGGTCTCGTATTATAACAGATACCAGTCTAGTACCAAGATGCCAATGTATGAAATTTTGTATGACATTAATGCCGAACTCCAGTGTATTGGGCTGATGTGGGTCAAATAGAGCTGGGTAGTATAGGAATGGTACATCAAAGGACATAACAGATTCAGAAGGTATGAAATAGATTGTTAGCCGCCACGGTAGACATAAGGGTTATATTGATTATTAGAGGTCACCACATGAGCTTCAGGTGGGGGAATATGTATCATTAAAAGTGTTATCATGAAAGGACGTGATTAGATTTAAAAGTGAGAGAAACTAAGTGCGAGATTTAACGGATTATTCAGAAATATTACACATATGAGAACGGTTACTTATAGACGAAGAACTGTCACATATTCATAATACCTTCCTTGTAATGTATATCAAAAAGTGTTTATCAGATGGGTATATAGTTTTATTGTTGGAAAATGTTTATTGGAGAAACTATATTACGTGGAAAAGTCTATACCAATATTGGAAAGAAAAGATAAGAGCCTATTCAATAAACAGATTAGACTGGTTAATGACCAATGGAAGTATAGAAAGGATCAGATTTTGCATGAAAACCTGAATAAGAAATGATGAGAAATTATCTAGAACTCTTTAGCAGTTGATTTCGAGGATGAAATCATTTAAAGTGGGGAAGAGTTATAACATTCAAAATTTTATTAATAAATTTTATACGAGGAATGTGCAAAGTATTATATGAGTTATAAATGGATATATGTGATAAGATGAACTAGAGGGGCCAAAACTGTCAGATTGGAACAGTAATAGTCAAGGGACTATTTATGCAATTATGGAAAGTTATGTATCTATATGTGTGTGTGTGTCTGTGTGTTTGACTTCTTAGTGTCAAACTAGCCATTTCAAGTTTGTAGTAAACTCCATAAATTCGTACATACATATTCAGTTCTTCTTATTCAATTATTTGTCAAGAGAAATCAATGTGGTTAGCTATTATCATTATCATCTTCATCAACGAACATGAGGTATGGTTTGTTTTTGGATTTTGAAGCTTGAAATGGGTCAATAATGGATTTAAGGATTAAAGGTTGTTATTTATATGTTTGGCTATCGTTTATGGTAGTTTAGGTTGTAAGAAAACAACCATGAACAGTTTGAATGATCAAAAAATCAATTTTGTGAGTTTTTGGCCGGATTACAGCAAGTCAGACGTCAAAACTGGTAAGATGGAGGGAGGCACATGCGTGCCTGGTGCCGTGACCGCCTTTGTTCATAAGGTCCGGGTGTACCCGGGTACGGGCGTGCCCTAGGCGTGCCCTGGGCATACCTTTTATGTCATATGACTTTCAAGTTATAAGTTGGACCAGTATGTCGGATCAATAAGTCGGATGAGAAAGTCGGACCATTAGCCAGACACGGGCTTGCCTGTGGTAGGGCAAGGGTGTGCCCCCGTCTTGTTCAGTTTTCTAGAATTAGTTTCAGCATGTGTTTAAAACTTTATTAATATTATACTTGTAGAGACTAGTTATGGGCACTTACGTGAATCTTTATCATCTGTGGAATAGATAATAATACTTCAGTTTACAAGGTGAGTCTTCTAGACTACTTTTCATATTTATAGCATGTGTGTTATCGTATCAGAATACTATCCATGTATTATTATTCTTATGTGTTGTTAAGCTTGCTGCTATGTTTAGTAAGTCTTAGATGTGGTACAGTACTGTGACCTATGTTACTGCCCTGGGTCTAGAACCAGAGGTTAGCATTGATTACCTGACATAGGTGTGGTATCTTTATATATGATCTTATACGTGTGTTTATATGATTGTTTGTCTGGTTTACTCACTAACCTCTCGTAGCTTATTAGATACTATTTTTATAATGTTTTGCAGGTTTTAGCACAGGCAAGGGCAAAGCTTTGGTTTGACTATATTTTTATTAACTTTTTGACATACTTAACTCATGGTTTGTAAACGTCAAGTTTTTGGTACTAAACATATATACGTATCTTTTGATACTTTAGATTTTCAAACAAATTATGCTTCCGGTTTTGTGTAAAAATTCAGATGTGAATATTCATATGTGGTTTTATTTCAAATATCAATTTTTGGAAATTGGGGCGTTACAGTGGAGTAGAAGATTGATTTAATTCCAGGTTCCAATCCAGTGGCAAAGTCTCCTTACAGGTTGGCTCCTTTTGAGATCAGGGAGATGATGACACAGATTCAGGATCTTTTGGATCGGGGCTTTATTCGTCCTAGTTCGTCATTGTGGGGTGCACCGGTATTATTCGTGAAAAAGAAAGATGGTACTCTATAGATGTGTATTGATTAAAGGGAATTGAACAAGAGGACGGTCAAAAATAAATACCATCTACCCAGGATTGATGAGTTATTTGATCAGTTGCAGGGTGCATCTTATTTTCAGAGATTGATCTGCGATCAGGTTATCACCAGGTACGAGTTTCTTACGGGGATGTTTCCAAAACTACTTTCCGTACCATGTATGGCCACTATGAGTTTTTAGTCATGCCATTCGGTTTGACTAATGCGCCTGCTGTATTTATGGATTTAATGAACCGGGTTTGTCGACCACTCTTGGATAAATCTGTGATTGTATTTATTGACGACATTCTGGTTTATTCTCAATTTGAAGTTGATCATGAGTTACATTTGAGACAAGTGCTTGAAACATCGAAACAAGAGCAATTATATGCAAAGTACTCTAAATGTGAATTATGGATGCGAGAAGTTCATTTTCTGGGGTTAAAGTTGAAGTTGTAATGAATTGGATTGCTCCTAAATTGCCTTCTAAGATTAAGAGTTTTTTAGGATTGGCAGGTTATTATCGTCGGTTTATTAAGGATTTTTCCGAAATTGCGAATCCCATGACTAAATTAACCCGCAAGGAGGTTCCATTTTAGTGGAATGATGAACAAGAAATAGCTTTTCATACTTTGAAACGGCTATTATGTTAGGCTCCGATTTTTGCATTACCGGATGGATGAGATGAATTTATTGTATATTATGATGCGTCAATTGCAGGTTTGGGTTGTGTTTTAATGCAACGCGATAGAGTTATTGCTTATGCTTCTCGACAGCTAAAACCTCACGAGAAGAACTATCCAACCCATTACTTAGAACTTGCGGCTGTGATCTTTGCGTTGAAATTATGGAGACACTATCTTTACGATACAAAATGCGTTGTATGTACCGATCATAAAAGCTTACAATATGTGTTTTCACAGAAGAAACTTAATATGTGGCTGAGATGATGGCTAGAACTTATCAAAGATTATGACTACGAGATCCGTTATCTTCTAGGAAAAGCCAATGTGGTAGCAGATGCTTTAAGTCGTAAGGGTGCAAGTGATGAAATTTATTTTATGCGAATTGAAATAATTTCTGACTTGATTGATAAATTCAAGGCAGGTTAATTGGAAACCTTGAAAGATGAAAATCTAAAAGTAGAAGTTATGTTGAAAAGAAAGGATGATTTGAATATTGATTCGCGGGGGTTAAAGATTTATCGGTCTCGTGTTTGGGTGCGGTTATTTGGGGTCTTCGAGGTTTGATTTTGACTGAGGCTCACAAATCAAGATTATCTGTACATTCAGGTAGCACAAAAATGTATGACGATCTGAAAGTGTTGTATTGGTGCCCAACGATGAAGACAAGTGTTGCACAATTTGTGGAGTCTTGCCATATTTATGCATAGGTTAAAGCAGAGCACCAGAAACCCTATGGATCACTGAAACAATTGTAGATACCAGAATGGAAATGGGAGCACATCACGATGGATTTTGGGACTAAACTTCCACGTACGTAGCGAAATCATGATATGAGCTGGGTGGTTGTTGATAGACTAACAAAGAGTGCTCATTTTCTGGCTACTAGTGAGACAACTTAGCTTAGCAAACTGGCTCAATTATACATTGATGAGATTGTATCCCAACATGGTATACCGCTTTCGATTGTATTAGATAGAGATTCTAGGTTTGTTTCTAATTTCTGGAATAGTTTATAGCGGGAGTTGGGTACACGTGTCAATTTGAGTACAACCTATAATAATTCTTATCATTCGAGTATCGGTATGCCAGCCTATGAGATGTTGTATGGGTGTCGCTTCCGTACTCCTACTTGTTGATTGGAGGCAGGTGAGAAATAGTATGAAGGGCCCGAAATTGTTCAGATCATAGCTGAAAAAGTGGCTATTGCGCGAGAAAAGTTAAAAGCGGCTAGAGACCGACAGAAGATGTATGTTGATCCACATTGTAGATCCGTTACATTTGTTGAGGGTGAACTGGTTTGTCTAAAAGTTTTGCCATGAAAGGGGGTTATCCGTTTTGGGAAGCGTGGGAAACTGGCTTCTCGTTATATCGGTCTATTTCGTATTCAACGGGTAGTCAATAATCAAATGGTTACACTTGATCTTCCTGCGGAATTGGCAGGTATTCACGATACATTTAACGTGTGTTATTTGTGGAAATGTAAATTGGATGACAAAAGCTAGATTCTTCCTTTACATGATCTAAAAGTGGATTCGGGTAAGAAATTAGTGTAAGAACCCATTGAATTATTGGATCGGAAAGTGACTAAGCTACAAAAGAAACATATTCTGATGGTGTTGGTTAAGTGGAAACATAGCTTGGGTTCATATTTAACGTGGGTAACTAAGGCAGAGATGAAGACTCGTTATTCTTGTTTGTTTGAATGTGAAGACATTCCGAGGATGAAATCCTTTTAAGGAGGGAGGATTTGTGACATCTTAGTTCTGGCCCTAGTAGTTAAGCATGCTTTGGGTGAGTAATTACTTGATTATTATTTGATTACAAGTTTACTTAATTAATTGATGATATTAATTAAGTAAAGTTATATATTTGTATATATGTATGTATGCATGTATATGTGGGTTTATGTGATTAAAATAAGTTAATTGCGTGCTAGACACCTCATGCTTAGTTTATTGAAAAGTAGTGTGTACGTGGGTATTTGGATAAGCACTAGCTAAATCACCTCCTCATTTGTAACTTGCTGGAGTGTGTTGTGTGTGTGTGCTTTGAGAAAAAGAAGAGCTAAGAACAAGACTTGGAGTTGAGTTTTGGAAGTTGAGGTTGGTATATTTTATTTATTTGTTTTGAATCTAGATTCATGCCTAATATGTTATAATTACTACTACTTGTTGCTGGGTTATTATTGAGAATACCATAGATGAGTATGGAAGAACCTTAACAAGTGGGTTTTGTAGATTTTCATGATTTTGATGATTTAAACGTGTTCTTGATGATGCTAAACATTTTATATAAAGTTTAAACATGTTTTGGTACTGATTTTAGTAAGTGTATATAACTGGTTATTATGGCTATAGAGTTACTATCGGTTGGAATAACATGAAGAACAATCTAGAAAACTAGGTTTTATGAGATCGCAGGGTGACGGGTATAAGGTCGTGGTGCGACCTGGTCATCTTCGAATTCGACGTCTTGGTTTGTACTGGTAGTTTGAAGAACCCGCTTGAAGTTACTTCGCGGCGCGACCTTGTTGGATCCGAATTCGAAGCCTTGTTAGCTCGAAGTCCTCTTAGTTTGAAGAGGGAAGGGCGATCGAAGCCTTCATTGGTTCGAAGTGACCATTCGAAAGGTTTAGCGTCATGACGTGACGTATTGGCTGGTCGCGGCACGACCAGTGTTTTTGTAACCAAAAGCTTTTATTTGTTGGATCTTTTACATTGCAAGTTATGTGTTTACATTTTTGGGTATTTCTAAGTTGTTGTGCAAAGTTAGATGGATATAAATATATGTGTTGATATATATATTTATGAATCAAATATTGATTTCGGTTTTATTGTGTTCTCAGGAACGGACAAGACTCAGTGACATTAGATCACTGAGTGAAGATTGAGAACAAGAGCTGAGTGGATGTTAACTCACAGATGGTAGTTGTAACAGGTTTTGGGTTGCAACTTTTTATGGATTGATGCATGGATAGACTTTATGTCTGATGATTGATTAACTGGTTGTTAATTAATCGTTGCGTCAGTGATATGTATACATGATTATTTGAGAGGTCAGCTCGGCAACGCTATGGGCTGGGTTTGTTTGCTATCGGATAATCAGTATTTGGATCTTTTGATACATTCTTTGCAACATAAGGGTAATATTGTGCGAGAATAGCAAATGAACTATCGGTATTTGGCCGGAATTGGTTGTAGGTTCCTGTAGAACCACCGGTCTTCTCGGGGCACGATTATTTGTTGTTTTGGTATTTTGCGGTTGTGTTTGATGCTATGTTGTGCTTTAACCTTTATTCACCTAGCTTTGTGATAATCCCCCACCTCTCACTCTTTTTACAGGTTTTTGGTAAGTCAGCGGCTCGGCTGAGAGTGGGTGCAGCTTGGGGAATAATTAACCGGCACTCAGATATTATATTTGTGGTGAGCCGACGTTTTTGTAACACTAGTATTTTGAAAGACTGATGACTTGGAAAACTATTTTTGTATATTCAGTTGTAAATACCTTTGGTTTTATTTTATCGTTCCGTAGAATTGTTAAAGAAAAATCTAGGTCAAAATTGTAGTGTTATAGTTCCAACTCAAAACCAATTAGCTATTAGTGGAATAGCCTTGTATATTTTATTAAGCACGTTACAAAGTCACTTTTCGTTCGATATGAGATTTTACTTAACACGTCCTCTCACGTGTGAGGTTCTTTTTTTCATGCCTAACATGTAAATACTTATGGGTTACGTGGAGTCTGTGTGGCCGTAGACCAACCACGAGTAAACCTTGCTATGATATCATGTAAGTTTGTGGGGTTCTAACTCATAATCAATTGGCTATGAGTGGAGTAACTCAAGACCCTTTAATCATATACGTCGATGCGAGACATTACTCAACAGAATATGATATTTTAAATAAATTGATCAAATTTTATTAAAAAAATTTAATTTGAAACATGCTAAACTAATGCAAACACCTATGACTACTACTTGTGATCAAGCATATGATGTAAATGGTAAACCTTTTTATAGCACCAAATATTGTGATATGATCGAGAGCTTATTTTATCTAAGGATAAGTAAACCCAATATCATGTATAGTATTTGTAGATGTGCACGTTTTCTGAAAATCCTAAGAAATCACATTCATGGAACGCTACAAATGAACTTCTGGTACATTAAAAGAACAATGAGTATTAGACTTTGGTATCTAAAAAAAACCGCGCTAGACATCATCGTGCTTCACCGACTCATATCTCGGTGGATTTCTAACCGGCTGGAAAAAGTATAGCCGGAGTTTGTACGTTTGTTGGACTATCATTGATTTCATGGTTTTTAAAAAAACAATGAATGTTTGTGGCATTCTCCACCACCAAAAGTAAATATGTGGTAGCCACCAAGGCTTGTTTTCAAGTCTTATATATGAAATAAGCACTCAAGGTTTACGAGGCAAGTCTCTTAAAATTCTCATTTATTTATGATAATACAAGTATAATAAAGCTAAGTAAATATCTCATGTTGTATCCTAAAAACTAAGCATACACAAATAAGACATCATTTGTTATATGATAATGTACCAAAATAATGTAGTAACAGATAAAGTACATTCAAATGAAAGTATAGTGGACATATTTATGAAACCATTAAAAGAGAAATTGTTAAATTGGATGAGAAAAAAACTAGGAATGATGAAACATTACCCTTAAATACATAATTGTTAATTGTATAAAACATACATGTGAGTTTAATTGTGTAAAAGTTTAAAAAAATTGAAAAGTTAAACAAATTATATAGAGTACACAGTCGACCCTTGTCTGCGAGCTACTCTTATGTGTATGTCGTTACTCCAACCATCTTGCTACTATTTTGCTATCATGAACAAATTAGTTCCCCACTATCGCCATCCATAGTCGATGGTGGTCGATCATGGTGTTTCATATCTCTTTCATATCCCTCTTCCAAAAAAAAAACTCATCCATTTATGAAAGTCCAGAGATGTGATAATAGATGAGTAAAGTTGAAGATACTTGTATTTAAGATGAAGAACTAGTCAAGAACACGAGTATGAACACTTTTCTTGAATGCTTGAAGATGTATTAATATTGCTGTGTACGTAAGTTACAAGCCGGAGAATTACAATATGCAAAGGTTACCTTGCAAAATAGGTTTGCATGGCATATAAAAGAAATGCCACATGGGCCGGGAGCCTCATGGGCTTACAATACTAGTCTAGCTATTATTACAAGAGTGGGCCAAGCCCATAAACTAGTCTAGTTACAGTATTTAAACAATCTAAAAGAACACAAGGCCTACAAACATATTTTTAGACTAACATTCTCCCCCTTTTGTAGCCTTGTGCCGAGCTGGGATGTTTCATCTACTTCTTTGACCTAGGAGTCTTTCCCAGCTCCGGATGGTTTTCCTCTCCTAAACCTTTTCTTCCAGTTGGTCAGCAACCCTTGTCATTTTTACTAGTAATTCCTATTCTTGCACATGTCGGTTTTTGAAGCAAGTTCTGCGGTACTTTGAGATGCATCGTTGGGGAGTACCGACAGAATAGGCGTTAAGTTATGAGAGTCTGAGGAAGGCTTTGCCACCATTTAGATTTGACATTATAAACCCTTCAGCACCTTCATAGTCTTCGTCATAATCCTCAAAGATCACATACTTTCGATATTTATTCATTTTAGAGAAGTGTTGGTTAGGCTTCAAAACATTTATCTTGGGAAGATCAGCCTCAGCACCCAAATGCAGATCGTGAGTGCAACTTAGAAGGATTTTCTTTCTCATGAAGTTCCTGATGACTGTTAGACCTCTCTACTCTTCTCTGTTCTTACCGACTTTGCATGCCAGCTCATCCTCTAGATGTGTGATGTCTCCCAAGTTCAAATGCCTCAATTCAATCTCATGAAATGTATACCGCTTCCCATATGCTCCTGTGACATGGAAGTGAACCATTGAGTAGTTGAGGAAGTTGCACATGTACACCAGATCAATCTTGGAAATAGGAAACTTGGTCACCTGTTCTTTCGGACTTGCATGGATGGTGGCAGCAAATCCCACTGCTTTTTAATGTTCTGTTGAGTTCAACATATAAAGATCATCTACCTCTCTGATATGCTCTTAATAGATCTGGGAAATTATTTCTTCAAGATACGGAGCACTTAGCCATTGGGTTGGCCAACGAGGTTGAGATTTTGCCAGTGCTTCTCTAGGCGTGATGTTTTCTATTGCTGGCCTTTCTGCTATAACTCTCTCATGAGTGGCCAATGGTTTGAGTCCTCCAAGGTTTGTTTCTGGTATGGGCCACTCACTTTCTTGGTGATTTGATTGTTGCGGTTGCTACTGACTTATCAAATCAATTGAGGCAACATTGAATTGCTCTTGCTGTGGAGAAAAGATGTCTAGCAGCTCCCGATTGATCGTTGTGAATACCTTTTTGATGTTGATCAAAGGTTGCTCCTCCTCCTCCTCCTTTGCCTCTGATACTGGCCTTTTGCCTTTAGGCTTTTCGGTTGAAGTTTCAGGGAGGGAAGGTTCTGGTTCAGGAGTTTATGTTTGGATTTTGGGAGTTTGGAGTTGTGGGATTTGGATTGTTGGGGTTTCAGGTACCTCTGCCGCCTCTACCTCTGCCACTTGATTAAGTTCAAATTCAAAATCCATTGTTTGTTATTGTTCACCACCCTTACTGGCACTGCCACTGCCACTTTGCCCTTTCTAAGGCGTTGGTGTGGGAGCGGCTTCTATGCGTAGGACTGAACTTTGCGCGCCGATATACCTCCGAACAACCCTCTGCCTTTTCTCCCCCTCATGATGACCTGGATCCTAAGGATCATCATGCCTCCGTTTATGTGTTTTCGCTTGAGCCTTACAGGAGGTCTCCAGTGCTTCTAGCCTTTTAGAAATCCCAGATACGGCGGTGGTTAGGGAATTGAGTTCTTTTAGGATAGTGTCTTGGAAATTTTTTGAGCTAAAGGTGGGGCTTGGGGTTGTTGAGATTGTAGTGCTGCCAGTATGTTGGATTGTTCAGTTGTGGGTTTGGCAACACTGTTAAATTTGGCATAAAGCAGGTCCAGACCAGTAGTGGATTTGGTTGCCCGGCTTTTTGCGGCTGGAGATCCCTCACCCCCATCTTTTCTTTCTCACTCTCTCCCCTATTAACTACCTCTCTAAACACATCACCCTTAGATGTAGCAGATATTTCACATAAACTTTAGTGTATGTTTTTTGGCGCCTCTGACATCTTCCGAGTCCTAGTTGACTCAGCAGGGACTGTCTATTGCTCTGGCGCTGATGGGGTTGCTTTGGACTTTGTTTTTGTTCGTTCTAACAAGGACTCACGGATTGTTCGCTGGCGGAGGCCTCAGAATCACTAATATTCAACTGGTCAAATGCAGATCCAGTGTGATCACCCTCACTCTCGTATATATCTTCTTCCTCACCACTTCCACCACCCTGCTCACTCTGATTTTCTCACTCTTGCTCACCCCTGCTTGAGGAACCCGTGTGCTCACTAGCTCCTAAAATCTAGGACCCTCACCAGGCTCTACAGCTCCTGGGGTAGGCACAACCGGCTCTGGTTGCGCCATGAGAGCTATCCTATTCTCTCTCAGATACTCCCTTATTGCCTCATTCTCCTGATTTAGCATGCGGAGTAGAGCTGCTGGCACCTGCATAGGCACAATGTTAGGGAAATCTCAGATCCTTAAGAATCTAGCAATGCGTTGCACGGGAACTTGTGGATTTTCTAGTCTATGAGGAATGGTGCGGTAACCTTCCAGGTCAATATCGAGCATGATAGTCAGACACCATTGAAATGGTATGAACGCTTTTCGTCAGGTGGTGGTCTTTTCATTGCCCATGTGGAAGATGATTGTTGCAAGAAAATAGTAAGAACTGCCATCTGTACCTCTATAGATACCGGTGAGCGTGCGGAAGATGATTGTTGCAAGAGTCTACAAAAGAGGAACCAGGTTTGTTCTTTTGAACCGGTGGATTTGGTTAAGTTCGCCACCATATCCTAGCCCATGAATGAGCTCCAATAAATCGTCAAGCCTCAAAGCTTCATCAAATTCCGTTTTTGTCTGGGTAGTGCTCAGCTCCGTGTAAGTTTAGGATGTTTCGACGTCTGGCGGCTGAGAGGGTCAAACAGATGTTCTCGATTCTGCCTCGAATGCACTGGTGTTGAAGGTAGATTTTTGGTACATGGATAGGGGAAATGTTTGGGTTTTCGGTTATGGCTTGGCGTAAAGGGTGAGCTAAGATGATTTTAGTGACTAGGAGGATTTTTGTGTCGGTTTATAGATCAAAGTACATGTTGTTGCTACTGGTTTTGAGATGCTCTTCAGCAGAGACTAGTCTCTCCCCGGGAAGTGGTTGAGCTGGTTGGTTAGCTGCCATCTGTAACAAGTAGATAAAATCACATTAGTTAGACAGTTATGGCTAAGTGTTAAGTGATGGCATTCACATGTGGATGTGTTTGATTCGGTGTTAGTGAATTTCACATGTGATCAAAACGATTCAAACTTCAACCATCTGACAGTGAAGAACACTTGTGCATTTTTCAAACTAAAGATCGATTTTTGATCAAAACGTATGTTTATCGACTCAAATTTTGTACCACTCGACTCGGAATTCAACCACATTCACTTCTTTTCCATGTAATGGACTTAACAAACAACTTTAACCCAGAAAAAAGTTTGAATGTAGAAGACTGTTCTAATGGCGTACTAACGACTACAAAACCCTTTTCCAAAATCACGAAATCACTTGATGTTTGAGTCTAATGTGTACATCAAGTCGTTTGTACATGCTCAAAACATCATTTCGACCATGATTAATTCTTTAAAGACACCATTTGAGGTGTTTTGATTTCAAAATTTTGAATGTGCTCATTTGGTTATAAAACAGGGTAAGAGGAGGGATGAATTCATTCAAATCAACGATTATTTGTTGTTATACACCATCCCTTTTGTTTACCTTTGTGATTTGATGAAGAAAAGCACAATTTTGTTCAAGAATTGCACACCCACAGTAGATTTCTTTCGAAGAAGAAAGAGTGATGAAGAAGAAGATGAACAGTTTTTGATTTTGAAAGCATGGGGGAATCCGAAATTCGCATGCTCTCTTATATAGAGGAATCCGATCTTCGGTCCACTTGGGTCAACCGAGTCCAATTTAATGGGCCGGGTCTAACCCAACATGAGAGTTGACTATTTTGAGTTTTGTTTTCGTGGATTTTATCTAATTTTGTTTTCTTTTGCTTTTGACTTATTTTATTATTAAGGAATGAACTCCCCCTTGCCCCGTGATCAGATAAATAATTGGGAGTTGCAGCTAGTTGCATCTGTGATGATTTGCTATTTTTCTGAGTACAGCTGATTTTTTTGATTTTCTCCCCGTACAGGAATGCATAAAATTGCATTCGTGTAGACCAGAGAACCGCAACGCTCCCCCTAGACCTGAGTAATCACTTATTCCTGCACACGAAACAAAACCAAGCGTAGTACTATTTGATGAATTAAAATAGAGCAGAATGATATGGAAACAGTGGGATAGCGAATTACAATTTCATATTCAGCATTCCAATTTTAGACACCAAAAAGTTAAACCGTGATTCATCCAACGGTTTGGTGAATAAGTCAGCAAACTAATTATCAGTATGTACATACTGTAATTCAATGAGACCTTTCTCAACAATGTCCTTTAAGAAGTTATACCTGATGTCAATGTGCTTGGTTTTTGAGTGATGTACCGGATTGCAGGAGATAGCAATTGCACTTTGATAGTCACAGAGCAAGGGAATCTTAGTCAGACCAAAGTCTCTGAGTTGAGTTCTCATCCACATACTTTGTGAACAACTGGCAACAACCAAAAATTCAGCTTCTACAGTGGATATGGACACGCAGTTCTGTTTCTTGAAACTCCAGTAGATTAACCGATTTCCCAAGAAGTGTGCACTACCCGAGGTGCTTTTTCTGTCTAACATGCAGCGGGCATAACCTGAATCTGAGTATGCAAGCAATTCAAATGATGAGTTGCGGGGATACCACAGACCAAGGTCAGGAGTCCCCTTTAGGTATTTCAGGATACGTTTAACCGCAAGGAGATGTGATTCTTTAGGATTTGCTTGAAAGCGGGCACACAGACATGTAGAAAACATTATATTTGGTCTACTAGCCGTTAGGTACAATAAAGATCCAATCATGCCCCGATAAGTTTTTAAGTCAACTGCTTTTCCATCAAGATCAGCAGATAACTTGGTTTTAGAAGACATTGGCATCGCTTTGGACGAGCAGGCGGACATTTCATATTTTCTTAATAAATCATTGATGTATTTCGATTGATTTATGAAAATGCCATTTGATATTTGTTTAACTAGCAGTCCAGGGAAGAAATTCATCTCTCCCATCATTCTCATTTAAAAATTGCTCGCCATTAATTTTGAAAACTCAAGACTGTACTATGGGTTTGTAGAACCAAAGATAATATCGTCTACATAGATCTGGACTAGAATGTAGTCATCTCTGATCTTCTTTATGAACAAAGTGGTGTTTATCTTTCCTTTGAAGTACCCTTCAAGAACCAGGTAAGCTGAGAGGACATCATACCAGGCTCGTGGAGCTTGTTTGAGTCCATAGAGAACCTTGTCAAGAATGTAAACATCGTAGGGTCTCTTCGGGTCAACAAATCCCTCTGGTTGGGATACATACACTTCCTCCTTTAGGATTCCGTTTAGAAAGGCTGTCTTAAAGTCCATCTGGGAAACTTTGAAATCCCTGTAGGCAGCATAAGCGAGAACCAGCCGGATAGCTTCTATACGGGCAATATGAGCGAAGGTTTCGTCATAGTCAATTCCTTCCTGTTGATTGTATCCTTTAGCTACCAGACGAGCTTTGTTCCGTATCACAGCTCCATTAGAGTGTTTCTTGTTTTTGAATACCAACTTGGTACCAACAATTGTTTTGCCTTCCGGTCGAGGTACTGGTCTCTAAACTTTTAGCCTCGTGAACTGATCCAATTCATCTTGCATTGCTAGGATCCAGTCGGCATCTTGTAGAGCATTAGCAGTGCGTGTAGGTTCGATCAAGTTTAGAAAACTTGAGAATCGACACTCGTTGGCTGTGGCTGATCGTGTTTGAATGCCAACATCTTTGTTGCCAATTATCTGAGTCTCAGGGTGTGCGGATGTCCATTTGGTAGCATGTGTAGTTGGGTTGTCATTTGAGGGAGATTCATCTATGTGAGAAAAGAATTCATCCAATCGATTTTGAGTGGATGTTTGCTCATCAGGTGTTTATGATTCTGGATGAACTGAGGGGTAGTGTCTGCATGGATCTCAGTATCAGAATCTTCTTCAATATTGATAGGGGAGTTTGATGCAGTGTACGTGTCGCCTAAGATAAGGAATGGATCAACAACAGAGTTGACAGGTCTTGAAGTAAATGTTGTGGCTGTTTGCTGTGAGAGATCAAGTGATTCCAAACAACATCTGTATGCCAGTCAGACTGTCAGTAGGTTCACAATTAGATCCAGGATCATTATCCAAGAAATCAAATATATACTTTAAATCAAAAGACACTTTCGCATTAGATGTATTTGTTTCTTGTCGATTAAGTGCCGGTCCTGAACTGATATGTCCGGAAATGATTGCTGATGACTCTTGTGATAAAGATGTTGTAATTAAAGTATCATCAAATGTCATATTTATACTTTCAGCCACAATTTAGTTCTTTTATTCAACACGCTAAATGCCTTAGACTCTTGTGAGTAACCAAGGAAAATTCCTTCGTCAGCTTTTGAATCGAATTTTCCAATGTTAGCTCTTTCGTTAAGAACAAAGCACCTATTACCAAACAAATGTAAATGTTTGATATGAGGAACTCTGCCATTTGCAAATTCATAGGGAGTTTTGTTAAAGAGACGATGAAGAATAGATCGATTTTTTGTGTAGCATGTTGTGTTGACTGCTTCTGCCCAGTAAGAAGGTGGTAGATCATAGTAGGATAATATGGTTCTAGCAGCTTCAACCAGTTTCGATTTCGTCGTTCAACTAGCCCATTCTGTTCAGGGGTGTATGCTGCTGAAAACTTATGTGTGATCCCCACAGAGTCAAGAAAGGAAACCAATAATTTGTTCTTGAATTCGGTGCCATTGTTAGTTCTAACATTTCCAACTTTTGCTTATGACTGATTCTGCACCTGCTTGAGAAATGAGATGGTTGTTAGTGAAGCTTCATCTTTGGTTCTCGATGAACTTGACCCAGGTATATTGTGAGTAGTCATCTACTATCATAAGGATATACCTCTTTCCATTTCTAGACTGCACTCGCATCGGCCCACACAAATCCACGTGGAGCAATTGTAGAGGGACTTTTGTACTCGACACTTTTTTTACTTTGTGTAGAGCCCGTTTCATTTTGCTCTTCTCACAATGTTCGCGCAATGTTCTTTTTCAAACTTCATTTTGGGCATTCCCCGAACTAAATCACCCGACACCAACTTGTTGATGTTTTTAAAGTAGATGAGATAGTTTTTGATGCCACATCTAGGTGAGCTCCGATGAGGCTTTGGACATAAGACAGACTCTCTAGGTCGGCTAGATCAATGGTGTACAAGTTTGATCTTCTGGAGCCAGTCATTATCACGTCACCTTTATCTGTTCTGACTGAGCAAGTCTTGGCCTTGAAGTTGACTTCAAGTCCCCTATCACAAAACTGCCCAAATACTGAACAGGTTGTGACCCAGTCCCTCCAGGTACGATACCTTGCTAAATTTTATATTTTTTTACTATATCTCCGGTCCCTATTATTGGTACAACATGGTCGTTCCTAAAGCGAACATTCCTGAGTAGTGCGGGTCAAAGTTCGTGAGAAGACCCTTTTCTCCTGTCATATGCTTTGAACAGCCGGAGTCCAAGTACCACCGGCTAGATACGTGCACATAGAAGACAAGAGTTGTTGAGGTACCCAGTTCGAGTTGGGTCCTTGAGTGTTAGCACATACAATAGATTCTAACAATTTTTTAGTTATTGATGCGGTTGCATTTATTTTGGGAACCCATACTTGTATCGTGGTTTGGGATTGAGATGATGACGGATTTCTAAAATCTTTTTAGCAGATATTGGTCTAATTTCAACATGATTGTACCCTTTTAGGAGAGATACATCATCGACAACGTATTTAATTTGTTTCTTTTGTTCTCTCGGTTTGTTGTTGGCTGTTTTGATTTTAGTTTTCGTGTGTTGAATTGATTGTTGGTTTGGCTGTGAGATCTGAGCATGCTTAGTTTTCTGATTTGTGGAATTTGTTTTATCCTCAACAACGTTGTTTTTGGCATGATTCCGGTTATTAAAGTACCTACGATTTGGTGTCCAATTGTTTGTTAAAGCTTTGCTTGATGTTTGGTAATGGAAGACCGTGATTTTGAATTATGCTTAGTTGTCACACATGTATCGTTCATCTGGAATCGTGATATGTTGGAGCGTTTCTTTCGGCAGTAGCTAATTCTAGTACCGTTTCGATCTATGAAGGAAACCTGCGTGGTTTGACTCGAATGATTTGTGTTCTGCGTTTGGTTTTAACGCAACGATTCTTGTGCTCTTGGTCATATACACAATGATAGGAATAGTGTCATTCTACACAACCATCACTAGTACAAAATGGTTTCAAATTTAATAGAATCATCTTGAGTTCGAACAAAGCTAACACACAAAGTAGATGAATCATTACAAAAAAGAAGATTTGTTTGTTGAGGGAAATTTGCAGGGTAAATTAAACAATCTTCTTGTCTTCCTTCTGCATCCTTCTCTTGATGATTCTTTCGTCATCCTAGAACTTGCTTCTTCACACCCTTCACTCTGGAACCTACATGTATATTTGAGTTAGAAGAAGAAATTTAACTCATCATCTTTGGTTGTTTGAGTGTGGGTCGTGTTGTTCGTGGTTTAGTTCGTTTAATTTTTGACTGAGATGGTTTTGATGTTCTAGCTTTATGTGATGACCATCAATCGATGCTTTAGCCTTACCTTTGAAATTGGTAGACTCATGTGTGTGCATTTTGAAAAATTCATTTTCAAAAGAGTTGAGTTTCAAGTGAAGTTCAAAAATAATGTTTTCCAACTTTGTGCATTCGTCACATCTTTCTCCTGAGTTGGCTAAATTGAATTTCTCCTTGTCATCCTCAATGATTAGTAGTTGGATTTCATCATTGTTCTCTACTAATTTCGAGTTAGTGAAAGACAGATCATTTGCAGTTGTGTTGTATGTTGAATCAGTAAATGAGAAACAATCATCTGTATGCACGTGGGGATGTATGAATCAGATGTGCTAGGTGAAGCGGTATAATGAAGGTGAGTGTTTTCATTTTCAAGAAGGATGATTATGTCATATAGAACTGCAGTTACCAATTCAAATTTGATGGATTTACTTAAAAATTCGGTTTCAACCAATTCAAATCTTCGTTGTAATTCCATGTGTGGAATTATATGCGAGGTTCAGTTGGAGAATCGAAAATTGACGGCATGGATCCATTACTGTTTGTGTATATCTTCAAAAATAATCATAAGAAATTATTGGTTTGAATTCATCTGTTTCGTATGATTGATTTAAACTTTCATAGTCATATGAGGTTGAAGCCCCTTTTGAGATACGTCTTTTGTGCTCCTCCTCTGCAAGTTCGATGACTTGTCCCACGAAAACCATCTTCTTTGTTAATCCTAGATTCATGTTATCAAAATCCTACAGTTGTTTAGCAGTAATCTTGTCACTGATGTGAGGATTAACAAAACCTAAGCCTTCGTACGTCCATTTTGAAAATTTGGTGTCTTAAGGTTTGTTTAGAAAAATGATTTGTGCCCTTTGGTCTTGTTTTATTAACAAGTCTTCGAGATCTTTTATTTTTGAGTATAGTAGACATCGTTCTTTTTGTAAGAACTTAAAATCTTCTTCTACTAAAACTTTGGTTGCTTTCAGTTCATTTTCTTTGGCAGTTAGTTTAGATTGAAGATCATCTAAATTAGAAGTTGAGTGGTTTCTGATTTTAGATTCTAATTTAGTGATTTTTCGGTTCTGTTTTTCAATATGTTCAACCAATGTTTGTGCATACTCAATACTTACCTTTCCATGAGCAGCCACATATTCGGTTTGAGTTTCCTCAAACTCTTCATCAACCTCTTCATCTTCATCAACACTTTCGTCTGAGGAACCTGCATCTTGAGCCATTAGACAAAAATGAGCCTGATTCGGGTCAACCTCTTCCGAATCATCACTGTCACTTAAGAACTGGTCCTCTTCCAAGTTAGCCTCAACTTGTTCTTGTAGTACTCGGCATCTTTGGTTTTTGGCTTTCTGTAATCTTTGATAAAGTGCCCTGTTCTACCACAATTGTAGCACTTCTTCTCCTCCTCCTGAGTTTCAGTTGGCTTTTCAAAGCACTTCTTCTCCTCTTCTTGGCCTCCTTATATTCTTCTAGACCCGGAAGTGCATCTTTGACGATTGTTAGGCTTTTCGTATTTGTTTTGAAAAGACTTTGTGATCAACGACATTGCCTTCATAACATCTTCCATGTCTGAGGATTCAGTCTCTCCCTCGGATGAGTCAAATTCTGATGCTACCTGTTTTCCTTTTGAATATCTAGAACTCTGTCTTGATCTTCTTTGGGCTATGAGTGCAACAGGATCAGAGGATTGTTTTGCAGATGTTTTTGCTAGCACTTCATCTTGAAATTGATTTAGGTCCTCATAGATAGAGTGATGAGACACTTCCTTGAGATTCTGGTTCACGTGTTTATACAACCGAACATGTTCTTGTCATTCTGGACCAAGTGCATTGATCCAGTTAACGTTTATGTCCAGATCAGATCTCATGACACCATGATTTCTCATTTCGTTCAGTAGCCTACAGAAGCCGATGTATGTGTCTTGCAGTAGTTCACCTTCTCTAGCCTTGAACTCTCGGAAGATATTTACAAGTTGAGTCTCTCTGATGAACACTCCTTGTTCATTGCCCTGCATCTGTTGGTTAACTTAATCCCAAATTGCTTTGGCTGAAGTTAAACTATCTATCTTATAGTAAATCTCAGCACATAGACCCTGCTTAAGATAGTATTTGGCATCTTTGTCAGCACGTGCCATATCTCTCTCTTCTGCAGTCAATTCGGAAGGAAGCTTTCGTCTTCCTTCAGCAACTATTGGTGGGTTGTTGTCAGGACATGTCTCAATGATCTTTTCAAAGACAACATCACCGTTGAGGATACTATCTTTTAGCATTTCCCCACACTTCTCATTAGGTTCAATGAAATTCATAAAACGTCCTTTCCAAACCGTGTATTCATTTCTAAATAGGACCGGAGGTTTTGTGTTTGTGTCAATGGCAACGATTTCATTACTTGAACTCATCTTATCACTTGTGGATCTTTCTCCTTGAAATGGATTGATTGGTTTACTTGAAAGTTTGATTTTGTGAGAAACTTTGAAAATCTTTATGAATCTGTGGGTTTCAAAAGTCGAATAGAAGATTTCTTGTGTGACTTTCGGATATAAGTGTTTGAATGAAGGTCGGATGGTTTTAGGTGACAGTCGGATGAATGGTGCGAGTGTCAGATGACTCCAAGATCAGGATTGCTTGAAAGTCGGATGACTCAAAGTTCATATGAACTAAAAGTCGGATGACTCAAAACTCATATGAACTGAAAGTCGGATGACACAAAGGTCGGATGAATGTTCTAAGGTGACTTTTGGATGAGTCAAGTGTCGGATGACCACACTATAGCGATAGTCGGATGATTCAATTGTCGGATGGCTCAACTGAGAGTCGGATGATATAAAGGTCGGATGACTTAAAGATCGGATGAACGCTCTTGGGTAACTGTCGGATGAATCAAGAATCGCATGCACTACAACTGAAAGTCGGATGAGATAAAGGTCGGATGATGCTAATAATCCTAAACTAACAGACTTCTGAATTTGCCTAAAACACACTAAAAATTCAACTAACTTTTGCTTTGACCTCCCTTAGCTATAAAAACACTTTCCTAAACAAATTTAACTCCAAATAAAAATAATTTCTTCAAAAAAAATTTGGAACAGTGAATACTACCAGATGTTTTCTCTACCTCAAATGCTTCTAAATATCCAAAAATTACTTGAAAAACAAGAAGATTTGAGAGAAGTGGGTTTTGATTCAAATGAGATTTTCACTAACAAGAACAGAGTAAAACTTTTGGGTTTTGTTTCTCACACTTTGATGTTACTTCCAGGTAATGTTGAACCAATCCAGCAAGGAGTTGGCTCTGATACCAATTGAAAGTCCAAAGATGTGATAATAGATGAGTAAACTTGAAGATACTTGTATGTAAGATGAAGAACTAGTCAAGAACACAAGTATGAACACTTTACTTGAATGCTTGAAGATGTATTAATATTGTTGTGTACGTAAGTTACATGCTGGAGAATTACAATATGCAAAGGTTACCTTGCAAACTAGGTTTGCAAGGTATATAAAGGAAATGCCACATGGCCCAAGAGCCTCATGGGCTTACAATACTAGTCTAGCTATTATTACAAGAGTGGGCCAAGACCATAAACTAGTCTAGTTACAATATTTAAACAATCCAAAAGAACACAAGACCTACAAACATATTTTTAGACTAACAATTTCCAATAATCAAACACAAAAATTCTCTCCATCTTCAACCTTCCTCCTCTCCATCGATGCTCTCTCTCTCTCTAGCAATGGATAGAAATTCTTGCAAGGATTTTGGCAACAACCAAAGCTACAAAGCTTCTACTTGTTTATTCTGTCGTATATCTTCAATCTTTGGTAATATTTTCTTATTCTTTCATCATGATTGGTTGACTTTTACATCAAGGGTTTCCAAAATTTCTTGTTTCTTTTTGTAATATACAAGTTCTATAAACCTCTAGTGTAAAGTGTTGGAATATGCCCGTTGACACAAACGAGTTAATGTCATTACCGATGAGGTATAGGCCCATTGGGTCACACACCAAGTATTGATTCCGGCAACACGATCAAGCAAAAGAGAGGAAAAGGCCAAAATGTGTTTTGGCAGGATGGTACACGGGCCGTATTCCTTAACACGGGCGTGTACAGTCCAACGTACACGAGGCGTATTAGCCCAATTCAATGTCATGTAGTTTGGGCCTACACGGGCCGTGTAGTACCTGTTAGACACGGGCCGTCTTAGCCCCATTGATGTCGTGGACTTTGGGCCTACACGGCCGTGTTGACCAACACGGGCCATGTACGTCTCCTGTAATAGCAGAATTAACAGCCTTAAACACTTAGTTTAATGGTGTTAACATATAATAATTGTGGTAGACAAAGAGGCTACGAGTTATCTGCTCTAAGTGAGGCTCTTTGGATACACTTTGGCTCTTGGTTGATACTAGAACTCTCTCTCTCTTGTTCATCTTGTTCTTGGTGTTCTTGAGCACAAGAAGCAAGAAATACACACACTTGATTGTTGTTTTGGTGGTTTTGCATCAACAAACTAGCATTTGGAAATCAAGGTAGCTTGGGGTGGACAACACTAGAGGGATTCTATTTGGATTCTTAGCTTCTTGACAAGAAAGGTTTTCTTTGTGACTTGCATTGAGGTATAAATCTTTCTTCCCATCTTGTTTACATTTTAGTTGCAATTTCATTGTTAGATGTTGTTCCATGGGAAGTATTCATTGTTTGGCATCGATTTTTGTTATATACTTTGCTTCTGTTGCTACTTGATTTTGCCAAACGAATACCTTGAGTGGTATCAGAGCCATATCTAACATGGCTTTGCACTATTGAGTCTAGAAAAACCATAAAAGTGTTTTGGATAAGAAAAGTGTTTTCTTAAAATTGGTTTTCCATTTAGACTCTCGTTGTGCTAGAATAGATTTATTCGTAGTCTTGTTAATATATTTTAGTTTTTATATTTATATATTTGTTGTAGCTTGTCATGAAATGTACACAAATATATACTTATAAATGTATATATGAATATGTGTCTCAAAAATGGTTTGGTACACTAGTGCATATGTACAAGGATTGTCTTTTTGGTGCCTTTGATGTTTTGACAATCTTAACTAAAATATAGATATATATATTTATATATCATGGTTATGTGTGGCACACCATGTTTCTATTTGATATGTGTGGTTTGATACGGTAACAAGATATGCCCTTAGACCTATGTGTTGTGGTGATTGATTATTATGGTTTTTGGCGGCCTGCGTGCTGTATTGTTGTAACAATATTAGTTTATTTGTTTATTTGTGCGGCTTGCACGCCGTTTCTTTTATTCTATGTATTTGTATAAAGTATAGAATTAAAGCATAGGATTGCGACCTGCGTGTCGTTTATATATATTCTATGTATTTGTAAATAGTATAGAATTAAAGCCGGAATAGTCAACGGGAGTCATGGTGATGACGTCTTGGTGAGAATGAATCAACATGCTATTGGAGGTGTTGGATTAAGTGGGAGCTCACCCAACGAGACCATATCTTGTCCTTAGATTTTTGGCCTCGTTTTCCCCGTTGTGGCTCACGGGGAAAACGCATAGGAATTTTGGGCATGTTACCGAATCATATATATATATATATATATATATATTTGTGTTGTTGTATTTTATTTTTCTATGCATGGATTAGGATTCGCATGCTAGACAATTTTTTCTATAAAATTAAATAAAATACAATGTTTGTTAAAATGGTTAACAATTGCGCGCGAAGAGAATTGACAAAGAAAATATAAAAATGGTATTATATTAAAAGTGCTTAAAATCGTTTTGACACTTACTTTGTTAATTCACAAAATGGTTTTTTTATAAACCAGAAACAAAGTCCCGTTTTTCAAAATGTAAATCACGCACCATCCGTAAGATGACATCACCCGAATCTAACGAATCATGGATGATTGTCGAGCTAAGCACAAGTCATTCCTTGTGTAGTTGTGTGGAAGGTGAGTGGGGTAACTCGCATGATTGGTTGTCGAGCTAAGCACGAGCTGATTAATGGTCGAGAGTGCCACCCGTGTGTCTTGTCGGACGATTTACAATTTTAGTATATAATTCTTGGTTAGTTGTCGAGATAAGCACGAGCTAAACAAAAAATATATATTAAGATTGGTGTAAGATAGTGATCAAACATGCCAACTGACATAATGGATGTCAACGGATCCCGCAAGTGTCTAAGAGTTGTAATAGAGATTACAATTGGTAAAATGGTTGCCGGCCTAAATAGCTTCGCCACGTGATCCGCGGTAAACCCGTCACGATGCGAGGTGAAATAAGGTTCTTAGCCCTTGTTACAAATAAATTGTTTTGTTTAAGACTATGGGTACTTATTTTAACAAGGATTTCCAAACTAACTAAAACTACTTTGCTATTTTAGATGGCGTCTTCAAGCAACACCAACACCACCAACCATTTTTCACTTAGAGTTTTCCTTGAAAAGAAGAAACTCAATGGTAACAACTTCTTGGATTGGTTTAGGCAACTTAAACTTGTCCTACGCCAAGAAGGGAAGATGGTTACCATAGAGGAGGCCCTACCCGAGGCTCCTGCTGCCAATGCCACTCGGGCTATCCGAGACGCTTATGAGAAGCGTGTCAAGGATACCGAGGACATTACTTGCCTCATCCTAAGTACTATGATCCCGAGCTCCAAAAGCAAATGGATCATTTGAGTGCTTTTAACTTGATCGCTCAGCTTAAGGAAATGTTCCAGCAGCAACCGAGACAAGAGAGGTTCGAGTGTCTTAAGACGGTGCTTGGTAGCAAGATGGCCGATGGCGGGAATGTGAGCGCTCACGTGTTGCGTATGAAAGAAAACGTGGAGTGCATGGAACGGCTCGGATTTACCATAGGGAGGGAGCTAGCCGTGGATTTGATTCTATGGTCCCTGCTCACCGCGTTTGATCAATTTGTTATGAGTTATCATATGCATAGTATGGATAAGTCCATTATGGAGCTTCACGGTATGCTTAAGACAACCGAGTCTAGCATGACCAAAAATAAACCCGCCGTTCCAAATCCCGTTCTTGCTATAAGGGAGGGGCGAATCCAGAAGAAGAAGAGATCCGCTTATACCCCTAAGGGTAAGGGGAAGGGGAAGATTGGCGCTGCCAAGTCTAGCCCCGCTTCGGAGGGTAAAGGCAAGGGGAAGATGGTTCCCCAAGCTAAAACTCCGAATGAAGCGGAATGCTTCTTCTACGGGAAGAAGGGCCATTGGCGCCCTAATTGCCCGGGGTACCTAAAAGGTCTTAAGAAGCTCAAGGGGTTGAGCATCGGAGGAACTTCTGATTCAGGTACGTACATGATTGAACTCCATCATACTTCTACATCTGGTAGTTTGGTATTAGATACCGGTTGTGGCACTCACATTTGTAATATTGTGCAGGTGCTAAGGACATGTAGAAGCATGGAAAGTGGTGAGCTTGACTTGATTATGGGAAACAAGGAGATTGTCCCGGTCAAGGCTCGAGGAGAAGTTGAATTATCTTTTAATTCCGGTTTTTCCATATTATTATTGAACGTATGCTATTCGCCGCTTGTGGCGCGGAACATTATCTCTTTTCATGCATTACACGACAATGGTTTTGGTTTTTCTTTTGACAATGGAGTAATCTTTTGTTCTAAAAATAATATTTGTTATTTTAAAGCTTATCCTTGTCATGGTATTTATGAAGTAGATGCGTACGTTAGTGATAATCGTTCAATCATGAATATTGATTCAACGTCTAAAAATGGTTTAGACAAATTGACTTTGTGGTATGGTCGACTTGGCCATATAAACAAGACTCGTATCACCAAGCTCCAAGCGGATGGGATCTTGGAATCATTTGACCACGAGTCAAATGAAGTATGCGAATCTTGTTTATTAGGCAAGATGACTACAGCACCCTTTTCCGGCGTGAATGAGAGGGGAAAAGACTTATTGGACATTATACATTCCGATATGTGTGGTCCGTTTAAGCACATCACAAGAGACAATTCTAGATACTTTATTACCTTTATAGATGATTATAATAGGTATGGGTATGTCTACTTGGTTAGACAAAAGTCCGAGACCTTTGAGGTCTTTAAGACTTTCCAAAACGAAGTAGAGAATCAATTGGGCAAAAAGATTAAGATACTTAGATCCGATGGGGGTGGTGAGTATCTTAATCAAGAGTTTCGTGATCATCTCAAGGGTTGTGGAATTATTTCACAACTTACATCTCCTAGGACACCACAATTAAATGGTGTCTCCGAGAGGAAGAACCGAACATTGCTAGATATGGTTCGGTCTATGATGAGTCACACCCAAGTGCCTATAAGCCTTTGGGATTATGCTCTTGAAACAGCAACAAGAATCCTTAATCTCGTACCAACAAAGAAGGTCTAGAAAACACCTTTCGAGATGTGGCATGGGAAACCTCCCGTTCTTGCCTATCTAAAGGTTTAGGGTTGTCAAGCCTACGTACGACGTGAGGTAGATGACAAGTTGGAGCCCCGATCCGAAAAGTGTTATTTCATCAGATATCTAGCTGCGGGTATTGGATATATATTCTATAAACCTTCCGAGAACAAGGTATTTGTTGCTCGGAGGGCGGTCTTTTTAGAAAGAGAATTAGTATCCAATCAGCAAGGCGGGACTAAGATTGATCGTGAAGAAATTCAAGAGTCAATGGATGAAAGACCTGACGTTGGCACTAGCCAACAACCTACTGAGGTTGAGTCTGAGCATGACAATGCGGAGACTAACGTAAATCCGTTACCTCCCCGTAGATCCGGTAGAACTCGCCATGAGCCAGAGAGATATGGGTTTCTCATATCTGAGGGCGACGAGTTATTGGTGGATCTTAATGAGCCCACCAACTATCGGTAAGCGGCAGCGGGCCACGAGTCTGCTAAATGGAAGGAGGCAATGGATAACGAGATGCAATCCGTGGAGGATAACCAGGTTTGGGAACTGGTTGATCCCACACCCGGTTGTAAACCAATAGGGTGTAAGTGGGTCTTCAAGAAGAAGACCGACATGGATGGAAAAGTCAACACTTTCAAAGCCCGACTGGTGGCTAAAGGTTTCACCCAGACACATGGTGTCGATTATGATGAAACTTTCTCCCCAGTGGCCATGTTGAAATCTATTAGGATACTTTTGGCAATCGCCGCATTTCATGATTACGAAATATGGCAAATGGATATCAAAACCGCCTTCCTTAATGGGAAGCTCTCCGAAGAGGTGTATATGACGCAACCTGAGGGTTTTGTGCATCCGAAGCATCCTAATAGAGTGTGTAGACTAAAGAAGTCCATTTATGGACTTAAACAAGCATCTCGTAGTTAGAATCTATGCTTTGATGAGAAAATCAAAGAGTTTGGTTTTTCGAAGAGTGTAGACGAGCCATGTGTATAATTTAGGGCTAGTGGGAGCGCCGTTGTTTTCTTAGTATTATATGTGGATGATATCCTACTCATTGGAAAAGATATTCCAACCTTGCAAAGCGTTAAAACTTGGGTTGGAAAATGCTTTTCAATGAAAGACTTAGGAGAAGCGGCATATATTTTGGGTATCAAGATCTATAGAGATAAATCTAGAAAACTTCTCGGGTTAAGTCAAAGTACATACATTGACAAAGTCTTGAAGCGATTCAAGATGGAGGATTCCAAGAAAGGAAATCTTCCTATAATGAAGCGAGTTCCATATGCTTCGGTCGAGGGCTCGATCATGTACGCCATGTTATGTACTCGTCCTGATGCGTCATGTGCTTTGAGCTTGACTAGTAGATATATGAGAAACCCGGGGCAAGCCCATTGGGTTGCGGTAAAGAACATTCTTAACTATCTTAGGAGGACTAAAGAGATGTTCTTGATCTTTAGTGGTGAGGAAGAGCTCAGAGTAAAGGGTTACTCTGATGCTAGCTTCCAAACTGATAGGGATGACTGCCGATCACAATCGGGGTTTGTATTCCTATTGAATGGTGGGGCTATTACTTGGAGAAGTTCAAAACAAGACATAGTGGCTGATTCTACTACAAAGTCAGAATACATTGCGGCAAGTGAAGCTGTGTGGATAAGGAAGTTCATCCGAGACCTTGGAGTGGTTCCTAGCATATCCGACCCTATTGAGATCTTTTGTGAGAATGAGGGTGCGGTAGCCTTAGCGAAGGAACCGAGAGCTCACAAGAGAATGAGGCATATACCTCATAAGTACCACTTGATTAGAGAGATGATTGAAAGTGGTGAAGTCACTATTAGTAGAGTAACCTCGGAAGGCAATTTGGCCGATCCGTATACTAAACCATTGTCACAAGCTTCTCATGATTCTCACACTACGGCGATAGGTGTTAGATTTGCTCATGACTTGGTTTAGATTTAGTTTTAATTTATGTTTGGACCATTATGTATTTGGGAACATTAAGCAATAATGTTACTAATGTTTGTTTCGATTTATATAGTAGAGATCTATATATACGCGTGTTGTGGTTACTTACATTTAGTCTTTATTGTGTTCTATCTTTGCATGTTTAATTTATTCCCTAGATTGTTTTACAATCTTTAAGTCTCCACAATCGGTCATACTTTGTGGGAAGGAAGTATGAATTAAGATTGAGGTAAAGAATTGGTTTTGATAAAACGTGGTTCTTGCCTATATTTGAAAGGAGTTTCAAGTGATTGGAGGACCCACACCCGAGTTTACTTCATGGTTTTAGTCACAAGTAACTTGGGATGGTAATGGCATTTCATCCTTAAACTAGAGATACATGTGATCTCCAAGCATAGGTCTGCTTTGCTTTGATCGTTTTCTAACGCGGTCCGTAACTGGTCGTTATAAGGGAGATGATTGGGTAGAGTATTATCTATGTGGCGAGACTTGTTGGAATATGCCCACTGATACACGTGTACTAGCATCACTGCTGATGAGGTACGAGCCTATTGGGTCACACGCCAAGGGTAGATTCCGGCAGCACAACGCAAACATGAGAGAATATGAAATTAGGGTTTCTGGCGACCTTCACGGGCCTTCACGGGCTGTGAAGAGAAACCCTCCACGAGCCTTCACCACTCGGACAAAGTAGTCGTGGGAGCAGTGCCTTCATGAGTGCTTCACGGCCCGTGAGAGCCCGTGAAGGTAGGCACCATTCTTTTTATTGGACCACTCGTTGGCCCAATTAGAGTGTGCGGTGGAACCCGGCCTATGAGGCCTTCACGGGTGCTTCACGGCCCGTGAGAGCCCGTGAAGGCAGAAGTCAAAGTGTCACCTTTGTTTTATTGGACCTTTGTGATGGTCCAATGAGGGTGTGCCTAGTTGGCCGACCCTGGTGACTCCATGACCATTTCCAGACTTTATAAAAGGGTTGGAACTCTCTCATTTGCTTCTCTTGCTTCATGCTCATTATATACACACATACATAGATGATTCTTGGTTCTAAGAGAGCAAGGTAGTGTATCAAGTGAAGGCAAGTTGTTCAAGTGTTGTGGCTGCTCCAGATTCACGAAGACAACGTGTGGTTCGTGTCTCGGGTCGTTAGCAAGACGGAATCTCGGCTACTTGGTGTGGACTATCAATAGAGGAGCTCGGTTTTGAGTTCTCGAAGATCTTCCTAGCTCGGTGGATAGCTCCAGCCTCGTGATGGTATAATTTCTCCTCCCTCTCGTTTCCTTTAGTTGCTATATTCGTTTGTAGTCACGATCCCCACTTGGGGAATACTTGCATGTCGGTTTTGATACCCGAAAACCCCGGTTTTTGATATCGTTGCTTCCGCTGCGTACGGGTGTTGGCGTGCATGGATTCCCTACAAGACTATGTAGTCGAAAGGTATTTGTTCCTCTATGTATAGAGAGAATATCCATGGGCCCCTCGATGATTGAGTGCTGACGTTCATATGCATGGCCATGCTCAAGTTACATTGATGATGGATCAATGTTAACTTGGTTTGTTGGTCACCACTAATCTAGAATCGAGAAACATAATCGTGAACGATCTGAAGGTTGACTATATTCCATGCCTTGTGTTCACATTGGATATCGCGAACAAAGGGATGTACATGTTCATTTATCTTTAGGACAATATTTTTATGATTGGGGATCTTGTCAAGAGTGGCATACCCTATACTAACTTGGGAGCATAGATGTCTTGCTAGAGGCCGCTCTATGTTTGTGTTATTTTTCGTAGTCGTGTCACGTGCAAGTGGGAGTCTGTTGGAATATGCCCGCTGACACGAACGAGTTAATGGCACTACCGATGAGGTATAGGCCTATTGGGTCACACACCAAGTATTGATTCCGGCAACACGATCAAGCAAAAGAGAGGAAAAGGCCAAAATGGGTTTTGGCAGGATGGTACACGGACCGTGTTCCTGAACACGGGCGTGTACAGTCCAACGTACACGAGGCGTATTAGCCCAATTCAAGGTCGTGTAGTTTGGGCCTACATGGGCCGTGTAGATGAACACGGGCCGTGTTTTGCTTGTTAGACACGGGCTGCCTTAGCCCAATTGGGGCCGTGGACTTTGGGCCTACACGGCCATGTTGACCAACATGGGCCGTGTACGTCTCCTGTAATAGCAGAATTAACAGCCTTAAACACTTATTTTAATGGTCTTAACATATAATAATTGTGGTAGACAAAGAGGCTACGAGTTATCTGCTCTAAGTGAGTCTCTTTGGATACACTTTGGCTCTTGGTTGATACTAGAACTCTCTCTCTCTCTCTCTCTCTTGTTCATCTTGTTCTTGGTGTTCTTGAGCACAAGAAGCAAGAAATACACACACTTGATTGTTGTTTTGGTGGTTGTGCATCAACAAACTAGCATTTGGGAATCAAGGAAGCTTGGGGTGGACAACACTAGAGGGATTCTATTTGGATTCTTAGCTTCTTGACAAGAAAGGTTTTCTTTGTGACTTGCATTGAGGTATAAATCTTTCTTCCCATCTTGTTTACATTTTAGTTGCAATTTCATTGTTAGATGTTGGTCCATGGGAAGTATTCGTTGTTTGGCATCAATTTTTGTTATATACTTTGCTTCCGTTGCTACTTGATTTTGCAAAACGAATACCTTCATAAAGTTACTATGAATCTCACAAATGCACATTAGGATTATGAATTGTTACTTCATGCATTCGATTGTACACATTCGAACTTAATTGCTACGTGTTGGTTAAACCATATGGAACCCTATAATCAATATGATTTTCTATGCTATGTGCGTGGTTTTCTTAAAGTTTGGGATTGGATTCCTCCGCACCATCTTCCAACAAATTTTTAAATTTTTTCCTTTTTAGCCTCCCCCCCTCCCCTCTTCCCTTCTATTTCATTTGCAACCCTCTTTTTATCTTGTTCATTATCAACTCCCTTTTTCTTCTTCATTTTCTTTTTGGTTTAGTTTATCAAAATATATTGAATTTGTCACGTTTTGTTATTATGTGTATTAAATTTTAAATGTTTCTATTGTGTGTATTAAAGTTTTAATTTATTGCTATTGCATATAGTTTGGTTACTTAAATTAATATGGATAAAAATGTATAAGTTTAGTACATATAATAGAAGGGTTAATACACAAAATAATGACAAATCAAATTTTGATACATATAATAGAAATTATTACAGTTTAATACATATGATAGCAAAACGTGATAAATTAAATACATTAAACTAAACCATTTGTTTTCAACAATCTTTTTTCCTTACCTTTTCTTTATTTTTTATTCTTTTTATAACAACAATTTAGTTTTTTGCTTTTTCTCAATAACATTAGTTTTAAAATGATATTTAACTTTTTATTTTCTACTATTACATCAAAAGATTTAATTTTTATTTTTTTTCCTCTTTTAATAACATTATTTTTTTAATTAATTTTTCTTTTTTTCTAATACCATTACATAATAATATTTGATTTCTAGAAATATTTTGTGCTTCAACATACATTTTTATATGAGGCCCCCAGTTAAATACTCGAGCCAAAAAATGAAAGCCCAAAATTGAACGTTGTAAGGTTCTCCCTCGGCAAGAAACCCTCACAGTCTCTCATGCACCACACAAACAAGTAGTAGAATCCTTGAAGGCTGAATTCGAGATCGATACCAAACTCTCAATTACAAAGATTATTCCTTGTTTTTGTTTCTTCTTGTTAATCCAATAAAGAATCGATACCTATACCGTCACAAAACCGATTTGCTGTAGCAGCAATCAGCAAAAGGCTTGACTTCGTTCTTGTCGACTAGACAAGTATCTTCAATTCATTCATGTACTCTATTACTCTGATTCAGTGTTTCTCAAATCTCAAATAAGTTTGGGTTATGAAATTTTATTGATATCATGTGTAGAATTGTGGCTATATGTGTGGCAATATGAAACAATGGCATTGCTAATAGATGAATGGTAACAAACTAACAATGTGTTAAGGTTTATCATAAGGGAGCTAAAATAGTGGAACTAAATAGCTACTAATCCTAAACTCTAGGAGATTTATTTAACAAATCAGATTTGGTAAATTGAATACTTGGTCCTTAACATGCAACTGCTGACTTATTCCTAACTCAATGACTAAATGTTGCCTCAACTATGTAATTGTACATTTGATACTTAGTTATGTATTTCATATTTAGGATTGTTACTTATTGTAAATTGTATATATTTGGAAATTAGGATTCTTGTTATTGTTTTTCAAAATTAAGGGATATTTGAATGAAGGTGTGTATTAGTTTCTCCATTGGTAGGTCAAACCGACCCAACCTGACCCAAATTTGGTATTATTATTCATGGAATCACTTTTAGCTTAAGGATTAACTTTTTATAAGCTTGTTTGTTGTCACGAACCTGTTCCCTTAACAAGCTCACATGCGGCCTTAGCTCCTTTCTGCCCCTCGCAGTACATAAGTCAGCCTTGACAGCGCTTTAGTGTGGTGTGTGCTAAGTGCTTGGCTAGAAGAAAATGTGGTAAAGGCAAGTAAGCACTTGAAGAAAGCATAAGAGCTTTCATTGAATACTTGGAAACTCGGATGGATACAAATGAACCAACTTGAGGGGTATTTGTACTTTCCCTCCTCCTCAATGGATGATCTAGATCTATTTGATCTAACGGCTATGATTTAAGTTCTAGAGTATTCTATACAACCCTATTATGTTCTAGAGTATTCTATACAACTCTATCATATTCTAGAGTATTCTACTATACTCTATACAAGTATACATATATCTACATGGATCTAGAATATTCCTTGAGCTTCTGGAACCGTGAAATTTGGGAGACTCGTGACATTGTGCCTCCATGACCCATAATCCTGGATCCACTGCTGGTTGTGGTTGGTTAATTGTTCACGCCAACATAGACCTGATTAGTAAATCCTACAAAATGCCAATCCTTTGATAGAATGCAATTCCCAAAATCCGTGAACCAAATATTCCCTTACTTTCTTTTCTTTTAAGTCGTACTTGCAAACATAAAAACTAAAATTATTTAAATTTCCATCCCTTTCTTTTCTCTTTAATATTATCCATCCCCTTTTTTTCCTTCCTTAATTAATCTCAGGAACACAACATAAACCCATGACGTCATGCATCTTTACAAAGAACCCTTGGCGACGATTTCCCACTCTATCCCTCTACAACAAAGAGTCGGCGCTCCACACCCTTTATAAAGAACACTTGTGGGTGATATCCAATACTAGCCCCACTTCTGTGTCGGTTTTTGAATCTCCAAAGAGAAGTCCACCTCAGCTACCGCCTCTCGCCCAACTCAGCCGCCGGTGGTTCTTGCTCAGGCGGTTTAGTATGAGAAGTCCGCCTCTCTCTCAACTCAGCTACCGCCAGTTCTTCCTTCGCCGGTATCGTTGGTTGTATTTGTTTTATTTTGAAACATCGTGGCTAGATTTCTTGCTAGTTTGCTCAACTACATGCCTTGTTTAAGCGCTTCTTAATTTAGAGAACAATCTTCTTGTTTTGGTAAATAGATTTCCACAAGTGTTAGGAAAATACCTAAGAGGTTTAACCTTTAACAAAAAAACTCCACCTAATAGTTGAAGGACCTAGCTGTAAGATGCAGGTGATGAAAAGTAGTTAACTTTTATGGCTTGCTTCACTTAAAATTTTGAAAGTTTTTGCAAAATTATGTTGATTAAGACATACTTATTAAGTCCACAACATTCTGTTTTAGTCGTTATTGTTACTCCTTTGCATTTTTGCATTATTAAGTTACAAAATAGCTTTTCTTTTCTCTGGTGTTCAAATTAACAACTTCAAATAATGAGTCGGTTTGAATTATTGTGTGCAAGACTTGGCCTTTCAATTACTAAGAACCTGACTACTACTTTTTTTATTTGTATTTTTACTATAATACATCAATGGAGTTTTGGTTAATTCTTGGTTGTGAATGATTTGTTTTGATCAGCTCTTTTTATGGGTTAAGATGAGCAGAAACATTCCTTAGTGTAGAGATATAAGTGCTTTACATACTTGGATCATGAGGGTCTATAAATTCAATTTAATATTTTATCTTGTTCTACCGTTTCTGTCAAATTAGTGGTGAGTTGTGTGCAAGACTTCACTTGTCTACTACTTAGAACCTGACTACTCTTTTATTTGGATTTTTTAATATAATACATCAATGGACTTTTGGTTAATTCTTGGTTGTGAATTGTTTATTTTGATTAGCTCTTTTTTTGGGTTAAGATGAGTGGAAGCATTCTCTGTAAAAATACAAGAACTTGCCATACATGTATCATGAGGTTTCATAAATGAATTTTAATATTTTATCTCATACTTGGTAGGTCAAACCGACCCGACCTGACCCAAATTTGGTATTATTATTCATGGAATCACTTTTAGCTTAAGGATTAACTTTTCATAAGCTACTTTGTTATCACGGACTTGTTCCCTTAACAAGCTTACGTGCGGCCTTAGCTCCTTTCTGCCCCTCACAGTAGCTAAGTCAGCCTTGACAGCGCCTTAGTGTGGTGTATGTTAAGTGCTTGGCTAGAAGGAAATGTGGTAAAGGCAAGTGAGCACTTGAAGAAATCTTAAGAGCTTTTATTGAATACTTGGAAACTTGGATGGATACAAATGAACGACCTTGAGGGTTATTTATACTTGACCTCCTCCTCAATGGATGATCTAGATCTATTTGATCTAACAGCTATGATTTAAGTTCTAGAGTATTCTATACAGCCCTATTATGTTCTAGAGTATTCTGTACAACTTTATCATATTCTAGAGTATTCTACTATACTCTATACAAGTATACATATATCTACATGGATCTAGAATATTCCTTGATCTTCTGTAACTGTGAAATTTGGGAGACTCGTGACATTGTGCTTCCCATGACCCATAATCCTGGATCCACCACTTGTTGCGGTTGGTTAATTGTTCACGCCAACGTAGACTTGATTAGAAAATTCTACAAAATGCCAATCCTTTGATAGAATGCAATTCCCAAAATCCGAGAACCAAAAATCCCTTACTTTCTTTTCTTTTATGTCGTACTCGGAAACATAAAAACTAAAATTATTTAAATTTCCATCCCTTTCTTCTCTCTCTAATATTATCCCTCCCCTTCTTTTCCTTCCTTAATTAATCTCAAGAACACAACGTAAACCCATGACCTCATGCATCTTTACAAAGAACCCTTGGCGACGATTTCCCACTCTATCCCCATTGTAAAAAAGAGTCAGCGCTCCACACTCTCTACAAAGACCACTTGTGGGTGATATCCAATACTAGACCTACTTTTGTGTTGGTTTCTGGATCTCCAATGAGAAGTCCAGCTAAGTTGTTGCCTCTCGCCCAACTTAGCCACTAGTGGTTCTTGATCAGGCAGTTCAGTACGAGAAGTCTGTCTCTCTCTCGATTCAGCTGCCGCCAGTTCTTCCTTCGCAGGTATCATTGGTTGTATTTGTTTGATTTTGAAACATCGTGGCTAGATTTCTTGTTAGTTTGCTCAATTACATGCCTTGTTTAAGCTCTTCTTAATTTAGAGAACAATCTTCTTGTTTTGGTAAATAGATTTCCACAAGTGTTAGAAAAATACCTAAGAGGTTTAAGCTCTAACAAAAAAAACTCCACCTAATAGTTCAAGGACCAAGCTGTAAGATGCAGGTGATGAAAAGTAGTTAACTTTTGTGGCTTGCTTCACTTAAAAATTTGAAAGTTTTTGCAAAGTTATGTTGATTAAGGCATACTTATTAAGTCCACAACATTCTGTTTTAGTCGTTATTGTTACTCTTTTGCATTTTTGCATTATTACGTTACAAAATAGCTTTTCTTGTCTCTAGTGTTCAAATTAACAACTTCAAATAATGAGTCGTTTGAATTATTGTGTGCTAGACTTGGCCTTTCAATTACTAAGAACCTAACTACTACTTTTTTTTATTTGTATTTTTACTATAATACATCAATGGAGTTTTGGTTAATTCTTGGTTGTGAATGGTTTGTTTTGATCAGCTCTTTTTTGGGTTAAGATGAGCGGAAATATTCCTTAGTGTAGAAATACAAAAGCTTGTAGAGTCCGATTTATATCAAGTATGGTGTAGAAAGATTGAGTAGAGAGAATACACACACAACACCTTGGCTAATGCTTTTAATATATTGATAATAAGAGTGCAAAAGCTTCCAAGGCCTCTAGCCATATACCTATATATAGGCAAGGGCTAAGGCGAGGCTTTCTTTACATTTAATTCTAATTTAACAATCTCCCCCTAATGTAGAGAAAGCCTATTACATTGAAAGAAAATTAAAAGATATTACAATTGAGATCTGTTACGAATGCCAAACATGACTTGTCACCTCCTAACTATCATTCTGCTATCCAGCGTCCTCTTGATAGCTTCCATAGATCTGACCAACACAACAGTTTCAAATTTACTTAGAGATGTTTGTTCTTTTTCAGCCCTTTCTTGGAGTCTGTGGTACAAAATTTTAAGAGTAACATCCAAGTATGCCATCATATCCACCATTCTTATGAAGATTTTCCGTTTGCGTTGATTTGTGAAGATGACACCTCTTTGGTCAGAGAAGCTTTCATGATGTTCATTAATTACAGTTAATTCGTCAAGATTTTGAAGATTAGATGGCTCTGCATAGGTTTAAGCAAGTTGACCTCGATTTGATTACTTTCAGCTCCCAGTTGTATGTCATGCTCCTGTATAAATTGAATGAACTTCCTCATGTATTTCATTAGAGATGTTCTTGTTGTTCCTCATAAGATTTCTTCAGCTTGGTGGAAAGTTCATCATAAATAAACTCAATGTCGTGAAGCTTAACATGGCGGAAGTCAGCTTCATTCAATGAGATCTTTTGGCCATCAGCTCTCTGTATATCATATACAGCAAATTTATATCTGAATGATTTTTGCATGACGACTCTAAGGACTTTGCTTATCAGGAATTCTGAAATGATATGCTCTCTTGGAGTTTCGTATTCATTGTATATGTGTTCATATCGTCTCCTTTGTTAATCATCAAGACCCCTAATATTGTTAGGATCTGATCTTCAAGATAAGCAAAATTTACCCCATACTTACCCAATAAAGGATTTTTCATTACGTCTCGGGTAAACATGTTGTGTCTATCGAGACCTGGATCAGTTGATGTGAGTACACGAGGAGCTGATTGGACATTTCGATGTAGCGGCCATTCTGACACTGATTTCAATTGGGAAGCCTACTCTACATGGAGATTTTTCCTCAAGATGCCGGCAGCTGACACCTGGAATTGTTTGGGTTATGGAGGAAAGAGGTTGTGAACTTCCTCTGATACGATTTGAAGGACCCTTGTAAGATTTAGCTTTCGGATGGCGTCCTCCATCTGCTTCTTGGTTACATGCTCCTTCGCAGGCTTTGCAACCTTTGAAGTAGCAGACTGTTTAGGCACTTGAAGTGGCATATCCTCAAATCTGTCAACAATCCTTACTTCTGTGGCCCTTTCCGACAATTTCTCAAACGTAAACTCATCAATCTATTTCAATAATTCATCTGACTCATCCTTTTCCCCTTGATCAGCAGTTTCTGTTTGGAATTCAAATTCAAAGATGACTGGTTCCTGTAGATGTACTTGTTGAGATTGTTGTTGTTGTTGGACTTGTGTTTGCTGTTGTTGCTGCTTTTGTTGATTTGTTTTTTTGAAGTTTCACCAGGTTCCGTCCCAATGCCCATTGCTACCGCAAGTCATTCGGTCAGAGGAGTAAAGGTCAAAACACACGCACACTTCTCCCTCTCTTGACGATCATGATCGGGATCATCGTCGTCATGCTTGCGCTTTGACCCTACAGCTTCGGCTTTACAAGTAGATTCTAAAATGGTTAGGCGGTTCTCCACATAATCCATTTTTTGATAAAAACCATTCCCGACATCCTCCATGGAATTCTGTATATGTTCTTTGAATTCATCCAGGTTACTTCCTTTATAAGTTTGTTCTTTTTGTAGTGTTTGAAGTAGATCAAGGTTTTGTTCGCTGTATGGGGCCTTTTCAAGAAGTTTTACATACAACAGGGATTTAAGAGTATCCACAGATAAGCTCGTGCCTTCATCAACCTTGGGTTTTAAAATGCAAGTATTTGTCTCTCGACACTCTCACTCTCATCATCTTTTCCGATCTCACTCTCTTCTTCTACGTACCCCTCATACATCTCCATATTAGCATCAAAGTCTGTGGATTTAGTCTCAAAATCAAGAGGACCCAGTTTATAGCCATATATAAAGTCAGTTTCGTCGTCAAAGGCATCCGGAGATCTGGAAATAACTCAGTGAAGCTTATGTCCTCCTCCTCGGACAACACTGGGGTTTTGGCTTTTTGTTGTTCACTATTATTAGTTACTAGTGGTGCTGCTCTGGGCACGGCGGTGGTCATGGCGATAGTGTTTGTGTCAAAGTCAGGCGCCAATAAACTGGAATGAATATCGGGTGTAGGAGATTCAGGTCGTTGCTCGGGCTTAGGCAGAATTGAATCTGCCCGGGGTCATACTCGCCCCTCCCTCATTATGTGTATCACCCTTATCATCCCCTTCACCGCCCCTCTTAGTGCTTTTCTCACTCAACACTTCCCTCTCAACATCTCCCATAGATGGCTGAGGCCAATCATCTAAATCCTCGCTTGGTGCTACTATCCCCGAGGTAGCTAAGACCGGATCTGGTCGAACCATGGGGACTAGTCCTACGCTCTCCCTATAATTCTCACAATCTCATTTTGATCACACAAGTCAAGCAGGGAGATTGGAAATGGTAGCAGTTGAATTGGATGCTCATCAGTTAAGGATTTGATATAGAGAAACTTCTTGGGCCTGATTGAACCGTGGTTTGGTGTAACACCCGCAAACCTGGGCTAGTAGATTAGCGGGTTTACGGTATGTGTTTATTTTTGTTTTAATTTGATTATGTGATTTTAGTTTATTCAATTATTTGAATTAGAAATTAATAGAATGTATGTATGTATGCATGTCCGTAACTATGTATGTATGTTTGTAAGTGGGTATGCACACGTGGAACATGAGTTAGGGATATAGTGCCACCTAACTTTGCATGTACACTAGTGTGAGTATGTGTTACCTGTTCCATTACCTCAAACAAAAGAGAGTGTGTGTGTGTTAAGTGCTCTGCCAAGAAAGAAATAAAAGAAGAAGAAAAGAATCGGAACCTTACCTTGTGTTCTTAGAATTACGATTTAAAGGTTGGTGTATATAATTTATCATGTTATTCTTATTTTTGATATGTTATCTGATTTAAAAGCAAGATTTATGTTTAGTTTGAGGATTTCATGTTAGAACACCATAATCGGTTTTGATGGATTATGATTTTGATGATTTATGTGTTCATATGATATATATATATGCTAATATGATGTTCATTACATGAGAAAGTGTTTAAATTATACTTCTGGAATGATGTTATGAGTTCATGAAATCTGGGTTTTATGAGTTCTTGGTGAAACTATGATGTTCTCGGATTGTTGGGAAGAAAGTAATTGAAATCCGATTCTTGCTTAAATCCGGAAGTATTGAAAACTGAAACTTGGAAAACCGAGACTTTGAAAACCTTGACTAAAACCGATACTTGGATTATGACAACCTCAAATCCGATTGCTAAACTTGGAAAATCCTAAACTTGGAAAATGACAAGTTAGAATCCGATACATGAAATCCGGAACTTGAAATCCGGGAATAGTGAAATCCGATACTCCTGAATCCGGGATTCTAAATCCAAGTGCTTGAAATCCGATTAAGACAAATCCGACAGATTGGAACCCATCGGATTCCTAAATCCGACAATTGTGATTATAATAGCTAAGTTGCGGATTTTAAGAAATCTGAGTATAAATCCGATAGTTTCAAGAATTCGAGTGAGAATCCGATAGTTTTGAAATCCGATATTTTGTGTTTGGATTTGTATTTGTTATTGTTTATTGATTGTTGATGTTATGAATGAATTATAAATATATGTCAGATATATTTATAAGATTTGAGACTGATTGATTGTTATTGTATTTCAGGCAATCCAAAGGCTCAGTAACATTAGACTTCTGAGTACTTCATCTGAATTAGAAAGGTGAGTGGATGTTGGATGCGAATGGTAAAGATTGTGTTTAATATTACTGATGTGAGGCATAATTGTATGTGATGGTTTGATATTGGAACTGTTGATTAAGAATATTATGTATTAATGACTATTGCATGATTATTTGATCGATACGCACTCTTACTATGATTTTGAGTTGCGTTTGAGAAGTCAGCTATACATGGAATTGGGCTGCGCTCAGTTACTGGTTGGTTAAACAGTGGTAGCCTTACTATTGCATATGTTGCTTCAGAGTGGGATTTCACTGTGCCAATTCAGTAGAGGGCTATCGGTAAACCTTTGCTTTGGCCGGCATTGGTTGTAGGTTTTGCGCTGAACCGCCGGTCTTCTTAGAGTTGTGATTACATGTTTAATATTGATTCGATGTTTACTTTTGGGTTTAGCCTCTACTCACTTAGCTTTGTGCTAATTCCCCACAGTTGTTGCTTTTTACAGGTTTGTGTTTGTGAGTGGTTGTGGAAGGAGAAGTTGACCTAACTCTGATATCCAGATTTAAAATGAAACGAGCCAGTCTTTTGTAACATAGAGTTTTGTTTATAGACTGTAAAGAACAAATATTTTGTTTGTAAATGTTCGTGAATGAAATGAATGTTTAAAGTTAATTAAAGCTTCCGCAGCGCAATTAAAAAAATGGCTTAGAATTTATGGTGTTACAGTTTGGTATCGGAGCCTTAGTTTGGCGATGCAGGCACGGCTAGAGTGTTGCATTCCCAAATCTTGGCTCGTGACAGGTCAAGCTTTCCTTCAGGGGGGAATTAGAGTGAGTTAGAGTTGTTTGTAGTAGTTAGTATTATGAGTACTAACGGTTTATGCTAATAAGTTGTCAGATGATGTGATTGTAACAGATATAGCTGAAAGAGAGACCCCTATCCTCCCTCCTGCTACTCAATCATCTGCAGAGGCACCTGTGATAGAAGACTTGGATACTACTAACCGAGCAGGAACAGGAAGAAGATCAGAGCGAATACATATTCAAACTGGAGAATGAATTGATGGATCTTAGAGCTAAGATTAATAATTTGGAACAAAGATTAACCCAAACTGAACAAACTCCAGTGCCAACTGCAATCTCTACTCAGGCAACCATACCACCAGTATCGATGCCCCTACCACCAGTGACACAAGTGATGCAGCAACCGTTCTACTATCCGTATCCATAACCGGGAGCTTCCCCTTTTACGTTACCTAGGTTTAAGCAGCCTTGCACGTATAAACAATTCCTTGACTGTAAGCCTTCGGAGTACAGTGGAAGTTCTGACCCTAACATAACCCTGAACTAGCTGAGGGAAATGGTAAAGGCACTAGATGCCTGTAATTGTGAAAACGAATTGAAGGTGAAATACGCATCAAGAATGATGAAAGGTGATGCGATGGTTTGGTGGGATTCAATCATAGGCCATTTTACTGAACAACAACAGGAAAGCATTACTTGGAGTCAATTCCAAGAAAAACTTTGTGAACAGTATTGTGGTACGTTCGAGGTTGCTAAGATCAAGAAGGAATTCGTGGATCTACAAATGACCAGAAATATGACAGTGGATGATCTGATTAAACAATATAATCAGAAAATGAGGTTTGTTAAACACTGGGTACCAGACGAAGAATCCAAAATTGCTCACTTTGTTGGAGCAATGCACCCTGATCTTCGTAGCGCCACTAGGTGGGCTACTACCTTAGCACAAGCATTTAACTTGGCAAAGATAGCAGAAGGGGATTTAATTGCCAGAAACAAGTGGAGTGGGGAGAAGATTGCCCAACAAAAGTCGAGGATCGATCATTATTATTCCCAACAGAGGCAGGGTGGGCAAGGCAGTGGATATAAACAGGGAGAACAAAATAGGAGTTTGAATGTAAGTGAGTCAACACAGAGGGCGCCGTGGTATGGTCGGTGTAAATCATATCACAATGGGCAGTGTACGCCCCAAACTAAAAGGTGTGTTAAGTGTGGCCAGTTTGGCCATGAACTGCAGGATTGCAGGTTCCCACGCAGTGTCTGTTGGAACTGCCAGAAGGAAGGGCACAGAGTGGGAGAGTGCCCAGTGGGAAAGAAAGTTGGGTCTAGAGCAGGGGCGGGGGCAGCCGGGGGATCATCTTCAGCTAGTCAAAAGAGTAAGAATCCACCTAGTACTGAGGGTAGGGCCTTTAAGATGACGGTAGAGGATGCCACCACTACTGACGATGTCATAACCGGTATGTTTCTGATTAACTCTATTCCTGCAAGAGTGTTATTTGATTCTGGAGCTAATCGCTCGTTTGTGTCTCTGGAGTTTTGTGGTAGATTAAATATACCTGTTATTAAACTTGCTAGTACCCTAGAAACAGAAGTAGCAGATGGCATGATGGTTCCAGTCACGACTGCTGTGGCTGGAGCTAAAATTGATATTGATGGTGTATGTTTTCCTGTTTATTTTCTTGTCATGCCTTTCTCTGGTTTTGATGTGGTAATGGGTATGGATTGGTTGAGTCTGAATCAAGCTAGTATAAAATGCCATAAGAAGTTGATTTCGTTCCCATTAGCGGATGGTACAAGAGTGATAGCAAGGGGTGAGAAAGTCGGGTCTGCAATTTCAATAATTTCGTGTTTAAAAGCAAAGAAAGCATTGAATAAATGTTGTGAATCGTTTATAGCATATGTTATTGATGGAAAGAAAGAGAAACAAGCTATGACAGACATCCGGGTGGTAACGGAATACCCGGAGGTGTTTCCAGAGGAATTACCTGGGCTACCTCCAGTTCGAGAGGTAGAATTCAAGATAGATTTGATTTCGGGTTCCCGACCAGTGGCTAAAGCACCGTATAGACTAGCGCCTTGAGAAATTCGAGAAATGATGACACAAATTCAAGACTTGTTAGATAAAGGATTTATCCGTCCAAGTTCTTCTCCATGGGGTGCACCAGTGTTGTTTGTAAAGAAGAAAGACGGTACATTACGTATGTGCATTGATTATCGGGAATGGAACAAGAGAACGATAAAGAATAAGTACCCGTTACCTAGAATTGATGATTTGTTCGATCAACTGCAGGGAGCTTCTTTCTTCTCGAAAATTGATTTAAGATCGGGTTACCATCAAGTACGGGTGTCAAAGGAGGATGTATCAAAGACATTTTTCCGTACGCGATGTGGTCACTATGAGTTCCTAGTTATGCCATTTGGTCTAACCAACGCACTTGCAATATTTATGGATCTTATGAACAGAGTCTGTCGACCATTTCTTGATAAGTTTGTTATTGTCTTCATTGATGACATTTTAATTTATTCGAAGACTGAGTTAGAGCATGAACAGCATTTGAGACAGATCTTGGAAACTCTGAAGAAAGAACAGTTGTATGCGAAGTTCTCGAAATGTGAATTCTGGTTAAGAGAAGTTCAATTTTTGGGGCATATAATTTGTAAAGAAGGGGTAAAGGTGGATCCTTCGAAGGTAGAGGCAGTGATGGGCTGGAATGCTCCAAGAACACCATCAGAGATAAAAACTTTTCTAGGATTGGCTGGGTACTACCACAGATTTATCAAGGATTTTTCTGAAATTGTGGGACCATTAACCAAGTTAACCCGGAAAGATGTGAAGTTTATGTGGGGTAACGAACAGGACAAAGCTTTCCAGATACAAAAATAATTGTTGTGTCAAGCTCCAGTCATTGCTTTGCCTAATGGATCTGAAGATTTTACAGTGTATTGTGATGCATCATTGGCTAGTTTAGGGTGTGTATTAATGCAGAGAGATCGGGTGATTGGTTATGCTTCCAGACAGTTAAAACCACACGAGAAGAATTACCCGACACATGACTTGGAGCTGGAAGCAGTTGTATTTGCGCTCAAACTATGGAGACATTACTTGTACGGCACCAAATGCGTAATTTGTACAGATTATAAGAGCCTGCAGTATGTGTTCACTCAGAAAGAATTAAATATGAGACAGAGGCGCTGGGTAGAATTGATAAAAGATTATGACCGCCAGATCATATATCACCCTGGAAAAGCGAATGTTGTGGCGGTTGCCTGAGTCGAAAAGGAAATGGAAGTCCAATTCAGTTTATGCGCATTGAGATAGTATCCGATCTGATAGATTGACTGAAGTCTGCTCAGTTGGAAGCCCTTAAAGAAGAAAATTTAAAGACTGAGTTAATGAAAAAGAGAAAAGATGAATTGAATGACGATTCTCGTGGATTAAAAACATTCAAAGCTCGTGTGTGGGTGCCTAATCTTGGAGAACTAAGACAATTAATTTTGACAGAAGCACACAAATCGAGACTATCTATACACCCAGGGAGGACTAAAATGTATAACGATCTGAAAGTGCTTTACTGGTAGCCTACGATGAAAGCAGATGTGGCACATTTTGTGGAATAGTGCCATATTTGTGCGCAAGTGAAAGCAGAACATCAGAAGCCTTTTGGGTCTTTGAAGCAGTTAGAGATTCCTGAATGAAAATGGGAGCACATCACAATGGATTTTGTAACAAAACTACCAAGAACTCAGAGGAATCATGATATGATATAGGTGATAGTGGATCGTTTGACAAAAAGTGCACATTTTCTAGCCACCTGTGAGACATCTTCGTTGAGTAAACTGGCACAACTATATATAGACGAGATCGTTGCGAGGCATGGTATACCGTTATCAATTGTGTCTAACAGAGATTCAAGGTTTATATTTAATTTTTGGAGAAGTTTGCAAAGAGAATTGGGAACTAGAGTTAACTTGAGTACAGCCTATCATCCTCAGACAGATGGTCAGACTGAGCGAACCATACAGACACTCAAGGATATGTTGCGAGCTTGTATATTAGAGTATGGTGGATCTTGGGATTCACACCTGCCATTGATAGAATTTGCATATAATAATTCTCATCACTCCAGTATTGGAATGCATCCGTATGAAAGGTTGTATGGTCGTCGCTGTCGTACTCCGACTTGTTGGTTAGAGGCGGGTGAGAAACAATTTGCAGGTCCCGAGATAGTACAGTTGACTACGGACAAGGTTGCCATAGCCAGAAATAAATTGAAAGCAGCAAGAGATAGACAAAGAATGTATGCTGATCCGAAGCGACGTCCAGTAAAGTTTGATGTGGGAGAGCTAGTATACTTGAAAGTTTCTCCGTGGAAGGGTGTAATTCGCTTCGGCAAACGTGGGAAGTTAGCTCCCCGTTTCATTGGTCCTTTTCGTATCCGTCAGGTTGTGAATGATCAAGCAGTTACTTTAGATCTTCCTACAGAGCTTGCTGGAATTCATGATACATTTAATGTTTGTTATCTGAGGAAGTGTAAGATTGAAGATGAAAGTCAGATTCTTCCACTGCATGAGTTAAAAGTTGATTCCAAGAAGAGACTGATAGAGGAACCGGTTGAACTGTTACATCGAAAGGTGACCAAACTTCGAAAGAAGCATATACCCATGGTATTGGTCAAATGGAAGCACAATTTAGGTTCCGATTTAACCTGGGAGACTGAAGCAGAGATGAAAGAAAGGTATCCCCAGTTATTTGAGCAAGAAAGGATTCCGAGGACGGAATCCTCTTAAGGAGGGGAGATTTGTAACACCCGCAAACCTGGGCTAGTAGATTAGCGGGTTTACGGTATGTGTTTATTTTTGTTTTAATTTGATTATGTGATTTTAGTTTATTAAATTATTTGAATTAGAAATTAATAGAATGTATGTATGTATGCATGTCCGTAACTATGTATGTATGTTTGTAAGTGGGTATGCACACGTGGAACATGAGTTAGGGATATAGTGCCACCTAACTTTGCATGTACACTAGTGTGTGTATGTGTTACTTGTTCCATTATCTCAAACAAAAGAGAGAGAGAGAGAGAGAGTGTGTGTGTGTGTGTGTGTGTGTGTGTTAAGTGCTCTGCCAAGAAAGAAATAAAAGAAGAAGAAAAGAATCGGAACCTTACCTTGTGTTCTTAGAATTACGATTTAAAGGTTGGTGTATATAATTTATCATGTTATTCTTATTTTTGATATGTTATCTGATTTAAAAGCAAGATTTATGTTTAGTTTGAGGATTTCATGTTAGAACACCATAATCGGTTTTGATGGATTATGATTTTGATGATTTATGTGTTCATATGATATATATATATGCTAATATGATGTTCATTACATGAGAAAGTGTTTAAATTATACTTCTGGAATGATGTTATGAGTTCATGAAATCTGGGTTTTATGAGTTCTTGGTGAAACTATGATGTTCTCGGATTGTTGGGAAGAAAGTAATTGAAATCTGATTCTTGCTTAAATCCGGAAGTATTGAAAACCGAAACTTGGAAAACCGAGACTTTGAAAACCTTGACTAAAACCGATACTTGGATTATGACAACCTCAAATCCGATTGCTATATTTATATATAAAATCCTAAACTTGGAAAATGACAAGTTAGAATCCGATACATGAAATCCGGAACTTGAAATCCGGGAATAGTGAAATCCGATACTCCTGAATCCGGAATTCTAAATCCAAGTGCTTGAAATCCGATTAAGACAAATCCGACAGATTGGAACCCATCGGATTCCTAAATCCGACAATTGTGATTCTAATAGCTAAGTTGCGGATTTTAAGAAATCCGAGTATAAATCCGATAGTTTCAAGAATTCGAGTGAGAATCCGATAGTTTTGAAATCCGATATTTTGTGTTTGGATTTGTATTTCTTATTGTTTATTGATTGTTGATGTTATGAATGAATTATAAATATATGTCAGATATATTTATAAGATTTGAGACTGATTGATTGTTATTGTATTTCAGGCAATCCAAAGGCTCAGTAACATTAGACTTCTGAGTACTTCATCTGAATTAGAAAGGTGAGTGGATGTTGGATGCGAATGGTAAAGATTGTGTTTAATATTACTGATGTGAGGCATAATTGTATGTGATGGTTTGATATTGGAACTGTTGATTAAGAATATTATGTATTAATGACTATTGCATGATGATTTGATCGATACACACTCTTACTATGATTTTGAGTTGCGTTTGAGAAGTCAGCTATACATGGAATTGGGCTGGGCTCATTTACTGGTTGGTTAAACAGTGGTAGCCTTACTATTGCATATGTTGCTTCAGAGTGGGATTTCATTGTGCCAATTCAGTAGAGGGCTATCGGTAAACCTTTGCTTTCGCCGGCATTGGTTGTAGGTTTTGCGCCGAACCGCCGCTCTTCTTAGAGTTGTGATTACATTTTTATTATTGATTCGATGTTTACTTTTGGGTTTAGCCTCTACTCACTTAGCTTTGTGCTAATTCCCCACAGTTGTTGCTTTTTACAGGTTTGTGTTTGTGAGTGGTTGTGGAAGGAGAAGTTGACCTAACTCTGATATCCAGATTTAAAATGAAACGAGCCAGTCTTTTGTAACACAGAGTTTTGTTTATAGACTATAAAGAACAGATATTTTGTTTGTAAATGTTCGTGAATGCAATGAATGTTTAAAGTTAATTAAAGCTTCCGCAGCGCAATTAAAAAAATGGCTTAGAATTTATGGTGTTACATTTGGCCGTCTTGGGATTTCGTCGTTTCGGTCCATTGCAAACTGTATCAGCATAGGCAAGAACCTTTGGTAGGGCAGAAATCTGCCTTTTGTGCGTTTCAGATCTAAAAACTTTCCCTCCACCGACTAGACAAGATCAAAGAAAAGGAGACTGGCATAATCCACATGCAAGTGATTAGCCACAACATATAAGAGCTTGATCTGATTAGAGTTGGGGTATTCATATCCAGTATGCTTGGGGGTGAGGCACCACTGCAAAATTGTCAGAAATGTATATTATAGTGGGTAAAGATTAGCTCGTTTAAAATGCGATCTCATTTTTAGATCACCAACATAACCCATATCACGAATACCCTCCATGGCAGTGGTTTCATCAAGAATATCCTGGAAGTCAGTGAGGGGAGGTCTGCTCCTTGCAGTTGATAGCCTCAAGATTTACCGCAAACGGCTTGCAGTTATACTCGGGATAAAATGGTCAACGTCACCACGGATAGACACACGGCCAATGTCAAGGTTGGTGTGGGTATGGGCCGCATGCCAGAACTGTTGCACGTACAACTGAGGGACATGAGTCCCGGAAGTAGAAGGATCGTAGATGAGGGCATGATTAAGGTGGTGGACAAGGAGAATTTCAGAAATTATTGGAAAGTTGGGGTTTTGGAAGCTTTTGAAATTGACAAAGTGGTTGTTATCATGGATTATAACCGACAGAAATTTATCAGGGTTGTGGCTTAGGCTTGTAGTCGAATAACGGAATGAGACTGTGTCATCTTCCTGATGTGCCATTATCCTGTTAGAACAATAACATGGTTAGACATGTTCAACACAGTATACCAAACACTTGTCAAATTGTATTCATTCACTTTAGAAGGTTAAACAACATTTTGAATGATTATGACCCTTATGTTGACCCTTAGTCAAAATTTGATAGAGTCAAAAAGTTGATAAAAAATGATAACTCCGAAAACTCCATAGAAAAAGTGGTACTCATTGTTTACAAAAATATGTTTCGACACATGTTTTACAATGAATTCATGCATCACTTTATAACATGAAGATTTGGTCCACAAATGAAATTAAGCCCCAATCTTCATCCAACCGAAGAACACCAATAACACTTTATAGATTTTTCATGATTTTATGATTCAAAAACATGCTTTAAGTGTTTCTAAGGGGCATCACAACAGCCATATATCTTAACAACATCATTTTGATGTTGAACAATTCACTTAAAATTTTCGTAAGTGACTTCCGAGTTGAATAGTGAAATAACAATTTTTGGTTATCATTTTGATTTAAACATGGTTTGGTTACACATACAATATATACCTGATGTGTATGAACAACTTTAACACAAAAATGAAAATTTTAGACAGCAACTTGGATCAAATGATGAAAAATGAGTAATTAGAACGTTGGAAATTCAAAATCATTTGAAAGCGTAAAGAACAAGTCTAGTTTGAAAAAGGATTTTTATAGAACTCAAGTGTAACTGCTTGAAATGGGAAAGAATTCGAAGAGAAACGCTCTCGAAGTGAACGTATTTAGCATTGGAAAAGAGCGCTCGAAGTTGCATAGAACACTGTTCTAAATGCGAAGTATGAAGACTTCGAATTCGAAGTGTGAAAATTCGAATTCGAAGTGTGAGTACCTCGAGTTCGAAGTGATTACTGTTGTTGGGCGCTCAAAGTGAACTATCAAGTCACTGTTTAGAGTTTGAAGTATACTGACTTCAAATGCGAAGACAAGAAGGCGCTCGAAGCCTTCTTGCATTTGTGTATTTCGAGTTCGAAGTGAACTGACTTCGAATGCGAAGCCGAGAAGGCGCTCGAAGCCTTCTTGTATTTGTGGATTTTGAATTCGAAGTCCAAATGAAAATCAAAATTGTGATCGAAGTCTTCATTATCAATAAGACTTCGAATGTGAAGTCAAAGCTTGAGTACAAGTTCGAATTCAAAGTTTGAATTCGAATCCGAGCTTACGATTTCGAAGAAGATTTCTGTTCATTTTATGCAAAATCAAGACTTCACCCATTTCGAACTCGAAGTGTATGTTTCGAATTCGAAGGGTATTCCAAAAAAACATTTAAGTAAATATTTTTGGTTTCTCTTTTATCAAATTAAACACAAATATTTTTGGAATTTTCATCATTTTGTAAATGTTTTTGTGATTTTTCTGTTTTTGTGATTTTTCCACTTTTTGTAGAACTTCTCCTCCTACAAGCATGCGTAACTTGTACGTATGATTGACACTCCTACTCAAATCATGCTTTCAATCTCTGTAAGATGAACAAATATTGTGAAATATCCACTCAAAACTAAAAAATAAATTATCATTATAGAATAGAAAGTGAAATACAGAATGTCAGACCTTATAACTTAACATTCCTCACTTGGACACTAACCATTAAAACGAGTATCATCTAATGGTTTTGTGAACAGATCGGCCAGTTGATCTTCAGTCTTAAAATACTGTAATTCAATCAGACCATTTTCCACGTTGTCTTTTATAAAATGATACCGTATGTCAATGTGCTTGGTCTTTTAGTGGTGAACGGGATTGCATGAGATAGCAATGGCAGATTGTGAATCACACAATTATGGGATCTTCTCATATTGTAAACCAAAATCAGATAGTTGAGTCTGGACCCACAAACTTTGAGAACAGCACATTGCAGCAGCAACATATTTAGCAGCAACAACATATTCAGCCTCAGCAGTTGAAGTAGATACACAGTTTTGTTTCTTGGAAGCCCAACATACTAACCTATCTCCCAAAAAGTGTGCACTGCCAGAAGCACTCTTTCTGTCTAGTATACATCCAGCATAGTCTGCATCTGAATAGGCATATAACTGTAAACTTGAATCTCTTGGATACCATAGACCTAAATCAGGAGTACCATTGAGATATCTGAAGATTCTTTTCACTGCCAACAGATGTGATTCCTTCGGATTAGCCTAAAATCTAGCACATAGACATGTAGAAAACATGATATCTAGTCTACTAGCCGTCAGATAAAGTAATGAGCCTATCATACCCCTATATGTTTTTAAATCAGCTGCTTTTCCCTCAAGATCAGCAGACAACTTAGTTTTTCAAGACAAAGGGGTTGACAATTATGAACAACTGAGCATGTCATACTTGTTCAACAAGTCTTTTATATACTTGGATTGCTTTATAAAAATGCCATGACTTAGCTGTTTCACTTGTAGTCTGAGAAAGAAATTCTTCTCTCCCATCATACTCATTTGAAAACGATTTTGCATTGTAAGTGCAAACTCATCACTGTACTTAGGGTTTGTAGAACCAAAAATGATGTTATCCACACAAATCTATACTAGTATTAGATCTTATCCTTTGGCTTTTATGAATAGAGTGGTGTCGGTTTTTTCTTTACTGTATCCCTCACTCAGCAGATATTTAGGCAGGGCGTCATATCAAGCTCTCGGGGCTTGTTTTAGTCCATATAAAGCTTTGTCTAGAATATACACATGATGTGGGAGTTTGGGATTGAAAAATCCTTTAGGTTGAGATACATACACTTCCTCTTTGAGAATACCATTTAGGAAGGCTGTCTTTATGTCCATCTAGAAAACCTTAAAGCATCTATGACCAGCATAGGCTAAGAATAGTCGTATTGCTTTTATCCTAGCTACAGGAGCGAATGTTTCATCATAGTCTATCCACTCCTGTTGGTTGTGTCCTTTTGCAACCAATGTGGCTTTATTTCTCACCACAGTTCCATTGGAGTCCTGTTTGTTCTTAAAGATCCATTTGGTTCCCACAACTGATTTATCTTCTGTAAGTGGTACTAGTCTCCACACCTTAACCCGTTCAAATTGATTGAGTTCTTCTTGCATAGCAACGACCCAATCAGCAACTTGTAACGCATCGGAGACTTTAGTGGGTTCAATCATCCTCAGGAAACTAGAGTGAAGGCACTCATTTGCCATTGCAGAACGAGTTCTTACCCCATATTGAATATTTCCTATTATCTGAGATCTGGATGGGATTGTGTCCATCTTATTCAGCAAGGGTTGTTGATCGGAGGAAAGAATTCATCTAAACTTCTTGCTAGTTCAGGATCCTCCTGATTAACCATTGGTTCTGAATTATAAATTGGAGTACTCTCATAAACTGACTCATGAGGTACTACTGCTGGACTGATAGCTGATGTAGATGGAGAATCCATGGTTGGATAGGATGAAGAATTGTCAACCTCCGTTGTAGTTGTGGTTGGAGAAACTTCATCATTCTACAGAATATGATTTAAATTTTGCTATTTGATTTCTTTCATATGGATTTTTATTAAAGCGTTTATGGATGAAGGAACGATTCAACCTAGTAGGAAGATAGGAGACCAGAATAGGACACCATAGTACGAGTAGCCTGAACCAGAGTTTGGTTGCGTCATTCTACTACTCCATTTTGTTGTGGAGTGTATGCTACAGAAAATTGACGTGTGATCCCCACCAGGCCAAGGTAAGCAGACAAGGTCTTGTTCTTGAACTCAGTTCCATTGTCAGTCCGAATGGCACCAACAATATGTTCAAACTTGTTCTGCTGTTGTTTGATGAAGCTGATGATAACTTGAGTAGCTTCATCCTTTGATCTTAAAAACTTGACCCAAGTATACCTTGAATAGTCATCGACAATGACTAAGATATACTTTTTCCCATTGCGTGTTTGGACTCTCATTAGACCACATAAGTCCATTTGCAGAAACTCCATTGTTTTCTTGGTGCTTGAAACTTGTTTGGTTTTGTGAGATGATCTCTTCATCTTGCCTTTCTTACAATCTGCACACATGTGATCTTTGTTGAACTTTAACTTAGGTAGGCCTCTCACTAGATCACCGGTTACTAACTTGTTGATGTTGTGGAAATTGAGATGAGAGAGTTTTCTGTGTCATTGCCAAGTTCAGTCCGATGAAGCCTTACTTAAGAGACAGAATGAGGTCTTTGCATTGTAATTGTTCAACTCAATTGAATAAAGATTAGACTTCCTTGTTCCAGCTAGAAGTACATCTCCTGTTTATGTTGTGACTAAACATGAGTTTTTCTTGAACATGACCTCCAAGTCTTTATCACAGAACTGGCCAATGCTGAATAATATGTGGCCCAGTCCTTCCATAAAAGAAACCTTTTTAATTGTTATGCTTTTTCTTATTATATCGCCGTACCCCAAAATTGGTGCCACATTGTCATTTCGAAAACGAACATTCCCGGAGTACTTGGGAACGAAGTTTTGAAGAAGACTCGTGTTACCCATCAAATGTTTTGTGCACCCGGAATCCAGGTACCAAAGATTAGGTTCCTGCACACAGAAAAGGAAGAAATTTTAGGTCCCCATGTAGTAATGGGTCCTTAAGTGTTAGTTTGACTTGAATTAGCGTCCTCTGTGAAGATACAATGTATGTTTTTCTGTGTTTTCAATTGATTATTTTGTTCTTCCGGATTGAACTTTGATGTATTAATCCAAAATGGATCAGGAACAATTTGAGATTCAGTCTAAAGTGGAATTTCTCCCTTTTCCACCACTAGGGATTGTGTGATGATTTTAGGTTTCCATACCTAAACCATTTCCTTTTGTTTCCAAACTTGAACCATTGTTGGTTGAGATTTTATTTTGGACTTTAGATTTGATGGTTGTTTGGTATTGATTGGTTTTGTCTTGTGTTTGACTTTTGAATGTGCTGGCATTGATTTCAACTTAGGGACTTATGAGTTAGTTCTTTGTGAATGTGATGAATGTTGCATCCTTGAACGTGATTCAGTTAAATTCCATGCTTTGAGGAATTCTTTGTAACCTCCTCTTCTGTATTCCTCCAATTCTTGAATTGTAATTAATCCGTTTGTCTAATTCCAGTAGTTCATCAGATTTAATGCATGTTTGGAGACATTTTGATGAATGACTACCCCTTTGGAGGTAATGAATAGTGCATTGCATTGATTTGAATTTTGTGGTTACCAACATTCACATGAACGAATTCCAAAAGATTTTCTAAGCTTATCATATTCACACTTGAATTCGCAGTGAGCATGTAGACACCCAGTATTCACACAAAATTAAGTGGATGCTTTCATTTCTTGTTCATTGAAAGAACTACATCTTTTTGCAAAATTAGAAATGTGATGACACTTTTTGGAAAAATCAAAACAAAACCTAGCAGCTCTAGGTGTGTCATTACTTCCAATTTCTTTCTTGTTAAATCCTCTCATGGATTTGTCAGCTTTCCTCACATCTGAAACATTAGCAAAATGATTAGTTATGATTTGATGTGAACGTTTTGTGACATGCTTGGTATGAGATGTTTGTTTATTTATGTGAGACGCTTTGAGATTCAATTTTTCAATTGCATTGGGCTGCCTACTTGTGGATGCTTGATTTTGATTATTTGATTTCGAAGTCCACTTTTGTCGAGTAACTTGTTCCACTTTCATCTTTCCTTTTTCTCCTTTTGTAGCCTTCACAGTGAGTTGGGGAGTAGAAGACATTGTTGAAGTTTGTTTCAATGTTTCCTTTTGACAGTGACTGAAAAGACCTTTTCTGATTCATAGATTTTGTTTTCTAAATGACTCATTATGATCGTTTGAAAATAAAAGGCCTCAAGTTCTTCAAGTCGCCCTTGTAATACCATATGAGGGATATATATATTCTGGCTTCTCGAACTACTTCAGGATTTTTCAGGTCATCTAGATATGTAAGCAAAGAATCATCAGTCTCACTGGGCTTTTGAGACCCAGATGAGATGGATTCATTCATTTCCTGATAATAAAAGATATTTCTGCTTTTAATTTCGAGTTTCTTTTAAAGTCTTTTTCAACAAATTCTTCTCTTTTCCAATAAACACCATATTTTTAGTGATGTCATCGTTTCTTTAGATTAAAATCGTATAATTGCTTGGTAGTCACTTTTTCACTTATTCTTGGGTTTTCAAACCCCAGACCATCGTAGGTCCATTTGGAGAATTTTCTTTATTTGGATTTGTTTAAAAGAATTGTTTGATTTGTTTGACATCTTTTGATCAGTGAATCTTCCAATTCTTTGATTTTTGAACAGAGTTCTCCTTTTTTCTTAATTATATATTTTGTATCCTTTTCGGCACTGATCTTTTCTAGCTTTAAGATCGTGTAATTATGTGCTCATGGAAGCTGTCAACTCAATTAGTTAATTTTTTTTATTATCTTTGTTTTGAGTTCAACAATTTCCTTATCAGCTTGATACATTTCCATATCTTGGTTTCTGATTATTTCTTTCAGTTTATCTTTCTTGATATTGGATTTTTATGCTTTTTGTTCTAATTTTTTCATTCTTTCCATTATGATCTGAACATGTTCCATGCTCAAACCACAACCTGCATCTTCTGCATCAAGCTCTTCATCATTAGTGTTGTCATAGTGTGCCTCTGGCTCTTCCTCATTATTAGTGAATTCATCCTTGACATTGGCCATGACACATAATTGAACTTGTGACTCTTCCTCTAGATCACTATCATTGGTGTCTAACAAAAATTGATCTTCTTCAACCATCATAGCCCTACCTCCACTCTTCTTCTTGGATAGCCTGAGTTTTTGTTTGTAGTACTCAACATCCTTCTTCTTCTTTTCAGTGCAATCTTTAATGTAGTGGCCATTTCCCCCACAATTGTAGCACTTGCACTCATCCTTCTTTCACAAACCTCGTTTTTTCTGCAACCTTGAAGGTATTTGGTCTACGAGACCCAGATGTGTATCCTTGGCGGTCGTTGGTTTTGGAGTACTTGTTCTTGAATGCCTTTTTTTTATAAATGACATGGCTTTAATTACCTGCTCCATTTCTGTTCCATCAGACTCATCAGAATCTGAGTCAGATATAGGCACTTGTTTGTATTTTAGCGATCTTGAAGGTTCGCCGGGGGATGGTACAACAACTACCAGTGCGAGAGGATCAGCAGACATCTTGGGAGTTGACTTTGAGACCTCATCCTGATATCGTTGTAGGTCCTCAAAGATGTAGTGGTAAGTAACAATCGCCAAATTTCTGTTTATGTGCTTGTACAGTTTGACGTGCTCCTTCCATTTTGAACCCAAAGCCTTTAAGAAAACACAGTTAATATCCAAGTGTGTTCTTTCCACCTTGTTTATTCTCAGCTCGTTTTGTAGTTTGTAGAGATGACTTTATCTATCAATCAACAACTCATTCTCCTTGGCACAGAACTCATGGAACATGTTTACCTGTTGAGTTCTTTTAATGTGTTCTCCTTGCTCAGTTGCTTGCAGTTGTCTTTTTATCTCATGTCGGATTTCTTTGTTGTGGCCAAACTATCCACGTTCATGTACATTTTAGATTATAGACCTTGTTTCAGGTAGTATTTGGCAAGCATGTCTTCTTTCTTTCTTTCCTTCTTAGCAGCTGTAAGTTTATCAGATGTTTTCTCCCTAGCTACACCTGGTATTGGAGGATTATTGTCTGGTTGTGCATTAATGATCCTGTAAAATTTCTTATTGTTAATCTAAATTATGTTTGAAGGCCTTGTGGACTTTTGTATAATAATTATTATGTATGTAACTAGACTAGTTTAGAATCTTGGGCTTGACCCACACTTGTAATATTTATCTAGTTTAGTGATGTTGGGTCCATGAGGTCTTAGGCCAATGTGGCATCTTCTTTATATACCTTGCAAACCTAGTTTGCAATGTAACCTTTGCATTGTAACTCTTATCAGCTTGTAATACACGTTTAAGTTAATTCGACTACATCTTCAAGCTCTAAAAAAGTGTTCATACCGGTGTTCTTGAGTTATTCATCATCCTACATACAAGTATCTTCTATATTACTCATCTTCTATCACATATTTGGACTTTCAATTGGTATCAGAGCCAACTCCTTGCTGGATTGGTTCAACATTACCTAAAAGTAACATCAAAAGGTGAGAAACAAAACCCAGAAGTTTACTTTGTTCTTGTTTGGGAAAAACCACTTGAGTCAAAACACAATTCTCTTAAATCTTCTTGTTTTTCAAGTAATTTTTGGATATTAAGAAGCTTTTGAGGTGGAGAAAACATCTGGTCCTTTTTTATTTCCAAAACAAACAACATTTGAGCTCACATTTTGAATTTTTTCTTGTTCTTCAAGTTCTTGAAGTTCTTCACTGTTTCATCGAAATTTTTAAAGAATTTATTGTTTTTGGTTGCTAAATTTTAGGAAAGTGTTTCTATAGATAAGGAAGGTCAAAGCAAAATTTAATTGAATTTTTAGTGTGTTTTAGGCAAAATCAGAAGTCTGTTCGATAAGCAGAGGTCAGACCTGCAAGTTTTGGATTATTAGCATCATCTGACTTTCAAGTCATCCGACCTTATCTAATCTGACTCTCAGTTGTGGTGTATGCGACTTTTGGTTCATTCGACAGTTGCCTAAGAGTGTTCATCCGATCTTTGTCATCCGACTTTCAATTAAATCATCCGACACTAGCTCATCCGACTTTTGGTTCATCCGACAGTCATCCCAAAAGGTCCATCTGACTTTTGAAATCATCCGACAGTCGCACCTGAACTATCTGACTTTTGTGTCATCCCACCTTCGGTTCACACGAACTTTGAAGTCACCATCCGACCTTAATTCAAACACTTCTATCCAAAAGTCACTTCAAAATATTTCATCCAACTTTCAAAGTTTCTGACAAAATCAGACTAACCAATCCATTTCAGGGAGAAAGATCTAAGTGAAAAGAAGAGTTCTAGCAATGAAATCCTTGCCATTGGCACATACACTAAACCTCCAGTCCTTTTTAGAAATGAGTACACCGTATGGAAAGGACGTTTTATAGATTTCATAGAACATAATGAGAAGTGCAGAGAAATAATGAAAGATAGTATCCTGAACGGTGATGCTGTCTTTGAAAAGATTATTGAAGTAGTTCCAGATAACATCCTGCCGATAGCTGCTGAACGAAGACTAAATCTTCCTTCCAAACTAATTGCAGAAGAGAGAGACGACGAACAGGCTAACAAGGATGCAAAGTACTATGTTGGGGAGATAATCACTTCATCCTAATAATCAACTCTGCCTAAAACATAGAATTTGATGATAACCAAACCCTACATTCAGTATGACTTAGAAAGTATTCAAACATGTGTTGTTTGAATCAGATTCTGGAAAATATGCTAAGTATGAACCATCAGCCCCTACTCAAAGTATCAGCCAAGGGACATCAGCTAAGAAGTATCAGATGAAGAAAACAAGTGTAGAAGAACATCAGCTGAGGAAAATAAACTATCAGCTGGGTGAAGAAATTCGATCAGCTGAGTGCCCACACCATCAGCTGAGCAAGGACTTTTCTCAGCTACATCATCAGCTGAGTGAACATTGGATAAGCTGATGCCCAGAGCATCAGCTAAGTAAGTCTTTCTAAAACACAAGTCATCTTTCTACATAAACTGATGTATTAAATGATCAGCTGAGCATTCTTGATCAACTGATCATATCAATACATGAGCTTATATCCTCCTAAGATAACTATTGATCAACTGAGTATCTATATGATCAGTTGAGCAATATGTGTCAACTAGTCCTGGCAAAAATGATCAACTGATCTATCTTGTCAACTGAGTAGTGAAATTTAAAGTTCCTATTACTTTCTGTTAGCTAAGTCGAACAAAATGTCAAATTTGCTCTATCTTTCAGATTGTAAAAGTCATATGAAAAAGGCAGAACATGTGTTCTTTTATTATGCCTTAGATCTTTGTTTGTAAAAGTAAAAAACACTTTTTGGATCAAGTACGAGACAAAAAGGTTTGATCTTATCCCATACTTGGTAAAGTCAAATCAAGCAGAAGCATGACTGTTGTTTAAAGTACAAGCATGGAAAGGGAAAGAAAATTCTACACGACAAAAGATGTGGGTTGTAATATTTTATATTGTGAGTGGGTTGCACTTTTTCAGAAAAGTACAATTACTTTTATCAAACAGTTGATTAAAGTAACTTTACTTTTCAGCCACTACCTTTAAAATTAAAATATTATATTTCCACACAGTTCTTGTCTCCTTTCTTCATGCAACCGGATGCCAAGACTTCTATATATTCATGCATGGTGGACATGCAAAAAGTGTGAAGTTTCTACACAACACAAAGCGATCTCATTAGTTGAGAAAAGTCGTAGAGTTATAAGCATTGTGTAGAACCAAACTTGTTCATGTGTTGAACACTCTTTAAACATTAGTTTTTTTTTGAGTTAGCTTGTCTATTTGTTAGACAAATTGATTACCACCTTTTATTGTACTTAGAATTTCCGCATCTAGTACATGTAATTCTTGATTTATAATCAATAAGAATTATATAAAATTATAATGGTGTGTCTTTAATTTTAAAAGCTAAAGTTTGTATTCAACCCCCCCCCCCCCTTCTACAAACATTATGCAAAGTACTACCTGAAGCAGGGTCTATGTGCTGAGATTTACTCCAAAATAGATAGTCTAACTTCTACCAAAGCAATTTGGGATGAAGTTAAACAACAGATGCAGGGCATTGAACAAGGTGTATTCATCAGAGAGACCCAGCTTGTACATACCTTCCGAGAGTTTAAGGCTAGAGAAGGTGAACTACTGCAAGACACATCTAGCCATTTCCTGTAGGTTGCTTAATGAAGTGAGAAACTATGGTGTTATGAGATCCGATCTGGACATAAACCTTAATTGGGTCAATGCACTTGGCCCAGAATGGCAAGAACTCTTTTGTATAAACATGTAAATCGAAATCTCAAGACTGTGTCTCACCACTCAATCTACGAGGACCTGAATCAATTTCAGGACGAAGTGCTAACTAAAACATCTGCAAAACAATCCTCCGACCCTGTTGCATTAATAGCTGAAAGAAGATCAAGGAAGAGTTCTAGATCTTCAAAAGGAAAACAGGTAGCACTTGAATATGATTCATCTGAGGGAGAGACTAAATCCTCAGACATTGAGGTTGTTATGAAAGCAATGTCACTGATCATAAAGGCTTTTCAAAACAAGTACGGAAATCCTAACAACCGTCAAAGATACACTTCTAGGTTATATGCCCACTTTTTGAAGTTTTTAACAATATTTGCAAGTAATTAAAGAGTTTAAGGAAGAAAGATATCACCAATGAAGTAGTTTGGACACAATGATTTATAGTGGTTCAAGCAAGGGTTAACAACCTTGCTCTACATCCACTCCTTGGCCTCACCCACCAAGAGTTGCTCCACTAACTTCTCTCTTTGAAGGTAGAGATAAACCTTTTACAACTTCTCTCTGTAGCTTACAAGAATTACACTTCACTCTTGCAAACAAGGTTAAGATAAACCTCACTTCACTCTAATTGGAAAGGCTAGAGTTGATCCTCACTTCTCTCTAATTCTAAGGCTAGAGATGATCCTCATTTCTCTCTAATTCTAAGGCTAGAGATGATCCTCACTTCTCTCTAATTCTAAGGCTAGAGATGATCCTCACACTATTACAAATATATAAGAAGGTAATGTAGTGTTTGAACTTTGAATGCTTTCACTCTTGCTTCATTCTTGATCTTGAAATGTTGAATTTGTACCAAGAATATGAGCTCACAAGTTTTTGTATATGTTCTGTGTTTTTCAGATTGCAAGAGGTTGGTAAAACACAAGACTTGAGTTGCTTTAAATAAGGAAAAAGTTTGAGGCTCAAAAAGTGTCCAGACGATCCACGGTCGATCCACGGTCGACCGTGGAATCGACCGTCGCACTGCTGGAGATTTTTTAGCCTTGTGCATATAGACGTTGGGCTTTTACCAAAACCACACACAACCCATTTTTACTATAAAAATGCACTGAAAAGGAGCTTTAGAAAAGTTGGGTAAGTGCCATACTTCTTAAGTTTGAATTTAATCATGAAAATGGTAGTTTGAAACCATATGCACAAAGTATGTTGGAAGATTACCACTTTGAGAGATTCCTTTTGCTAAATATAGTTTTGGCTTGTTTCAATGTAAGATTGTGTTTAGTATTTGCCAAAATGGGAATTTATTTGCTTTGACTTCCAAGCTTGTGATTTTTATAAAAATTTCTCAATTTTTATAAAAGTTTTTATAGAAATTATTTTATAAAAACTTAAAATCATTTAATTATTTATTTTGTAAGCTCATAAACTTTGAACGTTTATTTGTAGGAGACTTCAACATCGGCTTCTACTTGAACTCGGATCTTGACGATTGGAGCTTGGCCATTTGATGAAGCTTATTTTGTAGATCATAGATGAGAATATATTTGATTGAATATATATATGTATATGTGCACATATGTTAATGTTAGTACATACAATTATATAAACAAGTTATATATTTTTGTGTCAACAAAAGAGGATATATTTGTAAGCCTATTTTTCCCAACAATCTCCCCCTTTTTGTTGAAGACAAAAATTTATAACTTGTATAAGAATTGTATATATAACTTTAACATGTTAACATGTGCATATATACATATATATTTATATATTCTTCTATCTTCTATATATTCTTCTATCTTCTCCCCCTTTTTTGTCTTAAACAAAAAGGAGACTCCCCCTTGACATAAGCTCCCCCTTCACGTAAGCTCCCCCTTCACGTAAGCTCCCCTTTGAACGTAGAGCTCCACTTCTTGAGATGTTTGATCTAAAATATATGAAAATACTACCAAGAACTTGCCAAAGATATGTGAGTAAAAACAATATTCTAAATATGCATTTATTACAAGCCAAGGTTCAAGTAACATAATTCATGGCATAAGAATCACAGCAAATAGTAGCAAATATCATATCAACAAACAATCACCATAACTATTTCCCCTTGAATCACCACAATTTCTCTTGTCATGACACTAGATTTGTAAAAGACCTTTGCTTTGTAAGAGCATGACAAGAGGTAATATACTTCAACATAATTGAGAGTGTGTTCAAAGAATATAGCAAAGTCCTTGACAATATGTTCATAATGTGTATGTGTCCTAAAGTGGAGAATGAATTGAAACTTTTATTAATCATGTGATAGCTAATGTTAGTTAAGATATATTAAGCATGAATAAATTGAGTTTGGGCATTAAAAGACAAAAAAATAAAATTGAAAATCAAAAATTTCCAGTGGGCTGACGGTCGATTCACGGTCGACCGTGTGACATGATATTGAGATGATAAAATGCTACGGTCGACCGTGTATCAACCGTAGGTGAGCTGTTTGAAATTTGAATTTTTGTCCTTTGTGACATGATATTTATATACTTATCATACTTAACAAACACCAATATCATCTATTATTTTTCTTTTACACAAAGAAAAACATCATTTTCAAACCAAATATACTTTCTTCTTAGAAATCTCCCAAATCCATGAGATTACATGATTCTTTGGTGCACAAAGAGAGTTCTAAGAAAAGGAGGAAGAGATAAAAGTATACCTTTAACAAGAAACTTGTGAAGATAAGAAATCACGAGACGAAGAATCTTCAACCGTGAATCCAACCGAGCCTTTGATCGTAACTTCAACCGTAAGGTAAAGCATTTTTTTTTTTGATGATTTTCAAGCTTTTTGAAATATAAATGTTGAAAATGGCGGCTAGGGTTTGTGGGGAAGATGAGATAAGATGAAGTGGAGAGGAAAGAGAGAGAAAAGGCAAAATAGGGTCAAAAATCCGTCAGGCCCACGAAGGTCGATACACGGTCGACCGTGATATCGACCGCGCCTTTTGCTTAGTTTTTGAATTTAGTCAGTGATCCGACGGTCGATCCACGGTATCGACCGTGAGTCGACCGTGGTTCTTCTGGAATGTATATTTTGACTATTTTCATGCATTTCGGTGTTATTTTCAAAACATGTTCCATCTTTCCTAAACCAAGTCGTAACATTTCAATTTTTAGCGGTTTAGCGAATATGTTTGACAATATTTTCACATGAAGCAATTTTTTCTTAATTTATATTTCCTTTTTGCATATTGTCACAAAGGAAATGATGTCTAATTTGAATGTACCATCTTCATATTGTTTTATTTGAAGTCCAAGAAAGTAATTCAACTCATCCATCATCCTCATTTCAATTTCATTTTGTATAAGATTTGAAAACTCATCACACAAATCTTGACATGTTGACCCAAATATGATATCATCCACATAAATTTGCACAAGCAAGATGTCATTTTTCTTTTTCTTTGTGAATAATGTATTATCAACTTGACCTATACTATATTCATTCTTCAACAAGAATGATTTTAATTTATCATACCATGCTCTAGGTGCTTATTTAAGGTCATACAATGCTTTTCTAAGATTATATACATATGATGAGGTCTTCAAAAATCAAAACCGGGAGGTTGACATACATAAACTTCCTCATTTATAAAGTCATTTAGAAAAGCACTTTTGACATCCATTTGATATAATTTAAAATTTTGAGTACGGTCATAAGCAAATAGACTCCAAATGGATTCAAATCTAGTAACCGGAGCAAAGGATTCATCAAAGTTTATCACTTCTTTTTGATTATATCATCGGGCTACTAGTCTAGCTTTGTTTCTAAATACTTATTTAGTTCCAATTATTGTGCGACCACTAGGTAAAGGTACTAAGTCCCAAACTTGGCTTCTAGTGAATTGATTAAACTCTTCTTGCATTGCCATTCCCCAATTTTTATCCTTAATTGCCTCTTTAATATTCTTGAGTTCTATGTGTGACACAAAGACAAAGAAGGTATTAAGGTTTTGGGCTTGGGATCTAGTGAGTCTTTGATTTAGGTTTCCTATAACTTGAGTTATTGGATCATTTTCTAACTTTGATGATTTCATATGGTGTTTTACTTAACATTGGTCTAATCAAAGCTTGGAAAGACCTATTTTTCCTTTCAATTTGAGAACCCTATTTTTCCTTTCTACCTTTGTTGAACATCTTTCCTCTGATGATTTAGCATGTCTTAGTCTTCTATCGATTATAGATGCAAGACATACTTGTGTGTTAGGATTATCACCAAGTCTACATGTATAGAGACCATTAAAACTTTATTATCTTTGCATATCAAGCTTTCATGTTTAGAGAATTTAACATTTAGATCTTTATCACATAGTTGACCAATACTTATTAAGTTGTAAGCTAAACATTAAACATGCTCAACATTCAAGAATTTGATATTGTCATGAAGAGTGTTACCTTTACCAACTACCTTTCTTCTTAGGTTTCTTCCAAACACCACATGTCCTCCATCATACTCCTTGTATGAAGTGAAGAGTTCTCTATTACCGATCATGTGTTTTGAGCAACCACTATCAAGAATCCATTAATGAGACATAATCTCATTTTTGTTGCACCCCTACACTTGTGTAATTTTTATTCAAGCTTTTGGTACCCAATGTTTCATGGGTCCAGGATGGTTAGTATCAAAAACTCCTACTCTAATCCACCTTTGTGTAATCTTGAACCCTTTATGATACCATGTGTTCATAGAGTTAATAGGTTTATGTGAATGTCTTGATTTTTGAATTGTATTTGATATAGGTTTCTTGAATCCAAGTCCATGCCTTGTAGTTGGAGTATAAAACTTTCTCATTAATTCATTACTTGCAACCTTTGGCATACAAGTGGAAGAACTAGAGACAATGTTGCAATTTTGAACTTTTAGAAAATTCCAGTGAGACGACGGTCGATACCGTGGGTCGACCGTGAGGCTCCTGGATTTTTTCTTCCTCTTTTTCTTTCACAAATTTGATAGGTGTTAAGTGACTAATTGGCATGTTGTTTGAGTAACTTGAGAACCCAAGACCACCTTTATTTTTTGATGATTTTTGAATCTTTAACATCTCATCTAACTTGGTTGAACTATCTTCAAATTTTGACAAGGTGGTTGTGTCAAAATTTGTCTTTAGCTTACTTTCCAAATCTTTCAAGCTTGGAGATATATGAGAAGCAATTTTACTTTCTAGATCTTTTATTTTCAAGTTCAAGTTATCATTTTCATTTCTTAACTTGACATTTTCCTTTTTCAAGCTCTTGTTATCATTTTTTAACTCCTCATTTTTAGCAAGTATTTTAGAGCTAAAGTCACATAATTGATCATATTGATGGTCATCATTATCACTATAGTAGCTAGAATCGGAATGTACCTCACTTGTCTCAAAAGCCATGAGACATTTTTCTTGTTTTATTTCCTCTTCTTCATCACTTGAGGACTCTTTGACATGTTTAGCTTTAAGTGCAATGGATTTGCTCTTTTCTTTCTTTAGCTTGGCAATCTCATCATCTTTTTGCATGATTACTTCATACACCTTGAGATTTCCTATTAGTTCATCCATTTGTAGTATGTTCAAGTCCTTTGACTCCTCAATAGCCGTCACCTTTGCTCTCCATTTTGGTGAAAGAGCCCTAAGAAACTTTCTTACAATATTTTTGTTAGAGTAAATAGTCCCAAGTGCCCTGAGACTAGTAACAATAGTATTAAACATTGCAAAAGCATCATCAATTTTCATATCATCAAATATTTGAAATTGTTCATATTGTTGAACAAGTAATTCGGTTTTGTTATCTAGAACTTGGGCATTCCCTTGATGTGTGATGACAAGAGATTTCCAAATGGCATTTGCATTTTCACACATGAAAACTCTTTCAAACTCTTTTCTAGGTAAAGCATTGTATAGAAAAAGTTTTGCTTGAAAATTTTTTGAAATCATTTTCTTATCCTCTTGATTCCATTTTTCTTTAGGGGTTGGAACATAGGCATTTTGTTTAGAATCAAAGGTTTTTGGAACATGATCTCCTTCTTCAATAATCTCCCAAAGGTCAATATCTTTGGCCTTTACATAGGTCATGAATCTTTGCTTCCAATAGCAAAAGTCTTCTTCTTCAAGAAGTGGAGGTCTAACCATAGAATTCCCCTCTACATAATTTTGTCCCATTTTATCAACTCAAAAAATTTTTGAAAAATATTTTTAGAAGATTTAAACAACTTTTCAAAAATTATCTAGAGCAACTTGCTCTGATACCGATTGTTAGAACCTAGAGGGGGGTGAATAGGTTATATGCCCACTTTTTGAAGTTTTTAACAATATTTGCAAATAATTAAAGAGTTTAAGGAAGAAAGATATCACCAATGAAGTAGTTTGGACACAATGATTTATAGTGGTTCAAGCAAGGGTTAACAACCTTGCTCTACATCCACTCCTTGGCCTCACCCACCAAGAGTTACTCCACTAACTTCTCTCTTTGAAGGTAGAGATAAACCTTTTACAACTTCTCTCTTTATCTTACAAGAATTACACTTCACTCTTGCAAACAAGGTTAAGATAAACCTCACTTCACTCTAATTGGAAAGGCTAGAGTTGATCCTCACTTCTCTCTAATTCTAAGGCTAGAGATGATCCTCACTTCTCTCTAATTCTAAGGCTAGAGATGATCCTCACTTCTCTCTAATTCTAAGGCTAGAGATGATCCTCACACTATTACAAATATATAAGAAGGTAATGTAGTGTTTGAACTTTGAATGCTTTCACTCTTGCTTCATTCTTGATCTTGAAATGTTGAATTTGTACCAAGAATATGAGCTCACAAGTTTTTGTATATGTTCTGTGTTTTTCAGATTGCAAGAGGTTGGTAAAACACAAGACTTGAGTTGCTTTAAATAAGGAAAAATTTTGAGGCTCAAAAAGTGTCCAGACGATCCACGGTCGATCCACGGTCGACCGTGGAATCGACCGTCGCACTGCTGGAGATTTTTTAGCCTTGTGCATATAGACGTTGGGCTTTTACCAAAACCACACACAACCCATTTTTACTATAAAAATGCACTGAAAAGGAGCTTTAGAAAAGTTGGGTAAGTGCCATACTTCTTAAGTTTGAATTTAATCATGAAAATGGTAGTTTGGAAACCATATGCACAAAGTATGTTGGAAGATTACCACTTTGAGAGATTCCTTTTGCTAAATATAGTTTTGGCTTGTTTCAATGTAAGATTGTGTTTAGTATTTGCCAAAATGGGAATTTATTTGCTTTGACTTCCAAGCTTGTGATTTTTATAAAAATTTCTCAATTTTTATAAAAGTTTTTATAGAAATTATTTTATAAAAACTTAAAATCATTTAATTATTTATTTTGTAAGCTCATAAACTTTGAACGTTTATTTGTAGGAGACTTCAACATCGGCTTCTACTTGAACTCGGATCTTGACGATTGGAGCTTGGCCATTTGATGAAGCTTATTTTGTAGATCATAGATGAGAATATATTTGATTGAATATATATATGTATATGTGCACATATGTTAATGTTAGTACATACAATTATATAAACAAGTTATATATTTTTGTGTCAACAAAAGAGGATATATTTGTAAGCCTATTTTTCCCAACAATATGTATATATGTATACGGTATTGTGTGTGTGTGGGTGTGCATGTGATTAAATAAGTTTAAACCTGCCACCTCATGCTTGTAAACATATATACGTGGGCTTAGTGAATTGTTACTTCACTTTGAAGTTTGCATGTGTGTGTGTTTTTGTGTGTAAAACCGAGAGCAAGAAAGGAAGGAAGAACAAAGCAATCGGAATTTTGTGATTTATGAAATTGTGATTCAATGTTAAAGGTTTGTATGCTTATTGATGTGTTCTTGTAACATGCTATGTATCTTAAAGTTGATAAGCATGCTTCGCTTTTAATCTTGTTGGATTTTGTGTGTGAACACCATGAATGTATCGGATTTGGTGTTCTTGGGGTATAAAGGTGTTTTGATGCATGCTTGTGTGTTTAAACATGTTTCTATGTGTTCTATGAACTTTTTTATGATCTGGATATGAGATGTATGCAAGGTTAGAAGTTACCGGATTATGGGAATGTTGAAGATGGCGGATTTTGATGATAATGATGAAAACCGAGTGGAAAACCGAGTGTTGAATCCGGTAGTTATGAAATCCGGTACTCTTAAATCCGGATGTATGTAATCCGAGTGTTGAAATCCGATGGTTTGAATCCGATGGTGGATTCCAACTATGAAATCCGATCGTGGGTGCCAAGCTAAGATACAAGTGTGGAAATCCGATGGGTGTATCGGATTCCTTCAAATCCGATGAAAAGTGGCGGATTCCGATGGCGGTTGCGGATTTAGTGCAAATCCAATGATAGTATCGGATTTCTCCTCAAATCCGATAGTTGGCCTTTGTTTGCATTGTTTTAATGCTAAGTGTTATATGTGCATACATATGTGAATCTTACATGTTTATGTTTGATTAAATGGATATAAATATATGATTGATATATATATTTATGAATTGGATATTGATTTCAGTTTGTTGTATTCTCAGGAACAGACAAGGCTCAGTAATATATATTTATGAATGTGTCGGATTTGGTGTTCTTGGCTCGTAGTAGGTCGATTACTCCTTGGGTGTGGTATTGGGGTGAATTGGAGTGTTGTGGAGTTAGTATGTTGTGTACTAACGGATTTACCTAATTAATCGTGAGGTGATGTGATTGTTACAGATAGCAATGGCTGGACGTGATTTCTCGACCGGTACCCCTACTGTCCCATTTACTGCTGAGGTCCCTACTGCTACAGTTGAAGTTCCTACTAGTGCTGGCACATCTAGTACAACGGTGGATGAGAGAGATGAGTACATATTTCAACTTCAGCTGCAAGATTTGAGAACAGAACTAGAGCAAAAAGGCAGGCTCCTGCAGCACAACCACCGGTTATGTCCGTAACATCAACTACTGTTGCGATACCACCTGTTTTCCCAGCGATTACTACATTGGCAGAGGTTCCTCCGATGTCAATGCCTATACCACCATTTACTCAACCGATGACACAACCCTTCTATTATCCGTTATTTCCTCAGGGGCCCTATCCGCAAGGATCTGTTCCACAGGGGTCGATGCCACAAGGGTCGTATTCTTATCCATATATGGGATTTCCACAGGCATGGGATACAGGCAACCGTGTACTTATAAACAATTTCTGGATTGTAAACCTGATGAATACCACGGCAGCATGGATCCCAATGTTACTCTGAACTGGCTGAGGGATACTGCAAGAATCTTGGATGCTTGCAACTGTGAGGAGGAGATGCGAGTATGCTTTGCTACCCGTATGTTGATGGGCGAAGCGATGGTTTGGTGGGATTCCATTACCACCCATTTATCGAGAGCGTAGATGGATTCGATTACGTGGAATCAATTCAGAGATAAACTGTGCAAACAATACTGCAATGCCTTTGAATTGAATAAGTTAAGGCAGGAATTCATGGAATTGAAGATGACTGTGGATGAACTAATTGAACAGTTTAATTCTAAACTGAGATTTGTAACTCAGTGGGTGCCTCACGAATCTTCCCAGGTTCAGCACTTTATTAGGGCATTGTTGCCAGAATATAGGAGCACCACAAGATTGGTTGGATCTCTGTCCCAGGCCTTCACCTTAGCAAAATCTCCTGAGGGGGACATCCAGGCCAAAGACAAACAAAGCAAGGATGAGGCGGCTTTGCAGAAGCCGATGTATGATCAGGCTGGGGTTAGCCAGCAGAAAAAGAAATGGTATGGTAACCAATCCTAGGGCAACCAGAATAGAAAAGCTCTTACAGGAGATTCGGGGAGTAAATCACAATGGTGCATGAGGTGTAGGTCTTCTCCCACTGGGCAGTGTACTGCTCAGACAATGTGTTGTGTGAGATGCGGAACCCATGGGCATGAATCGAAAGATTGTAGGTACCCCCGAAACGTATGCTGGAATTGTCACCAGGAGGAGCACAGGGCAGGTGATTGCCCTACAGGGAGAAAACCCGGGGCTGGGACAGGGTCAGGGACAGGGACAGGGGCAGTTGGGGGCTCGTCTGCAGCAGGAGGGCAAAAGAGGAAGAATCCTACAACTCCAGAGGGTAGGGCGTTCCGGATGACAGTAGATGATGCTACTACCACTGATGATGTGATCATCGGTACGTTCTTTATAAATTCCTTACCTGCTCGTGTATTATTTGATTCTGGAGCGAATCGCTCCTTTATTTCTGTAGCATTTTGTGCTAAGTTGAATTTTCCTACTACTAGTATCTATGTGCCGATTGATATAGAAGTAGCAGATGGTAAGATAGTGCTTGTTACGACTTTTGTGACGGGTGCTTAAATTGACATAGATGGTAAGTGCTTTCCTGTATCATTCCTGTTGATGCCATTAGCAGGTTTTGATGTGGTTTTGGGGATGGATTGGCTGAGTAAGCACAGGGCGAGTATTAAATGTCATAGGAAGCTGATTTCATTTCCGTTATCTGATGGGTCGCGTGTGGTGGCTCGTGGGGAAAGGAACAAGTCTGCGTTTCCTATCATTTCTATGTTGAAAGCCAAGAAATCCTTGAGTAAGGGATGCGAGTCTTTTCTGGCATATGCGATTGATGCTAGAAAAGATAAACGGGCAGTTACTAATGTACGAGTTGTATCAGAATTTCCTGAGGTGTTTCCGGATGAGTTACCTGGGCTACATCCCATTCGATAGGTATACTATAAGATAGAGTTGATACCAGGTTCTAATCCAGTGGCTAGATCTCCTTATCGGTTGGCTCCTTCCGAGATAAGGGAGATGATGACACAGATTCAGGATTTGTTGGATCGGGGATTTATTCGTCCGAGTTCTTCACCGTGGGGTGCACCAGTCTTATTTGTGAAAAAGAAAGATGGTACTTTGCGAATGTGTATTCACTACAGAGAACTGAATAAGAGGACAGTGAAGAATAAATACCCTTTGCCCAGGATTGATGATTTGTTTGATCAGTTGCAGGGTGCTTCGTATTTCTCGAAGATTGATTTGAGATCGGGTTATCACCAAGTACGAGTTTCTGACAGAGATGTTGTGAAGACTGCTTTCTGTACCAGGTATGGCCATTATGAGTTTTTAGTCATGCTGTTCGGTTTGAGTAACGCACCTGCAGTGTTTATGGATTTGATGAACCAGGTTTGTCGACCGTTCTTGGATAAATCTGTGATAGTATTTATTGACGACATTCTGGTTTATTCGAAATCTGAAGCTGATCACGAGGTTCATTTGAGACAGGTTCTTGAAACTCTGAAACGGGAGCAATTGTATGCCAAGTACTCAAAGTGTGAATTCTGGATGCGAGAAGTTCACTTTCTGCCGCATGTCATTTGTAGTGATGGAGTCAAAGTAGATCCGGAAAAGATAGAAGCAGTGATGAACTGGGAGGCTCCGAAGTCACCTTCTGAGATTAAAAGCTTCATGGGATTGGCTGGGTATTACAGAAGATTCATTAAAGACTTTTCTATGATTGCGAATCCCATGACTAAATTGACTCGCAAGGAGGTTTCATTTAAATGGAGTGATGAACAGGAGAGAGCTTTTCAGACGTTGAAACGACTCTAATGCCAGGCTCCTATTCTTGCTTTACCGGATGGGTCAGATGACTTCATAGTTTATTGTGACGCGTCATTGGCAGGGTTGTGTTGTGTGTTGATGCAACGAGATAGAGTGATTGCGTATGCTTCTCGTCAGTTGAAACCGAATGAGAAGAACTATCCAACCCATGATTTAAAACTGGCAGCTGTGGTTTTTGAGTAAAAATTGTGGAGGCACTATCTTTATGGTACAAAGTGCGTCATTTGTACGGATCACAAAAACATACAGTATGTGTTCTCGCAGAAAGAACTTAATATGCGACAGAGGCGATGGCTGGAACTTGTTAAAGATTATGATTGCGAGATTCGCTATCATCTAGGGAAAGCCAACGTGGTAGCCGATGCTTTGAGTCACAAGGAAGTTAGTGAACATATCAAGTTTATGCGAATTGAAATAGTCTCCGACTTGATTGACAGATTAAAGGCAGCTCAGTTGGAAGCCTTGCACGATGGAAACTTGAAGTCGGAGATTATGACTAAAAAGAAGAATGACTTGACTGATGATTCTAGGGGATTGAAGGTTTATCAATCTCGTGTTTGGGTGCCTATGCTTGGAGGTCTTCGAAATTTGATTATGACTGAAGCTCACAAGTCTAGACTATCTGTTCATCCAGGTAGCACAAAAATGTATAACGATCTAAAGGTGCTATATTGGTGGCCTACAATGAATACGGATGTTGCACTGCTTGTAGAGTCTTGCCATATTTGTGCACAGGTTAAGGCGGAGCACCAGAAACCCTATGGATCACTTAAACAGTTGCAGATTCCAGAGTGGAAGTGGGAGCACATAATGATGGATTTTATAACAAAACTTCCACGTACACAGAGGAATATTGATATGATCTGGGTAGTCGTTGACAGATTAACCAAGAGTACTCACTTCTTGGCTACCAGTGAGACGGCATCACTTAGTAAGTTGGCTCAGTTGTATATCGATGAAGTTGTTTCCCGACATGGTATACCGCTATCGATCGTGTCAGATAGAGATTCCAGGTTTGTGTCGAACTTCTGGAACAGTTTACAACGGGAGTTGGGTACACGTGTGAATTTGAGTACAGCTTACCATCCTTAGACAGACGGGCAATCTGAGCGAACAATTCAAACACTCTAGGATATGCTGCGGGCATGTGTGTTAGAATATAGAGGTTCTTGGGATTCCCATCTGCCGTTAATCGAATTTGCGTATAACAATTCTTATCATTCGAGTATTGGTATGCCGCCCTATGAGATGTTATATGGTCTTCGCTGCCGTACTCCTACGTGTTGGTTAGAGGCGGGTGAGAAACAGTATGCAGGGTCTAATATTGTGCAGATCACCGCAAATAAAGTAGCTATTGTGCGAGATAAATTGAAAGCTACGAGGGATCGACAAAAGATGTATGCTGATCCACGTCATAGGTCAGTTGTATTTGTTGAGGGGGAATTGGTATATCTAAAGGTTTCTCCGTGGAAGGGGGTTATCCGTTTTAGGAAGCGGGGAAAGTTGGCTCCGCGTTATATTGGGCCATTTCGTGTCCAACGGGTGGTTAATGATCAGACGGTTACTCTCGACCTTCCGGCAGAATTGTCAGGTATTCACAATACCTTCAACGTGTGTTACTTGCGGAAATGTAGAGTTGAGGATGAGAGTCAGATTCCGATGGTTCTGGTTAAGTGGAAACACAGTTTGGGTTCAGACTTGACGTGGGAAACCGAGGCCGACATGAAAGCTCGTTACCCGTAGTTGTTTGATGATGTATAGATTCCGAGGACGGAATCCGGTTTAAGGGGGGAAGATTTGTAATATCCTGAGATTGGGCCTAGTAGAAACGTAGGCTTCGGGTATGTTACATGTGAATTATTATTTGATTAAGTTTATTTTAATTCAAATTAAGTAACTTGATTAAGTGATTAATTGTTGTATATATGTATATATGTATACGGTATTGTGTGTGTGTGGGTGTGCATGTGATTAAATAAGTTTAAACCTGCCACCTCATGCTTGTAAACATATATACGTGGGCTTAGTGAATTGTTACTTCACTTTGAAGTTTTCATGTGTGTTTTTTTTGTGTGTAAAACCAAGAGCAAGAAAGGAAGGAAGAACAAAGGTAAAATTGTGATTCAAAGTTAAAAGGTTTGTATGCTTATTGATGTGTTCTTGTAACATGCTATGCATCTTAAAGTTGATAAGCATGCTTCGGTATTAATGTTGTTGGATTTTGTGTGTGAACACCATGAATGTGTCGGATTTGGTGTTCTTGGGGTATAAAGGTGTTTTGATGCATGCTTGTGTGTTTAAACATGTTTATATGTGTTCTATGAACTTGTTTATGATCTGGATATGAGATGTATGCAAGGTTTGAAGTTATCGGATTATGGGAATGTTGAAGATGACGGATTTTGTTGATAATGATGAAAACCGAGTGGAAAACCGAGTATTGAATCCGGTAGTTATGAAATCCGGTATTCTTAAATCCGGATGTATGTAATCCGAGTGTTGAAATCCGATGGTTTGAATCCGATGGTGGATTCCAACTATGAAATCCGATCGTGGGTGCCAAGCTAAGATACAAGTGTGGAAATCCGATGGGTGTATCGGATTCCTTCAAATCCGATGAAAAGTGGCGGATTCCGATGGCGGTTGTAGATTTGGTGCAAATCCGATGATAGTATCGGATTTCTCCTCAAATCCGATAGTTGGCCTTTGTTTGCATTGTTTTAATGCTAAGTGTTATATGTGCATACATATGTGAATCTTACAAGTTTATGTTTGATTAAATGGATATAAATATATGATTGATATATATATTTATGAATTGGATACTGATTTCAGTTTGTTGTGTTCTCAGGAACAGACAAGGCTCAGTAATATAAGATCACTGAGTGGAAAAGCTGAAAGATTGAGGTGAGTGGATGTTTGCTCACGGGTGATATTAGTTGTACTGGTTTGGTTGCAACGATTGTTGGATAAATTGTATATTTGTTGGTTAATTAACTGTGAATGTTAATTGCTGTATTCTGTGATATGTATACATGTTGGAAAGGAAGTCAGTTTACGACTGGGCTTATGGGCTGGGTTCATTTGCTATTGGCTAAGCAGTATCAGGACCTTGGGATGCATTTGTTGCTACCAGAGGATGATACTGTGTGAGGATAGTAAATGGACTATCGGTAAACCTTTGCTTTGGCCGGCATTGGTTGTAGGTTCATGCAAAACCGTCGGTCTTCCCAGGGAGCTTATTTGTGGTTGTTGATATCATGCAGTTCAGGCTGATATATCTGTTGTGTGTTACTCCATTCACTTAGCTTTCTGCTAATCCCCCACCTCTCAGTCTTTTTACAGGTTTTGATAAGCCAGCGGCTCGGCTGAGTGTGGTTAGCTTGGGGAGTAATCACCTAGGACTCTGATAGATTATTTGTGACGAGCCGTGTTTTGTAATACTGATATTTTATAAACAGTGGTTTGTAATTAGTTATAATTACTTTGTTGTTTAAAACGCTTCCGCAGTGATTATCAAGTGAAAAATTTTTGGGTTAAAAATACGGTGTTACAATTCCAGATTTAAGCTAGAATCGGATTTCCATCATTTTCTTCATCCAAATCCGATAACATCATCTTTCAACAAATCCGCCATCTTCAAATTATCATAACTCCAACCCAGATTTTTCATAGGTTTATAACATCATTCCATAAACATACTTTAAACATTTCTAAACACATTCTCATGCAAATAATCATATGAATCATATAAACACACAAAACTATAAAAATCATATTCTTTCAAAAACCGATCATGATGTTCTTATCATGCAATCTTCAAACTAAACATAAATCATGTTTTTAAATCAGATAACACATCAAAAAGAAGAATAACATGATAAATTAAACACAACCACTTTCAACATGATGTCAAGAGGTTTCATGTCCGGTTACACAACTTGGGATCAACATGGTGAGATAAACAACCACTTTCAACATATGGGTCAATATTCTAATAAATCGTGTTTGAAACCAAACTAGTCTTAATGCAATACTAAGTCAATCAATGTCATACCTTTTTAAACTAGGTGAGGCAATCAATGTTGGTCAATTTCACTCATTTTGCAAAACAAATGAGACCTCATATAGTCATATTTCCATCATATTGGACAAATGATGTAGAATTATGTTTAAGTTTAGAGAGTGTGTATGTTTAGATGTTTAAAAAAACTAATTTTGTTTTTACATGAAATATAAAGAGTTATTTTTAAAATGAAATTTAATTTTAGATTATATATATTAATAGAAATTTGTATGTAGTAATATATTAATTTAGATATAAAAAATGATATTTAGAATTTTGTTTGATTTTAAAGTTAAATATTCGGCACATATAGCTCAGTACCTCTAACACGCCTCAAAAAATACGGCTTATAATAGGTAAAAGCACGTCAAACTAGATCTTAGCGTACGCCAATTCTTATGCCCAAGTCTTGTACCATGCTGTGGCGGCTAGATCAAACCTTAATCTTTGGCCGAGTCATAACGAAACCAATACCAGGTTTTTAAAACTTTGTTTAAAACATATTAAAAGAATATACCTTTTACATTTGATAACCTTTCCCCTGAATAAAAAGTTTCACCTTCCCCCAAAATATTTCTAACTTCCCCCAAAAATATTTCACAGCGTAAAAGTGTTAATATTCCCCCCCACATATTTGTCTTATCTAAATGTTTAACCTAAAATCAAAACACACACGGCGCCTCTCTACCTCTCTTGATTTTTTACTCCAGCGGCGGTTCCCACATCTTCCCGTCGATCTCTCGCCGTTCGCTCCCTCTCGATTCCTCGCTCACCACCACGTGCCGACCACCACCATAGACCAGCGCCGTTTGCTCCCTTCGTTGCCTGCATTCACTCGCCCACTCGATCTCTACTATCCACGTACCACTGCTGACCACCGCGCTGAGCCACGCAACCAACGCCGCTGACTTCCTCCTTCAAGCTACCTAGAGGTTAGACTCCTTTTTTTGTTTTTTCTTTGAAATTATTTTCTGTTTCAAATTGATAACATTTCTATTTTGAGATTCTGAATTTTGGTTTGAAACTATGTTTTCTGCTTAATTTCCAGGTTTCTAATTGTTAAGGTTTATGAATTTGATGGTAACATGGTTTTGATTCAAGAAACATACACCACATTTAGGGAAATTCATGATTTTGTGATGGTTAGGTCAAATTTTTTATGTTTATGTTTGAAGTATGAGTTTATGTTTAAAGTATGAGTTTAAGCTTGTGTAAAATATGTGTTTAAGCCTGGTTTGATATATTAATTGTTAGAAATTAGAAATAATTGTTACTCTAGGATGGTAACATGAATTTGATTCAAGAATGAGACGGCCCATCTAGGGAAATTCATGATTTTGTGATAGTTGTATCAAATTTTTTATGTTTATGTTTGAAGTATGGGTTTAAGTGTTGTAATATATATATATATATATATGTGTGTGTGTGTGTGTGTGTGTGTGTGTGTGTCAAGTGTGTTTAGATTTACTGGATGATGAACACTAGATTGAGCCACAACATGACTTGTAAAGTTATTGCACAATTGTTTTTAAGTATTACTTCGTTTGAACTTTAATCCTACATATGGAAAAAGGTATGCAATTGTTATGCTTATTGACCATAACACCATTCAAGTAATCATAGAGCTGCCGTTTTTTTTTATTCTTTGTTACTAGTTGTCTAGTTTTTCATTTTATGTATTGGGTATTTGGGTTTTCTAAATTATGTTCCTTGCAGAAGTTTAGTTTCCTTTGTAATCATGGATTCGATTTCTTGTAGTATCAATGCCAGCGGGTGCAGATTTGGACACCCTCTATTCCTTGAAAAAATCAGATGAAGTTGTTCTTGATCAGGTTAGGAGGTAACTGTTCGTTAAATTGTAGTTATGATGCATGATTCTAAATATTTATTAATTCATTTTCACATATTTATTTCAACAAAACATGGGAATTGAAAACCTTGTTCTATTACTATTTAAATTTAACCACACACGAAATCGTATATTGGGTATTACATTTAGGCTTTCCTGCACCCCTCCTTTAGAATCAAGTTTCTGAACTTTAAAAACCTTAACTGTAATATGTAATGGTGCTAATAGTAGCGTTAATCTACAATTTTAAATTTAATAAATCTGATTTTAATTAGTGTATACAATAAATTTAGTAAATTGTGTTAAATTTTGTAGTAAAAAGCATATTCTGGGCTTGGTTCCAAGTATTTCTATGCTGAATTGGTGAACTAATTTAATTCTTGATAATTCCCATATTTCTATGGTGAATTTTAAATCAATTTGTTGCATGTGGTTGTTGTGATCTCTTCATATGCTTATTCAAACCAAATAAGAAACATTAGACTAAATGTGGTTCTACTTTCTTTGTGAGTGTGATTTGACTGTTGTGGGTAAAAGTAATATATGTTTAATTTCTGTTTTTCTTAACAAAATAACTCCTAATTGTGTTCCTGATCAAGACAGGCTTGAAGATAGACTTGATTACATCTCTACAAGTAGGAATGGTGTTTATTCTATTTGGTACTATTGGCATGGACTTATGATGAAAGTGGCTCGAGTATGGATTTTCAATGGATGAAAAAGGGTGGTTGTGTATTGCCACTGTCATGTACATTGTGCATAGTCTTTCACTCTTTGTATATGCCCTTTTTCTTATACCAGTTGCCAAATAAGCACACAAAAAGCTGATAACCACATCATGAAGTGTGTTTATATCTTGTGTTTTGATCTTTGAATCTATGATCTTGACTCTTAAATTTTGTCTTTTGGATCTTATTATTTCATTTTATCTTGTGTTTATTTCATGTGGGTCAGTTAACCCTTTTGCTTTGGTGAAAATTTAAAAACAAATTAAAATGTCTACAGGGGCGTTTTGGGCATCCATCATGCGTTACAAGGTCCAAATCTGCTATGGAAAACGAGGAACGGATAATTGGTACTAAGAGGTTTGGCCACTTGTAAAGCCAAGTTCAAGAAAGGGGAATTAAAGGGTCAAGAAGTTGCAGTGAAAGTTATCGCAAAGTCAAAGGTTTGATTTTTCATATTAAATTCTTTTTGTTTTTTAAATAGTTTGTGGTTATTGATATGTTAATTGCTAGTTTTCCATGATCAAATTTATGATATGATGTATATGGTGCAGTCAGATCTGGAATAAAGTTTAGAATTTAATCATATGAACTTTGAATTAATAAATTCTGATTCTGTTTTTGAAATTTTGACTAAACTTCAACTGCTGGAGCTGATTTTAGCTCATATCTTATGGTTGATAATGCCAAAAAGGAAAATGATATGTCCTACTATTAAATCTTCCAAACCATAAAAAAGATGTCAGCAATATATTCCAAACAGAATTCTTCTTGGTTTGGTATTCGAATTTTCGATTGGAAAACAATATTAAATTACTCCTTGTTTTGTTCCTGACTAGCAGAAAGTTTATTTAGGACTCTAGGAAATCCTTTTATGAATAAATAAATGTACCACTAAATTTTCCTAAAATAGAAATGTTGTGGTTTTCGTTGGTCATTTCATGTTTTTGAAGATACCATTTAGAATTTAAATGTCTTTTCCCCTTGTCTGCTTCTAATAAACCGTTATTAGTTAATATGGTTGAAATTACGTTTTAATGATGTTTTTTTATCAATTAAATGAAAGTAATTATGATATATGGTTCTAATGGTTCATAAGGGTAGTGATAGGTGTTAATGGGTCATAATGACCTAATAACATGTGAGTCATTATGACGAGAGGTGTGTGTGTGTGTGTTTGTATATATATGTGTAAATTGGTTAAATTGAGTTCTTACAAGTAATATTGGTATAAATAGTCATCATACGTCTTACTTGGTCATGTTGAATTCTTTTAATGGTTTATAATATGATTGTTTATATGTCAAATTTGGGATGCAATATTTTGGTATCAAATGTAGTGTTATGTTTATATTTGTATTTTAACAGACGAATCTTAAATTACCAACGGACTATTTCCGTCGCAAAGCGACGGATTAGCGACGGTTTTGGCCGTTGCAAATCTGGATTTTTCTAGTAGTGTATGTGACTAAATTCAAAAAAAAAAAAATCGTTACGTGACTAAATATTACAAAACGCCACACAAACATAAAATTCATGTGACCATTATATGAACAATAGTCACAGAAAATACACATTTACTTGACCTTAAAAAGAATATGGTCACACTTATCAACACTTTTGGCCACTCTTTGCTTAATTGTATGCGACTAAATCCCCCAAAAAACAATCGTTGTGTGACTAAATATTACAAAACGTCACACAAACATAAAATTCATGTTACCATTAGATGAACAATAGTCACAAATGCACATTTACTTGACTTTAAAAAGAATATGGTCACACTTATTAACACTTTTGACCACTGATTGCTTAATTATATGTGACTAAATCCCTCCAAAAACAATGGTTGTGTGACTAAATATTACAAAACATTACACAAACATAAAATTCATGTGGCCATTGGACGAATAATAGTCACACAAAGTACACATTTACTTGACTTTAAAAAAGAATATGGTCACCCTTATAAAAACTTTTGGCCACTGTTTGCTTAATTATATGTGACTAAATATAAAAAAAATAGTTGTGTGACTAAATATTACAAAAAGCCACACAAACATAAAATTCATGTGACCATTGGATGAACAATAGTTACACAAAGTACACATTTACTAGAGGAAGAATTATATGTTAAGTGTTTTAAGTGCACTTGTGCTTATAAGTAAATGAATAAGAATTGCCATGCTACTTATTGTACAATGTCATGCTAAATACTCGTCATATGTAAGTTAAGTGTATGCCAGCGGAATCTAGAATTGGAACCGCCTAGTTAAATGAACGCGATGCATGACACTGATTCTGAATGGATCAGTTAAGTGAAAGTATAATGATATGTATGCTAGGGATCCAGATTGGATCCTTAATGAAGTAAATGTAAATGCCTGCTAAAAGAAGTAATTGAATATGCATGCTAAGTAAATGATCAAGATATGTGTATGTGTTCGCGGACATCTTCAAGCATGGTTAAGGTCAGCCGGATAGCTGGATCCCAGGGACTCCTGATCAGGAGATTCGGGATTTAACGGTGATTTGAGGTAACATTCCGGATCATAGGTTCTGCAGAACCGCCGTGCCTTATATCATGAGGGGTAATCAGCCGGTTGTAGCTGAATTGCCTAAGGAGCCTCTGGTTCCGTTAACGATGCTTGGTGGACTGCTTTATGCTCCCCCACCAGCGCGGATGGTCGTGTCCGATCCTCCGGTGTAATGGTGTTGAGTAAGAGTAGCTATCCTACAAGAAACAACTTATACCGATCATGTCAGCACACCACAATGTGAAAGGATAGCATTGTATGCTTATTCCTGATATGCATGACTTACTCTAATGATGCTTATGCTAAGTTTGTGCTCACTAGCTAAGTGTTAGATTCCCTGGTGAGCCGGGTCCCCTGCCTCTGGATATTTTTGCTGGAACACTTAGGTTGTTATAAATACATTATGGTCAGTTGTATAGTAGAGTAACACCAGATATGGATACAAGTTTATTGTAAATATTTCCGCTGCTCAATGTTATTAAATCGTGATTAAGTTCACGTTTGTTTAAAAATGCAAATTTTTGCTAAAATCTGGTATATGAAAAGGCGGTGTTACAAATAGGTATCAGAGCCTAAGTTTGAGGGAATTGGGTACTTACACGAGTATTCAATCTCAAACTCGGGCCCGACCATAATAAGTGTTCTTTATGGGGGGGGGGATTGAGTATGAGAGTTGCATGATTATTACTTGCTATGATATAGCTTATCAGATATGATGAGCAAGTATGATTAAGTACTAATTACTCTTATGTGTTATATAGAAGAGTTAAGTTAAAGAAAATGTCTGCTGATAGAGCAAATACTGAGCAAGCGCTCAAGGAGATGGAAGATGAGACATCTCACATGCCTCACCAAGCTGAAGATCAACGCTCTCAGCATAATGCTGGTGGCGTAAGACCTGATCGAGACCAACTCGCATATATAAAGCGTCTGGAGGAAGAACTCCGTCTTGCCAAGGAGCTCTTGTTGCAATCCACTCTCCGCAAACCACGCAAGACATGCTCTTATAAGAAGTTCTTGTCGTGTAAGCCACCGACGTTTGAGGGGAGTGATAACCTTAATGTCACTATCTAATGGCTCCGTGAAATGGAGCAAACTTTTGAATCCTGCGAGTGCGAGCCAGAGTACCGTGTGAACTACACGGTACGTATGTTAAAGGGCCGTGCTATTTTCTGGTGGAATACTGTGAAGGCCTCGGTTAGCAAAGAGGTATTAAGTGCTCTCTCTTGCGAGCAATTTTCTGAGAAGGTGCTCTAGAAGTACTTTACCGAGTATGATATGGAGCGGATGGAAAGGGAGTTCACCGATCTCCGGAAGGGAGATAAACCGATTGAAGAACACATCACCTCATTCACTGATAAGATATGAGGTTTGTTCCACACCTGATTCCAGATGAAGTTACCAAGATAAGAAGGTTTGTGGCGACTATGCCACAGGAATTTCGTGCCCATGTGCGGGCAGCTCCAACACTGGATCGGGCGTTTCAAGTGGCCCGACAAATAGAAGGTGATCGTATACAGTGTCGGGGCGAATTTTCCAGTGGGAGTAGTAAAAGAAAGTTTTAGTCATCTCTCAAACCGGGCTCTTCAAAAGGGCAATCCTCAGGAGGTGGGAATACTGAATCTTCTAAGAAACCAAGACCTAACGATCCTTGGTGTTCTTCGTGCCGTACATATCATTCTGGAGAATGCTCTGCAGCAACCAGGAGGTGCGGCAGGTGTGGGAAAAGAGGGCATTCAGTGAATGAATGTCGATACAAATAAGATGTTTGTTACTGGAATCGCAAACCCAGTCACAAAATGGTAGAGTGCCCTGACCGAAAAAGCTCCGGAGCAGCTGGGTCTTCTGGAGGGCAGAAGAAAGATAATGCCCCTCGTGCCAAAGGGCGGGCATTTCAGATGACTGAAGACGAGGCAAAGGCTGCAGGTGACGTCGTCACTGGTACATTTCTTATCAATTATATTCCTGTCAGTGTCCTATTTGATTCAAGAGCAACATATTCTTTTGTTTCTGTTGCTTGCCGTAAAAGACTCAAGTTACCTGTTGTGCCTTTAGACAAGCCTTTTAATGTAGAAGTTGCTGACGGCAAAATAGTCTAGGTTACCGAGAAAGTCCCTATTGCCGTTATTTATATTGATAGGAGTAGTATCCCTATCTCATTCTTTATTATGCCTATTGCGGGTTTCGATGTCATGATTGGAATGGATTGGCTTAGCAAGCGTGATGCTGAGATTCTCTGTTCTAAGAAGATGATTAAGATCCATCTTGCTGATGGGTCTTATGCAGTTGCTCGAGGAGAAGGACGGGATTCTGATATTCCTGTTATCTCTATCATTAAAGCTCAGAAATCTATTTCAAAGGGTTGTAATTCTTTCTTAGCATATGTTATTGATGCTGCGATGGAAAAACGACCAGTTCAAGATATCAGGGTAGTTTCTGAATTCCCTGAGGTCTTTCCTGATGAATTACCGGGTTTACCTCCGGTAAGAGATGTCGAATATAAGATTGAACTAATTCCTGGAGCTACACCTGTAGCTAGATCTCTCTATCGTCTCACTCCTTCTGAAATCCGCGAGATGATGACTTAAATCCAGGAGTTACTAGAGAAGGGTTTTATTCGTTCAAGTTCCTCACCTTGGGGAGCTCCTGTTCTATTCGTTAAAAAGAAGGATGGAACCATGAGGATGTGAATTGATTACAGGGAGTTGAATAAGCGAACTGTAAAGAATAAGTATCCTCTCCCAAGAATCGACGATCTCTTTGATCAGTTGCAGGGAGCTACGCATTTCTCAAAGATTGATCTTCGTTCGTGGTATCATCAAGTACGAGTCCACGAAGAAGACATTCCGAAGACGGCTTTTCGGACTCGTTACGGTCATTATGAATTCTTGGTTATGCCATTCGGCTTAACCAATGCTCCTGCCATATTCATGGATTTGATGAATCGAGTCTGTCGTCCCTTTCTCGATAAATTTGTGATTGTTTTCATTGACGACATTCTTGTCTACTCGAAGACTGAAGCTGATCACGAGCTTCATCTTCATCAGGTTCTCGAGACTCTCAAACGAGAACAATTGCACGCCAAGTTTTCTAAGTGTGAATTCTGGCTTAGGGAAGTACATTTCCTTGGCCATGTTATCTGTCAAGAAGGCATCAAGTAGATCCGGCTAAGGTGGAAGCAGTAATGAATTGGGAGGTTCCTCGAACTCCCTCTGCAATAAAGAGTTTCCTTGGCTTGGCCGGCTACTATCGGCGATTTATTCGCAACTTTTCTAAACTTGCGGGTCCGTTGACTAAGCTGACTCGTAAGGAAGTTGCATTTGTCTAGTCGGAAGCTCAAGAAGAAGCATTTCAGACCTTAAAGTGATTATTATGCGAAGCTCCGGTTCTCGCCTTACCGGAGGGTTCGGAGGACTTCGTAGTCTATTCTGACGCCTCCTATGCGGGTTTGGGTTGTGTCCTTATGCAAAGAGATAAAGTAATTGCTTATGCCTCTCGGCAATTGAAATCTCACGAAAGGAACTACCCAACTCACGATCTCGAACTTGCTGCTGTTGTCTTCGCATTGGAATTATTGAGGCATTACCTTTATGGCACTAAGTATGTGATATGTACTGATCACAAAAGCGTGCAGTATGCCTTTACATAGAAAGAACTCAACATGCGGCAGCGCCGTTGGTTGGAGTTAATCAAAGACTACGACTGTGAGATCCGTTACCACCCAGGTAAAGCCAACATTGTAGCGGATGCTTTGAGCCGTAAGGGGCCAGCAACAGAGGCAAAGTTCATGAAGCTTACTGTTGTATCAGATTTGATTGCAAAGTTAAAAGACGCCCGGCAGTTAGCTTTGCAGGATGACAATATGAAATCTGAAACGATGAAAAAGTTAAAAAACCAGCTGGGTGAAGATAATCGTGGATTGAAGACTTTTCAATCCAGGATTTGGGTGCCTCTTCTTGGAGGTAATCGTGAGCTGATTTTGCAAGAAGCTCACAAGTCTAATTTATCTATCCATCCGGGTATCACTTGCCATCCGACAGTTGAAGCAACCTAAGTTCATCCGACTTTTTCCCATACGAAACTCAACTCATCCGACTTTCTACAAGTCATCCGACACTTGAAACTTCATCCGAATAATCTACTCATCCGACTTTCGGACCTTCCGACAGTCGTGCGAACTTTGGGCCATCCGACTATCAAGTCATCCAACCTTTGAAGTCATCCGACTCTGTGTCCATTGATACGCGAATATCAGTCTTAAATTTAAACACTAATCTAACCGTATTTGGCTGACACACTAACGGGCAAGCGCACCCGATCGTATAACAGTAAACCAGGCAAGACCAGGATCGTCTCCACAGGGAACAGTTATGGAATATACTATTAAGAAATAAACTAGGTAAACTAAGATACCTTAAAGTAAAAAGAGGGTTTTGAGTTAAAGCAGTAAATATGGAAACAATTTCAAGAAGTTAAAATCAGTTGACAGAGATGTATTCACTGATGAATCACTCCCCCTAAGTTCAATTTGTTATAAATATAGTTAATATGACAAGTTTCTAAGGGCGTTCGAACCAACAACCATCAGTCCTACTAATTTGATTACGACTTAACCTTTCCAAAACACACTTAACTTTCGTTGAATAGTGAATGAACTCAAACTTTTATCTATGGTATTACTGAATAATCTTAACCCTCATTGTCTCAGAAAAGTTATCTATCCTATTGAATGAAAACGTCATTATCTCAGAACAAGCAAACAATAATCCAGAAGAAAATACACATGCAAGTCATTGTCTCAGAGCATGCACAAACTGTATCTAACAAATTACTCAGCAAAAGTTAAGATAAAAAACTCAAGGTTCATGATTAAGCATAAACAAAACCAGATCATATATTAGAAATAAAGATTACAAATCAAAACCTAGGGTTCGTTCATCACGGTAAATACAAGAAAGGTCTAACTCATAGACAAATTTATTAAAACAAAAACAAAGTAAAACATAAATTGCAAACCATTATAGACCGATGGTAGCAACTCAAGTTAACCCTGCAGATGTTGTAGCCTCTCCTCTCCACAACTAATCGCTCCCTAAAACTGTTGCATCTTTTTTCGGTTTTTCCTTCGTCGACTGCAGCTTTTCGAATATATTATCTATGAGAATTAATTCCCCTCCATCGTAGCCACCGTCTGAAATATATCAAAATCCTCCGCCTAATTAATTCCCTCTTATTTGTTGGGCTTCGTAGCCCACAATAGCACCTTCACCCAAAAAACATAAAATGGCAGCCACCATTTATTTTTATTCTGTTGTGTTTCGCAGCCCACATCACACCTCCCTTGAGATAAAAGCCCATATAATTCTTTTCCTTTTCTTCTTCGGCCCATATGCAGAAATCTCACGGATTATATGAATAGCACAAACATAATACTATTGTGGTCCATTTTGTCTACTTTTCGTAGCTTTTTGAATCACCTCGTTCCTAGTTCGTATAAATGAGATACGACTAAAACATTGAATAGGTGTCAAAGCTGTCAGTTTTTCTCCCTTCTCTTTTCTGCATCATTTTTCATTAAATTCTCTATTTATTCTCCCAAGAGCCCTAAAACACATAATACACCAAATTAAGCCTAAATTACCATAATCTATTATAATAATGAATCAAAGAATGAGATATCGGATATAAATAATACGTATATTTTAGCCGATATCAAACTCGACTGTCACATAAGATAACCATCCGACAGTCGCATTGTAACATCCTTGATTTGGGCCTAGCTGTTAATCATGTGTAAGTATATTTAAGTTAGTAATCATGTAAGGGTCCAAGTTATAAGTTAATCATATTAATGAGGAAAGTTAATTGTACATATATATGTTTAATGTGTTTAAAATGTTTAAGTGTATTATGTATTGTGTATGTATATATATATATGTTAGAAAATAGTTAGAAGAAAAGAAAAGAATTTAAATTCTAGAGGCGGTGCCTCTAGAAATGAAATTGAATATATATAACTTGAAATTACTTTGACTAAGTCAAAGTTGCAAAACACACACACTACAAACTCTCGGATTCTCTCGTCTCTTTCTTTCTGCACTTTCTCGGTTTTCTTGAAGCAAAGGATTTGGTGGTTTTGATTCCAAACAAAGGTAAGCACATGGTTATATTTAATATGTATAAGATCAGATTTATGTATAAAACATGATTAAATACTCAAATCCTTGCAAAACACCACTTAGAACATTCAAAGCTTACTTTGCAAGTGGGTTTTGGTTGTTTGGTGTTATTGTTTGGGTTTGACGTGTTTTGAAGTCATAATAATGAAAATGAACGTTTTTGGAATGTACAAAAATATAACCCATGAATGAAATTATTGAAAATGAATCATGAATGAAGGTGGCGGTTTCTGGGTTGAAACTGTCGGATTCCGGGACTTGAATGTGTCGGAATCCGCATGGTTGCCCTAATACGCAAGTTGCCAAATTCGATAGTGTCGGATTCCGAGACTTAATAGTGTCGGAATCCGCATGTGGTTTAAATCCGCGTAATTGTTCTAAATCCGATAGAGTATCAGATTTCCTAAAGTTCGTGTATAATTCACAAGTCAAATCCGATAAATGTCGGATTTCTCCTATGTGTCGGATTCTGATACAGTGTCGGATTCCATCAAGTTGCCAAGTCCATAAGTGTTGAAATCCGATAAGTGTCGGATTTCACAAAGTATCGGATTTCCTCGAAAATGTCGGATTTCATGTAATCCGACAGATTGTGTCGGATTTCCCATAATCCGACAGTTTGTCGGATTTAGGTGGAATCCGGATTTTGGGATTTCATTTGTTGATTTTAAGCCATTTTAAGTATGTTAAGATAATTAATGCAAGTCCTAATGTTCTAGGTAAACTTGACACCCTAGACAAGGCAGAAATTAAATAACTATCTGTTTAAGCCACTCAGGTGAGTACCGACTTCTATAAGCCTCACTAGAGGAAGAATTATATGTTAAGTGTTTTAAGTGCACTTGTGCTTATAAGTAAATGAATAAGAATTGCCATGCTACTTATTGTACAATGTCATGCTAAATACTCGTCATATGTAAGTTAAGTGCATGCCACCGGAATCCAGAATTGGAACCGCCTAGTTAAATGAACGCGATGCATGATACAGATTCTGAATGGATCAGTTAAGTGAAAGTATAATGATATGTATGCTAGGGATCCAGATTGGATCCATAATGAAGTAAGTAAATGTAAATGCCTGCTAAAAGAAGTAATTGAATATGCATGCTAAGTAAATGATCAAGATATGTGTATGTGTTCGCGGACATCTTCAAGCATGGTTAAGGTTAGCCGGATAGCTGGATCCCAGGGACTCTTGATCAGGAGATTCGGGATTTAACGGTGATTCGAGGTAACATTCCGGATCATAGGTTCTGCAGAACCGCCGTGCCTTATATCATGAGCGGTAATCAGCCGGTTGCTGAATTGCCTAAGGAGCCTCTGGTTCCGTTAACGATGCTTGGTGGACTGCTTTATGCTCCCCACCAGCGCGGATGGTCGTGTCCAATCCTCCGGTGTAATGGTGTTGAGTAAGACTAGCTATCCTGCAAGAAACAACTTATACCGATCATGTCAGCACACCGCAATGTGAAAGGATAACATTGTATGCTTATTCCTGATATGCATGACTTACTTTAATGATGCTTATGCTAAGTTTGTGCTCACTAGCTAAGTGTAGCTAATGGTGCCATGTTTACTACTTTTGTAGATTGAAGTTAGATTGCCTGGTGAGCCGGGTCCCCTACCTCTGGATATTTTTGCTGAAACACTTAGGTTGTAATAAATACTTTATGGTCGGTTTTATAGTAGAGTAACACCAGATATGGATACAAGTTTTTTGTAAATATTTCCGCTGCTCAATGTTATTAAATCGTGATTAAGCTCACGTTTGTTTAAAAACGCAAATTTTTGCTAAAATCTGGTGTATGCAAAGGTGGTGTTACACGCATAGTGTCACTCTACCTTCAAACACTTCATCTAACTTTCAAAGTTTTCTCATAAACAAAGTAACGAGTCCACTACAGGGAAAAAGATCCAAGAAAAGATGAGTTCCAGCAATGAGATCCTTGCCATTGGCACAAATACCATACCTCTTTTTCTCTTCAGAAATGAATATAACGTATGGAAAGGACGGTTTATTGACTTTATAGAACACAATGAAAAGTATGGCGAGATGATGAAAGATAGCATACTGAATGGTGATGCCATCTTCGAAAAGGTTATAGAAGTTGTTCCTGACAACAATCCGCCAATAGCCGCTGAGAGAAGACGTAAACTCCCGTCAGAACTTACTGCTGAGGAAAGAGACCGTGCACGCGCCGACAAAGACGCAAAATACTATTTAAAATAAGGGTTATGTGCTGAAATCTACTCCAAGATAGATAGTCTAACTTCTACGAAAGAAATTTGGGATGAAGTCAAACAGCAAATGCAGGGAACTGAACAGGGATTGTTTATAAGGGACACTTAGTTGGTTAACACCTTTAGAGAATTGAAGGCAAGGGAAGGAGAGCTGCTATAGGATACATACGGCTGTATTTGCATATAGTTAAATGAAATGAGAAATCATGGCGTGACGAGATCCGATCTGGATATCAATGTCAACTGGGTCAATGCTCTTGGTCTAGAATGGAGTGAACATGTTCATTTGTATAAGCATGTTAATCGGAATCTCAAGGCGGTATCTAACCACTCGATCTACGAGGACTTGAACCAATTTAAAGATGAGGTCCTCACCAAACTTTCAATGAAGCAACCATCTAATCTAGTTGCACTAGTGGCTGAACGAAGACCGCGAGAATCATCAAGGGGAAGCAAGGGAAAGCAAGTTGTGGTTGATTCTGATTCATCTGAATGAGAGCTAGAGATCTCAGAGAAGGAGGCCATACTGAAAACCATGTCACTAATCACGAGGGCTTTCCAAAACAAGTATGGAAAGACCAACAACAGACAGCGGTACACCTTCGGGCCAAGGAAGAGTGAGGGAAACACACCGGAAGACAAGAGAAGAACAGACAAACCTATAGAGCCTCAGGAGGAGGAAAAGAAAGGTTACAACTATGGTACAACCGGACATTTTATCAAAGATTGTAGGAAGCCAAAGACAAAGGATGTTGAATACTACAGAAACAAACTGCAGCTGACCAAGAAAAAGGAGAGTGGGAGAGCAATGCTGGTAGAATAATTTTAATTCTTGACTGATACTAATGATTCAGATGATGATGGATCTGATCAAGCACGCTTCTATTTGATGGCTCAAGATGAGGGTTCCTCAGATGATGAGGGTGATAATGAAGCTGATGGTGATGATGAGTTTGAAGAAACTCAGACTGATGATGCAGGTGTTTCTTGAAAGGTAAACATTGAGTATGCACAAACATTAGTTGAACACATCGAAAGACAAAACCGAAAAATTACTAAGCTGGAACATAAAATCAAAAATCAATCAACATCTAACTTAGACAATCTTCAATCGGAATTAACCGCAAAAGAAAATGAACTAAACACCTTAAGAAGTGAAAACAAGGTAATCATTAACAACTTAAAAGCGGCCAAGATCTCAGTTGAAGAAGATTTCAAATTTTTACAAAATGAACAATGTCAGCTATACTAAAAAATAAAAGATCTCGAAGACTTGTTAATTAAAAGAGATCAAACGGCACAACCCATTTTTCTAAACAAACCTAAGGATGTTAAATTTTCAAAATGGACATACGAAGGTTTAGGTTACGTTAATCTACACATATGTGATAAGATAAATGATAAACAACTATACAATTTCGAAAGCATGAATCTTGGGTTAACAGAGAAAATGGTATTCGTTGGACAAGTCGATGAACTCACCGAGGAGGAACACAAGAGACGCATCACAAATAGAGCTTCAACCTCATATGACTACGAAAGTCTAAATCAGTCATACATAACCGAAGCCTTCAAACCCACAATCTCTGATGACTACTTTCAAAGTTATTCTCAACCTGAAATGGAATCCTTGTCATCAATACTTGAATCCCCACCCGAGCCTCACATCTATATCCCTCATATGGATCTACAGCGACATCTTGAATTAGTTGAACATGAACTTGTCCATAGATCCATCATTTTTGACTTTGAGAACGAAATTCTTCATAACATGATCGATCAACTTGTAAATGAAAACGCCCAATCACATAATTCCGCTGCTCCAAGCACGTCTGATACCCTGATTCCACACGTGCAAAAAGGTGAATGTTTTTCATTTACAAACTCAGAACTCAACACATCTGCAAATGACTTGTCTTTAATCAACCCTGGTAAAGATTGTGAAAAATGCAGAAAATCGGAAAAATCATTGTTCACACTTCACGAAAAATTCAATTCACTCGAGAACGACTTTTTTCAAAATGCAAACACTTGAGTCCACCAACTTAAAGGGAAAAGCCAAAATAATTGATACACGATCATCACATAAGACAAGTACATCAAGATCACCTCAATCTAAAACAAAACAAATCAAGAAACAAACAATTCACTCTCATTCCAAATCAACCAAAAATGATCAATTGGTAATGTCTACTTCTAACTCAAGTGTCCATCTAGGTGACAATGTGAAGAACGAGAAGAAACCTGTTTTTGGATGGAGGAAGAAGTCACAAGAGAAGAATGGAGAAAGAAGGGACGCAGATTGCTTGATTTACCCCGCAAACTTCAATAAACAAACAAATATGTTATTTTGTAACGATTCATTTGTTCTACATGTCAAACCTATTCAAACTCCAGTTAATTTTGTTAAAATTGAAATGTTTTGCATGAATGATGGTTGTGTTGATGGACATTGTACTTATCCTTGTGTGTATGATGAAGACCGAAAGAACCGTGGCATTAAACCGAACCCAAATTACAAATCTTTTTAATCAGATCATGAACAAGCTTTCTTCATAAACATAAAAGGTAATAAAATTACCTATTGGCGAAAGAAACGCTCCACCAGAGCAAGATCCCAAATGAACAATGATAGTGTGTCCACTAAGCATAATTCAGAATTTAATCCCACCAATTGTCACACTTCGTGGACTCCAAATCGCAGATACTTTAATAACTGGAATCACGCCAATCAAAATGCTGCTGAAATCAAATCACAATGCATAAATCCAACGATACGGAAAACTCAAACCTCACAGCATAAACAACCAACTGTTCAATGTAAAACCACCAAAACCAAAACAACCCTGAACGACACGAGCAACCCAAAGACATCGACGATGATGTTTCACTCCCAACGGGCTCCAATCGCGTGGAAATTGAACAACCAATAGTCACATCAAAAGCACATCCTTCCCCCGCCATATCCAAAGAAATTATAATACCATCACCATCCCAGCCCCAAACGTCCACACAAGTCTGGATTCCCAAAGCACAAGCAATGACCTCATTACTCGAAACATCATTTAATACTGTTGCATCTGCTAACAAACAAGGACCCACTACACAATGGGTACCTCAACAACTTTTGTCTTCCATGTGCAGGTATCTAGCCGGTGGTACTTGGACTCCGGCTGTTCGAAACATATGACGGGCGAAAAGGGTCTTCTCACAAACTATGTCCCAAAATACTCGGGAAATGTTCGTTTTGGGAACGACCATGTTGCACCAATAATGGGAACTAGAGACATTATAAAAGAAAATATAAAAATAAGCATGGTATCATGTATGGAGAGATTGGGACACAATCTGTTTAGTATTGGGCAATTTTGTGACAAGGGATTAGAAGTTAACTTCAAGGCCAAAACCTGCTCAGTCAAGACAGAGAACGGTGATGTGGTACTGACTGGGTCCAGAAGGTCAAATCTGTACACAATTGATCTAGTAGACCTAGAAGGAAAGCAGTTAGTATGTCTTCTATCTAAGGCCTTATCGGAACTCACATGGATGTGGCATCGCAAACTATCTCACCTAAACTTTAAAAATATCAACAAATTGGTCAAAGGTGATTTAGTTCGTGGACTACCTAAGCTCAAGTTTGAAAAAGAACATCCGTGTGAACATTGTGAAAGAGGTAAAATGAAAATGGCATCACACAAAATCAAACAGGTGTCCAGTACAAAAGAACCTCTCCAACTGTTACATGGACTTGTTGTAACATCCGGAATTTTATTTATTATTTAACGAGAGAAGTGTACAAAGTGTTATACGAGTTATAAATGGATACATGTGATAGTATGTGGTTATTAACTAGAGGGGCTAAAACTGTCAAATTATAAGTTGAATAAGTGCAGGGCCTTGTTGTGTCAATAGTTGAAACTTATATATATATATATATATATATAAGTCACCAACTTTGACATTAGAAGTCAAAGTTGGCATTTTAATCTCTGCAAGTCACGAGCATAAGATCAGAAGCATAGCAACTCTCTTTTCCTTTGAAGTAAACAGCAGAATTAGTAGCTTTTCAAGATCCTAGCAAGTAACCAAGTTTGAGGTAAGATTTTAAACCTTTGTTCTTAAGGTTTTATGAGTTTAAACACATGATTCCATGGTGGAATCATGTTAGGGATGTTTGATATTGTTTAGATTATGTTAATCAGTTGTATGAGGTGTAGGAAAACACCTCTAGTCGGTTTTATGATGATATTAGCAGATTTTTGGTGAAATCCGACTGTTCTTGCTAAGAACAGTTTGTTGGGTCTGTAGTATACACGGCCCGTGTAGAGGTACACGGCCGTGTAGTGTTAATGGCGGTCACAGGGCCATGTAGGGTTACATGGTCATGTAGCATGAGTGGTACACGGCCCGTGTAGAGGTACACGGCCCCTGTAGGGTGACTAGACCACAATGGCCATGTTGCCAACTTAGGTCGTATAGCATATAAGGGACACGACCCGTGTAGGGATACACGGCCCGTGTAGGCCCTATTTCAGATCAGGATGTCCTTATGTGATATTTATGTATTGTTTATATAGGAGGTGATTTGCATATTACCTGTATCATTGACATATGTGGATCATTGCATAATATTATAATCAGAAGGTGAGTCTTCTAGACTACTATTCATATCTGCAGCATGTATGCTATTATATCATATTATTGACATGTAATGTTATTCATATGTGTGAATAAGCTTGCTGCTTTGTGCAGTAAGTCTCAGAGGTGGGGTGCTTACTGCTATGCTCAGTAAGGCTCAATTGTAGTACAGTACTGTGACGTACATTGCTTCCCTGGGTCTAGAACCAGAGGCTAGCATTGATTGCCAGACATGCGTGTATTATCTTCATATTATTTTATACGTGTGTTTATATGATGTTTAGTCTGGTTTACTCACTAAGCTCTCGTAGCTTATCAGATACTATTTTAAAAATGTTTTGTAGGTTTTAGCAATGGCAAGGGCAAAGCTTCGGTTTGACTAATTTTGATAAACTCTTTGAAACACTTAACGCCTGGCTTGTAAATATCAAGTTTTTAGTACTAAACTTGTGACAGTATTTATGTTCGTATCTTTTGATACATCAGGATTTGAAACAAATTATGCTTCCGCTTTTATGTCAAACTTTCAGATGCGAACACTTATATGTGTTTGATCTTAATATTTTAAAATTTTGGAATTTAGGGCGTTACAACTTGTTATCAGAGCCACGGTTTGAGGGATCTGGATGTGTACAAGACACATTCTGGACTTAAACCATGGTTCTACGGATTTTAAAAATTGTCAAACTAGAGGCTTGCAGCTTGGTGAGTATACTAGAAATTATACTGATTATGTATTATGTGAGCATTGTATGCGAGTACAGTATATGTTTAAGACAGACATGTTATATATGTATACAACTGTTAAGAGTTGGTTTTATGTGAGCATGCATGATAAATTAAATTGTTATATGAATATATGAGAACATGATGTATAAACTTTGGCCTAATCCTATAAATCGGGACTTTTTGTGATAAAGTTAAGATCAAACGTGTGTAGTGTGTTTAGAGTAATATAAGGGCCCATATTATTACAAATACATGATACATGTTGGAACTTAATGGAATCATGAGGAATCTTGTGAATCGGGTGAGGGGTACTTGTAAAGGTAGTACACCTGAGAATATATATAGAATGCCTTAGTATGTATAGAAATACTTTGGATTTGATAGTAGGTGTACTGATATATTGGATGTACTAATAATTGTTTGTTATAGAGTATAGTGTTGTAAAGCTACCTATTGCCTTAACGCTTTATCTATACTACCAGGATGATATATACAGGAGGTTCAAGAGTAGTGTATTACCCTAAAGGTGAATATAGTGACAGACACGAAGGGATAAATATTAGTATTACAAGTGAGTGTATTCTTATAAGAATGTAGCATGATAGGGTGTTTGAGCCCCATATATAAATTGTTAAAATATCAGAACCTACATTTGGAGAATCCAGTGCAGAAAATTTAGTAAAGTGATGAGGCAGAGTTTATGTCATATATTATTGTACGGGTTGTAGAACAAATAAAAGAACAAAGAAGTGATCAGATAAGAGTCAGTATCAAGATTAGCTATACAAGGTGAAAGGGTTCATTATTTACCACAAGTTATTATCCGTGAAGTATCAAAAGGTTGTATGTTCAAGGATTTTCCGCGTGTCAACCAACGATGTATTGAAGGTTAGCAAATCGACTGTTAGTCATAAGTAAATTTTCAGAGATCGTGAGTGCATTTCACATATGTACGTATGCACTTGGAAATAAAGTGAAATATGTAATAGATTAGATGAGAATTGCATACAAATTAAGAGCATGACGTGAAAAGAGTTTAAAGACATTACAATTGGGCAGTTGCTGCCATAGTTAGAGATAGGCTGAATTATGGTTTAATTCCATAGGTGGAATAGACGTCAGAGACAATTCAAGAAGTCGATGTAAAGTGTCAGAAAATATACATTTTGCTCAGATTATCTGTCAAATTATAAGTTGAATAAGTGCAGGGACTTGTTGGGTCAATAGTTGAAACTTATATATATATATATATATATATATATATATATATATATATATATAAGTAACAAACTTTGACATTAGAAGTCAAAGTTGGCATTTTATTCTCTGCAAGTCACGAGCATAAGATCAGAAGCATAGCAACTCTCTTTTCCTTTGAAGTAAACAGCAGAATTAGTAGCTTTTCAAGATCCTAGCAAGTATCCAAGTTTGAGGTAAGATTTTAAACCTTGGTTCTTAAGGTTTTATGAGTTTAAACACATGATTCCATGGTGGAATCATGTTAGGGATGTTTGATATTGTTTAGATTATGTTTATCAGTTGCATGTGGTGTAGGAAAACACCTCTAGTCGGTTTTATGATGATATTAGCGGTTTTTTGATGAAATCCGACAGTTCTTGCTAAGAACAGTTTGTTGGGTCTGTAGTGTACACGACCCGTGTAGAGGTACACGGCCGTGTAGTGTTAAAGGCGGTCACAGGGCCATGTAGGGTTACATGGTCATGTAGCATGAGTGGTACGCGGCCCGTGTAGAGGTACACGGCCCCTGTAGGGTGACTAGACTACAATGGCCATGTTGCCAACTTAGGTCGTATAGCATATAAGGGACACGACCCGTGTAGGGATACACGGCCCGTGTAGGCCCTATTTCAGATCAGGATGTCCTTATGTGATATTTATGTATTGTTTATATAGGAGGTGATTGGCATATTACTTGTATCATTGACATCTGTGGATCATTGCATAATATTATAATCAGAAGGTGAGTCTTCTAGACTACTATTCATATCTGCAACATGTATGCTATTATATCAGATTTCTGACATGTAATGTTATTCATATGTGTGTATAAGCTTGCTGCTTTGTGCAGTAAGTCTCAGAGGTGGGGTGCTTACTGCTATGCTCAGTAAGGCTCAATTGTGGTACAGTACTGTGACCTACGTTGCTTCTCTAGGTCTAGAACCAGAGGCTAGCATTGATTGCCAGACATGCGTGTATTATCTCATATGATTTTATACGTGAGTTTATATGATGTTTAGTCTGGTTTACTCACTAAGCTCTCGTAGCTTATCAGATACTATTTTTAAAATGTTTTGCAGGTTTTAGAAAAGGCAAGGGCAAAGCTTCGGTTTGACTAATTTTGATAAACTCTTTGAAACAATTAACGCCTGGTTTGTAAATATCAAGTTTTTAGTACTAAACTTGTGACAGTATTTATGTGTGTATCTTTTGATACATCAGGATTTGAAACAAATTATGCTTCCGCTTTTATGTCAAACTTTCAGATGCGAACACTTATATGTGTTTGATCTTAATATTTTAAAATTTTGGAACTTGGGGCGTTACACTTGTGTGGGCCGATGAGAGTTCAGTCTAGGAATTGGAAGAAGTACATCCTCGTGATAGTTGATGACTATTCGAGGTACACGTGGTTCAAGTTCCTAAGAACGAAGGATGAAGCTTCATCTACAATCATCTCATTCCTCAAACAGGTGCAGAATCAATCGCAAGGAAAAGTTGGTACCATACGAACCGACAACGGCACCGAATTCAAGAACAAAGTCTTGGATTCCTTTCTTGACTCAGTGGGAATCATGCATCAATTCTTAGCAGCTTACACTCTAGAATAATGCTGTCCTACACAGATTTACCACCTTCCTATTGGGCAGAAGCAGTCAACATAGCATGCTACACTCAAAACCAAACAATTTTACACCGTCGCTTAAAACTCCCTATGAACTAGCAAATGGCAGAGTGCCTAATATTAAACATTTTCATGTGTTTGGTAATAGGTGCTTTGCCCTCAATGAAAAGGCTAATCTAGGAAAGTTCGACCCGAAAGCAGATGAGGGAATTTTCCTAGGTTACCCTTCTGAGTCTAAAGTGTTCTGCATGTTAAACAAACGAACCAATGCTGTGATTGAAAGAATCAACGTGACTTTTGATGATACTTTAACCACCACATCTTTATCTCATGAGTCACCTGCAATCGTTTCTGAACACATCAGTTCAGGACCGGGAATTAATTGACAAGAAACAAATATATCTCACGCAAATGAATCTGCAAACTTAAAATATATATTTAATTTCTTAGATGATGATTCTGGAAATAATTGTGTACCTGTTGACAGACCTACAGATGTTGTTCAGGAATCTCTTAAACTCGCACAGAAACGGCTACGCTTCTACATCAGGACCTGTTGATTCACTTGCTGATCCATTCTTAGTGTTGGGTGAACGGTACACTGCATCTAACTCAACGGTTAACACTGCTGACGATGCTGATACTGAGGACCACGAGAACACTACGCCTCAGTACATTCCAGACTCATCAATTCCTGAGGATGAAACATCCACCTAACAAAAACTGGACGAATTCTTCCCTCAAGATGCCAACGATGAGGTTGCCAATAACTCCATCCCCCATGTAACCAAATGGACTATTGCTCATCCCGAAACGCAGATTATCGGAGACAAAGATGCATGCGTTCAGTCTAGATCCGCCACAACAAATGAGTGTCAGTTCTCCAGCTTTCTCAGTTTCATAGAACCTACACGAACTGCTGATGCACTGCAAAACGCAGACTGAATTCTTGCTATGCAAGAGGAGTTAGATCAATTCACGCGCTTAAAGGTTTTGAGACTGGTGCCTCGACCCAACAACAAGACCATTGTTGGCACCAAGTGGGTATTCAAGAACATGAAAGAATCAACAAGAAAGATTCAGACGGTTTGGTGATTCAAAACAAAACCAGACTGGTAGCAAAAGGATACAACCAGCAGGAGGGTACTGACTATGATGAAACCTTCGCTTCTGTTGCCCGTATAGAAGCTATCCGGGTATTACTCACGTATGCTGCTTACAAGGACTTCAAGGTATATCAAATGGATGTCAAAATGGAATTTCTAAATGGAATCCTTAAGGAGGAAGTCTATGTATCCCAACCAGAAGGATTTGTTGATCCCAAGCGACCAAACGATGTCTACATACTTGATAAGGCCTTGTACGGACTTAAACAGGCTCCACGGGCTTGGTATGATGTCCTATCACCCTATCTGGTTCGTGAAGGATACTCAAAAGGACGAATCGACACCACCCTCTTCACAAAGAAAATTGGGGATGACTATATCTTAGTCCAGATATATGTGGATGATATTATATTTGGCTCTACGAACCCACAGTACAGTCTAGAGTTTTCAAAACTAATGGCGAGCAACTTTGAAATTAGCATGATGGGAGAAATGAATTTCTTCCTCAGCTTACAAGTCAAACAACTTTCTAATGGCGTTTTAATAAATCAGTCTAAATATATTAATGATTTATTAAGAAAATATGAAATGTCTGACTGCTCGTCCAAATCCACCCCCATGTCTTCCAAAGCCAAGTTGTCTGCTAATCTTGACGGAAAGGCAGTCGACTTGAAATCCTATCAGGGGATGATTGGCTCTTTACTGTATCTAACGCCTAGTAGACATATTGTTAGTCCCATGTTTAGAATAGTCAGATTTGATGAGACAAACTATAGCTATGTATAGATGATAGGTTAAATGTTAGGAATTATGTAAGTCTGTTCTAGACTGACTAGTCAGCTTAGGCTGAGTAGTTAGCGTATAAACAGATATAGAGTTTTCTATGTAACTACTAGATAGCTCAGTGACTTCTAAGCTGAGATAAGTTTCAAGAATGAAGAACTTGAAGATTTGAAGATCCAAGAACTCAGCTTGATAACATCAAGATTGAGTGAGTCAGCTCAGTGCCAGATGTCAGTTCAAGAATTTAAGTAAGTTTTAAATTCTGTTATAAACTCTCGATATCTATGACATTTAAATTAGGATATCTGAACCTAATTTAAACTATCTTATAGTTAGATAGAGATCTCAAACGAAATTAATTAGATATGTTCTAATTAAGGAGTTTGTTACGGTTTTAAAGAAAAGATTAGTTCTATCTTTAAACTGCGATTTGTTCGTAGATATATCAAGTATAAGTATAAACCTTCTTATGGGTTTCAGACACACAGAAAACAAGAGAGAGTTCTGCATAAGTTGCAAAACGTACGTATGTTTGTCATACTTGATACGCGTGTGTTGCGATAACTTTGTTAGTTCAAAGTTCGAGAGAGTTTTCAAGAGTTCTTGTTAATCAGTTTTAACAAGAAGTTCGATCATCAATTAGTTTGTGATACACGAGTGTTTAGAGAGAGTTGAATTTATAATCAGTGTAACATCAAATCATCTTGTTGATTTGATTAAATAGTTATATTGTAATATCTTGATTGAATATTGAATATATTCTTATTGAATTGTTTTAAGTGTATTCAACCCCCCCTTCTACACTATATCGGTTGCTTGTTTACCCTCTTTGGGACCAACAACTGGTTTCAGAGCAAGTTTCTTCATTAATTGAAGATCAAGATCCGCTGTTAAGAGGACAAGATGTCTACTAACAAGCAATCAAATCATATTCCAACAATGGCGGCAAAAGGGTGTCCTATTTTTTATGGCAATGCCTATCCTATGTGGAATTTTAAAGCCATGTTGTATCTGAAGTCAGTGGATCACAGGATGAGTACCGTGATTCAAGATGGCCCAATCATACCCATGATTCATATTACTGCCACTGACAAAATTGTTCCCTCTGGAGAAACTCCCAAGCCTGAAGCATCTTGGACTGAGGAAGATCGTAAACCGTTCAATCTGGATGATAAGGCATAAAACATCATAGCAAATGCTTTAACAAACCCTCTTCTGCATACTGTGGCTGGGTGCCAAATTGCCAAAGAGAGGTGGGATACTCTCAATGTCACTTATGAAGGCACTGACCTAGTCAAGCAACATAAGATGACAAATCTGAGTCGTTCTTATGAGACTTTCTTTGCTAAAAAGAATCAAACTCTGGCTGATCTGTTTACCAGATTTTAGTGCTTGACTATTGATCTGCTCTTGGTAGGTGTCAAGAAAGATGAAAATGAGTTGGTACTCAAGTTCTTGGATGTGTTACCAGAACAATTCAATGAGATTACCATTGCTCTTCATGCTGGAGGAACCTTAGGAAAATATGATCTTAGATCTATCTATGGTTTTCTTCTAAATTATAAACAGATCATGGAACAGAAGAAAGTGGCCCAGCAACAACTAAAAGAATCTATCAATAGTGCCGGATCTGCATTGATTGAAGAAAAGAAGAAGAAGGGATCTAGAAAGTCTTAAGCTGAGACTGACTCTGAATCTGAATCTGAGGAGGTAAGTCCTAACTCAGACTCAAATGATGAAGAGATGGATGATCTTACTGAACAAATGTCAATGTTAGCAAGAAATTTTAGAAAGTTCAGAAAAGGAAGGGGTCAATCTGACAAAAGCAAAAATGGTAAGTCTACTTTTGATCCTAAGAAAGCTAAGTGCTACAACTGTCAGAAGATAGGATACATAGCTGCTAAGTGCAGAGCTAAGAAAGGAGAATCAGCTTCAGTGGCTGACAAGAATGCATACAGAGCTGATAAATATAATTAGAAATAGCAGAAACTCAAAGCCAAGCCAGATGAAAACACCAAAGGTCTTCTTGCCGAGACCTGGGATACTGAATCATCTACTTCAGATGATGATGAGCCAAATAGATGTTTGATGGCTATTGAGGATGAAGAGGAACATGTTGATTATGAATTAGAAGAAAGTTCTTTAGATGAGGATCTAGCAGAAGCGGCTAAGCTGAGTAAGCAAACCAACAACTGGGATCCTGCCTCAATGTATAAGGTAAACAACTTCACCTCTTCACTGATGAACAAAAATGTTTAATGTTCAACTATTTGTTGACTGACATCAAAACCTCTCTTACAGTTCAATCTAATTTGAAAACTAAAATTTCAAAATTAAAAGACGAACTTAAACACTCTGAAACTCTCATAAATGCTGGTAAAAAGACTTAAAGTGATTATGAGTGTCAGCTTCACGTAAATAAATTTCTAAGTGAAGAATTACAAGAATCGAAGGAGCAAGCTGAAAATCTGAGAAAGATCTGTGAATCTTGATGTAAGTCATCAAGAGAAGCAGAAAAATGTATCAACCAGCAAATACCAAATCAAGTAAAAGTAGTGCTAGGGGGAGATTATAGTGCTATTGTTGACGAAATTAACACAGAACAAGTCAGTCTTGAGGATAAAAATGTGGAATCTAATGATATAGTTCCAAAGACATTTTTAAGAAACAAGGATGGAAAACAGGTCAAAACCAATAAGTTTGTGAGACCAACCCAAAGCCCCCAAGTTATTCATATAAACCATCAAGCTGAGTGTTCTAGATCCAACAGAAACTGTAAGTCATTTTTCAAAAGATTGGATTACAATCCTGTGAGAACAACTGTCTTTGACAGAATAACTCACATCAACTCAAAAAGACATAACTCTCAAGTCAAATATGAAAGGATGTCTAAGAACAGGAAGTTGTCTGTAAGTTAGACTTCACCAAATAAGGGTAACCATAAAGCTGATAAAGGTAAGTCCAAAGTCAAAGAAAATCAAGTAGATAAATTGTCTAAAAAGATTGAAAGGTTATCCACATCTTATGATCCTAAAATAGAATCCAAATTCAATGTTGGAAAACTCAAAGAGATCACCCAAACACCTATCTTTAGAAGAAAATACTATAAGTGTGGTGACAGAGGTCATGAAGCCAAGGATTGTGTAAGTACCAATCTAAGGCCTAAAAAAATAAAGGATGATCAGTCTAAAACAGACTCAGAATCTGTTCAAGTTGATCAGTCAGCTTCTAAAGGATTAGCTAAGTGCTCATCCTCAGAACTCACCAAACAGTGGGTTCCTAAAAGAAACTAATATGTTTAGTTGATCATGTGCAGGGCTCCTACAAGTGGTACTTAGACAGTGGATGCTCTCAAGGCACATGACAGGAAGCAAAGGGATTCTAAGTGAATTCCAAAACAATGAAGGACCCAAGGTGACATTTGGGGATAATTCTGAAGGAAGGACTAAAGGTTATGGAAAGATAACTGCTGGAACAGTCACTTTTAGAAAGGTAGCATATGTTGAAGGTCGTAAACACAATTTGATAAGGATTAGTCAATTGTGTGATGAGGATTATGAAGTCACTTTCAGAAAGCATGCACGAAAAATTTACAATAAGAAGGGAAAGCCAATACTAATGGCAAAAAGAGAGAGAGAGATATCTATCTGTTAGATCTCAGCTCCGCAGATCCTTCAACTGAAACCTGTCTGTGTTCTGACTCAACTCCCAAGCTGGGTTGGTTATGGCACAAAAGATTGTCACACCTTAATTTCAAATATATTAACAAACTGTCTAGCAAAGAGTTAGTTTCTGGTCTGCCAAAGATCACATTTGCCAAAGACAAACTTTGCTCAGCTTGTGAAATAGGAAACCATCTTAAAGGACCCTTCAACTCCAAACAGAAATTTTCAATTATAGAATCATTGCATATGTTGCATTTGGATTTATTTGGACCTATAAGTACCCCAAGCCTTAGTGGTAAAAAGTACACTCTAGTGATTGTTGATAAGTTCACAAGATTCACTTGGGTGGTCTTCTTAAAAGCCAAAAGTGAAGTTGCATATGAGTTAATCAGCTTTATAAGACAAGAAGAGTTGCAAAAAGGTAAGTCTATCAAGCAGCTCAGGAGTGATCATGGGATTGAGTTTAGAAACTCAACCCTTGAAGGCTTTTGTGAAGAAAAGGGAATTATCCCGAACTTCTCATCTATAAGAACTCCACAAGAAAATGGAGTTGCTAAAAGAAGAAATAGAACCTTAATTGAAGCTGCCAGAACCATATTATGTGAAGCAAAGCTCAAGCTGAGCTTTTGGGCAGAAGCTGTAAGTATAGCTTGCTACACACAGAACAGATCTATGGTAGTTAAAAGACATGGTAAAACACCTTATGAGATATATCATGGCAGAAAACCTAATATTTGATACTTCAATATCTTTGGTTCAACATGCTATATGCTAAACCAAAAAGATCAGCTTCATAAATTGGAACCTAAAGCTGATCAAGGTTTATTTGTTGGATATTCTTCAATTTCCAAAGCTTAAAGAGTCTATAATCTTAAAAGAAAAGTAATTGAAGAGTCAATACATGTTACGTTTGATGAGACAAGTATTGACAAATCTGACAAAGCTCAAGCTGACCTGGTTAGTCTGAGTGATCTTGAAAGGAGCAAAGAAGATCTCACGACAAATCCCATGTATGTTACGGATGATTCTGATGATGAGGATGGTGGTAAATCTGACAAACTTATATCATCGAAAGAAGCTAACAATATTGAAGATGATCACATAACTGAGACTATTGACACCAATACTCAGCCTGAGAATCTAGGTGAATCATCAAGTGCAAGTCGGACTGAAAATCTAAGTGATTTCTCAATCCCCACCCAGATTGAAGAAGTAAGTCCTATTCAGCCTGAGAGACACTGCTCAGATTCAGACTCAAAACCACAGTCTCCTACTACAACCTTTAAAGTATTGAAAGGCCATCCTCTTGATGATATTATTGGTAACATTGAAGATGGTGTGTTAGCTAGATCTAAGGCAAATGAAAACTATGTTGCCTACTCTAGTTTTCTATCTCAAATGGAACCAAAGAAGATTGAAGAGGCTCTAAAGGATGAAGATTGGATTGAAGCTATGCAAGAGGACCTGACAGAATTTCAAATAAATAAGGTCTAGACCCTTGTCCCTGCTCCCCAAGGAAAAACAATTATAGGAACTAAGTGGGTCTATATAAATAAAATGGACAAGGATGGAGTAGTGATCAGAAATAAGGCAAGGCTAGTAGCTCAGGGGTATCGAAAAGAAGAAGGTATTGACTATGATGAGACATTTGCCCCTATTGCAAGGATTGAAGCTATAAGATTGTTTTTAGCCTATGCAGCCTTCAAAAACTTTAAAGTGTATTAAATGGATGTTAAAAGTGCTTTTCTGAATAGAGCACTACAGGAGGAAGTCTATGTGAAACAACCACCTGGTTTTGTTGATCCTAAAGATCTAGATTATGTCTATAAGTTGGACAAAGCTCTATATGGACTCAAGCAAGCTCCAAGAGCATGGTATGATACACTGTCCACCTATCTGCTTTCATTTAATTTTATTAGAGGAAGTATTGACAAAACTCTATTTATAAGAAAAAGTAAAGGACATGTTATTCTGGTTCAAATCTATGTGGATGACATTATCTTTGGTTCAACAAACCAAGGTCTATGTGATTGGTTCTCTAAGATAATGTCTAATCAATACAGAATGAGCATGATGGATGAGATGACTTACTTTTTGGGACTTCAAATCAAGCAGAAAGAAGATGGTGTATTTATTAATCAAAACAAGTATGTTTTTTTATCTGATTAAGAAATATGGATTAGACTCAAGCCATCCTGCAAAGTCACCAATGTTGCACAATGTCAAGTTGCACAAGGACATTGATGGGAAGTCTGTATGTCAGATTACATATAGAGGAAGGATAGGTTCATTACTCTACTTGAAAACAAGCATACCTGATGTAATGTTTGCTACTTGTGTTTGTGCATGATATCAGGCTGATCCAAAGAAATCACACCTGCAAGCTGTTAAAAGAATACTCAAATCCTATACCTCCTTCTTTATTCTCTAAACCCTAACATTGCTTTGTGCAGCATCAATCACTCAGTGCTAAACCCTACAACTGCTAAGTGCAATCTAATACGATTAGTTCGAAATCAATGGAGGGATACACTCTAAATTTGATTGATCAAATGATCCATGGTGGTACTTTCAAGAATAATGCGCTCCCCATTTACAAGCAAAATAATGTCATGGCATGTATCGACATTCCAAAGTCGAAGATTGGCAGGGGATATGAGCAGTGGGTCTCCTACATTCAAAAGGGACCCCTGGCACGCGCTTTTCTTAGCGCTCCGGCTGTGCTTATTCCATAACTCCTTACGGAGTTTTCGTACACGTTCTAGATGCAAATCAACACGTCATAAGAGGTACAGTCCTAAGTGGAAAATTGGCGATAGAAGTAGACGCAAACTGTCTCCGACGAATTCTATAACTCCCGGTTCACATCAGTATTAGGCCACGGTTTCTAGGGAAACTTCAAGGAGTGTATTACCTTTAATGGGTCATCCTCAAGTCTTTGGAGTGACAAGGAAATCTGTTTTCCTGACGGCATGGGGATTCATGGTGTCCACGGTGGTTCGTTCACTTGGATACAAAGTGGGTGGACTGGATAATGTTAATGACTTTGAAATGCGACTTCTATATAACATATTCTATGATCGAAGATTGGACTATGTTGAGTTAATCTTTAAGGCACTCAAGTCCCTCGTAACTAAGAATGTAAGGGATACCATTATGCCCTTTGTAAGATTTTTATCAATGGTTATCGAGGACAGGTTGGGTAGAAGATACATTGTAGAATATGAGTCAACCCATACTCCCGTTCTCAGCTCAAGGATGTTTGCCCATGATATTTTCCCTGAGCATCCCACAATGAGTGCTCAAATGAGGGTGTATGCATAGCTTCTGACTCCAGAGTCAAGTGAAGCTGAGGAGAGTGAAAATGATGAGGAGGAAACAAAAGGAGTCAATGATTCTGAGGCTGAGTCCTCCAAAGCTGAACCTCGAAGGACTCAATTCCGCTCGCGCATTCAACGGATCTCTTCCACCTCCAGCTCTGAGGAAGAGAGTATCTTCCCTAGCTCAGAATCATCACTGATAGGCGCAGCAAGTATAACCTCTTTTCCTTCATCTCCTTCTTTCTCTCGCGTTTCTCCATCTCATATAAAGGGAGATAAGACTGCGTCAAGCCCATCTTAGTCTAACCCCTCTCCCCCACCACAAACATCTCCATATACTCTCCACTCTACAACCAACCTTGGTAAGCCCACTGCTACCAAGGATATCTCCCAAACATACACTCGCAAAACTGCCAAAGGTGGTCCTTCACCTAAAAAGGATGATGGAGCTGATATCACACTAACACCTCCACCGGCAGGAGCTGAGGGAGAGACACCTTCTCTTAAGGTTCCAACCTCAAGGCTCATTTCACCCAGTCAACCTAAACCGGGTATGGTGTCTACTCAGCCCATACCTATTCTAGCCATGATAGAACCCATTTCTGTGCCTTCACAGACACATGAAGGTAACATTGAACATATGACCTCTCCCCAGGGTCAACGACCCCCCTCCTCACCACTCAGCCCAACCTACCCTACCACCAAAGCACACGACCTTGGTCATTCTTCTTCCCTTCTATTCTTACAAATTCTAGCATGACCTGTCAATGAGCCTTCCATACACCAGGAAGGTTTACAGGGTCCCCATTCTAGCCCCCTTGATTACATAGGTCAGCACCAACCTTCGGATATGAGGCCCACCTTCTCACCTCATGAGGCACACTCCACAGCCTCTCCTAACGTGGAAATTCATTCCTCCACTAGCCAGGAGGACTTTGAGGTTAAACAGAGACCAGAGGAGCCAAAGCTGATGGCCACTGATGCCCAATCAATCATGCGATATCTCTAAAATCAATTTGAGCTTCTACACAAGAAGAGAAAGAGTGATAAAGCCAAGTTGATGTGTAAGCTGACTGATCTTACAAACTCTATGGCCAACTTGGAAAGCATTGTGCTTAAATCAAGACCCTACCCTATTGATGATGAAAAAAAGGGGGAGGAAGAATCAAAGAAATATGATGATGTGGTTGAGGGGATCATACAGAGGAAGTGCAAATTGAAGAAGAAGCTCATGATCAGTTCATGAGTACCGTAGATCAACCTCCTCAACAAAAGTCAACTCAACCAGACATTCCACATGATGTGATCCCTCATGATGAACCTCTTCAAGTGCTACAAGCTGAATTGCCAAAGATTGTTGAACCTGAGTTGGTTTCTGTTGGAATATGCCCACTAACACACACGAGTTGGTATCACTGCCGATGAGGCATAGGCCTATTGGGTCACACGCCAAGTATTGATTCCAGCAACACCTTTGAGCAAGAGAGAGAGAAGATGCCAAAATGGGTTTTGGTTGGGCCGGGCATGGTCGTGCCTTATGAAGGTACGGGCCCAAGGCCGGCGTGCCTAGGGCGTACCCATTGGGGCTGGCACAGGCGTGCATCGTGGAGTTACGGCCGTGCCTCATGCTGAAACAACCTATTAAACTAGCCTTTTAAGACTACATTAATGGAGTATTCATGACTATTGATGGCCATTACTCCTAGATCGGTTATAAACGTTTTAGGCTTCAATGTGGAGTCTATATAAGTTCAAATAAGCTTATGGAACATGGTTGGTTGGTTACTACTAGTTGCTACTAGTTGTTTTTGATACATGAACTTGTAACTTATTTGTTAGTTCATGTCTCTCTCAAAGCAAACACACTTGAAGATTAGTAACAAGGTACTATTGATATTCAAGTTGTTGTAAGTTATTGGTGGAGCTTTTGGCGGCGTCCAAACATAGCTAGCACATGGGGATCATCAACACTTGGTGTGGTTACCGATAGTGGTACACTACTTTGTGTACACATTTAACAAAGGTGATAAGAAGAAGATATATTTTGAATGGTATAATTCTATCTCGTCTTCTCTTTGTTTTACTTGCTTTGTCATGTCTAGAGTTTTGGTCCGCTTGGTGGGCGTTGAATGGTTCACAAACGAAATTATTTTCCCTACTTTTGCTTCTGCCGTGTTTATTTGAACCATGAAAACCCAACAGTGGTATCAGAGCCATCTCTAACATGGCTTTGCACTGAAACCGGAATTTTGGGTTTTCTGTCAAAATCTAATTTTCCGGTGACCAGGCACGACCGTACCTCTTGGGGTATGGGGCGTGACGGCGGCCGGGGCACAGCCGTACCAGTGGGGGTACAGGCCGTGCCGGCAGAATATTCGTATGCTTAAAACTTTTTAAACTGTACACTGACAAAAGGGCAGGCACGCCCGTACCCTTTGGGGTACGCCTGTGCCTTGTGGTTTTTGGTCAGAATTTTGTTCTTGAAACAGTGTTTTAAAATTATATTTAAATTCCAGATTTGTTGGTTGGACTAGTCTTGGATCTAGTTTTTTTCCCCACTATATTTTGATTACTTGAATTTATATATTTTGTATGGCTTGGCATGAAGTGCATAAAAATATATATATTTATAGGTGTATATATGAATATGTAATTTTAAAGTTGTATTAAAATTACTAATACATATGTACAAGGATTGCCTTTTATGCCTTGGGTGTTTTGTTGGCAATCTTAATCAAAATATGTTTGACATGGTTTTGTGGCACACCATGGTTTTGCTTTGGTTGTGTTTGGTTGTGGTTCAGTAACTAGATGCCTTTTAGACCTATGTGTTGTGGTGTTTGGTTTATTTGGTTTTGGTGGCCTGCGTGCTGTATTGTTGTAATTTTTATAATTATTATTTGGTGCGGCTTGCATGCCGTTTATTTATTCCTTTGTACATGTATTAGTGGCATAGGATTGTGGCTTGCATGCCATTTTTCTTCTATGTATTTGTAAAATAGTATAGAAGTTGATTTTGTATGTAATAAACCAACGGGAATCACGACGTTGATGTCTCGGCAACATGGAGTCTGGATTGCCTTTTAGAGATGCCGGCTTTAGTGGGAGCACACCCGACTGGGTACTTTGGATTGTGGATTCCTTAGTTGACCTTGTTTTTTCCAGTGTGGCTCGCGGGGAAAACGCATAGGATTTGGGCATGTTACTGAACTATTGTGTATGCGTGGTTGTTTTATATATTTATTATTTTGCATGGATGTGTAGGATATCGCATGCTAGATAATTTTTCAATATTTATAAAACGCAAAGATTTATAAAATTGGTTTTTATTTGTTTCCGCGCGTATAGAATTAACGAATTATAGGATTAACTAAGGTCATGGGTCTAATGAAAAAAATAATATAAATTTGTATTATATTATAAGTGGATAAAAATTGTATTTATCACTTGATTTGTTAATTCGCAAAATGGGTTAAAATGGTTTTAACCGGGAAAAACGAAATCCTGTTTTAAAATGTAAATCACGCGCCATCCGTAAAACGACACCACCCGAATCTAATGAAAGTTGGATGATTGTCGAGCTTCAGCACGAGTCATGCCGAGTGGAACTGTGTGGAAGGTGAGTGTGGTAACTCGCAACATTGGTTGTCGAGCTTAGCACGAGCCAATTATTGGCGAGAGTTCCACCGTGTGTCTTGACGGGCGGTTTACAATTCTTTTTGTGACACTTAGGTGGCGTCGAGCTCTAGCCGAGTCATTTAAGGGGATCAAGTTAGAATTGGTGCGAAAAGGGATCAAACATTCCAAAAGATATTTTGATTGTCAATGGATCCCGCAAGGATCTAGAAGTTGCAAAGTGTTTGCAATCGGTAAAATGGTTACCGGCGGCCTAAATAGCTTTGCTTTGTGATCCGCGGTAAACCCGTCATAAGGTAAAGTTAAATATGGTTTCTAGCCTTGTTTAAATAATTGGTTTTAAAAACTATTTGGGTAATTATTTATACAAGGATTATATCTAAATTCACTAAAACGTGTACTCTAAAATTGTAGATGACAAACATTAACAACGCAACACCGAATTCATCTCTCCGTTCGTTCCTAGAAAAGGAGAAACTCGTAGGTGTGAACTTTGTAGATTGGTATAGGCAATTGCGAATTGTCGTTCGCCATGAATCTAAGTTGCACATTCTCGAGGAAGGCATACATTGACCAAATGGAAATACTAGGATTTCCCATTGGGAGCGAGCTTGCGATGAATATGATTCTCCAATCCCTGCCCACGTCTTATGATGAGTTTATCAAAAACTATCAAAAGGACAAAATGGTAGAATCCTTAGACGAGTTGCATGGCATGCTTAAGACTTTCGAGTCTAACATGGCCAAACGCAAGTTCGTTCCCACCCGGTTGTTTGAGGAATGTAAAGCCGAGAAATAGAATACGACTCCGAAGGGAGAAGTTTGCTATTTCTGCAGTAAATATGGAGATTGGCGCCGCCACGCTTTTCCTGAGTGTTTGGAGGAGTTAAAGGTTCCTATGAGGCAAAGGAATAGCTCCTCGTCATCAGATACATTCATGATTAGCTCCATTGCTTTTCTACTTCTTAGCTAGATTTATTGAAATGCTGGCTATAATACTCACGTTTGTTGCAAAATTCTTTTGTTACAAAGTGTAGGTGTTAAATGGAAGAAGTAGCTGATAAGGCATGGAGAGCTAAAGCTCAAAATTGGGAAACTTGGACATTGTCTCGATTGAGAGGATTGGGAGTTTTTATCTCGTCATTTCATCTAACTATTTTATTACTTTACTAGATTAATATATTATCTGCCCTGCGTGGCAAGAGAAATATTAAGTCTATTATGCATTGGTTGACAAATGGATATTACTTTGTATTTGATATATATATTAGTGGTTTATTTCAAAGTTTATCCATGTCATGGTATTTATAAGCTTTTGCTTAAAAGTAATAAAGTAATCATGAATAATCCAAAATTGGTTTGGATTAGTTATCCAAGTGACAAGATTATTTAGCTATGTAAACAAGACTTGCTTCACCAAGTTCCGTGTGGTTTGGAATCTTGGATGCATTTGATAATTGATCAAATGTTGAGTGCGAGAATTGTTTATTAGGCTAAATGACTTGTACATCTTTTATCGGCGTATGTAAAAGGATTGAGAGCTTGTAGTAATTAGTTCACACTTGTGTGTTTAATTCGTTCAAGCAAATCCATGGGGATAACTACATGAACTTCGTTACCTTTACCCGTAGTGGTATTAGGGGTTCGTATATTTTGATACCTTTGAATTGTTCGATAATTACCATAACGAGGTTTGTGGACGAAAGGTTAAGTTACTTAAATCTTGTAAAAATGTTGAGTATCTTAATTTATGAATTTTGTGATCATCATAAGAATTGTGGGATTTATCTCATAGTTTATTTCTTCTAGGACACATTAGCATATGGGTCGCATAGAGGAGGAACCGAACATTCTTAGGTATGTTCGGGTCTTGATGGATCGCAAATTCATGCCCAAAGTGTTGGGATGCTTAAGTATGGCGGGCAATGTTCTATATATAAAATCAACAAAGATGGTTTAGTATGCATCTTAGGAGAAAAGACTAGAAAGAGTGTCTTTGCTTGTCTATCTCAAAACCTAGATTATCCAGCCTACATGTAGACGTGAGGTGGTAGAATCCGGGGACTAGTGATGCAACTCCATTAGACATTTTACTGAGACCATGAGATATTTGTTTCATAAACTTTTGGGGACAAGTTTTTGTCGCTCAATGGCAGGTGGAAATATCCATGGGAGCCGGTAGGAGTAAATGGAGCCTTGAATGGTAAAACCTGATCTTAGCACTAGCATGCAATCAGTAATGATTGGAACTCAGCATGGCGATGCTGGAGTACCTGGCATAATTCGTTACTCTTCCCATTTCTGATAGGAGTTGTCACAAGGCCGGATAGATATATATTTTATATCTAGAGGAAGATAACTCGATTGTGGACTAGCTGAATTCATCAACTATCGGAAGTCGTAGTGGGCCTAGTGTCTACTAAAAGAAGAGAGGTAATGAGAATGGCATGCAATCCATGTAGGATATCCAAGTATTGGACTTGGATGATCCAATGCCTTGGTGTGAACCTAGGGATATGCATGAATTGATATGTAGATAGCTTCAAATGCCGACTGATGGTAAAAATTCTAATATGATTGACCATGAGGACGGTATCATAAAAGAGATTTTTCCTGGTGGTTATGTTGAAGTCTACTTGCATGACTTATGGTGTATCACTACCTTCTCATGGCTATGAAAGTATGGAAGTGAATTGTAAAGACCCTATTCCTTTATAGAAATTTTGAGGAAGTGTTAAACTTGGATGTATCCTCGTAAAGTCTACAAGCCCAAGAAATCTATTCATGGACTTGAACTTCAAATACCAACTAATGATAAATGTTCCGTTATGATTGACCATGAGGATGGTATCATAAGGAAATTTTCCTAGTGGTTATGTTGAAGGTTACTCGGATACATGTGTTTAACACTGCAATGTAAAGATCGTGTTCCTACATGGGAATTATGAGGAAGGGTGTTTTAACACTTTCCGAAGGTGTTGTACGTTGAAAGTATCCTCGTAGTCTTAAATAAACATCGCAAAGTTGTAATCTTCACTTTAATGAGAAAATCATAGGCTTGAGTTTTCGAAAAAGGAAGATTAAACTTGGATGTATGTCAGAGCTAGTGGTAGCACTTGTGTTCCAAATATTGTGTATCCATGATATACTTCTTATTGAAGATAATATCCTAAATTGGCGGTTCATAAAACCAAGGTTGAGAAATTATTGCTTCATAAGAAGAATTGGGAGATACGAACATGAACTTTTCGGAGTGACAAAACTAAGAGAGTGACATTGAAACATGATGGACTAGTATGTTAATTTAATTAGCAACTTGGTTTATCACATGGTTTCTTTTCTCTCATTTTGATATACTTGGAAGAACTCTTGGTACATTGTTCTTCAGGTTGATGTTCGGTGGTAACAAGGAACTTTGAGTAATGTATTATTCTTGGTGAATTGTTATTGTTGTGTTGTTAAGTGGAATGTTATCAACTAGAATGGTTCTTTAAGCATCATTGAGTCTAATTGGGTTCTTTTGAGAAAATAAGAGTATGATGGCTTATATATATATGAACCATAGTCTTGCGCATTGTGACTTTATTGAGTTCTTTGAAACAATAATAGTACAGTGGCTCATAGACGAGAAAAATTGTTCGAAGCATCATTAAGTCCATTGGGTTCTTTGAAACAATGAGAGCACGAAGGCTTGAACAAAGGACCATGATCTTGCCGACACACACTTTATAAGTGTTTGGTCAAGAAAAGATATGGTGATTGTTAGAGTACGCATGGATGTCATTTTGTGAATCCGCTTACTAAGCTTTAGTCACAAGCTAGTGATGAACTTTCATACTAGGCTTGTGTACACTTGGTTTACAAGTGGCTTTGGCTTGAGTTTGTTTTAGTTGAATTTAATGTGTTTTGAGTTGGGAACATTAAAAGCAATAATGTGCTTTGATTGTATCGATTATCAAATGGAGATTTGATAATGCGCGCGGAGCGGGTACTTTCATTAGCCTTTATTGTGTTCCATCTTAGCATGTTTAACTACTTCCTTGAATAAATTTATTTATTCTAAATACTCCACGATCGGTCGTTCTTCATTGGAAGGAAGAAGTGAATTAAGATCGAGGCAAGTGGTTGGTGAAGTATTGAATACATGTTTACGCAACACTAGACTGTACTTGATAGTGATCAAGTAATTGGAGGACCCGCACCTGAGTTTACTTCATGGACATGATCATGAGTAAATCAGGATGATAATATTGTTTAACCTTCTACTGGAGATACATGCGTTTCTTGATTAATGATATGGTCTTGTTTAGATTGCTTTCTAATGCAGTTCGTAACTGGCTATTATAAGGGAAGTTTTCAGGCAAGAACATGTTGTTGTGATGGAACGATGTAGTAAAAGGTATTCATTCCTCTTTAGAGAGATATCCTTGGGCCCCTCGTTGACTGAACAGATGACATCAAAATGCATGGTCGTGCTCAAGTTGAATTGATAGTGGATCAATTTTACAACTTGTATTGTTCGTCATAGTTAGTCTAGATCGAGAAACATAATCGTGGATGTTATGGGGTTGATGATGTTCTATGACCTGCATTCACAATGGATAGCGTGAACGAAGGGATGAATGATCACTTATCCGTAGCACCATTCTTTACAGGTTGGTACTTGTCATGGGCGACAAACCCTATGCTGACTTGGGGGCATAGATGCCTTGCTAGAGGCTACTCTATGTCGGTGTTACCTTTCGTAGGTGTGTCATGTTCAAGTGGGAGTTTGTTGGAATATGCCCATTGACACACACGAGTTGGTATCACTGCCGATGAGGCATAGGCCTATTGGGTCACACGCCAAGTATTGATTCTGGCAACACCTTTGAGCAAGAGAGAGAGAAGATGCCAAAATAGGTTTTGGTTGGGCCGGGCACGGCCGTGCCTTATGAAGGTACGGGCGTGCCCTATGCTAGGTACGTGCCCAATGCCGGCGTGCCTAGGGCGTACCCATTGGGGCCGGCACGGGCGTGCCTCGTGGAGGTACGGCCGTGCCTAGTGCGAAAGCGCCCAAGTCGAGCGTGACTTGGGTGTGCCCGTGGGCTGGCACGGGCGTGCCCTGTGAGGCACGACCGTGCCTCATGCTTAAAAAGCCTATTAAACTAGCCTTTTAAGACTACATTAATGGAGTATTCATGACTAGTGATGGCCATTACTCCTAGATTGGTTATAAACGTTTTAGGCTTCAATATGGAGTCTATATAAGTTCAAATGAGCTTATGGAACATGGTTGGTTGGTTACTACTAGTTGCTACTAGTTGTTTTTGATACATGAACTTGTAACTTATTTGTTAATTCATGCTCTCTCTCAAAGAAAACACACTTGAAGATTAGTAACAAGGTACTATTGATATTCAAGTTGTTGTAAGTTATTGGTGGAGCTTTTGGCGGCGTCCAAACATAGCTAGCACATGGGGATCATCAACACTTGGTGTGGATACCGATAGTGATACACTACTTTGTGTACACATCCAACAAAGGCGATAAGAAGAAGATATATTTTGAATGGTATAATTCCTATCTCTTCTTCTCTTTGTTTTACGTGCTTTGTCATGTCTAGAGTTTTGGTCCACTTGGTGGGCGTTGAATGGTTCACAAACAAAATTATTTTCCCTACTTTTGCTTCCGCTGTGTTTATTTGAACCATGAAAACTCAACAGTTCCAGCCACACAAACTGATAAAGTGAAAGGGAAGGCTGTAGGGACTATAAAAAGAAAAAGGAGAACAAGTGCTATGTCTCAAGCCAAAAGAAGTAAAGTAATCATTGCTGAACCTGAACCAGAGCAACAAATTCAGTCTCAACTCATTGCATATGACTCTGACTCAAGTGATGAAGCTGATGCAGCACAAAAGGCCAGTGACATGCTAGCTGAGCAAATGTTACAAGAAATGGCCAAGGAACTGGGTATGTCTGTGGAAGAAATGAAAGAGCAACAAAGACAAGCATAGCTTCAAAGAGAACAGGCTAAAGCTGAGGCTGCCAGAGCTGAAGCTGACTATCATGGACCAAGAGCTGCTCCAATTCCCTACTCAGATGTGGATCTAAGACATTGCTATAAAAGAACACACTTTGATCACAAGATTGATTTCATCACACTTAGCAGAAAAGGAGAATTGGTGATAATCAACTTTGTACTAGACAATAAACATGAAATTGGTCTAGATATGAGATGTCTGTAAAAGTTGGGCTTTTCAAAGCTAAAGATTGTAGCCACATCTATCAAAAGAATGAAAAAGAGTCAAATTAGACAAGAGATAGTTGATGTGCTCAAGACACTCTTCATAAGAATTGATTAATTAGGGGAAATTCCGGTTGATGAAATTGATACCTTTCTAAATAGAAACAAAGTTGCAAGAGTTAGAGCAGCAAGTCAGCGAGCTAAATGAAACATTAGTTTACAAGTTCCAGAGGGAGTTGAATTCAGAGAAAATACTTATATCACTCAACCTTTGGAAGGATTTTTGTATTTAGATGTGGAAGGCAATCAATGTTTCTTGAAGATAGCTAATCTTCACTTGGCAAATCTGGAATTGATTTTGTACTTGAGAATCCTATGTGATAACTCAATTCAGAACTCGGTATTCAGATACCATCTAAACACAGAAATCAGATCAAGAAAAGCTGAGATGAGAGAGCTGCCAGAGGGTGAAGAAATTTTGAATGATGCTATCAAAGAAGCAGCAATCTGGGAGCTTAAATGTTCAGATATGTGGTTGGAAGCTGGAGATCCTATTGATTAAATAGATTAGTTCTATAATTTTGTAAGCACTAAGTGAGCATAAGCTGATCAAAATGATCAAGCAAAATGTAAATGATATGTTCATTAATGAAAAGTTAAGTTTGATATGTTCAACTGTTTGATATGTTTAAATAGTATGGTTGATGTGTTCAAGTAAATAGCTTTGTAAAGATAAGCTGAGTATTGATATGTTCAAGTATAAACTGATAAGTTCAGTAGTATAAGTTTTGTAAGTTCAGAACTTAAATTAATTCTGATAAGTTCAGTATCTAAGTAATTGTATGTTCAAATACTTAGAATACAATTCTTAGAATAGATTTGTAACCTAAATGCTTGTAAGTTCAAGAAATAATGAATAGGTATAGATCAGTTCAATACTTATTTCAAGAATTAACTTTGGTCAGTTCCAAAGTTGTTCAACATAATTATGTTAACCTATACTAACTTTGATTCAGTATTTTGTCATCATCAAATAGGAGGAGATTGTTAGTCCCATGTTTAGAATAGTCAGATTTGATGAGACAAACCATATCTATGTATAGATGATAGGTTAAATGTTAGGAATTATGTAAGTCTGTTATAGACTGACTAGTCAGCTTAGACTGAGTAGTTAGCGTATAAACAGATATAGAGTTTTCTATGTAAGTACTAGATAGCCCAGTGACTTCTAAGCTGAGATAAGTTTCAAGAATGAAGAACTTGAAGATTTGAAGATCCAAGAACTCAGCTTGATAACATCAAGACTGAGTGAGTCAGCTCAGCGCCAGAAGTCAGTTCAAGAATTTAAGTAAGTTTTAAATTTTGTTATAAACTCTCGATATCTATGACATTTAAATTAGGATATCTAAACCTAATTTAAACTATCTATTAGTTAGATAGAGATCTCAAACGAAATTAATTAGATATGTTCTAATTAAGGAGTTTGTTACGGTTTTAAAGAAAAGATAAGTTATATCTTTAAACTGCGATTTGTTCATAGATATATCAAGTATAAGTATAAACCTTCTTATAGGTTTCAGACACACAGAAAACAAGAGAGAGTTTTGCATAAGTTGCAAAACGTACGTGTGTTCGTCATACTTGATACGCGTGTGTTGCGATAAGTTTGTGAGTTCAAATTTCGAGAGTGTTTTCAAGAGTTCTTGTTAATCAGTTTTAACAAGAAGTTCGATCATCAATTAGTTTCTGATACAAGAGTGTTTAGAGAGAGTTGAGTTTATAATCAGTGTAACATCAAATCATCCTGTTGATTTGATTAAATAGTTATATTGTAATATCTTGATTGAATATTGAATATATTCTTATTGATAGGAAAAGCACGTCCAGCAGTGCAAACTTTCTGGGAGATCGGTTGGTCTGCTGGAGTTCAAAGAAGCGAAACTGTGTGTCCACATCCACTGCTGAAGCTGAATTTGTGGCTGCTGCAAGTTGTTGTTCAAAGAGTCTGTGGATGCGAACTTAACTGCGGGACTTTGGTCTTACCTACTCTAAGATTCCACTATTTTGTGATTCTTAGAGTGCAATTGCCATTTCTTGCAATCCTGTCCATTACTCTAAAACCAAGCACATCAATATCAGGTATCATTTCTTGAAAGACAATGTGGAAAAGGGTCTGATTGAATTACAGTACCTTCCCACTGATAATCAACTGGCTGATCTATTCACCAAACCCTGGACGAAGCCCGATATACATTACTGGTGTCTAAGATTGGAATGTTGAATCTAAAACTGTAGTTCATTATCGTTTACCTTCCTTGAACTGAATTACGCGTTGTTTTGTTTTCTGTGCGGATATAACGGTGCTCGTGTCTAGGGGGAACGCAATGGTTTATGTTGGGAAATTGGCTAAGTGATTTAAAACTGTTGGATATACAAAGGCAAAACTGTTAGAGAAATTTTTGAGAAAATAGTTGTGAGTATTCCAACTGTTAATACAAAAGGCTCAGAACTGTTGAGTTCAATCGTACCAACTGTTAGAAGACATTGAAAAGAAGACTGTTATAAGAAACTCAGAACTGTTTATTCAACAAACAGTTTCTGTTGAGCTATTCATGGAAACTACTATCTTTGTGGATTTGAAGGATATCTTATCAAGATTGGAAGATTATCAAGATTATCTTGCAAGATAGAAGATTAACAAACTTCAACTATTCAAGGAAGTTCAAAAGTTTATAAATACTTTTGTTTAGAATATTTTGTTAGTAATCGATAGTTTTGTAATTCAATTTTGTCAGAATTTACACTCATTCGTATTGTTTATAGTTTTTCAGAAAGTGTATTAGCCTCCAAGTTTCTTTGAAACCTAAGAACAAAGTGTGTTCTTCGTCTAACAAAAGAGTTAGATTGGAGGTGTAGGTGAATATTGTAATCTTCCTTGATTATTAATAAGCATCGTGTGTTTTGAAGTTATTCTTTGAATTGATTAAATTGTTCTTGTGATTAAAACCTTTATTAATCAATTAAGTTTGATTCCGCAACTTCTTAGTTGATTGTGATCAAACTCAAATATTGTCTTTTATACAACTCTGATTTAAATTCAAAAGATAATTCTTGTTATTGATTTTAATTATATTCGATCCTGACAAGTGGTATCAAAGCCTTAACATTAAGGTTCCTTTGATCACCAGTTAAAGGTTTTTCACAGATCTGCTATGTTTGAGTATTTTTAAAGTGTTTCTAAAGTTCTATTGTGAGTTTTAAATCTCTTCATTACAATGGAGTCTGGTGGATCTTCTGATAACACTGGATCTGGGTCAAACATTCGTGTTCCCATGCTCAAACCAACTGATTTTGAGATTTGGAAACTGAGAATCAAGCAGCATATTCAATTAATGGACTATGCTATTTGGGAAATCATTGAGAATGAACCCACAACTCCTATTGATTTAGATGAAACTAGAAAACCAAGGAAGAAACCACCACCAAAAACAGATGCTAAAAGAAAAGAGAGGATGCTAGAGATGAAAGCTCTAAGCATTCTTCAGATTGCTATTCCAAATGAGTATCAGCATCAGTTTAAGAAGTTTGAGAGTGCTCATGAATTGTGGAATGCTTTAGAGAAAAGGTTTATAGGGAATGCAAGTTCTAAAAGGAATCAAAGGGATCTTCTAAACAAGCTTATGAGAACTTTTCTAGTGGAAAGAATGAGAGTATCACTCAGCTTTTTGATAGGTTCTATAAGCTGGTAAGTCAACTTGAGAGTGCAAAATTTAGAATAGAGCAAGATGAGATCAATAGAAAGTTTCTCAGGTCCTTAGGTGATGAATAGACAGTTTATGCTGCACAATGGAGAACTAAGGATTCTCTAGAAGATATAGAATTAGATGATCTTTACAACAGTTTGATTGTGTTTGAAGGGGAAATTAAGGGAAAAAGAAAGTCTCTGACCCCTAGCCACAATGCTGCTCTCCTTTCATCCTCATGTATGGACTCAAATATTTCGTTAACTAACTCAGTTGATGGTTGTGTAGGTACTGTTACTGGAGTAGATGTGAATACTTCTGATGCAGTGCTTGAAGCATTCTTAGCTAGTCATGCACATTCAACTCTTACAAATGGGGATCTTGAACAAGTGCATCCAGATGATCTTGAGGAGATGGATTGTAACGCCGGTCTTTCAGAAAACAGAGTACATTTTTTTTATTAAAATGCGTGCGGAAGCGAGTTATTATATTCACATTATTCAACTTATATAAATACAAGTTGTAATTACAAAAGTATTGTTTAACAAAGTTTCCAACGTTACAAACTAGATCGACCTTTACATAAACTATTACATAACATTGTCTTATTACAGTGTTCCCCAAGAACCTAACATGTCACCCCTGCAGGTACCCGTGCTCACCTTTAGTCTATTTACCTACATTAGGAATGAACATGAGAGGGTTAGCTATAAATAGCTAGTGAATAACAATTAAAGCAGGAGCAGTACATTAACAGTATCATAACATATTTTATGCAACACATATCTTCATTCAAGTCTATCCTAGCACACGTTGAAGTACCGGTTGTCAGCAGGCATCACGTCTTCCAGGGTTGTAAGCCTGGCTCAATAATCCTCACTAAGGAAACCGTTACTTCCTCCGCGCCGGTGGAGAAGCGGGTAGCGGTCCACCATTGCGTTCTTCGGGATCATATCCCATTTGGGATCAGTGGGAAAACTGAGAGCCCCGAGTTAGTATTGACGGCGGCGGTTTAGCTAGAACCAAGATTCGTGATCATCGAATCCCGCATAACAATCTCTACAATGTAGTACCGGCACTCAAACAATGGCCTACTCTGGCTCACAAACACATTGGCCTACTCCGGCCCTTTACATAACAAGAGTGACCTTTACAGGCCTTTTCACATTTCACAATGACCAACAAGGTCTTTTACTTGCATACATATCATTTGTATCATACAATTGGTTTATGAAACCTCTAAACATGCATATCTACTCTTTCATGGTTTATATCATACAAAACATATTTCTAATACTATTAAATATCATACTCGAGTTAACTGTTACTCACCTGTTGAGCTATAACAAGTAAGTACTACGTTACAGGTGATCCTTGATCAATTGGTACACCTAAACAAATCAAAACATGTCGTTTAACACTTAAAACATAATCTGCCAAAAGCAGGGTACGGCCGTACCTTGCCAAGGTACGCCCGGACTTTGGGCAACCACGCCCCGTACCTGATACTCAGGTACACCCCGTGGCTAGAAACACTCCCCTAGACCTTCTAGGGTTAGGCACGCCCGTACCTTTTGGAGGTACGCCCGTGCCTCCCCAGGTACGCCCTTGGTCATGGTCTGTTCTTGAGAGGCACGCCCGTGCCTTTCCATTTGCAGCAGCAGGTTCGACCAGAACCTGCTGTTTCCCAGCCAAATAATCACCAACACATACCAATTCGATTTCCAGTCAAAAGTTATGGTTCACATATGATAACAGCAGATTGAAGCTTGAATAAACTTGAATTCACAGCAGATGATTTGAGCTTGGATTAATTCTTTCTTGAATCACTTGAGCTCTCTTGAAACCTTGAGCAAGAACACACAGACACAACACATACACAAAATCAAGTGTCTGTGTTTGTAAACGTGACTAAGCAAGGTAGATGCCTACTTGTGGGTTTCATTTATCCACAAGTGGGTATCTTGTTCCCCTTTTCAACCTACAACTTAAAGCACGAATACCCGTTTTAACTAACGGGGATATTTTTGGAAACCTCGTTCTAAACCATTTAATATTCTTTTATTCTTTTATATTTTACTAATATTTTATCTTTACTCATTTAATAACTAATTTAGTTATTTTCTTTTAATATCTTTAAATAAATATATTTTATTCAATTTATCTAATTTAATATACGTACCACGTCAGCATGCGTCTAAACCCTTTCTTAGGATGTTACATGGATCTCAAGTGGCAGATGGCTATGCTAACTGTAAGAGCAAAAAGATTCATCAAAAGAACAGGAAGACAGAACATGAACTTCAAGGCTGATGGTCAGGCTGGATTTGACAAATCCAAAGTAATATGTTTCAAATGTCAACAGCATGGTCAGTTTGCTAGGGAATGTAGATCTGGTGGACAAGGCCAGCATCAAGGTCAAAATTCAACTTCCACCTCATCAGCATTGGTCTCACAAGAAGGTTATGGGTTTGATTGGAGTGATCAAGCAGAGCAAGCCACTCACAACAAAGCATTGATGGCATTGACAGATTCCTCCATCAACATGGATTCATCAGAAATAGAAGACATTTAGGTATCTTCTAAACTATGCCCTGGTGAATGTAGAGCTATAGTTAAAAGGTTTAGAGAGCATAACAGAAAGGTTTGTGCTGCTCTAAGCAAACTGGAAGAAAGAAGGTATGAAACCAGTGCTGTGATTGAAAGCTTTGAAAAGAAAATCAAAGATTATCAGGCTAATGAACTGTAAATGGATTATGATAGAAAGTATCATAAGAGGGAGAAAGAGCAACTTCAAGAAGAGATTGATAGTCTTAAGGAGAAGTTGAGTGAGAAAGAGAGTAAGATAGATGAGTTAACTAAGAAATTGAATGGTGTGGACATGGATTTGAGCATGTTCAAAGCTTCATCACTTAAACTTGAAACTGTGTTGAAATCACAGATCTCAAACAAGGTAAAAACATGCATAGGCTATAAACATACCCCACCAATATACAATCATAACTATATAACTCCCATGACTGATGTAGCTGAGAGGTATGTTAATGAACCATTAGAAGAAAAGTTGAAGTCAGCTGATCCACAGCTTGAAAGTGAAGACGAGGGAGTTGCATATGAGGTGATTGATGAAAAGAAGGAAGGATGTGTGATGAAAGAAGAAGTCATTCCAATTGAAAATCACATCTGTTTTGAACCTATAGCATCTAAATCTTCTTCACAACATGTGATGTTTGTAAAAGCATCCTCAGAACCCTCCACCAGTAAACCAAAACCCTTCAAAACTGTTAATTCTATAAACAGTTCCACTACTGTTGAAAACAGTCCCCACCTTTACACTAACAGTTCCAAACAGAACCCTAACAGTCTTCACCAAAAAACCTCAACTGTTAGTATTAAGACCAAAGGAAAGAAGAAGGTTAGTGAAGTTGCAGTTGCAAAGCAAAAGAAGGAAGCTTCAAAATCACAATCCAAATTCAAAAATGTGAAGAAGCATACAGAAGTGCCTATTTACACATGCAAACAGTATGGTGTGCAAAAGTTTCCTCCTTCAGCACCAGTGAGGGGAAATCAAAGAAATAGAAAATAGTTATGGGCACAAAGAAATGGGGTACCTATAGTCAAAACCAAAAATTGTTACATTTGTGGTAAAGCAAATCACTTGGCTCACAACTGTTATCATAACCCACAGGTCTATAGAACCCAGAGACCAAGTACCAGAAAACTGTCTAACAGTTCTCCAACTGTTAAGTCAAAACTGTCTAACAGTTCTCCAACTGTTAAGTCAAAACAGTCTAACAGTTCTCCAACTGTTAAGTCAAAACAGTCTAACAGTTCTCCAACTGTTAAGCCAAAATCAAAGGATGTGTGTTTGGCTTGGGTAAAATTGAAGAAGCAAACAGTCTCTAGAGGCTAAAACTGATAATCCACCTGAAAGTCAAATCAAGCCACATGTTAATCACAGCAGTTGGAAACCACATGTTCTCACTAAATACTCTTCACACATAATAGAGAAATATAACTGGGATGAAATTAAGAAAACTTAATATATGGTTAAGTATTATCACATGAATGGTGTACCCAAGACCTACATGGCCTGGGTACTTCCTGCTACTAACTGAGTTCATTTTGTACAGAGCATTCATAGGGCCAATCAAGGAGCAATCTGGCATGTGGATAGTGGATGCTCAAGGCACATGACTGGAAATCCACACTGCTTGAAGGATTTCAAAAGAATCAATGGAGGATATGTAGCATTTGGAGGAAATCCAAAAGGAGGAAGAATCATAGGTAAAGGAGCTATAAATGCAGGTAATCTTACTTTTAATGATGTTTTTTTTGTCGAACAACTCAAGTACAATCTATTGAGTATGTCTCAAATCTGTGACATTGGGAACAAAGTCTTGTTTACAGATACTGAATGCATTATCCTTTCAAAAGATTTAAGTTAACTGAAAAGGATATTCTTTTAAGAACACCAAGAAAGGATAATGTTTACTGTTTGGATACACAAAAAGTTGCTCAGCAGAATGTTTTAAGTTGTTTACTCTCAAAGGCATCTCATGATGAATCTGCCATTTGGCATAGAAGGATGTGTCACATGAACTTTAAAACCATGAATTTGTTAGTTAAAAACAGTTTGGTGAGAGGTTTACCCCAAAAGGAATTCTCATGTGATGATCATTGTATTGCTTTTCTCAAAGGCAAGCAACACAAAACTTCTTTTAAGTCCAAAGAAGTTTCTTCCATCTCTGCATCCTTACAATTACTGCATATGGATCTTTTTGGTCCTACATCTGTGGTCAGTATAGGGAAGAAAGCTTATTGTTTAGTCATAGTTGATGATTTCACCAGATTTACTTGGGTTCAATTTCTTAGATCTAAGGATGAAACTGCTGAGTTAGTTAAGTCTCTTATTCTTAGAATTGAAAATCAATCTGATTTGAAGGTGAAAGTCATTAGGTCTGACAATGGTTCTGAGTTCAAGAACTATGAGCTAAACAGTTTTTGTGAAGAAAAAGGGATTGAAAGACAGTTTAGTGCTCCTAGGACTCCACAACAGAATGGAGTGGCTGAGAGAAGAAATTAGGACTTTGATAGAGGCTGCTAGATCAATGCTAGCTGATTCTAGGCTCCCAATGACATTCTGGGCAGAAGCTGTAAACACTGCTTGTTATGTTCAGAATAGAGTACAAGTTGTCAATTCTAAAGGGAAAACTCCTTATGAGTTGTTTCTTAACAGAAAGCCATTGATCAACTTTTTGAAACCATTTGGTTGTCCCTGCATGATCCTTAATACCAAGTCACAATTAGGCAAGTTTGAAAGTAAAGCAGAAGAAGGATTCTTTGTAGGATACTCCACTCAACGCAAAGCATATAGAGTCTTCAACAATGTTTCTAGGATCATAGAAGAGAGTATGCATGTGTCCTTCAATGAGAATAGGATCAATGTTGTAGGTAATGGTCCGGAGTGGTTATTTGATATTGATGCACTAACCAAATCTTTGTCTTTTGAGTTTTCTATAGAAACAGTTGCAGATGTCCCTACAACTGTTGGTACAGACAAACAAACTGTTTCCAACAGTTCTAACAGTTTTGAAACTATTAGTTCAAATCCACCAACTGTTGATGAAAACAAAGTGACTGAAGACTTGTAGTGATTCCTTTGACTGAAAGAAATTCTTCCAATGCTGCTAGTCAATTAAATGATGATGCTGATCCTTCAAAGGACATGGAATCTTATGTTCCTCATCAACACCATGCATCTGAACATCAAACAGTTGCAGATCAAGTATGTAACTCTTCTGGGAATGAAAGGGACTCCGATGTTGATATGTCAAATTTGGAGAATGTACTGCCTGAAGAGAACATCCCTACATCAAGAATTCACAAGAATCATCCCATAAGGCAGATTATAGGTGATCCTACCACTCCCATTCAAACAAGAGCTATGCTGCAAAATGAAAATAGTGGTGTATCTCTTGAACAGTGTGATGTGAATGCTCTTTCTATCTCAGATAGAACCAAAGAAAGCAATAGAGGCATTAAAAGACCATTCATGGGTAGAAGCAATGCAAGAGGAACTTTTACAGTTCCAAATTCAGCAAGTGTGGAAGTTGGTAGAACTTCCTAGAGACAAAAGAGCAATTGGCACCAAGTGGGTGTTCGAAATAAGAAGGATGAAAGAGGAATAGTCATCAATAATAAGGCTAGGCTTGTTGCACAGGGTTATACTCAAGAGGAGGGTATAGATTATGATGATGTCATTGCACCAGTTGCAAGAATAGAAGCAATCAGATTGTTCCTTGCCTTTTACATCAAACAACTCTGGAAAATTGCCAAGTCTTAAACCATGCGACCTTCGAATGAAATTTGGTCTATCCAACCTTTGGGAAATTGGCTCATGAGACTTTCATATGGATTTTTTCTATCCGACTTTCGAATGATCTCTGTTCATCCGACTTTCACATGAACTTTGTTCATCCGACTTTCGAGTGAACTTTGTCCATCCGACTTTTGCATGATTCCTTGCCCATGCGACTTTAAAGTTCAAAATATTCCATGCGACTTAATAGCCCATCCGACATTCACATAATTTGTGTCATGCGACTTTCAATCTAAAAAGTTCTATGCGATTAATATTCCATCCGACATTCACACAACTTGTCCATGCGACTTTCAAGTGAAAGTTGATCCGACTCTTAACACTTGGTCAAAAATTTTACTTTGCTCCAAAATGCTTAAATCAAAAGTCAAAGTCAAAGTCCATATTAACATGTGCATCGATATCAGAAACACCCCATCTAAGCATTTCACATATGCATTCATTCACATGTGCATTGAAATCAAGAAGTGCAAATTCACTTAAATATTCACATGTGCTTCCTAAGCTGCTATTATCTACTGTACTGATTTGTTCTATGCTACTTGTTCCAGATGGCAGCCAATCAACCACTTCCTGAGGAAAGTCTTGTTCCTGCTGCTGAAAGGCTTGAAACTCTCTACAACAACCTTTAATTTGATTTGGAGACAGACACAAAAATCCCTATCGTTACTGAAATCATCCGAGCCCATCCACTCTGTCCAGCCATAACCGAGAACCCAAACACCTCCGCAACCCATGTACCTAAATCTACCTTCAACAACTGTGGTACACCTTTACTGAGGATGTTACCCGTTTAGGCCACAAGTGCCTCCGAGGACGCATCAAAACTGTACGACTCCAAAATGTACTAGACATACCCGCAGCAAATCGCTACCCTAACAAAACCGAATTTGATGAAAACCCTGGGGTAGATGAAGTACTTCAACTCATTCAAGGTCTTGGTTACAATGGCAAGCTTCAACAAATTCACCAATTTAGACGAACCAACCTTGCGCCTCTCTGGCAGACGCTTGCAACAATAATCTCCTGTACTCTCACTGGGATTCATAGGGGCACTGATGGCGGCTTGTACTACTCACTGCTACTTGTGGCTGGTGTTGCTTACCACCTCCACCTTGACTACGCCACCATCATCTTTGAGGAGATAGTGAGAATAGTGAATGAGAAAACAACAACCCGACTCAAAACATTCATTCCATTTCAAAGGTTTCTCACCATCCTGATCGTTGCTGACTTGGAAACCTACCACACTATTCCCCGACGCCTTGACAACCCGCAGATCAAAATGCAACGGATAACCCGATTCCTGCGCATAAGAGATTTACCTAACATTGTTGCCATGCAGGTGCCTGTTTCCCTTCTTCGAATCTTGAATCAGGAGAGTGAGGCAGTGCGTGAGTATATGAGAGATAATAGGATCACTCCTCTGGCGCAACCAGAACCGGTTGTGCCTGCCCATAGAGCAATAGCACCTGGCGAGGGTCCTAGTGGTCTAGGGGCTCGGGTGTGCAGGGGTGCCCCGAGTAGGGTTATGATTGAGCGGGAACAATCTGATGAGAGGGGTGGTGGAAGTGGTGAGGGAGAAGAGATACAAGAGAGTGAGGGAGTGGTGATCATTGACTCCGAGGCCTCCACTCATGACACATCAGCGAGTAAGTCCTCCACGGAAAGGACTCAAACTGAATCATCTTCCTTCGGGCAGTTAATCTCCTTCAGCCCGCGACCGTCCCCAGTCCGTGCTGGATCCACTGGCACGAGATAAGTATCTGATCACTAGGAGGACATCCATCATGACCTGTCCGACATATCTGCCACCTTCGGTGATGTACGTGTCATAGAAAGAGAAGATGTAGAAATGGATGTTGTGGTTTTTGATAGTGAGGATGAGGAGGAAAAGAAAGAGGGTGAGAGTACCCCAGACCAAGAAAGCCGGGAAGCCTCATCTACTATCGGTCGGGACACTGTTCCGGACGGTATTGAAACAGACACTGGTATCCCACCAGTGCAAGCACCTCACCCCACCAGCCACTCTGCTCCCACTCAACTAGGAGTAGCTTCATTCCACGTGGAATCATCACATACTCAGTCGTAAACTCATTCGGAGTTTGCTGCCATTGAAACTAGTGGACTGCCTCCCCCATCCCCATCTTCTTTTCATACACAATCGAGTCTAGCGCCAATCTTAACTGGATTTCAATCGTTCGCTAGGACACGATCCCCACTTGCACGTCTTCGTGACGTTGCCGGAACGCTCGTAGCGGCCTCTACTACAGAGGTGACACGAGGATTGAGAGGAAGTCCCTCCAGTGCTACCGTTATGCCAACACAGCATGAGGCCAACCGAGCCTCTTTGTGAGCTCGGGGTTACAACGGAACTGCCATCCTATATGGATTCAAAGTTCTCCAATCTTGACTCTGGCCTGAGGGAGTATGTCAATACACAGCTCCACTAAGAAATGAATTCCCTCAGAGCCCAAATCCAAGCCCTTGAAAACCACCCACCCACTGTCATTGAGCGAGATTACTCTATCGATGAACTAAAGGACCTTCTCCATGCCAAACTTAATAGTGTTTCCGATCCAACCACTATACAATCCAATCTACTTGCAGTACTACAGTCCCAACCCCAGCCCGCCTCCTCTAGCTCCACCACCTTCCAGGATACCGTCCTCCAAGCCCTAAATGCCCTAACTGCAATAGTCTCTGATATACGCAAACGGCTGGAAGTAGAGGAGGAATCCTGCAAAGCCCAATCTGAATCTAGGAAGCGGAGGCATGATCATCTTGAGGATCTAGGACATCATGAGGGGGAGAAAAGGCAACGGCGATACATTGGGGCTCAAAGTACAGTGTTAAGAATTAAAGCCGCCCCAGTATCCAAGCTGTCAAAGTGTCATAGTGGCAGTGGTAGTTGCAACAAACAACAACAACAACCAGTTGAGCCTGAAATTGTAGATTTAGCATTTGAAACTGGTGAAGGGGCAGAGTCAGAGACTGATAAACCAGAAACCCCAACAATCCAAATCCCAATAATCCAAATCCCGCAAATCCAAACAACTACAACAGAACCAGAATCTTCCCTTCCCGAACCTTCAACAGAAAAATCCAAAGGCAAAAGGCCTATTACTAAGGAAGTGGAAGAAACTCCGCTGATCAACATACGCAAGGTCTTCACTACACTTAACACGGAGCTTCTTGACATTTTTCCACCCGAACAGGGGAAATTCAATGTTGCACCCATAGATCTTATCTGTCAGTAGCAACCTCAGAGGTCTCAGCAACAAGAGGGTGAGTGGCATGTACCTGAAACCTATCATGAAGGGCTCAAATCCTTGGCCACTCACGAGAGAATCATAGCAGAAAGGCCAAACATAAGCAATATCAGGCCTAGGGAAGCACTTGCAAAGGATCAACCTCGCTGGCCTACTCAGTGGCTTAATACTCCCTATCTAGAAGAGAGAATTCCGTAGATCTTCTTAGAGGTAGTCAGAGAGGTTGATAATTTATACGTGCTGAATTCTCAAGCACATGAGAAGTCTGTCTGATTTGCCGCCACCTTCCATACAAGCACAAAACTACAAGTAGCCTCCAAATATCCAATTGTCAAGATCGAATTCATGTACTTGCGTAACTTCCTCAACTACTCAATGGTTCACTTTCACATCACCAGAGCAGATGGGAAAAGATATACATTTCACGAGGTCGAGCTAGGATTTCTGAATTTGGGGGACATTACTCATATGGAAGATGAGCTAGCCTGTAAGACCGGAAAGAATCGGGAGGAACAAAGAGCTCTCCAAGTTCTAAGAGACTTCATGCAAAATAAAATCCTCCTGTGCAGAACCCACGATTTACAGCTAGATGTTGAGGCTGATCTTGCAAAGATAAACGTTCAAAGGCCCAACCAACAACGTTCTAAGCTTGACGAGCACAGAAAATACACAATCATTGAAAGATTTGATGAGGATTATGAAGGAGCCGATGGATTTATCATGTCAAACCTTAACGGAGGAAAAGCATTCCTTCGAATCTCTGAGCTTAGTGCATATTATGATGGAACGCTTCAAAGATGTATATCAAAATTCTGCACAACTTGCTTCAATAACCGACATTTGCCAGATCAATCGGAGTTAGTGAAAATGACCAGAATTGCGGATCAGCTGGAGGAAAAGATCCAGGAAAGAAAGGCCATAAGGAGTTGGGAAAGGCTCCTTGGTCAGAGAAGCAGATGATCAATACCTACTTTAGCACAAGGCAACAAAAGGGGGAGAATGTTAGATATTTATCTGTTTGTTAGCCTTGTGTTACTTTTGTTGTAATTAAACTATGTATTATTCTAGACTAGTTATTGTTATGGGCTTACCCCACTTTTATATGTAATTCATAGTCTAGTCTAGTTAACTAGTTTTGGGCCCATGTGGCTTTTAAGCTGATGTCACCCAAATTGAATAGTTATTTCGGAGCGATATTCGATCATTTCCTATGATTTTCTGAGTAATTTGCTCTTAATTGATACTTATTTCATTATTTTTGAAATCTCAGGTCTTTAATGATTATCCATGGCAAAAGGAAGGAAAATCCCCAAAATTTGGAAGAAATAGAAAAATCATGTTCCAGACCCGTTTGTACAACCCCGTAAAATGAGATGTACGGCCGTACATGTGCCAGACATTGATTGCATATTTAAGCATTTTTTTCTCCCCCTTTTCACTCATAACTCGTTTTCAGCCCTAGAACTGAGGGGAGAGGCGATTATCTTCATATTTTCCAGAGCTTTGAGTCACGTTTTCAAAGGATACATACAAAGGAAATAGGATTTGGAGTTTGGATCTTATCTTGGAAGCTCCATCTTCATCTTCTTCATTGGGTTCTCTTTAGGTTTAAGCTTTCCTTCATGTCTCCTTTCAATTTCAGTTTTGTTTGCTTTGATTTCGTAATGTTTAGCATGGAGTAGTTAATTTTAGTGCTATTGGATGAGATTCAAGTAGGTTATTGACTTGGATTTGGTATTTTTGTGGGTTTCCCCAAATTCCACCATTAATGGAAGCTTAAGCTAGGGTTTCTTCTCAAATTGCTTGAATTTATGTTTTCCCCCAAATTTCCTTGACTAATTGATGTAATAGACCTATTGTATTGATTGGTTCTTGGTTTCTTTGCAATTACTCCTAGTTGTGATACCCAATTTGTGAGAATTTACACTTGGGTTTGGGTTTTCACCATTGTTTGAGCAATTTGTTGATAAAATTAACTTTGAAATGCCTATCTTATGATTAGTCAAGTGTTGGAATATCTATAAGTTGATTTTTGTGAAATTGGCTACTTCGGAGAACTTCGGGGGTTAGTTTCCAAGAATTGATTGTTTAATTAACGGAGAACTTTGTTATTAAACATGTTTTAATACAACACTCAATCCTTGCTTGAATGTTTTTACAAAGTGGTAGATTCTAGTCACTCCTTATATCTTATAAAATCATTCTAAGGAGACCTTCTTGTTTGATTTTATTTAATATTTGAAGTGTTTAGATGGTTTAACTTCTTGCCCATCAAATTTATCAAATCCTTGTCAACTAACTCTATTTGTAATCGAGTCTAGTAGAACTTCCTTCTCAAATCGAAAAGTTCTAAAAAAATATCTCGTTTCTTTTATCTTGCTTGTTTTGATTGTTAACTTTAGGATTATAAACATTTGATCATAGATTAATTAATGACGATAACTTAGTATCGAGATTTCATCTTGCTTCCTTGAGGTTCGACACTCAGTCTTACAAACACTTTACTACTATACGATGGGTTCACTGCCCAGTGTGTAGTTTAGTCTAGTATTTCCGTTTTATTTCAAATCATTTTTCATATATATATATATATATATATATATATATATATAACTGCCCAACATCATAAGCCTATGATGCTTTTGTATTTATAGCCTTGCAAACCTAGTTTGCAAGGTAACCTTTGCCATTGTGTAATCTTCAACTTGTAAACACGTTCAAAGCAATATCATAGAAACTTTAAGTTGCATGCAAAGTGTTCATACTTGTTCTTGCTAAAATTTCTCATCTTTTGTTCAAGTATTCTCAAGTAACTCATCTTCTTCACTATCAAAGGACTTTTAGTGTGGTTTCCCGGCTTTTTGGGGATAGAGAACTCTCGAAACTCTTTTGTTCTTTTCTCACTTCTCTCTCTCCCTCACTTTGTTTTTGCCTCTCTATATCTTCTTCTATGTTCAAACCACTGACATCATCTTACAAACCCTATGTATCAACACTTTCAAAATTGAACTATAGATCCATCATTTGATCATCATAAGCAACAACTGTAGGATGTATTCTTTGACCATCAGGACCTAGTTCCTACTCAGTATCATCATTCTTAGGATCCATCATCATCATATCTATATCTCTCTGAAAAGAATCTATTTCACTAGATTGAGAGCTTTGAACCGATTGAACAACTTGCTTTACAATTTCAGCCACTGTTAAATTAACACTAGAGTCCATAGCATCTCCCTCTCTAACTGAAAATCCCTCACTTTCTTCACCACCCCTATCAAATTGTTCTCTCTACACGTACCTATGAGCTTCTCCCCGAGAAGACCGACTCCTATTATCACTACTCTCAGGACCTAATGTTCTTGGGTAGAATCAGGAGGCTCTTGCCGATCCATAAGAACTAGATTATTATCACTCACATACTGCTAGACTACTTAACTTTCAAGATCTAGAAACTGTACCAAGTCCACCGGCATTACAAAAGGATCAACGTTTGGCATCGCCGGAATTCTGTATATATTGATCATCATTTGGATTTGAGGTGAGGGATCATCATTTCGCCTTGAGATTTCAGTATCTCTGGACATCAACCTTTGAATAATCAATGTTAAAAACCCCGGGAACGGTAGGAAATTTATCCTTTTTCTAGGAATTACTTTTTCACGCACAACTTTTGAGATTTCAACGAATACCAACTCCGCATAGTCAAAATGAAAATGTTTCACCATGCCAACTAATACTTTCATCACAAACGCATTTTCTCCATCAATTCCTTTCGTAACACTTGTGAGACATCTCATGATTATTGTATATAAAGTCTGCCACTGGGGAACCAACCATAATCGTTTAAATTTAGACATCCTAGTCAACTTATCTCCATTCCACCCCAGATCCATGATGTGAGGTAAAATTTGTTTATCAGTTGGGATTGGATCAAAATTCAGTTTTAGAAGGATAGACATTTTGTTTAGGCAATCTGAGAATTCATTTAAAACTATCTACCCCCATTTCAAATTCCACCTGGTCCACTCTACTAGAGATAACGGGATTCCCTTGTTCACTTTCTGTTAAGTAAAAAGAGTTCCATAATTGTTGAACGTAAACCTCAGGAACATGTGGTACAGAATCCAGAGGGTTAAATGTAAAGATATGAGCAAGTGGGTGTGAGGCTATGAGTTTACTGATGATTGGGAAATCGATTTTTGTAAGTTCAGGTACAAAGTATGCATTGTTCAGTTGGTATGGAAGGTTTTCCTAGTGTTCAGCCATCTGTATGAACAAATAGGTAGAAAACACTTCAAAGAATAACTCTTTTTGAAAAATTTAAAATTTTGACAAAAATTTCCTAAGTGTTGAAAGAAAATTCCGACACATTATGAAATCCGACACTTATGAAATCCGATAGCTTTCATCGGATTTGTTGAAAACCGAGACTTTCCTTTGTCAAAAATCCAACACTTCTTATGAAATCCGTTAAACCACACATTAGACATGAAATCCGTTATACCACACAATCCGACATTCTTATAAATCCATTATTTCTAAGTTTCAAAATCCGATTGTCAAAAATCTGATACTTTAAAAATTATGAGACTTATCTATCTATCGGATTTGCCTCAAAATCCGATAAATTGAAATCCGATTATTTCCAACACCTCTAACTATCGGATTTTCTAGAATATCTGACAGTTAATATTCCTTTTGAAATCTCCAAGTGTTGAAAACTGAAAGATTCAAAAACCTTAAATTTGTTACTTAAAACAACCAAAAACCTAATGTTTCATGTAACTCCAATCAATACATTCCTTTTGAATCAATCACACCATTAATCCCTTAAAACCAACATTCAAAGAGTTCGACATTATTGAATCAACTTTTAAAAATCTGACATTCAATAGTTAGATTAAAAATAGATTTGTGTGATAATGCAAATGAGTACTTTGATAAGAATTTAGTAGAGAGCAATACACCTTTAAGTATGTGTTTCTTATATTCAATATGGTAAAGGTTACATGGAAAATATGCCTAAGTCACCTTATATACAAACTACTAAGGTGACATCTAAGTACAAAATGTGAACTAGAATACAAACATTAAATTCATTTCTAACATTCTCCCCCTTGTTTATTTCTAGTTAATATTCCTTTGTCCGATCTTCCTTTGCCAGTGTCTTATCATTTTCCTTTTGTCTCTTTAGGCATCAAAAAACTTGATTACTTCGGTCAATCTCACTTTCGGTGCTTGATCAATATTTTCTTTTATGCTCATGTTATACTTTTTGATTTTGATAGACCAAACCTTCAAAGACTCATCTGAGTAAGCATTCACCTTGTCAAATCTAAGACAGAACTTTTCTTGTTTGATAATGAACAGAACAATCCCTTCATCTCCCTCAAATTCTTCATCACAACTCCATACCACCTGGTACATCTCCAATTGGTCGAGCATTGAATGATGAGTTTTCGATTTTAGTACATTGATTATATCTTTGTCAGCTTCTGCTTCCAATTGAGATCAGTATCCTCAACCCTTTGGCTTATCTACCTTATAAACACCCATAGCTTCAGATAACCTGTAGACTCATCCATATTCTTTTCTAATTTAGATTCGAGCTGCTCCACTAGGAAGTTTACATCACCAAGACTCAAGAATTTCAGATCTACATGCCTAAAAGAATAACTTTTCAGATCTGATCTTGTAACATGAGAGCAGATTATATCAATGAACATCACTTTCTGAATAGAGACATACTTAAGCTTGATGATTGGATAAGTAAACTCAACATCTTCTTGCTTTGCATTGTGCACATTCAGAAATAGCCTTGTCCGAGCTTCATTTACATTTTCGGCACCCATCAGATTAATATCAAGCATTTCTTTTATCTGTTCAGAGTAGATGTTTACAAATTTTTCCTCCAGAAAAGCAACAGGTATATCTTGATACCTCCAGTTTCTGACCTCCTTTTTCAGAGCTTCCCTTGTGAGCACATAATTCTTTCTTACATTTGATAAAGACCCAGTGTGAATCGGATCTATTTGAACATTCAAAGGAATCTCCCATTCAGCTTCTTTAGATATTTCTTGTAGTTGTTTTTCTTTACGCTGTTGTCTGATGATATCAGCCGAAGTTGTTCTGAACTAGACTGGAGATGGTGGAAACTATTCTATTACTGCTTTGTTTATTTTGAGTAGACTTTCCAAATTCAGGCTTTTCAACCTTTTGAGACACTTGAGTTTCATCCGTTTGTTTACTCAACCATAGAGCCAACGTCAAATACTCTTCCTCTACATCAGATGTATCAATATTTTCAAACTCAAACCATGTTTCAACCATTTCCAACCCTTTCTGCTTGCCTTTATACTTTTGTTTAAAAGATGTTTCATCAAGTTTAGTAGCAACCGTACCAATCCTCGTAGCAGCCGGGGTATCAAAATAGGTTTTCAATCTTTTCTCCCCCTCAGGACGATTGGTGTAGAGTCATCATCGTCATGCCTAGGTATTTTTGATGACCCGGAAGCAGTTTTTGATGCCTAGGTATTTTTGATGACCCGAACAAGCAATAGGCTTTTAAGATAATCAACTGTTAAATCATCATTCACCTTTTCCTTTATCTCGTCATCTCTCCTTTCAATCAATTCATCTAGTTTAGCTTCAATTTGTTGATTTTGCTTTTTGAGTTCATTAAACCTTTTAGCCTACAACCTCTTTGTATCATCAATTCTAACATTCAAGTGTTCAATTGCAGCATCGAAATCAGCCTTGGAAACAAATTCCTTAGCCGATTCTGTTTCAGTTGGGGTAACAGTTCCGGGATTACATAGATTACCCGTTAAGACACCAGCATCTTTAGAAACGAATTCTGAAGATGAAGAGCCACCCACGTTCATAGCTGAAGTTGGGTTGACTGTGGCGGGATTTCCTATCAATCTTTAGATATGGCCTGTAAGGGCTTCACCTATGGTAGTTTCGGCAGGTCTATTTTGGAATAGACTGCTTAATGCTTCCAGTGTCTACTTGTGTTTTGAAAGAAAGTCAACAATCTGTTGACGGTTTTCGATGTGCATTGAAAGATCAGGCGTGACATGGAGCTGTTTGTCACTTTGTTCAATATCAGCACCCTCCGAATGAGGAGCCGATAGATTTTGTGCTTTGTCTCCGTGTAATGAAACAAGTTTGAGTGGCTGGGTGGGGTTTGTGCATGCTCTGGTGAGATGCCAGAGGCTTTTTCAATGTAAGGCCTAAACCTAACAGTTGATGTGGTTTCCCGTCTTTTTATGGTTGGGGAACTCTCAGCACTCAGCTTTTCTTTTCTCACTTCTCTCTCTCTCCCTGACTTTGCATTCTCAAAATCAAACTGGAAGTCCATCATTTGATCGTCATAGATAGGTATAGTTGGATGTATTCTTTGACTATCAGGACCTAACTCCTCCTCAGTTTCATCTTATTCAGGTTCAAATATCATCTGATCTATATCTCTATGAAATGAATCAGTGTCACAAGATTGAGAGCTATGTACGGACTGAACAACTTGTTTAACAATATCAGCAACAATCAAATCATCATCAAAGTCCACGGTTTCTCCCTCTCTAGATGAACCACCTTCACCTACTTCTCCATCCCTTTCATCAGTTTTTTCACTAATCACTCCCCTGTCAGCTTCTCCTACAGAAGACTGACTCCTAGGTTCACTACTTTCTCGGGGTAGAATCAGCAGGCTCTTGCCGATTCATAAGAACAATGTTATTTTCGCTCACATAACGCTGGACTATTTCACTTTAAAGATCTAGCAGTTCAACCAAATCCACCGGCATCACATACACATCCACATTAGGCATCCCCGGTGTTAGTCCTTTATTTGTATATATTCCATTTCTGAAGGAGTTTTCGAAGAATGACGAACAAACCCGCATTCAGAAAACTGATTTGAAGAAGGCCTTCAAGAAATCTCTGGCCCTCGTTGCTGAAAATCCTCAAAGAGTCAAATACAGGCAAACTGAAGACTCTGATTCTGAAGATGAGCCTCAGATGAACGATACTGAGGAGGTAGAAAGATCTAATGATGAAAGTACAGAAAAAGCCTTCATTATGAAAAAATATAAAAAGTTTCAGAAGTTTAAATTTGATGGGAAGAGAAGGTTTGAGAAGAAGTTCTCGTCAGAGAAAAAGGGCTCACCTGAAGGGTCCAAGAATGAGTGCTTCAAATGTGGGAAGCCTGGTCACTATGTAGTTGACTGTTTTGTGAAGGAAACCTCTTCAAATCCTAATAATGGGTTTCCGTCAAAGGCTGATAAATACAAGGCTAAATATAAGGCCCTGAAAGCATCAAATGAAAAGAAGAAAGAAAATGCCATGATTGCTGATGACCTTAACTGGACAAATTCTGAAACATCTTCAGATGAGGAAGAAGAAAATGAAGTTTGAGGAAAGTGTCTGGTGGCTGAAGAAATCCTTGGAACTGCACATCCTGAAATGTGTTTAATGGCCTCTGAAAGCAAGTTCAGCAATGATCTGGCTGAGGCTGAAAAATTGAGCTCAGCAGAAGGATGGAATCCCACCATGATGTATAAGGTATCTAATTTCAAAAATTATTCAATAAATGAAAATAATCATATGTTTGCTTATTTGTGTTCTGATCTGACAGTTGCGCATAACAATCAAAACAAATCTAAACAAACTATCACCAAGCTCACCTCTGAAATAAATGTCATTGAAAAGGAAAATGAAAATTTTCTTCAAGAATCATATGCCTTAAGAAATCATCTTGAGTTTTTAACAAACAAACTCAAAAATGTTAAAATTGATTTGGAAGACTCCAACAAAAAAGTGAAAGATCGTCAGTCGATTATTGATCTTTGGTTTAGTCCTAATAAACTAGCATTTGAGAGTATAAATAAATCCGATGGTTATTCAAAGAGAAAGAGTAGGCATTGGACACATTAAACAAGCTGCTGATTTCAGCAAGAAGTGTAAGAATGTCGATGAAATGATTTTTAACAACATAAGCATTAATGATGTTGGAAATTGGAATCTACTTAACAAGAGATTCGCCAAATCTGAAGTTTTAAATCCAAGTTTTTCTAAAAGAACAAATTCTGAAATAAGAAATCTTCAACTTCCTACTGAGTATGATACCCTTGCCAACAAAACTCCTTAACCAATCCCTGAAATACCCATTACACCAATTCATACTGAAACCCAACCTGAAGTTATGTCTGAAATCACTACTGAAACCCAACCAGATGTTGTGTCTGAAACCAGTACTGAAACCCTCAACCAGTCTTCGTCTGAATCAGTTGGTGAAACATCTTCTGACATCAAAACAGCTGAGTTATCCAACTCTAGCTTTCTTCCTAAAGCCAGTGTCTTCTATGACATTATCATCCCTATGATCTCGTCAGATGAAGATTCATCAGTTGAATCTTCACAATCCACAGCTGAAAATTCCAAACCCTCCAAAACCAAAAATATTGATAAAACCTTTGCTCTGCCTGTATCAAAACTCAAAGAAGTTAAGGATTCTCTTTTCAAAATTTTGAAGTTAATTGGGGAAAAAGAGAAAAACAAGAAGAATAAAATAGTTAAGGCTAATAATTCTAAATCAACTCGAAAGTGCTATTAATGTGGAGTAAGAGGTCATGAAGTGACCTCTTGTTCTAATGAAGGCAAAGTTTCTAGTTGCTCTTCTAAGCATTGTGTTTTGGAGCCCAGTAAAGTTTGGGCTCATCAAATGAACTAACTTTTAAACTATCTGTGTAGGGCGATCAGCATGATAACATTTGGTACCTTGATAGTGGATGCTCAAGGCATATGACCGGATGTAAGTCCCTACTGAATGGGGTTCAAGCAGCAAATGGCCTCAAAGTTACTTTTGGTGGAGGAAAATGTGGCAAAACTGATGGTTATGGTTATTTAAACCAAGGTTCAGTCAACATTAAAAATGTTGCTCATGCTACAGGACTTGAACACAACCTGATCAGCATCAGTCAGTTATGTGATGCAGATTATGAAGTGCATTTCAAGAAGACCAAAGGTTCAATCTTCGACAAGAAAGGCAAAGAAGTCTTACAAGCAAAAAGGCAGGGAAACATGTACGTTGTTGATTTCAACTCTGCCACCTCTGAAAAAAGATGCATGTTTCTTTTCAGAAGCTGATTCCAAAGTTAACTGGTTATGGCACAAAAGGTTATCCCATCTCAACTTCAAAAACATCAGCAAACTCTCTAAGCTTCAACTTACCAGAGGTCTACCGTCAGTTCGGTTTCAGAAAGACAAGCTATGTCATGCGTGTGAGAAGGGAAAGCAAAAGAAGTATGTCTTCAAATCCAAACATTGTAACCAAGTTAACTCCTCCTTTCAGTCACATCATATGGATCTCTTTGGTCCTGTAAGTTCACCTAGTATGGGAGGCAAGAAATATACCCTGGTGGTTGTTGATGAATACACCAGATTCACATGGGTATTCTTTTTGCTCAACAAAAGTGATACTACTGAAGTTCCGAGAGCTTTATTCGTCGTGTTCAAAGACAGTTTGACACGCAAGTTAAACATCTTCGTAGTGATCATGGAACAGAGTTTAGGAACTCTACTCTTCAAGGCTTTTGTGATGAAAATGGCATCATCCAAAACTTCTCAGCCCCATATACCCCTCAGCAAAATGGCGTTGCTGAAAGAAGAAATTGGACCTTGATAGAAGCAGCCTGAACTATGCTAGCTGAAACATATTTGAAAGGGCATTTCTGGGCTGAAGCTGTTAATGCTGCTTGCTACACTCAGAACAAGTCCATCATTGTCAAGCGACACAGTAAAACTCCTTACGAGTTACTATATCTGAAGTCACCCAATGTTGGATACTTCAAAGTTTTTGGAAGCACATGCTTCATCCTGAACACCAAAGATCAGAAGAGCAAATTTGATCAAAAAGGGGAAAAAGGGGTGTTTCTGGGCTATTCTGACATTTCTAAAGCTTATCGTGTTTTTCTTCCCAAGAAAAACTCTGTGGTTAAAACAATAAATGTCACCTTAGATGAATTCGATTCAAAGTCAACCTCAAATCATACTCATCACGTTGTCTCTGATGAATTTGATGCTCTTCTACAAGAGTCATTCAATGATGACTTATATGACTACTCTCCGGAGGTAAAAACTGACGATAATGTTGTTTCTATTAATATGAACTAGGTCACTAAAGATCTATTGGAAACAAATGTCTCTTCTGCTGATGAGCAACAGGAGCAACCACAAAGAGTTACAACAATGATACAATATCCAAATTCTCAGAAGTACTATCACTTTTCCCAATCAATTTTACCATCAGAAGGCTTTTTAATTCATCCACGGATAAAGCATCAGTTACCTTATCTTTTATCTCAATTTCTCTCTTTTCAACTAAATCATCCAAATTTTTCTCAAATCGGGTTAATCTGTCAAGTTGTAATCTTTAAATATCATCAATACGTACATGGAGATGTTCAATTGCAGCATCAAAATCAGCCTTGGAAACAAATTCCTTAGCCGATTCAGATTCAGTATGTGTAACTCCGGGTTCACTTAGATTTCCCGTTGAAGTTCCAACACCTCCAAAAACGAATTCTGAAGTTGAAGGACCACCCACATTCACAGCTGGATTGACGTTGACTGTGGTGGGTTTTCCTACTAATCCTTGGATATGGCCTATTAAGGCTTCACCTATAGTAGTTCCGGCCGGTCTATCTTTGAATAAACCGGCTAGTGCATCAAGTGTTAGCTTGTGTTTAGAAAGAAAATCAACAATTTGTTGATAGTTATCGATGTGCGCAAAAAGAACAGTCGTGGCTTGGAGCAGAGTGCCACTAGTTTCAATAACAGTACCCTCCAAATGAGGAACCGTTAGAGTATGTGCTAAATCTCCTTTAAATGAAACAATATTCTGTGGAGAGAATACTGAGTGGCTAGGTGGGGTTTGTGCATGCTCTGGTGGGAAGCCAGAGTCTTTTTCAATCTCAGGTATAAACCCAACAGTAGATGTGGTGTCCCGGATAGAAATGGTTGGGGAACCCACAGCACTCACTTTTTCTTTTCTCACATCTCTCACTCCCTCACATTGCTTTTGCCTCTCAACATCGTCCTCTACATTCAACACACTAACATCATCATATAAAGTTTGAGTATCGATGTTCTCAAATTCATCATAAGATAAATCCATCATTTGGTCATATTCAGGTATACTTCGATGTATTCTTTGACCATCAGGACCCAACTCCTCCTCTATTTGTTCATCCTGATTTTGAAACATTTTCTGAATATGCTTTTGAAACGAATCTGTCTCACTATCAGAGGTGTCCACAGCAACTCCCTCTCTAACCTCACTAACACCTTCACCTTCTTTACCACCCCTCTCAGATATTTTTTCTCTATGCTCTTCCCTGTCAGCTTCTCCCATAGAAGTCTGACTCCTAGATTCACTATCATTGGGGAACCTAGCGTTCTTGGGGTAGAATCAACAGGTTCTTGCTGATTCAGAAGAACAAATATTATTATTTCTCACATACTCCTAGACAACCTCACTTTCCAAATCCAATAAATGTACCAATTCTGCAGGTGATGTGCGTGTAGCGTACCAGTTATAAATTTATAAATCCGAGTTATTTAGCACGACTACAACACAAATAGGCAAGAGAACCTAATCGTATTGTAGTATAGTAAATAAGTACTGGTGTCGAACACAAGGGGAACGAGTATGATTTTGAATATAACTCTACTAATTAAATATTAAACTAATTAAAACAACTAAAAAGGGAATTTTGAATCTTATCAATAAAGATTCTAACTTTATTATCTAAAATCACTCCTAACACTAGCAAACACTCAAAAGCAAACCAAGAACAACAAAAGCAAAGATATTTATGTATTTAAACTTATCAAATTAAAGTTTTCCTCCCTAGATTCAATTTCTACTTTTTCAAAACATTTAATTTCCAATTAATCGTGCAATGAACATTTTTTTCATCTCATACCGATTTTTATAATGGATAAACTCTTGGTCCAAAGTCTAACCCTACAATCACGCATTTATTCAATTTTATGGTCAAGAAATTGTTTAAATACATAATTAGACATATTTAAGTTCGTGCCAAACAAGACTCAACCTTTAACAATTGTTTTGGTTATTAAATTGTTAAATTGACAAATAAAGGTCATTACATGCCAAACATACACATTAAAGTTCCATTCTTGATTATCTAAGCCTAGGGTTTGATCTACCACTAGTCAAGATTAATTATTGATCCTAATTAATCAGGATAAAAGCTATAAAAATAGATTGGTCTCTAATTTTTATAAACTCAGAATATAAACAATCAAAAAACAGATCTTTAACACATATGCATCATTGTTAAGCTTATAAAACAAATTATGAGATGAAAACATGTTCTAAAAATGGAAATCAAACATTCTTACAAAGTATCGGAGGAAAACAGAAATACTAGACAATAACAGTCATATCAAGCTTTTGGAAATCATAAATAAACATAAGAAACAAGAGATGAATGATAAAACCGTAATAAGAAAGCCTCCTAGCCACTTTAGTCTTCAAAATAAGCTCCAATCCTTCAAATTAAGCTCCACAGCTCCTGGCATGACTTTTGGACGTGTTTTGGAAGTATTTGGGTAGTATAAGTTAGGTGGTTCACCCCAAAACAGATCTATACATTCGTTTATATAAAAAACTGAAAACAGGGGCGTCACATCATGACAAGTAAGTGTCGCGTCGCGACGGGGGAGTTTGGCACTATCCAAAACTCTTTTAAAATTTGAATGCTGATCTGATCTGACGTGTCGCGCCGCGACCTCGATTTTTTAGAGTTTGACCATAAAAATGTAATTGTAGCCCTATGGGTCTAGTTTTCGTTTCCTTTTGAAGTACCTCAATCCGAGTTCGTATGAGTGATATATGATCAAAACAGTGAAGGTGTGTCGGCGCGGACAACTTTCATATTTCGTTGGTTTCTTCCGTTTTTTTCTCAAAACTTTTCATAATCCACCTTTTTAACCTGTAATTCACTAAATAATGATAACTAAGTATCTTTTACTTATTTATGAACAATAACAGGCTAAAATAAAACAGATATCGCTTAAAATATATATCTAAATTTGGCGATATCAAAATACCTCACACTTGAAATTTGCTTGTCCTCAAGCAAACTATAACTTTATCCAGGCTATAAATTTTAATTAATCAATACCACCTTTCGAAAAATTAAACATCACATACCCATGATTTGATCCTTATTTACTTTTTAACCATCCGAAATAATCTCTCCGTTTATAAATAACCACACTTTATTTTATGAATTGCATTTATATTTAAATTGGTTAATTTACCCTTTAGGAATCTCCCAACCTCAAGACTTATTGCAGATTTTCCAACTTTATTTTTACATATGCTTTTGATCTTTTCAGCTCTTTTTATAAGTCTATGATTTTCGATGGAACCCATGTAGCGAATATTCAACTCAACCGATCCCAAGCCAGTTGGCTTTAGGTGATTAGGTGTAGAACACCCCTCAGAGTTTACTAATTCGAGATCCAAAGGCCATTTATTTGACTTATATATTTTTCTAGCTCTTTTATATATTTTTTTCATTTTTGCACATTGGCTTTTTTCACTTTTTTTTCTAGCATATGTTTATAAAAATTGAAAAATTCTACTCAGTCTATTTTTGTCAAGCTTAGACTCAAAAAGGGCTTAACCTCATAATTTATTGAAGCAATTCAAAAGTTAAAATTTGGATACTATAAATAGAAATTTCTAAGGAATTGACGAAAAGCCACGAATACTATGCATAAAAGCTAAACATACTCTATGAATCTGCTTATTAAACAAAGAATTTGACATTTTTAACTAATATCTAACCTTTACTCGAATGATATCAAAAATTTTAAAATTTAACGCCCAAATAAAATAATAATTTAACACGAGGACAAATGAAGTTCAACAGAGTAAATATTTTCTAAGCCCTGCCCTACACTTAAATCGTACAATGTCCCCATTGTACATAAAAATAAAATATCACAAGGTAGAAAAAGGTAGAAAAACTCCCTGGGTATAATTAGGCGATTGAAGCAGATAGATGTCAGCATATGCGCGTACTCCGTAAATTAAAAGGCCTCACTGAAATATAAATCACCCAAAACATATCGTCAGACATACATAAATATAAACATCAGAGAATAGTAATGTCTGGATGTGATTTTGTATAAAGAATTCCAGAAGCATATATGAAGAATTATCTAGGCTATGATTCCCTAAAAACAAAAAGAAAAACCTAACTCACTTTCGTAGGAATCACGGTTGCATTTAGCGTATGCAACAAGCCTTTAAACCCCTCGGTACCCCGAGTAGACGAGTTGTAGTCTCGTGAGGGTTTCTAATCAACACACCCACAAAGTTGAACAAAAAGGAAAAGAAATACAAAAATAAAGAAGAAAGGAAAACCTAAACTAACTACGGTTGCCTCCCGAGAAACGCTTGTTTTTGTCTGAGTCTCTAGCTTGACTCCAAATTTATTTATTTTGAATTTGAACGAATGACCCCACACTTGCAATCAAGTGCGGGTGGTAATATTTATACCTACCGGACAATGCATATTTGTTCCCTATTCTGAATGTTGTTGCTAATGCTGCGTTCCACAACGCCTTCCTGATCTCTACAAACATCTCTCCCGCGTTCTGAATCTTGGTTCCTCCCCGTGATTGTGAACTCAATAGTGACTCAAGCAAAGACTCCAATTGGCTCTCGATGTTGTCTAAGTTATCCTCCTGATCCTTCTCCACACGCGAAGTACTCCATAGAATTCCCGACGCCAAAGGAATTCCATAATGCAACTCCAACTCCTCACTCGATCCCGTGGTTACCTCCTTTTCTGATTTTGGAGCGTCCTCCTCGAAGAGTAGAAATTTCAGATAGTCCAAGATTTGATCTGCACAATTCTCCACGTCTTCTCCCTCAAGAAGGGAGGGTCCCCATACGGGTTTTGGTTCTAAACCTAACGTGGGTGTTGGTTGAACGAGGGTCGACGATTCATCCTCTGGATATTCTTCTAGTTCCTCAAGCAGGTCCGCGAGACACTCCAGATATCTCCATCAGACTGAGCATCTTCTCTCGACTCCACCTCCACACAAGGATCAAAATGTATACTGTCATCAAAATCGGAGTCGTCTGAATAGTACGGTTCAAGACTAACATGTGGTTCATCAGGAGAGCCAATCGGGCGGTCATTCTCATCATCTTTTGGGATAAAATCGTAATCATCCTGTTCGATGCCATCGTCGTAAAATTCATTCAACAAATCTTTAAGGAAGGAATCCCAACAGATCGGATGATCCTCGGGCCAATACGTAATCACAAAAGAGACATCGACAGAAAACCAAAATAGTGCGCGAAACGATTAGACTAGGCACTAAATACTAAAACACGAAAAGTAACTTCCTTTTGAGCCGAAACTATCAGGAAGGATTATTTAATAGAGAATTAGTCAAGTTATACCAAAATAAAACCGTTCCCCGGCAGCGGCGCCAAAAACTAGATGTGCGTGTAGCGTACCAGTTTTAAATTTATAAATCCGAGTTATTTAGCACGACTACAACACAAATAGGCAAGAGAACCTAATCGTATTATAGTATAGTAAAAAAGTACGGGTGTCGAACACAAGGGGAACGAGTATGATTTTGAATATAACTCTACTAATTAAATATTAAACTAATTAAATCAACTAAAAAGGGAATTTTGAATCTTATCAATAAAGATTCTAACTTTATTATCTAAAATCACTCCTAACACTAGCAAACACTCAAAAGCAAACCAAGAACAACAAAAGCAAAGATATTTATGTATTTAAACTTATCAAATTAAATCTTTCCCTCCCTAGATTCAATTTCTACTTTTTCAAAACATTTAATTTCCAATTAATCGTGCAATGAACATTTGTTTCATCTCATACCGATTTCTATAATGGATAAACTCTTGGTCCAAAGTCTAACCCTACAATCACGCATATATTCAATTCTATGGTCAAGAAATTGTTTAAATACATAGTTAGACATATTTAAGTCCGTGCCAAACAAGACTCGACCTTTAACAATTGTTTTGATTATTAAATTGACAAATAAAGGTCATTACATGTCAAACATACGCATTAAAGTTCCATTCTTGATTTTCTAAGCCTAGGGTTTGATATACCACTAGTCAAGATTAATTATTGATCCTAATTAATCATGATAAAAGCTATAAAAATAGATTGGTCCTCTAATTTTTATAAACTCGGAAATAAACAATCAAAAAACAGATCTTTAACACATATAGATCATTGGTAAGCTTATAAGACAAATTATGAGTGAAAGCATGTTCTAATAAATGGAAATCAAATATTCTTACAAAGTATGGGAGGAAAACAGAAATACTAGCCAATAACAGTCATATCAAGCTTCTGGAAATCATAAATAAACATAAGAAACAAGAGATGAATGATAAAACCGTAATAAGCAAGCCTCCTAGCTACTTTAATCTTCAAAATAAGCTCCAATCCTTCAAATTAAGCTCCACAGCTCCTAAAAATGACTTTTGGACGTATTTTGGAAGTATTTGGGTAGTATAAGTTGGGTGGTTCACCCCAAAACAGATCTGGACATTCGTTTATATAAAAAACTGAAAACAGGGGTGTCGTGTCACGACGGGTAAGTGTCGCGTCGTGACGAGGGAGTTTGGCACGATCCAAAACTCTTTTAAAAATTGAATGCTGATCTAATCTCACGTGTCGCGCCACGACCTTCCTTTTTTAGAGTTTAACCATAAAAGTGAAATTGTATCCCTCTGAGTCTAGTTTTTCGTGGCCTTTTGAATCATCTCAATCTGAGTTCGTATAAGTGAGATATGATCAAAACAGTGAAGGTGTGTCGGCGCGGACAGCTTTTCATATTTGTTTGGTTTCTTCCGTTTTTTGCTCAAAACTTTTCATAATCCACCTTTTTAACCTGTAATTCACTAAATGATGATAATTAAGTATCTTTTACTTATTTACGAACAATAACAGGCTAAAATAAAACAAATATCGCTTAAAATATATATCTAAATTTGGCGATATCAGCCGGCATTACAAAGGTTTGAACATCAGGCATCGCGAGGATTTTGTAGAGATTTATCATCATCTGCATTTGAACGGGCGGATCATCATCACGCCTAGAGATATCAGTATCTCTGGCCATCACTCTTTGTATAATCATAGAAAGGAACCTTGGAAACGGTAGAAAATTACGCCTTTTTCCAGGAATCACCTTCTCCCGGACCACCTTCGCTATTTCAACAAATATCAACTCTGCATAATCAAAATGCAAGTGTTTAGCCATTCCAACTAGAACTTTCAATGCAAAGGCATTGGCACCATCAATCCCTTTCGTTACACTTGTCAAACATCTCATGATAATCGCATACAGTGTCTGCCACTAGGGAACCAAACCAGAACGTTTAAATTTTGACATTCCTGTCAATTCATCACCCCTCCATCCAAGATCCATCACATGGGTTAAGATTTGTTTGTCAGTAGGTGTATGTGTTTGGTTTGGGTAGTCTGAGAATTCGTCTTATACTTTCCAGTCCCATTTCAAATTCAACTTGATCGATTTGGCTTGAAAGCACTGGGTTTCCTTCGTCACTTTCTGTTAGGGTAAGGGAACCCCACAATTGTTGCACATAAACCTCCGGGACATGAGGTATAGATTCAGCAGGGTTGAAGGTAAAAACATGGTTTAATGGATGAGAAGTAATAAGTTCAGTGATGATTGGGTATTCAATTTTGGTCAGGTAGAAAGTACGCATTGTTTAGTTGGTTTGGAAGGTAATTGGCTCGGGGGTAAAGGGTATTTGAAGGAATTTGCGCCATCTGTAAAATAAAACAGTTAGTGATCAATTCAAAAATTTGAAATTTTTTTGAAAATTCCTAAGTGTTGGATAAAATCCGACCTTTAGAAATCCGATAAACATGTGTTTAGCAAAATCCGACACTCTTTTACTACCAAAATTCGATATCATTGAAAATCCGACATCATTTACTTTCAAAATCCGATATCATTGATAATCCGATACTCATTTACTTGAAAATCCGATAAGTCAAAATCCAATAAGTAGAAATCCGGTATTTCTCAAAATCCGACAAGTCAAAATCCGATAAGTAGAAATCCGGTATTTCTCAAAATCTGACAAGTCAAAATCTGGTATCTTAAAAAACCGACAAACTTGAAAACCGACATGAAATCCGTTAGTTTTAAAATCCGACTTTCCCAATTTTAACAAACAATCGGATTTAACACAAAATCCGACAAACTTGAAATCCAATGAGGACGAATCTATCGGATTTACAGGAAATCCGACAGTTCATCCATATGAACAACCTTTCAAGTTTTTGAAATTCCGACACTTTCAAGAACACCCATTTTGTTCACTTAACACTTAATACCCAAAATATTTATGCAATTAACACCAAACTAAGAACTCCTTTCAACTCAAACAATACATTCAACAATTAAACACCTTCCTCGTTGAGTTTAAAAATCCTGATCAAACTTTGAAAACCCGACAATCTCAAATCTAAGAAATACTCATTCAAAAATCGATTAACTTGAAATCAAAACACATCCCACTAACCTATTAACAAATCCGAACCTATCTATTTAACACAATCACTTAATTTCATGGATTTGTATATCAAAAGTTTTAAGGGTTTTGCAGTCAAAGAATCCGAATTAAAACCATGTAATCGTTAATGAAATCTCAAAAGAATTATACCTTTTAAATCAGGAAAGAATTGAGAACACGGATCTTAGATCTGAACACTCAAACAACTACTTTAAAAATCTTCTATTTCTTGGAAGAACTCTCGGATTTTTTTTTAAAACTGATAATGTAGTCGGATTTTCCTTTTATAGGAAAATGAAAAATCCGACCCATTGAAATCCGAATACTAAAAATCCAATCCATAGAAATCCGAAACCAAACAAAAACCGACAAACTACTCGGTTTGTCTAAATCCGATAGAAGTATCGGAATCCGACAAAAGTAGCGGATTTTGACTCAATCCAACAACATTTACGGATTTTGAACACTTGACATCAAAAATTTGTTCTTTCAAAGCATTACACTCCCCCTAAACACGACATTTCATCCTAAATAATAATCCTTTGATCATGAAGATGAAATTTTCAAAATTTGAAATTTTAATTCAAAAACAAAAATAAAACTCCCCCTGAAACCATACACAAATGTACATCAATTTGAGATGAATAAAAAAATTTTTTTGAATTTTCTTTGTTTTGTAAATGTTTTTGATTTTTCATTGAATATTTACAAAACCTGATTTAGATTCTCCCCCTATAAGTATGAACTCTCAGTGATTCATAGCTTGTATTTGATATGTCTATCCTTCGACTGTAGTTTGACCTGCACTACTAACACATACCGTGTAAGATCTGTTAAATCAAAATGATATGTTAAACCGTCAAATTCAACATTCCTAATCTTGACACTAAAGCATTAAAACGAGATTCATCTAACGCTTTTGTGAAAATATCAGCAAGTTGATTATTTGTTTGAACATATTTTAATTCTATTAGGCCTTTTTCTACATAGTCTTTGATAAAATGGTATCTAATGTCCATATGTTTTGTTTTCGAATGATGTACCGGATTGTATGTAATTACAATGGCACTATGAGAATCACACATTAAAGGAATTTTGTTATATACCAGACCAAAGTCAGAAAGCTGAGTCCGAATCCAAAGACACTGTGAGCAGCACTTAGCCGCAGCAATGTACTCTACTTCAGCAGTTGATGATGAAACACAATTTTGCTTCTTGGATCCCTAGCAGACTAGTTTGTCTCCTAAAAAGTGTGCACTCCCAGATGTGCTCTTTCGATCTAGCATGCATCCGGCATAATCTGCATCAGAATAGGAAATTAGTTCAAAACCCGAATCCCTAGGATACCACAAACCAAGATCTGGGGTACCCTAAAGATATCTAAAAATGTGTTTTACCGCCAAAAGATGGGATTCTTTGGGATTTTCCTGAAATCTAGCACAAAGACATGTAGAATACATAATATCGTGCCTACTAGCTGTTAAATATAGCAATGAACCTATCATTCCTCTATAGGTTTTCAAATCTACTGCTTTTCTTTCCGGATCAGCAAATAGTTTTGTTCTTGAAGCCATGGGTGTTGTTATAGATGAACAACCAGTCATATCAAATCTCTTTAACAGATCTTTGATATACTTAGCCTGATTAATAAAAATCCCATGGCTGAATTGTTTGATTTGTAATCCGAGAAAAAAATTAACTCCCCCCATCATGCTTATTTCAAATCTCTTTTTCATTGTGTTTGAAAATTCATTGCCATATTTAGGGTTTGTAGAAACCAAATATTATGTCATCGACGTATATTTGTACCAACACGTAATCATTTCCCATTTGCTTTTTAAATAGTGTGGTGTCTGTTTTCCCTTTGACGTATCCCTCGTGTAGGAGATGTTCTGACAGCTCATCGTACCAAACTCTCAGGGCTTGTTTTAATCCATAAAGAGCTTTGTCAAGAATATAGACGTCATCGGGTCTGTTAGGATCTACAAAACCTTCCGGTTGACTGACGTACACTTCCTCTTTTAATTTCCCATTGAGGAATGCAGTCTTGACATCCATTTGGTAAACCGTAAAGTTTCTGTAGGAGGCATAGGCTAGGAAAAGTCTTATAGCCAAGCTATAGGGGCAAAAGTCTCATCATAATCAATACCTTCTTGTTGATTATACCCCTTAGCCACTAACCTTGCCTTATTCCTAACAACCACACCTTCTGAATCCTTTTTGTTTTTGAAAACCCACTTCCGACAATTGATTTTCCTTCTGCTCTAAAAAAGCTGCTAAAGCCCTACCCTTCCAATCACTGCACGAGCTAGACCTTGTGCCTTCCTTTAATGTGGCACTTAACCCTGGCAGAGACCTTCTTTTTCCCATCCATTGATAAATTTCTCTCTACGGAATCTATCCGTACAAACCTTTCTATGCCCTTAGCACTTTAAGTTCTGTCTTGGCACTTTCTTTATTAGTAAGATCCAGGGGATAAGCTAGGATTCTTGAATAGTCTCCATCAGATCCACCAAGAAAGTGTGTTTTTTTAGTAGTCATTTAGGTGGTAAGAGAAGCCAAGTGAGGAGAATGAGTGAGAAAGGGTCCTATCATATTCAATTTATTCCCTAACTGAGGTCAGGCAGGCACGGCTAAGTCAAATAAATCCTAACTGCTAATGCTAAAGTCGAACTGATAGTAGTAGCGCATCAACAAGTGCCTTAGAGTCACATTGAACCTGAGCAGAAAGCTTGGTTCCATTGATTCTTTAGTTTCTTAGATTGTAAGCTATCAGGGCTGTTTGCCAGAGCTAAAACCGGCTCAGGGGAAGGGATCGTTGAATAAGCAAAACAACCAATTAATGCCGTTATAGAAGAATTTCCACCTATGGATGAGAATTCGGAATTAGAGATGGATAATGCTGTTTGGACTCCTACCGAAGTTGGGACTCAAGCCCAAGGCATGGATCTGGTTCGAGAAAGGGTGGACGAAGTCTTGGTTGAGCCTGAACCCGGTCCTTTGAGGGATCCCTAAATCCTTAAGTTAAGTACCAAGATAAGGACCACTTCTATGAAAAACTTTCACGTGAATTGTCTCGACTAGTCACATAGCATGCTGGCAACATGATCATACCTGCTCCCGCTTATTGATTAGGGTAAGTCACTCAAGTCCCTTGTCACTCGTCCCTCTTTTACGTTTACGAAAATACCGGGCTTTATTCTTTTTTCGGAAACTAAACTAAAGTAGCTCGTCAACCTAAAAACAGAGGACTTCCCTCACTACGAAAGGTGTCCCGTGGATGGCGTACTGATATATCTCCTATTCGTTCTGGATCCAACTGAAAAAGCCATTTCCTTTATTAGCGCTAACGCGCCCCTACAATTGAAAAGACATTCTAGCACTCCTTTTATAATAGAAGAAATTGCATGGCTTCGGTTGGTCACTTGCGGGAAATGAAGTCTTTGGTGCGCGAGAAAGGGGGTTGCCTTCGCAAGGCTTGCTTGAAAGTCCCAACTAAAAGGACGGTTAATAATTAGTAGTTGACCTGGCTCTCCCTGCCTGCGCTTTGGTTCCCATGCCTCGTTTTGTTGACGTCGTGCGTAGGATAAATGATTTGCACCGGATAAGCATTTGTTACAGTCGCGAAATACGGGCTTTTGTAAAAGTTTTCATTTTCTGATCTACCTTTAGCTAAAAAAATGCCATTGTCCTATGGCTGCACTAAACTTTGAACTGGACTAAACGAAGACAAAGTGAAGTCGAAGAACAAAGTTTAGTCTAAAGAATTTAAGAATTCTTGTTTTTACTTTCTAAACAATGGTTAGGTGGAAAGGGTACCCTTAGACCATAAGCCAGTGAAAAAGAAAACCTAGCTAGCCTACAAGCTTCCCTCTCCGATCATTGCTTGACTCGCCATAACCCTTACACCACACCGCCCCTCGTCTTCAAGCTACGGCTACCTGCATGAAAGCCAACCGCTACAATCCTGCTGCAATAAGAACTCATTATTTTAGCTTGGAAGGACAATAGACTGCCATATCCCATATCTTTTTATTGGATGAGATTAGGGGTCTGTGAGAGCCCTTTCTCTAACTTCGATGCGCTCGCCTCTTTCTTCTCGGAATCCTACGTATCAATGTTGCGACAACCAGCTCTTCCCCAATCAACTCAAGGTATGCAGGTATCTTTTGCTCCACCACCTCAGGCAACCTTACCACAGTCTAAGCGGGTTCGCCCGTCTCCACCAAATCGAGGCCAACATGGCTATATGCCAAGGCAAAGGCCTAGTCAACCGCCTATGGATGAGATTGGTCGAGTGGTCTCAGTTGGAGATGGGATTGCACGTGTTTATGGGTTGAACGAGATTCAAGCTGGGGAAATGGTTGAATTTTCCAGCGGTGTGAAAGGAATAGCCTTGAATCTTGAGAATGAGAATGTAGGGATTGTTGTCTACCAGGTTCTAGCTATGGTATCCTCTCTTTAAAGTCAAAATCAGGATGTATTAATTCTTTCTATTTGAGTTGCCCCTTTCCTCTATTTCCCTTTGATCACCGACCCTGACTTTCAATCTTGGCCCTGTGATCCTTCCCCCTCCCCCTTTCCCGTGGTTGAGAACCCTTGCCTTTCTTACTCTGTCAAATTGGTTAAGCTCTTCCTGCATAGCTATAATCCAATCAGGATCAGCTAGAGCTTTCGACACTCTCGTGCGTTCGACCATGCTTAAAAAACTTGAATGTTGGCATTCATTAGCAGTAGAAAATCTTGTTTGAACACCGGCGTTCAAACTTCCTATGACTTGAGTCTCAGGATGACTCTTCAGCCAAACAGGTTCAGCGGATTGAAACTGAATGTAGTAATTTATATTTTGAAGGTCGTTGGAGTTAAAGTCTTTGTTGATTGATCGTATCTTGGACTTTGTTCAGTTGCAGAAATATTCGTAGCTTTAAACTCTGAGTTGTCAGAATTTGTTGTCTGTTGAACTGTAGATACACTTGGTGGCTCAATTATTGTTACAGACTCTTGCTGGATATCCTGTAAAACAGTAGACGAGTTATCATTATTTTTAAAGAAATCAAACATAAAGTCTAAGCTTATATCTTCTTCTTGAATGAATGACTCATCTATTTTGTTAATCTTGAAAATTTGTTCTTTAGATGAGCTAGGTTTATCCGTTAAAGAATTTAGATTGACTAAATCGTCAAACGTAACATTCATACTTTCGAAAATCATGTTAGTTCTTTGATTTTGTAGAACAAATAACGAGTACAAGTATAGAATCAAGATGAGAGAATATGTAGAAACACCTTTAAGTGTGTGTATTCTATTTCAATATATGTCAAAGGTTACATTGATAGAAGGCTAAAGATACTATTTATACTAAGTACAAAATTAGCCATAAAAACACTAAATTGTATCTAGACAATAAACACAAATACAGTTCAAACAGTCTCCCCCTTGTTTATGTCTAGCTTGTATTTCTCTTCCCAATCTTTCTCTGCCAATGTCTGATCATTTTTCTTTCGTTGCGTTTGGCATCAAATAGTTTAATAACATCTGTCAGTCTAACTCTGGGTGCTTGGTCAACTTCTTCCTTCAAACTCATAAGATATTCTATGATTTTAATCGTCCAAACTTTTAAAGATCCATCGGAGTAAGCATTGATTTCTTTGAACCTTAGGAAGAACTTTTCTCTTTTACTATTGAACAGAACAATCCCTTCATCTCCTTCAAATTCTTCATCATCACTCCAAACAACTTGATACATCTTCAGTTGGTCTATTTTGGAATGCTTCGTGTTTGGCTTTAACACATTGATTTTGGCTTTATTAGATTCAGCTCTCAACTAAAGATCAGTGTATTCTGCTATTTGACATCGATGTCTGATGAACTCCCTGAGCTTTTTATAACCAGCTGAATCCTCAGCATTCTTTTCCAATTTCACTTCGAGCTCCTCTAGCAGAAAGTTGACGTCACCAAGGATTAAGAATTTTAGGTCCACATGCCCAATGTTAACTCTTCATATCTGAACTTGTGACAAGAAAGCTGATCATTTCTGTGAATAAGACTCTCTGAATTCCAACATAGTTAAGTTTTATGATCTGGTGTGCCGATTTGATTTCCTCTTTCTTTCCGGTGTGCAAATTGAGAATCATTTTTGTTTTAACTTCCTCTGCACTTTTTGCACCCATCATATTTATATCCAACATCTCTTCGATTTCATCTGTGTAGATGTCGACAAACTTTTCTTCTAGGAAGGCCACTGGAATATCTTGGTATCTCCAGTTTCTGACGGTCTTTTTCAAGGCCTCCCTAGTCAGCACATAACTCTTTTTCACGTTTGGAAAAGACCCAGTGTGAACCGGATCTATTTAAGTAGTTTTAGAAATTTTCCATTCAGATTGCTTTGATAGTTCACTGATTTGACTTTCTTTTTGTAGCTGTTTTCTGATGTCTGTAGGAGTGATTCTGAATTTCTTAGCAGACGGCTGAAACTGTTCTGTTACTTCTTCATGTATTTGCATCATACTTTCCAAATTATATTTTTCAAGACCAGATTCATCAACAATCTCAGAAGAAGGCTTTTCAACCTCTTGTTTACTCGGCCGTAAGGCTAGTGTTAAATCTTCATCCTCTGCCTCAACCTCAGGCACATTCGATTCCTCAAACTCAACCATCTCAGTCTACTTACCCTTATATTTTTGTTTGAAAGAAGTTTTCTCCAATCTGTAGCAACTGCACCGATTCGCTGAGCAGCCGGGGTATCAAAATAAGTCCTTAATCTTTTCTCCCCCTCAGGACGATCGGTATCGGAGTCATCGTTGTCGTACCTAGGCCTTTTTGATGACCCGGCAGCAGTTTTGCAAGTTGACTCCACCTCAGTTCTCGACAATGATAATATATCCAAATCCTCTGAACTGCTATCACCTTTCCCAATCAATTTAACCATCAACAAACTTTTCAATTCATCTACTGATAAAGCATCTGCAACCTTATCTTTCATTTTCAACTTCTTTCTTTTCTACCAAATCATCCAATTTCTTTTCAATTCTGGTCAATCTGTCAAGTTGTAATCTTTGGATATCATCAATACGTACATGCAAATGCTCAATAGCAACATCAAAATCAGCCTTGGAAACAAATTCCTTAGCCGATTCAGATTCAGATTGGGTAACACTGGGATCACTTAGATTACCCGTTGAGGTTCCAACACCTCCAGAAACGAATTCTAAAAATGATGGACCACCCACGTTCACAGCTGGATTGACGTTGGCTATGGTGGGATTTCCTACTAATCCTCGGATATGGCCTGTTAAGGCTTCACCTATAGTAGTTCCAGCTGGTCTGTCTTTGAATAAACCAGTTAGTGCCTCAAGTGTGTTCCTTTGTTTGGAAAGAAAATCTACAATCTGTTGATAGTTATCAATGTGCGAAGAAACGATAGCCGTGGCTTGGAGAGGAATGCCACTGGTTTCAATAACAATTTCCTCCGAATGAGGATCTCTTAGATTATGTGCTATGTCTCCGTGAGATGAAACAATATCCTTTTGAGAGGATACTGAGTAGCTAGGAGGGGTTTGTGTATGCTCTGGTGGGAAGCCAGAGTCTTTTTCAATGCCAAGTATAAACCCGACAGTGGATGTGGTGTCCCGGCTTAGAATGGCTGGGGGAATCTCAGCACTCACATTTTCTTTTCTTACACAACTCACACCCTCGCTTTGTTTTTTCCGCTCATCATCTTCTTCTACGTTTAGCACACTTACATCATCATACAATAGTTGAGTATCAATATCCGAAAAGTCCATCATTTGATCATATTCAGGTAAACTAGGATGTAATTTTTGACCATCAGGACCCAACTCCTCCTCTATCTGTTCATCTTGGTTTTGAAAGATTTTATCAATATGCTTTTGAAACGAATCAGTTTCACTATCAGAAGCGTCCAGAGCAACTCCCTCTCTAAACTCACTTACACCTTCACTTTCTTCTCCACCCCTCTCATTAATTTTTTCACTATGCTCTCCCCTGTCAGCTTCTCCCATAGAAGACTAACTCCTAATTTCACTAACGCTTGGGGATCCTAACGTTCTCGGGGTAGGACCAACAGGCTCTTGTCGATCCATAAGAACAATTTTGTTAACTCTCACATACTCCTGGACAACTGCACTTTCTAGATCCAACAAATGAACCAATTCAGCAGGCATCACAAACGGTTGAATATCAGGCATCGCCGGAATTTTGTACAATTTGATCATCATTTGAATTTGCACTGGTGGCTCATCATCGCACCTCGAGATATCAGTATCCCTTGCCATCACCCTCTGTATGATCATTGAAAGAAACCGTGGAAACGGTAAGAAATTTCGTCTTTTCCCGGGCATCACTTTCTCCCTGACCACCTTGGCTATCTCAATAAATATTAACTCTGCATAGTCAAAATGTAAGTGTTTAGCCATACCAACCAACACCTTCAAAGCAAAGGCATTGGCACCATTAATTCCTTTTGTCACGCTGGTCAAACATCTCATGATTATTGCATAAAGAGTTTTCCACTAGGGAACTAGTCCTGAACGTTTAAATTTGGACATCCCCGTCAGTTCATCTCCCCTCCATCTGAGGTCCATCACATGTGCTAGGATTTGTTTATCGGTGGCTATAGGATCAAAATCAGCTTTGGTTGGGTAAGTGTTTGGCTTGGGTAGTCTTAGGATTCGGTGTATACTTTCCAGGCCCATTTCAAATTCTACTTGTTCAATTTGGCCTTCAAGGACCGGAAGACCTTCTCCACTTTCAGTTAAAGTAAGTGAACTCCACAGTTGTTGTACATACACCTCTGGAACATGAGGTATGGATTCAGTAGGATTGAATGTTAAAGTATGGTTTAAAGGATGGGAAGTTATGAGTTCGGTGATGATTAGGTATTCAATCTTGGTTACATCGGGTAGAAAGTAAGCGTTATTGAGTTGGTTTGGAAGGTAATTGGCTTGGGGGTAAAGGGTATTAGAAGGAATTTGTGTCATCTGTAAGATAAATAGTTAGTACAAAAATCTAAAAATTTTTTGCAAATTCCTAAGTGTTGGCAAAATCCGACACTTAGAAATCCGACACATATGATTTAGGCAAAATCCGATACCCGTTTTCTTCCAAAATCCGATATCAATGAAAATCTGACACTCATGTTTTTCATAATCTGATGAATTTGAAAAACCGACACTCATGTTTTTCAAAATCCGATGAATTTGAAAAACCGACATTCATTTTACTTCAAAATCCGATATTCTCAAAAAAACCAACAATCCGACAAGTCATTTACTTGAAATCCGACATTTTCAAAATCCGACAAGTTGAAATCCGGTATATTGAAAATCCGATATTTTCAAAATCCGAGAATGATTAGAAATCCGATATGAATTTGAAATCCGACAAACACTTGGATTTATCACAATCCGATAAACTTCCTAAATTTGAAAAACACTCAGATTTTACATGAAAGCCGACAACTTTGAAATCCGTTTGTTTTAAATCCGACAACCCAATTTTATCAAACACTCGGATTTGTCACAAAATCCGGTTGATCATGAAATCCGATAAACTATCGGATTTACATGAAATCCGATAGTTCATACTTATGAACCCAGTTCATGTTTTTCGACAATCTGATTTTTTTCAAAATGCCCATTTTTGTTTACTAATCGCTTAATACTCAAAATGTTTGTGTAATTAACACTAAACTAAGAACTCCTTTTGATTCAAAAAACATAAACAACTCCTAAACACCTTCGTCGTTAAGTTCAAAACTCCCGATCAACTTTTCAAAAACCGACAGTCTCAAATCAAACCAATACTCATTCACAAATCGATTAACTCGAAATCTAAATACAACCCACTAATCTACAACCAAAACCGAGTCTAACAATGTAAACAAAAACCTTGATTTCACGGATTTTAGCATCGAAAGTTTTGAGGGTTTTACATTCAAAGAATCCGATGAAAAACTATTTAAATGTTGGTGAAATTTCAAACAAAATATACCTTTAGATTCAGAGAGGAATTCTGAACAAGGATCTGTAATTTGTTTGTTCAATCAAACACTTTGAAATGGTTTCTTTGAAAAAGCTCTCGGATTCTCGTGTGTGGAAAACCGATAATGGAATCAGATTTTCCCTTTTATAGGAAATCCGACCTATGAAATATGAATGGTTAAAAAACCAATCCACAAGAATCTGAAACCCACAAAATCCGACACACTACTCTCGGTTTGTCAAAATCCGATAAAAGTATCGGAATCCGACAAAAGTATCGGAATCCGACAACTTTAGCGGATTTAACACTTGATTATCAAAAATTCGATTTTTCAAAGCATTTTCACTCCCCCTAAACATCACATTTCATCTTAAAAAATAGTTCTTTGATTATAAAGATGAAATTTTCAAAATTTGACAAATTTAATTCAAAAACAAAAATAAAACTCTCCCTCAAATCATGCACAGATGTACAACAATTTGAGATGAAGAAAAAAATATTTTTGAATTTTGTTTGTTTTATAAATGTTTTTGATTTTTCATTTAATATATACAAAACCTGATTTGTTTTCTCTCCCTACAAGTATGAACCCTCAGTGATTCATAACTTGTATTTGATTTGTCTATCCGTCGACTGAATTTGACATGCACAACTTAACACATACCATGTAAGATCTGTTGATTTAGAATGTTATGTTAAACTGTCAAATTCAACATTCCTAATCTTGACACTAAAGCATTAAAACGAGATTCGTCTAACGCTTTGGTGAATATATCAGCAAGTTGATTATCTGTTTGAACATATTTTAATTCTATTAAACTTTTTTCAGCATAGTCTTTTATAAAGTGGTATCTGATGTCAATATGTTTCGTTTTCGAGTGATGTACCGGATTGCATGTAATTGCAATGGCACTTTGAGAATCACACATTAAAGGGATTTTGTTATACACCAGACCAAAGTCGGAATGCCGAGTCCGAATCCAAAGGCATTGTGAACAGCAGCTAGCAGCAGTAGTGTACTCTGCTTCAGCCGTTGATGATGATACACAATTTTGCTTCTTGGATCCCCAGCACACCAGTCTGTCTCCCAAAAAGTGTGCACTCCCAGATGTGCTCTTTCGATCTAGCATGCACCAGCATAATCTGCATCAGCACAGGAAATTAGCTCAAACCCAGAATCCCTAGGATACCACAAACCTAGATCTGGGGTACTCTTAAGATATCTAAATATGCGTTTTACCTCCATAAGATGAGATTCTTTGGGATTTGCTTGTAATCTAGCACAAAGGCATGTAGAATACATAATATCCGGCCTACTAGCTGTTAAATATAGCAATGAACCTTCATCCCTCTATATGTTTTCAAATCTACTGCTTTTCCTTCCGGATCAGCAAATAGTTTGGTTCTTGAAGCCATGGGTGTTGTTATTGATGAACAGCTAGTCATATCAAATCTCTTTAACAGATCTTTCATATACTTAGCTTGATTTATAAAAATTCCATGGCTGAATTGTTTACTTTGCAATCCGAGGAAAAAATTAACTTCCCCCATCATGCTCATTTCAAATCTCTTTTTCATAGTGTTTGAAAATTCATTGCCATACTTAGGGTTCGTAGAGCCAAATATTATGTCATCGACATATATTTGTACCAATACATAATCATTTCCAATTTCCTTTTTAAACAGCGTGGTATCCGTTTTCCCTTTGACGTATCCTTCGTTTAGCAGATGTTCTGACAACTCGTCGTACCAAGCTCTCGGGGCTTATTTTAAACCATATAGAGCTTTGTCCAGAATGTAGATGTCATTGGGTCTTTTAGGATCTACAAAACCTTCAGGTTGACTGACATACACTTCCTCTTTCAGTTTGCCATTAAGGAAGACAGTCTTGACATCCATTTGATAAACCGTAAAATTTCTGTAGGAGGCGTAGGCTAGGAAAAGTCGAATTGCTTCTATCCTTGCTACAGGGGCGAAGGTCTCATCATAATCAATCCCTTCCTGTTGAGTATACCCCTTAGCCACTAGCCTTGCCTTATTCCTAACTACCACACCTTCAAAATCCTTTTTGTTTTTAAACACCCACTTCGTTCCGACAATTGACTTTCTTTCTGGTCGCGGAACTAGTCTCCAAACTTTGAGTCGGGCAAACTGGTTTAGCTCTTCTTGCATAGCTATAATCCAATCAGGATCAGCTAGAGCTTCCGACACTCGTGTGGGTCGAACATGCTTAAAAAGCTTGAGTGTTGACATATATTAGCTGTAGCAGATCTAGTTTGAACACTAGAGTTCAAACTCCCTATAATTTGTGTCTCCGGATGACTCTTCAGTCAAACAGGTTCGGGGGATTGAACCTGAATGTAGTCATTAATATTTTGAAGATTGTTTGAATTAATATCTTCTACAGATTGATCGTATCTTGGACTTTGTTCGATTGCAGGGATATTTGTAGCTTCAAACTCCGAGTTGTCAGAATTTGTAGTTTGTTGAACTGTAGACACACTAGGCGGCTCAGTTATTGACACAGCCTCTTGTTGAATATCCTACAAAACATTAAAGGAGTTATCATTGTTTTTAAACAAACTCAAACATAAAGTCCAAACTAATATCTTTTGCATGACTGAATGACACATCTGTTTTGTTAATTTTAAAAATTGGTTCTTTTGATGAGCTAGGTTTACTTATTAAAGAATTTAGATTTACCAAATCGTCAAACGTAACATTCATGCTTTCGACAATCATGTTAGTTCTCCGATTCAGAATTCTAAAAGCCTTTTTATCCATTGAGTAACCTAAAAGGACTCCTTCGTCAGCTTTCGAATCAAACTTGACAGTTTGTTCGATTCATTCAGCACAAAGCACCTATTACCAAATACATGAAAGTATTTGATATTAGGTACTACTCCATTACATAATTTGTAAGGAGTTTTATTGAAGCGACGATGTATTAAGGATCTGTTTTGGGTGTAGCATGTAGTGTTCACGGCTTCAGCCCAGTAGGATGGTGGTAGTTTCGAGTATTGTAACATTGTTCTGGCAGCTTCAACCAATGTTCTGTTTTTCCTTTCAACTACTACATTCTGTTCCAGAGTATATGCTGCCAAGAACTGATGAGTAATTCCCTCCGAGTCTAAGTAAGATTCTAATGTTTTGTTTTTGAACTCTATCCCATTGTTAGTTCGAATTCTCTTCACCGGTTGTCCGTTTTGAGTCTTGTTTTTCTTCAGAAACAGAATCACTTGTTGTGGTACTTCGCTCTTGTGACTCACAAACCGGACCCATGTGTACCGGGAATAATCATCCACCATCACCAGAATATATTTCTTCGCGTTTCTGGACTGGACTTTCATTGGTCCACAGAGGTCCATGTGGATCAGCTGTAAAGGTACGGTAGTTGAAGATATCTCACTCACTTTATGTGAACTCTCTTCATTTTTCCCGCTTCGCAGTCCTTACACAGATGATCTTTTTCAAATTTGAGCTTCGGTAGACCTCTGACCAAATTACCATTCACCAGCTTGTTTATATTTTTGAAATTTAAATGCAACAACTTGCGATGCCATGACCAGTTTAGATCTGATGATGCTTTTGACAGCAGGCATACTGGTGTGCCGGAACCTTTCTCAGACAAGTCAATTGTATACAAATTTGACTTTTTGTTGCCACCCAAAATTTTTGCTCCATCTTCTGTTCTTAACGAACATAAGCTTTTCTTGAAAACGACCTTCATTCCATTATCGCAGAATTGTCCTATACTAAACAGATTATGGCCTAAGCCTTCCACATAGGACACCTTTTCTATCTTCAGATTACTAGTTTCTATTACCCCATGGCCTAAAATCGATGAAACTTGGTCATTCCCAAACTTTACATTTCCTGTGTACTTTCTCACAAAGTGTTTGAGAAGACTTTGTTACCCGTCATGTGTTTTGTGCAGCCAGAGTCCATGTACCAAAGATGATCCTTCTGCACATGGAAAAGAAACTAGTTTGATCTTTTGTGTTAGATGCTTCAGATGTTTTAACAAGATTCACACTTTCTTTGTTAACCTCTTTCTTTATAATCCATTTCTCAGTTGAAGATTTTCTTTTATTATGTGTCTGAGTTGATTTAACCACTGGTGAAAACTGCTTGGCTTTCTCAACATACATGCTTTTCACTTTGGGTTGGTATGAAAAATTTGTATTCATCATTTGTTTTTAGTTCTTCTTTGAATTTGGTATAACCGATGAATATGAAGCAGCTTTCGTGTAGGTTTTCGATTTTCATTCATTATATTCAGATGTTCTCTTCACTGTCCTGGCTGGACTGGTATCTTTCTATTAGCATACCTTTTTAACAATCCAGCTCTTTGATGTTTGTGAATACATTGGTGAATGATGAATCCATTCTTGTTTAGAAACCAAAACATAATTTTATCGTCATTGGGATTCTTCCAGTTTCTATTCGATTTTAATCCTCTTTTCATTCTATTTTGATGATACTCACACTTGAACTCACAATGTCCTTCAGGACAACCAACTCCAGCACAACTAATCTTGTTATCAGTTATTTTTGCTTTTGAGTTTTCAGTTTTGATTTTCCAAGTAAAAAGTGATTCACAATTCTTATTGCAGTATGATTTATGAATGTTACAAAACGGTTTAACTTTGTTCTTGGAAACTGAATTGATTACATGCACTTTCTTTTTCTCTTTTTCTTTAAGATCTTCCTTTGGAATCCACTTCATTTGAGCCTTTGTCGTCTCTCTATTCTTCACACCTTTGGTGATTGCTTTCTTCACTCTTTTGCTTGAAACTTCATTCCCTTTTGACTGATCTGATTTTATTTCAGAAAAAGAAGGTTTGTTAGAGACATGAACTGGTTTAACAGTTTTTGAATCATGCACAGTTGATGACTTTTTAATTTTCAGCATTTTAGGAATTTGTTTTCGATGATGATCCTTCCTCTGTAACACTGTTGGGATCACAGAATTTATTGCATTTATGTGACATAAATTCCCTACACGCCTTTGGACACTGAGGATACACAATATCCAGATATCTATCCAATTCAGTTAGCAGGCGTTCCACTTTCTCTTCAAGCATTCTTCTTTCAATTCCATATGAAATAAATTGAGGAATTAGGTATTGTGCAATATCAGAATTGTTAACTTTTTCTTCAGTTATTTCAATCTTAATTTCAGATGCAGCGGAATTTAACTTCGTGTTAAGATTGAAGATTGTTTCTTTTAGTACACAATTTTCCACTTCAAATTGAATTTTCTGATTGATGCATGCTACCTCAAGCAATTCATGCCTTCTATGCAGTTCCATATGTGGAATATAAACTCTTGCAGTTCCATTGTTTCCTTCTTCAACAACTTTCTTCACCTCAGGTGGGATTGGAATGAAGCCCTCTTCTGAGGAACAACCACCACTCTTCTCACCATCTACGTATGACGCATTCAATACATCATAATTAAGTGAATTTTGCAATTTGGTTGTTGTTTTTCTTTTCAGTTCTTCTTCTTGTTTGATTTCTTCCTCTTCCACAAACACCATCTTGGATGTCCAACCTTGATTCATTCTTTCAAGTTTGTACAATTGTGTGCAATTAATCCTTGAGAAAAAGTTGTTTTCGTCATACCCTAAACCTTTATATCTATTCTTCATGCTTGGTTCAAGGTTTTTAAAGATACTGTGGTGAGTAGTGACTTGCTTTTTAACTCTTTCCTCAAGATGTTGAAATTTTTCATCGATGTTCTTTTTCTCTCTCATTATTAAATTAAGATTTATTTCTGCAGACAATTTTGCTGCATTTAAGTCATGCACTTTTAATTCTATTTCTTTTTGTAACTTGTTGAGTGCATTTTCTTTGTCTGTTATTTCCTGTTGAATTTGTACTATTTTTGAAGATTGAGTTGTTAGTTCGACTTCACTTTTTGTTGCTTGTTCCATTTTTAGACTTAAATTCTTTTCATGCAGCTTCTGGTTCTTGTTCGTGAGTGATTGATTCTGTGAAGTTAAGAGCTCCACCTATTGCATAAGAGTTAGTATATACTCAGTAGGAAATTTAGAGTCATCAGTCAATACCTTCTCTTCATTCTCTTGTTGATCAGCAGTAGATGGGTTAGTGCCTTCAGTAGCAACCTTAGCTTCAATCTCTTCTTCTTCTTCATACTCACTTTCGATATCTGACTCATCAAATCTGGCCATGAATCCTGAGTCATCTCCCATTATTTCATCTTCGCTTTCCCCATCAGTTTCCTCGAACTTACACTCTTCTACCTCAGCCATTAAAACAAACTGGGCGTGGACATTAGGATCTTCATCACTGTTGTCAGTGTCAGATAGGAATTGATCCTCTTCAGCAAGTAATGTCCTCCCACTGTTTCTCTACTTGATGAGTTTGAGTTTAGTCTTATAGTATTCAGAGTCCTTGACCTTGGGCTTTTTGCAATCTTTAATGAAATGCCCAGTGCCGCCACAGTTGTAGTACTTGCGTTCCTAGGCAGTTTCTACTTTGCGTTCATACCTCCTTTCAAGCCTCTGACCATCCTTCTTTTGGAATTGGTCATCTCTCCTTCTAGAACCAGAAGTCAACCTTTTTCTGTTGTTCGTTTTGTTCTTTAGAAACTTGTTTTGCATCATGTTAGTTAAATAGGCCATAGCCTCCATGATTTTCTCATTATCAACCACACTCTCTTCCTCCGAATCTGAAGATTCTGTCTCTTGAACTTGTTTCATCTTGACAGATTTTGTTGAGCTCTTTACCCTTTTCTCATTAACCACCAAGGCCAGTGGATCTACGGTTTCTTTTAGTGTTCCCAGACCAACATCATCCTGATATTGGTTTAGTTCCTCAAAAATCATATGGTGAGTAACTTTGTTGAGGTTCTTTTGGTTCATCTGTCTGTAGATAGCCACTTGGGATCTCCATTCAGTCCCTAGAGAATTTAGAAACCTTGTATTCTTTGTGAGATTAGAGTAATCATCAAGCTTCTAGTTTCTATGGTTATTGAGCAATTTACAGTAGCAACTATAAGTTTCAATAAGTGCTTCTCCATCTCTAGCTTTGAAATGATCAAAGGAGTTAACCAGTGTAGTTTCTTTGATCCAGACCCCAGACTTAGTGCCTTCCATTTGGCTCTTTATCTCATCCCAAATCTCCTTAGCAGTGTTCAGACCATTTACTTTAATGTAGAATTCTGAAAAAAGTCCATGTTTCAGATAATATTTTGCTTTACGATCTGCTGTGGCTCTGTGCTTTTCTTCAGCTGTATACTCAGATGGCAGCTTTTCCCTGTGGATTTCATCCAAGGGTGGATTATGGTGAGGGTTTGCTTCTTGATCAATTCGGAAGATACCATTACCTTCTAATATACTTTTCTTCATCTCCTCACCATATTGCTCGTTGTTATCAATAAAATCCATGAAACGAACTTTCCAGACATGGTACTCTCCTCTGTACAAGACAGGTGACTTAGTGTCTGATCCAAAGGAAAGGGTTTCACTGTATGTACTCATTCTTGCTTTAGGATCTTTTCTCTGTAAGACATTTGATTGAATAATCCTTGTTTCAACACAAATCCGATACTTACTAAGTCTCTCAAATCCGAGAATTCAAAATCCGATATTTCAAATCCGATGATTTGAAATCCGAAACAATTGGAAATCCGATTGCTTGACAATCCGAGTTGGAAATCCGATTGAAAATCCGAGTTAGAAATCCAGTTAATTCAAATTCCGATAATTTGAATTCCGATTGTAGGAATCCGTCAACTTCAAAATCCGACAATACTGGAAATCCAATTGTTCAAATCCGAGATTTTCCAAATTCCGATTCTTTGGAAATCTGTTTGATGTGAATCCGATCAAATTTCAATTCTTCGAAATCCGATTGAAAATCCGATAGTTTCCAAAATCCGATGATTTGGAAATCCGAAACTCAAAACCAAGTGAGCAAATCCGGAACTTAAAATCCGATAGCAATCAATCTAATCAAACCGATAGTAGCTTATACCAAACAAACTCCAAATCCGCAACTCAAAATCCTTGGTAAACCCAAAATCCGCAACCCCAAATCCGAATGTCAAAATCCGACACTTAGAAAAGTATCGGAATCTGATAGAAATCTTCGGATTTGCAAAATCCGATTGTTCTTGAGTGTAAATCCGATAGTTCTTGCACAGTTGAAACCGCCAACTTCTAAATTTCAAATTCCTTTGAATTTTGATCAAATTAGTGAATTTCTTCTTCCACAAGGATCGTAGACAAGCGAATTATAGTTTAAAATCAACTTTACAGCCAAAATCAACCTCTAGAATACATTTTCGATCAAATTTTTATCAAAACCGAAAAATACAAAAATTTCAATTCAGTACAAACTGTTGTAAAATCGATCGCGGACTTACACAGACTTACTCCAATGTTGATTGCGAGTCTTATAGGCTACTAATCCTCCATTTTCATTGTCGAATTGATAGAAATCAGATTTCACCCAAAAGTCGACCAAAAACCTTCAAATCCGATAATTTGCTTTGAATTGTTACTGTTTTCTCTCGAATTCTTCAATCAAGAACCTTATCTTAGCAAAGATTAGGCTCAGATACCAATTGTAGAACAAATAACGAGTACAAGTATAGAATCAAGATGAGAGAATATGTAGAAAACCTTTAAGTGTGTGTATTCTATTTCAATATGTGTCAAAGGTTACATTGATAGAAGGCTAAAGATACTATTTATACTAGGTACAAAATTAGCCATAAAAACACTAAATTGTATCTAGACAATAAACACAAATATAGTTCTAACAGATTCAGAATTCTAAAAGCCTTTTTGTCCATTGAATAACCTAAAAATACTCCTTCGTCAGCTTTCGAATCAAACTTTGACAGTTTGTTCGATTCATTCAGTACAAAGCACCTGTTACCAAATACATGAAAGTATTTGATATTAGGCACTACTCCATTACATAATTCATATGGAGTTTTATTGAAGCGACGATGTATTAAAGATCTATTTTGGGTGTTGCATGCAGTGTTCACGGCTTCAGCCCAGTAAGATGGTGGCAGCTTCGAGTACTGTAACATCGTTCAGGCAGCTTCAACCAGGGTTCTGTTTTTCCTTTCCACTACTCCATTCTGTTCTGGAGTATATGCTGCCGAGAACTGATGTGTTATTCCTTCAGAGTCTAAGTAAGAGTCACGCGTTCTGTTTTTGAACTCTGTCCCATTATCAGTTCTAATGCTCTTCACCGGTTGTCCGTTCTGAGTGTTGTGTTTCTTCAGAAAAAAAATCACTTGTTAAGGTACTTCACTCTTGTGACTCACAAACCGGACCCATGTATACCGGGAGTAATCATTCACCATCACAAGGATGTATCTCTTTACGCTTCTGGACTAAACTTTCATTGGTCCACAGAGGTCCATGTGGATCAACTTCAAAGGTGCGGTAGTTGAAGAAATCTGACTAACTTTGAGTGGTACTCTCTTCATTTTACCTACTTCACAATCCTTTTCACATATGATCTTTTTCAAATTTCAGCTTTAGTAGACCTCTGACCAAATTTCCATTCACCAGTTTGTTCATATTCTTGAAATTTAGATGCGACAACTTGCGATGCCATGAACAATTTAAATCTGATGAAGCTTTTGACAGTAGGCATACTGGTGTGCCGGAACCTTTCTCAGACAAGTCAATTGTATACAAATTTGACTTTCTATTGCCACCCAAAATCTCAGCTCCGTCGTCTGTTCTTAGAGAACATGAGCTCTTCTTAAAAACAACCTCCATTCCTTTATCACAAAACTGTCATATGCTAAACAAATTATGCCCTAAGCCTTCAACATAGGACACTTTTTCAATCTTTAAATTGCCAGTCTCTATAACTCCATGGCCGAGAATCGGAGAAACTTGGTCGTTCCCAAACTTAACATTTCCCGTGTACTTACTCAAAAAATGTTTGAGAAGACCTTTGTTACCCGTCATATGCTTCGTGCAGCCAGAGTCTATGTACCAGAGATGATCCTTCTGCACATGGAAAAGAAACTTGATTGATCTTTTCTGTTAGAGACTTCAGTTGTTGTATCAAGATTTGATCTTTTCACAATCCATTTTTCAGTCGAAATTGTTCTTTTGTTAAGTGACAGAGTTGTTTTATCATTCTTTTGTTTATTTACAGGAGTAAACAGCTTTGCTTTTTCCACATTCATGGTTTTCACATTTGATTTGTTTGACACAGGTGTATTCATCATTTGTCTTTGATATTTCTGTGATTTTGGTGTCATTGATGAATAAGAATCAACTTTCATTGAAACCCGTTTGGTTGGTGTGAATTTGTTTTGTCGAATTTGTTTCAATGAAGTTGTTGCAAGTTTTTGATTTGCGTTCATTATTTTGAGATGTTCCTTCCATTATCCTGGTCGGACTGGTATCTTTCTATTTGCATACCTTTTCAAAAATCTCATTCATTGATATTTGTGAATCCATTGATGAATTATGAATCCATTTTTATTGACAAACCAGAATAGAATTTTATCTTCATTAGGATTTTTCCTGTTTTTCTTTGAATTCAATCCTTTCTTCATCCAAGCTTAATGATAATCACATTTTAATTCACAATGACCTTCAGCACATCCATCTCCAGCACAAAACATGTTTTCCTTAGAAATTTTTGTTTTTGAAATTTCATTTTTGATTTTCCAGGCAAACAAAGATTCACACTTTTTTATTACAATACGACTTATGAATATTACAAAAAGGTTTCACTTTGTCTTTTGATACAGATTTTTCAGTCTTCACTTCTTTGTCTTTCAATCTGTCCTTTTCTATCCACCTCATCTGAGCCGTTGTTGCTCTACCAATCTTCACATTTGATTTGATTGTATCCTTCACATTTTTGCTTGACCCTCCTTTTCATGTTTGTTCATCTGATTTAAATTTAGAAAAGGGAGTTTTGTCAGTGACATGAAGTGGTTTAATATTCTTGGAAACATGTGGAGATGATGATTTTTTGATTTTAACATTCAGCATTTTAGGAACTTGTTTTGTTCCTGATGATGATCCTTTCTCACGAATGCTGTTGGGATCACAGAATTGATTACACTTGTGTGACATGAATTCCTCCATGATTTTGGACATTGAGGATATACAATATCAAGATATTGGTCCAACCCAGTTAACAACCTTTCAATTTTCTCTTCTTGCATCAAACTTTCAATTGCATTTGAGACAAATTGTGGTATTAAGAATTGTGCAAAATCAGAATTATTTATTTCTTCTTCACTCATTTCAATCTTAATCTTAGTTGCAGCGAAAGTTAACTTTTTGTTCAGATTAAAGATTGTTTCTTTTAGAATAAGATTTTTTACTTCAAATTGTATTTTCTGATCTATGCACGCCAATTCAAACAGTTCCTATCTTTTCTGCAATTCCATGTGTGGAATGTAAATTCTTGTAGTTGGCTTTTCTTCTTCAACAATTTTCTTTACTTCTGGTGGGTGAGGAATGAAGCACTCTTTAGAAGAACAAATATCACTTTTCTTAGCATCTGCATATGACGCATTGAGTTCATCATAATTGAGTGAGTTTTGCATTTTTGTTGTGGTTTTTCTTTTTAGTTCTTCTTCCTGTTTTATTTCCAATTTTCCCACAAACACCATTTTGGATGTCCATCCCTGATTCATTCTCTCAAGTTGATATAGTTGCGTGCAATTTATCTTAGAGAAGAATTTGGTTTCGTCATAACCTAAACCTTTATATCTTTTCTTAACATCGGGTTGAATGTTTTTAAAGATTGTGTGACGAGTTGTGACTTGCTTCTTTACTATTTCCTCAATGTTTTGTACCTTAACATCAAGTTTCTTTTTCTCTTTCATGATTAAATTAAGATTAATTTCCGCAGACAATTTTGCTATATTTAAATCATGCACCTTTTAGTTCTGTTTCTTTTTGCAATTTGATGAGTTCTGCTTCTTTGTCTTTTATATCCTGTTGAAGTTGTACTATTTTTTATGTTTAATTTGATTGTTCAACTTCAGTTTTAGATGCTTGTTCCATTTTCAAATTTAAGTTCTTCTGTTGCAGCTTTTGATTCTTGGATGTTAAGAGCTCCACCTGTTGCATGAGAGTTAGTATATAATCAGTAGGAAAATCAGAATCATCAGTCATTAGCTTCTCTCCAATATCTTGTTGATCAGCAACAATTGGGTTTGTCCTTTCAGTAGCAACCTCAGCTTCTATTTCTTCTTCTTCTTCATATTCACTTTCAATATCTGATTCATCAAATCTTGCCATGAATCCAGAATCAGCTCCCACAATTTCATCTTCACTTTCACCGTCAGTTTCCTCGAACTCAAATTCTTCTACCTCAGCCATCAAGACAAACTGGGCATGAAGATTAGGATCTTCATCACTATTGTCTGTGTCAGAAAGAAATTGATCCTATTTAGCAAGCAATGCCTTCCCATTGTTTCTCTGCTTAACCAGGTTGAGTTTAGCCTTGTAGTACTCTGAATCTTTGACCTTGGGCTTTTTGCAGTCCTTTATGAAATGCCCAGTGCCACCACAGTTGTAGCACTTTTGTTCCTGGGCAGTTTCAACTTTACACTCATATCTCCTTTCCAGTCTTTGACCATCCTTCTTCTGGAATTGGTCTTCTCTCCGTCTAGATCCAGAGGTGAAACTCAGTCTGTTGTTTGTGTTGTTCTTAATGAACTTGTTCTGCATCATGTTTGTGAGATAGGCCATAGCCTCCATGATTTTGTCATTATCAACTTGAGTTTCTTCTTCTGAATCTGAACTTTATGTCTCTTGAATTTGTTTTAGTTTGACTGATTTTGAGGAACTTTTGACCCTCTTTTCATTCACCACCAAAGCCAATGGATCTACAGTTTCCTTCTGTGCACCCAGACCAACATCATCTTGATATTGGTTCAGTTCCTCGAATATCATATGATAGGTTACTTTATTGAGGTTTTTCTGGTTCACCTGTCTGTAGATGGCCACTTGTGACTTCCATTCTGGCCCAAGAGAGTTAAGAAACCTTGTGTTCTTTGTTAGATTAGAATAATCATCCAACTTCTGGTTTCTCAAATCATTCAGCAGTTACAGTATCTACTGTAGGTTTCAATTAATGCTTCACCCTCTCTAGCTTTAAAGTGGTCAAAAGAGTTGACCAAAGTTGTCTCTTTAATCCAGACTCCAGATCCAGTGCCTTCCATCTAGCTTTTAATCTCATCCCATATTTCTTTAGCTATGTTTAGGCCATTAACCTTAATATAGAATTCTAATGAAAGACCCTGTTTCAAATAATATTTTGCCTTTCGATCTGCAGTGGCCCTGTGCTTTTATTCGCTTGGAAGCTTTTCCCTATGTATTTCATCTAATGGTGGATTATGGTTAAGGTTAGCTTCTTGATCAATTCTGAAAATTCCATTTCCTTCAAGTATACTCTTCTTCGTATCTTCACCATACTGCTCATGGTTATCAATGAAATCCATGAATCGTCCCTTCCAGACATGATACTCACCTCTGTACAAGACTAGTGATTTAGTGTCAAAACCAAATGAAAGGGTTTCACTGTATGTACTCGTTTATGCTTTAGGATCTTTTATTTGAAAGATATTGATTGAAGAATCCGTTAGTTTTGAAATCCGAATGCTTGACGCCTTGGAAATCCGATAGTCTTGGAAATCTGATTGCTTCAAATTTCGACAATTTGAATTCCGATTGAAGTGGAAATCCGATAGTCTTGGAAATCCAATTACTTCAAATTCCGATGTTTGAAAATCCGATTAATGTGAAAATCCGAGATCTTTCAAATTCCGACAATCTTGGAAATCTGTAAGTAATCAAATCCGAGAACTTCCAAATTTCGATGATTTGGAAATCCGATGTGTAAATCCGAGAACTTCTAAAATCCTTTGAAAATCCGTAAATCAAAATCCGGAATTCAAATATTCTTTAAATCCGATACTCAAATCCGCCAACCAAATCCGAGTAAGCAAATCCGCAAAATCCAATAGCAATCAATTCAACCAAATCCCGACTCAAAACCGTTGTAAATCCAAATCCGCAACTCCAATTCTGATCCCTAAATCCGACACTTAGAAAAATGTCGGAATCCGATAGAAATCTTCGGATTTTAACAAATCCGATAGTTCTTGAGACGAAATCCGCAAGTTCCTTCACAGTGCAATCCGCCAACTTCCAAGATTCAAAATCCTTCGAATTTTGACCAAATTCAAAAAAAATTCTTTCCAATAGCTTCGTACACTAGTGAATTACACTTTAGAATCAACTTTACAACAAAAATCAGACAAGAGATCGCCAGAAGAGTTAATAGGGCCGGAAATTGTTCAAGAGACGACCTACAAGATCTTTCAAATCAAGGAAAGACTTAAGACTGCAAGAGATCGCCAAAAGAGTTACGTCGATAATCGGCGGAAACCCTTAGAGTTTAGTATCGGTGATGAGTACTACTGAAGGTATCACCATGGAAAGGTGTAGTGCGCTTTGGAGTGAAAGGAAAATTATCACCAAGGTACATGGGACCTTTCGAGATCATCGAACGTATCGGTCCAGCGGCTTACAAGTTAATACTACCACAAGAACTCAGTGGGATACATGATACTTTTCATGTATCCAGTCTGAAGAAATGCTTGGCAAATGTGGACCTGCATAACTGTTAGAGGAAATCAAGATAGACTCAACTTTGCGTTTTATTGAGGAACCGGTAGAAATCCTAAACCGGGAGGTCAAGCGTCTAAAAAGGAGTAAAATCTCGATAGTCAAGGTCCGATGGAACTCGAAACAAGGACCAGAGTTTACTTGGGAACGGGAGAACCACATGAAGTCCAAATACCCACACCTACTCGACCTAATAAGCTCTAGTAGAAGAATGAACTGAAATTGCGAGACGAAATTCTTTCAACTGGGGAATGTTGTGACATCCGTCACCAGAGCAGGTTAGCCAGTTTAGACTTTCAACTTATTTTTATGTTTCATGCGTTTGAATTCTCTCAGAAACCCTAAAAATCCAAATGAGTGATAAGTATTAGAATATATACTCTTTCCACGCACTATTCAAACCATGACACTTAGATAATTCCATAGTTACATGCCTAAAGTGTGAAACAGATTCGTTACATGCACATCAAGGGTGACACAAGTTCAAATATTAAATTGAGCTCAGGAGAATAAGAGTGCAAGTCTTGGAACATTTGCTATAAGTACATGAACTCTATTAGGATTCGAGGAATTTTTAAAGAAGTATAGTGCACTAACAAGCAACCGTATAACATCGAAACTAAAGTAGTAATAATAATAACACAACAAATAAGTTGACATTTCAAACCAAAGTAATAAAACTCTAGAACAAACTCTTAAGACATAATAACACTAACTAATAACATAAAATGTAACACATGGCAAGGTTAAGTGCATCACTTGCGCTTCAACTCAAAGGAATAAAACAAATAATATATAAGAAAAGTGAAAAAAATCGGCCAAATGGGGGAAAAGGGAAGAGTAATTTCAAATTTTAAAACACAACCAAAAATAACTTGATACCATCTTAAATGCCTAGAACTATTTCATAATCACTTCATCTCCATCCTCTCTCTCAGAATCGGCCATACCCCCCTCTTCTCTTTGAATTTTTCTTCAAAGCACAAGGAATCAAGCAAGAAATCAAGAAGCTAACATAAGCAACAAACAAGAACCAAGGAGAGAACATAAGGAATTCGGGTGTTGAGGCAAGAACTACAAATCTCTACTCCTAAATCAAGTTTGTTTCACTCTTAGTCATAACAAAATCTGACTTCTATGAACCCCCATGTTCGATTTTTGAAGAACTTGGAATCTTGAAGATCCAAACTCACAATGGGCAAACCGGTAATCAATCAATCCTTCTTATCGTCTCTCTACATCTTCTTTCTCTTTATGTATTCTATTGAAAACCCTAAGGGATGGATATAAAAGAAAAAAAATGTAAGAAACGATACAAACATATATAGAGAAACGATTTTGAGGAACAATAAGTAAAACACAATCAAAAGGCTAAAACTTGTTACTAAAAGATGAGGAACATAAAATCTAGAATCTGACAGAAACTTTGAGTCGTGTTTAAAAGGTCATAACTTGGGTAATTCGTGGACTTTTATCTCGTATTTTAATCCTAAATAGAATTACTTTGAGTCTAATTTCTACTCCAATTGGTCTCATCTTAAAATGATATCGTTTGACTATCCAAGCAAATCAAAACATTTTGGTGCGCAAATCTGAATTTTTGGGACAGAAGCATAGGTAACTTACCCGCACTATAAAACCCTTCTTTTGATAAATAAAACCATGAGATTCATACAAGACAAAACTTTACGTGTCTATAGAGTTCTGTAAAAATTTTAGAAATTAATTCAGTCGTTTACTATTTTAAATAGAAATAAACTTTCTGCCGGGTAAAACAGTGGTATTTTCGGTTTAGTTGATTATCACGAATTTATTTTAATATAAAAGTAAAAGAATAAATTCTGGAAAAATTAGGGTTTCATCTAGAGACATGGTAGTACATCTCATAAAAATTTAGGAATTTAACTAGGTTATTTAGAAGGGTAAAAAAAATACGAAATATGACTACAAATTCTGCCAGAAAACTACTTGAATCCTAAAAGGTATTTCTAAAAGCATTAAAATAAAATAATGGAATTTATAACAAATCTAAGTGATAATACAAGTATACCTTACATAAGAAAGGCATTATTCGAATTATTGGATACAATACAATAGCAATCTACCAAATCTAGATTACTACCTAAGAGTTTCACACCATAGGAACTAATGTCACGACTTTGAGCGGGATACATCTCACTAGCTACTACCAACACTCAAGGTGAGTACTTGTGGCCCCTTTTTGCATGTTTTCTTGGGGGAAAATGACACTCAATAAACGGCTTTATTTCTCATGCCGTGAATTGAAATTCTTTTTGACAACATGGATTATGTGCTACATGCTTGTGTGAACCCGATGATGGGTTAAGCCAATTGAATGTGTGAACCCGATGATGGGTTAAGCCAATTGAATTCCAATATTCCTATTTAGCCAACTTAGTGCTCCAGCTGGTAGGCCTCGTTAGATGACAAATTCCTATTGGACATTGTGGTCCGATTATCATTATTCCTATTGGACATTGTGGTCCGGTTATCATTATTCTTATTGGACATTGTGGTCCGGTTATCATTATTTCTATTGCGAGTATGTGTTACACTATATCCATTGTCAAACTATTGTATACACGGAAAATCCATTATTTTGTTTAAACCTGCGAGATCACCAACCTTTGTGTTGACATTTTTAGAGTGTTCATTTTCAGGTAATACTAACGCTAACGCTTAAGGAGCCTAGAAGACTCTAGACGGACTTTAGCGTGACTCATAGTGAGAACCAAACTATTACTATTATTTTGTGATGTGAGTGTTTGTTGATACTTCGAATTATTATTTGGTTTTGGGCTTGTTGCCCTTATACCTGACCCGGGTTGTGGGGTTTACTTTCGTACGTTCATTTATTTCGTTGGATGTCTATGTTGCCGTGGAACCGACTTAACACGGCACAAGTCTCCTCTTGTGTCGGGAAAACATCGTAACACGTTGGATTAATTGCATTTAGTGAATTTCTCTATATTATATCAATGTGTTATGACGATCCTCTCCGCCACACTTCGCGTTTCCGCATTAACGGGGTGTGACATATCTAGACCACAAACATAAAATATAGTTCTAACAAAATCTCTTCTGATGCACTTTTTCCCCAAGCCAATTACCTACCTAATCAATTAAACAATGCCTATTTCATCCCAGACATAACCAAAATCGAATATCGAATAATAACCAAACTCATTTCTTCACATCCACTAAACCATAAATTCACCTTTAACCCACTTGAAGCTGAACCACATGTCCTAGAAGTTTATGTACAACAGTTGTGGGATTCACTATCTTTGATGGAAAGTGAGCAAGGAAACCCGATGATCTCAGGGAGAATCGATCAACTAGAATTTGAGATGGGTGTCGAAAGTATTAGACGCATTCTTCGACTACCTAAACAGAACACCTACCCATCCAAACCTGATTTTGATCCAATTCCTTCAGATAAACAAATATTACCGCATGTGATGGATCTTGGCTGGAATGGAGATGAACTTACTGGGATGTCTAAGTTCAAACGATCTGGTTTGGTTCCGCAATGGCAGACACTATACGCCATTATAATGCGTTGCTTAACAAGTGTTACTAAAGGGATAGATAGCGCGAATGCTTTCGCTTTGAAAGTATTAGTTGGAATGGCTAAGCATTTTCATTTTGATTATGTAGAATTGGTCTTTGTTGAAATTTCAAAGGTGGTTAGGGAGAAGGTGATTCCAGGCAAAAGGCGCAATTTCCTGCCGTTTCCGCGGTTCTTAACGATGATTGTTCAGAGGTTGATGGCCAGAGATATTGAAATCACTAGGTGTAATGATGAGCCAGCTCCGCAAATCCAAATGATGATCAAATTGTATAAAATACCGGCGATGCCTAATGTTAATGTCTTTGTGATGCCGGTTGAACTGGTTCAGTTGCTAGATATTGAAAGTGAAAGCGTCCAGCGATATGTAAGGGAAAATAATCTTTTTCTTATGGATCGGCAAGAGCCTGCCATTCTACCCCAAGAACGCCAGGTCCCAAGAGTAGTGATACTAGGAGTCAGTCTTCTGTGGGAGAAGCTGACAGGGATGTGCTTACTGAAAAAATTAATGAGAGGGGTGGAGAAGTTGGTGAAGGTGGTGAGACTAGTGAGTGAGTTACCGTGGACGTTTCTGATATTGTTAAGCAAGTTATTCAATCTGTTGATAGTTCTCAATCAAGCGAAACCGATTCATTTCAAAGAGACATAGATAAAATGTTTAAGCAAAATGAGGAGGCCGAGGAGGAGTTAGGTCCTGATGGTCAGAAAATACATCCAATTTTTACTTCATATGATGACCAAATGATGGACTTTCAGTTTGATTTTGAAAGTATTGACACTCAAGAGCTTTATGAAAATGTTAGTGTGCTAAACGTAGAAGAAGGCGTTGAGAGGCAAAAACAAAGTAAGGGAGAGAGAGAGAGGTGAGAAAAGAAACAAGGAGGGCACAGGGTTCCCCAACCACTATAAGCCGGAAAACCACAACTACTGTTTGTCTTATTCCTAACATTGAAAAAGACTCTGGCATCCCACCAGAGCATGCACAAACCCCACCCAGCCACTCAGTATTCTCTCAAAAGAATATTGTTTCATAGCACGGAGAATTAGCACATGATCTATCGGTTCCTCATTCGGAGGGTACTGGTATTGAAATAAGTGTCACACAACTCCATGTCACGCCTTTTCTTTCAACGCACATTGAAAACCATCAACAAATTGTTGATTTTCTTTCAAAACACAAGCAGGCACTAGAAGCTCTTAGCAGTCTATTCCAAGATAGACCTGCCGGAACTACCATAGGTGAAGCCCTAACAGGCCATATCTAAATATTGGTAGGAAGTCCCGTCACAGTCACCACAACTCTAGCTGTGAATTTGGGTGGCCCTTCAACTTCTGAATTCGTTTCAGAAGGTGTTGGTGCTTCAACGGGTAATCTAAGTGATCCCGAAAAGGTTACCCAAACTGAAACAGAATCGGCTACGGAATTTGTTTCCAAGGCTGATTTTGAAGTTGCACTTGAACACTTACATGTCAGAATCAATGATTTGAGTTTTAGAATGTTGATACTCCAAATGTTGAGGATGAGGATCTGACACTAGCACTGTGGCTAAGCAAACAGACGGTTGAAAAGCCGGAATCTGATTTAGAGAAGTATAATTTGGAAAGTTTGTTGAAAGTGAACAAAGAAGTTACAGAACAGTTTCCGCCATCTCCTGGTAAGTTCAGAACGACTCCAGCTAATATCATCAAGCAACAAAGAAAAGAAACTCAAATACATGAAATACCTAACGAATCTGATTGGGAAATTCCTTTGATTGCACAAATAGATCCGGTTCACACTGGGTCTTTGCCAAATGTTAGAAAGAGTTATGTGTTGACCAGAGAGGCCTTGAAAAAGAAAGTCAAAAACTAGAGATACCAAGACATACATGTGGCCTTTCTGGAGGAGAAATTCGTCAACATCTACACAGAACAGATTGAGGAAATGCTTGATATCAACTTGATGGGTGCTAAAAATATGAATGAAGCTAGAATGAAACTATTTCTCAGCATGCACACTGCAAAGAAAGGGTATGTTGAATCAGCACATCAGATCATCAAGCTCAATTATGTCTCAATTCAAAGACTTCTATTCATTGATATGATCAGCTTTCTTGTCACAAGGTCGGATCTAAAAAGTTATACTATTGGGCATGTAGACCTGAAATTCTTAAGCCTTGGTGACGTAAATTTCCTGATTGAACAGCTTGAAACTAAATTAGAAAAAATGTGGAGGAATCTGCAGGATATCAAAAGCTATGTGAGTTCATGAGATATAGAAGCAAAAGGGAAGAGGAGACTGATCTACAGTTGGGAGCAGAAGCTGATAAAGGAAAAATCAATATACTTAAACCAAAGACAAATCATTCAAAGCTCGACCAACTGGAGATGTTTCAAGTGATATGGAGTTGTGATGATGAGTTCGAAAGAGATGAGGGGATTGTTCTATTCAACAGCAAAAATGACAAATTCTTTTTAAGGTTTGATGAGGTGAACACGTACTCAGACGGTTCATTAAAGATTTGGTCCATCAAGATAAAAGAGTACAACATGAGCTTAAAAGAAAACATTGATCAAGTACCAAGAGTCAGACTAACAGAAGTGATTAAACTGTTCGAAGCCAAGCGTGATGAAAGGAAAATGATTAGACATTGGCAAAGAAAGATTGGACAGAGAAACACAGACTAGACACAAACAAGGGGGAGATTGTTAGAAATAAACTTTGTGTTTGTGGTCTAGTTAGATTTTGTGCTTAATTAGTTAATATTGTACTTAGAAGGTTACCATTAGGGATATGTATATAAGGTAACCTTAGGCTTCATTTCTTGTAACTCTTGCATATTATCAAATATATCAACACACATTAAGGTGTATTTGGCTATTTGCTCTCATCTTGAATCTTGATTGTACTCGTTTTTGCTCCTACAAATTCGAAGTGGCTTATTTCGAATTCGAAATACTTGGATCCGCTCGAAGTCGTCTACTTGGACCAATTCCCGGATTTTCAGGGATGTGTTTGTAACTGAAAAGCTCGAAGTGAATAGTGGTGTAACTGACAAGCTCAAAGTCCAAATATAAACACTTTTTCATTTGAATTTTTCACCAAAATTGATTAAAACTTCAGATCTGAGCTGTTCTTCATGATCTTCAAGTGTTCTTCGCCCAAAATTTTAATTTCAATGAAAAACAATGAATGAGCCTTCGAAATTATTTCCTTGAACTCTCAATTTACATATTCTAATCAATATATAACTAATTCCATCTTACAAGTGATTTTTGATGAAATTTAAGGGCAAAAATTGCAAGACCAATTCACGAAAAACCTCTAAATTCCAATCTGATTTGATTCAAATCACACCATATTGAATTGTATTTGATTCTAATGATATTTTCGAATAGAATAGGACCAAAAATAATGATAGAATGATCAAACCTTCATCTTCGAATATGTAACAGTAAAATTCTTCGATTACAGCACAGTTCTTCTTGTAAATTCTGATTTTTGATGATTCAAACCTCAATCACAAGCCAACTTTGATCAAGTATGGCTCTGATACCAATTGCAAAGTCCAATTTGTATCAAGTATGGTGTAGAAAGATTGGGAGTAGAGAGAATACACACACGACACATTGGCTAATGCTTTCAATATATTGATAATAAAAGTGCAAAAGCTTCCAAGGCCTCTAGCCATATACCTATATATAGGCAAGGGCTAAGGCGAGGCTTTTTTACATTTAATTCTAATTTAATAGAGCTTTCCATACTTGGATCACGAGGTTTTATAAATGCATTTTAATATTTTATCTAGTTCTACCGTTTGTCAAAGTAGTGGTGAGTTGTGTGCAAGACTTCACCTGCCGACTACTAAGAACCTGACTACTCTTTTATTTGGATTTTTTAATATAATACATCAATGGACTTTTGGTTAATTCTTGGTTGTGAATTGTTTGTTTTGATTAGCTCTTTTTTTGGGTTAAGATGAGTGGAAGCATTCTCTGTAGAAATACAAAAACTTGCCATACTTGTATCACAAGGTTTTATAAATGAATTTTAATATTTTGTCTCATACTTGGTAGGTCAAACCGACCCAACCTAACCCAAATTTGGTATTATTATTCATGAAATCGCTTTTAGCTTAAGGATTAACTTTTCATAAGCTAGTTTGTTGTCACGGACTTGTTCCCTTAACAAGCTCGTGTGCGGCCTTAGCTCCTTTCTACTCCTCGCAGTAGGTAAGTCAGCCTTGACAGCGCCTTAGTGTGGTGTGTGCTAAGTGCTTGGCTAGAAGGAAATGTGGTAAAGGCAAGTGAGCACTTGAAGAAAGCTTATAAGCTTTTATTGAATGCTTGGAAACTTGGATGGATGCAAATGAACCACCTTGAGGGGTTTTTATACTTGCCCTCCTCCTCAATGGATGATCTAGATCCATTTGATCTAACGGATAGATTTAAGTTCTAGAATATTCTATACAACCCTATTATGTTCTAGAGTATCTATACAACTCTATCATATTCTAGAGTATTCTACTATACTCTATACAAGTATACATATATCTACATGGATCTAGAATATTGCTTGAGCTTCTGGAACTATGAAATTTGGGAGACTCGTGACATTGTGCCCCCCATGACCTATAATTCTGGATCCACCACTGGTTGCGGTTGGTTAATTGTTCACGCCAACGTAGACCTGATTAGCAAATCCTACAAAATGCCAATCCTTTGACAGAATGCAATTCTCAAAATTCGCGAACCAAACACCCCATTACTTTCTTTTCTTTTCTGTCGTACTCAGAAACATAAAAACTAAAATTATTTAAATTTCCATCCTTTTCTTTCTATTCGTTTCAACAATGTTATACCATATGTGAAATAATTAATTTTAAAAAAAAAATCATTCGGCTAAAATGTAGGAAAAAAAAAACTTTTGTATTTTCCTAAAAGAGGTCAAAACGCTGTATTTTAGTAATTATTTTTCTTAAAGCTGATTAGTCTCTTTCGTACGTACAGACTTGTTCTTCAAGCTGCACTTTAATCAACCTTCAATCCTCCATTGCTACATCTTCCAAACCACCAACAAGATCGCAGAACAGTAATCTCCATCGATCTCCCTTCCAATGGCGTACGTCGACCATGCATTCTCCATATCAGATGAAGACATTATGATGGACTCCGATTCTTTTCACACCGCACACAACCGTCCTCCGGTCAAAGAGATCGGCCTCGCCATTGCTCTTCTCGTTTTCGGCGTCGTCGGCATCATCTCCGGCGTCTTCATGTCCATCAATCGGGTAGGAGGCGACACTGGTCACGGTAATTACTCTTACTATTTGTTTATTCACCTCTCCCAACTAAAACCCTAGAATTTAATTACATCGAATAATTTTGTTCTGTAAACGATTTCAGGGATATTTTTTGTGGTATTGGGTGCTGTTCTGTTCATACCTGGGTTCTACTACACGCGGATTGCTTACTATGCCTACAAGGGTTACAAAGGTTTTTCTTTCTCCAATATACCCCCTGTTTAGGGTTTCGATCTTTTCAAACCCTTTTGATGTTTCAGTATGTACATAATATCTCTGTTTCCTGTGTCTCTCTTTGTATACATCAGCTGGTTTTTTTAGTTGTTTTAGTGTATGACTATCAAATAAGAGTAAGAATGTAATAGCGACTATTGGGATTTCTTTCTGGAATAAGAAATGTGAAATTTGTGGAATGTATATAATGGTGATAACTGTCATTTTCATCTGTCAATTGCCATTTGTGTTATGACAACAAAAAACAAAACAAAAAATCAATAAATAGACAGATTGTTAGTGGGGTTTCACGATTCACTGCCCACAAGCATTTTAATGATGCTACCAGATCAGCTTCAGGTACTTGGTGGAATTAACCTCTCCTTTAGGCTGATGAACTGCCAATAGACCACTTCCAAGAATTCAAGGTTTGTTACTTTAAAAATGTGCGAAGATTGTAAGTCCCTGCTATATCATCCTTGTATTTTTATGTGTACCAAATCCAATCTCAAATTAATTTGAGATTCAAACTTGATTTACAAAAGCCTGCCTGAGGGGCTATGATGCGTGGTGCACTCCGGTGCGTTTGTAAAAAGCTAACCAGGGGTCTGATGCGGTCGGAGTAAAAGATGCGACGTGATGTGCTCGCATCAGGTCCACCTTGAGGCACACGTCACCGCTTTTTTACGCATCATCTAGCTTTCTAATTTAGCCTCTTTTAAAAAAAGAGTTTAGGGCTTTTTAATTCTGTATGTTATGATACTAATGTCATGTTTTGAACTAGTTTTGACATGTAAGTGAAGTATTTTGATAGTTAAGCATTTACAAGGTAAAATTTGTGGAATTTATTTATAAGTATTTTATGAATACTGGACACATCAGCTTCCGGACCCTTAACACCAACGCCTTTTAAAACCAAGGATTCAAATGAGAAGTCCTTGATTGTCATTCCTAATTAGACGTAGATGTTTTTTTGCTTCCCATCGATGGGCCGGATTGGGTTTACTTGCACTCATTTTTTGTCTATTTATATAAATAGTTAATGTGTTAAATATAATCACAAAAGTTATGTTATTACAATTATAATCAGTTTATTTTTAAAACAGAATGAGTTAGAATACTAAGCACTAAAATATATTTTAGGCTAACTCTTCAAATTCCTTGACCCAGTTGACCTTGTTTCCATTTTAGCTAATTTTCCTGCTTGACCCATTTCCCATTTAGTTTTTTTTTTGTTTGACCTATTAGGGATAAATCATAAGAAAAAATTGATCCATTCATAAGTAAATTGGTTGAAATTATCAAAACTTATAAAATCATCAATTTTCTATTTCATGTGTACTAAAGTGGTGAGCATAAGCTATTCCATTGCATATGTAGCAGATGTAATTATGTGTTTTAAGCTGAAACAGATTGGTAAATTGACTCATAATTTGCATACAAAATAGAGGTTTTTTTAGGTAATAAGTTCATTCGAGTTGGACATAATTTATTGTCATTCTTATGTTAACTCATTCAAGAAAAGCTTCTCTTAAGTAGAACATTTCTAATAGGTGATACTGGGGTAGCGAAAGTCTTGATTTTTTTATAAGTCACATAATTATAAATTATAATTAGCTTTTTAACCTTATCTCTGATATAATGGGGAAATTATACTACTACAAGTTCAATAGAATAAATGAAAAATTATTGATGTAATGCTTGTTAATTATCATCATATTGATTTATTCTGGATTAGTCTGCTATCATTGTGTTTATCAAAAATCAAGAACCACCACCAGTCAACAACAATACCACTTTCGCCTTAGCTGGGAGGTACGATTTAGATAGGCATACATCTAACTGTGGGTAGGGAGATTTGTTTATCCAAAGTGATGATATTCACCATCTAGATTGTGTTTATATGGATACTGGCAGGAAGGTTCATCTGTTTGTTTAATATCCATTAATTTTTAGTTACTTTATGTAGTTAGTTAATCACATATTTAGCAAAGGTGTAGGAAAAATCGCCTGTATATGTAGATTATTGATAAGAAGACAGTTTCTATTCTTTGTCATTTGATTACCTGATCATATGTTTTTAATGTATTCATTTTTTCACTTCCATATTTGTTTGAATTTGCTGTCCTTTTTTTATGTACAATCATCTACCTTCTGTACTTTTGACCTATCTTTCGTTTAAAAACGTTTTCTTTCTATGTTCTATCGTATGTTTTGAGCCAGAGTCTATTCTCTTGCATCCCATGATTTGGAAGGAGAAACTTCATAACAATTTCTTTCGTCATTTGGAAATCCTCAAATTTAGGAAGGGTTTGTTGATTGAATCAATATTTGATTAGATTGTGAACAAAGAACAATATGCACTTTTCCATTCTTCGGGTCACTTTTCTACTGGTAAGCCGATTATTTATGCAGAATAATTGTCACAGGCCTGTACCATTTATTTTAGAACAGGTGGCAAACAAGGTTGGTTGGGAGGTGTAGATAAGGAATCAAACAGGTGGCAAAGAAGGGTTTCATTTTTGTGGTTCCTGTTTTTCTGCATGATCCCAGCAAGCGACATTTTGTCTGTTCAGTATGAGGCTCTGATTTTGGTTTTTTCAGCAGCCTCCAGAAACGTCCATTACATTCCATTCCATCACTTCCAGGTGAATCAGGTTAGCTTCTTATCTCGTCTGATTAGTGCTGGGCTGCTGGCAATTATGGACCAAAACTTAAAAATGGCTCATATTGGATTTTAATTAAAAGAGACTGGGTCATATTGGGTGTAGCAAAAAAGCATGCGGGTTGTATGGGTGAAAAAGAAACAAACAAGTTTACAAGTGGACGGGTCATAGTACTGTTCGGCTGAAAATCTGAAATCAAAGAAACAGATGCTGCTCAGTGCTCTCTAAATCGGCAAATCCCAAAATCACAGATCGAACTCTCGCCAGCCGCAATGGTGTTGCTGCCCCATCCATCACCTCTCTAGGAGACGATTCCTTCCTTCCATTGAGTTGCTGAACATTGTTTTTCACTTTGAGTTCCTTTGATTGAGTTCCTCGAAGTCGGACCTCAGTCCTCATCTTACTATGATCGAGTTCCTGAGTTGTAATAGTGATTGAGTTTTAGGGTTTTCCTTCGGTTCAGTTCAAATTTCCGGTAAGAACTGCAAATCTCATATGGTTTTGTGATTGTAATTCTCATCTTACTAATTAATTTTTCAAGAAGAGCATCGATTTGATCTCAAAAGAAATTGGTTAATTTGGGTTGTGTTTTCTATTGTTAGCAGATCAAATGGGAGATATTAAAACTTCTAGCTAAAAGTCAAATGGGTTAAATGGATCAAAAGTAAGCTTTGGGTGTGTAGTGATATTGGACTAAAATTTCTTGACTTTTCAGCATGCAAATTACTTGTTTAATTGACTGATATTGAAGTAAAAGTAAGCTTTGGGTGTGCAGTGACATGACATTGCATGTTTCAACTTTGAAACCATCTATCTGTTTTGATTGGGGTCATAAGATTTTGATTGGGTCATAAGATTTATCTTAGAAAGCTGGTCAATGCAGGTTATATTTGAAACCATTATGTTTTATGGTTCTTGGTCTCTATGTGCTTGAATGGAAGTATAGTCTTCATTCTTTATGCTGTCAAAACCTGTTGAGGGCCATGACTTTGTCTTCTGATCATAAGTACATGGTTGGTATTTAATTATTTATAAATGAATGGTTTATTTATTTTGTTTTCAAAGTAGATTATAGAATTTGTTCTCTGAGTGTTTCTTAATTTGCAGATTTAGTTCCAATTGAAAAAAAGCAACCGGTTTTGACCGGTTACTCAATCTGACCTAACCCGCATGTTTTGCCACTGCTATATACTTATAAAGGGCACGAAACCGAACATGGCTAACTTGGTGCTCCAAACATGCATAAAGGATGTCAAATAGGACAACGCTCAAACGTGTCACGTGTTGTATATTACATGTGGCTAGATGGGTGGGTTGGATAACCAATGATAAAAGGGTCACATTTAAACTTGTGGACTTTTATAGTGCGGGTCAGATGGGCCAGATCAGACAGGGTTGCCTGCAGACACTTTGTTATTTTATGAAAAAATTGTAAATAATAAATGCATAATTTATGATTACGAAAACAATATTATAAAAATAATAATTACTTAAATTGAATAAAAAGATTTTAGAGGTTATATGCATCTAAAAGTACAATGAAGACTTTCTAGTGTAAAAAAACATTCTCGTTTTAGTTGACAAGTTTAGTAAAAAAACAAAACATAAATTTGATCCTTTCGTAAGCAAATAGGTCGAAATTGACACCCGTCTATGTATGTGACATTCTCATGGCTATTTTTTCGACAAACTTTTTACACAAGGCCATCTAATAGATTATGGTGGCTCTTTGCGATAATGTTAAATGATCGGTCCATTTTTTAATGTAACTATTAACTATATATGTTAACGAGTTCCTTAAAATTATAAAAACTGAGACATGTATTTAAAAGAGACAGTGTTATGTTTAGAAAATGTAGGAAAGCCTACTTTATAGGCATAGCCTATAAATAGGTATTAGGCCCCTTGGCCATGGAACGTTTTTGACCATATATGACATATTAATATTTCAAAGCAAAAGGTGTAGTGTGTGTTTCTCTCTATTATCATCTTCTCTCTACACGGTTACTTGAAGGTTCATCATCACAGATTTGACCTTTCAGACAGTCTTTTCAGTAGTCTTTTAAATGTTTTAAAGGATATATCATCTTTAAGCCCGAGTTAGGGGTGATGTCTTCCACTACTCTTGGTCACAACACAACAGTCAGTTTTTACTCTCACTAATGAGCTTCATAGTCATTCACTTCACACCAATGCTAGGTATCTAGTACACACTAATCAATCAAAAATTAAAAAGAAAAAAAAAAGAAAGAGAGAGAGGGACACATCCGATCGGTCTCACCACATCCCCGATCATGTATTCCTCTCCACTTGAGCCCATCTTCCATGTTGTTGAGGAGTGGGTAACTCAGGTGACCAGGGCGTGTTGGCTCCACCACGAGCCTCACCTCGTATGCTTGAAATAATTGAGACCTTAAAAAATGATGACTTTATCCAATCTTACATGTTACCCTTACTTGCATCCTCCTTGGAGCATCAGATATACTCCTCTCCTCACTCCCTTCTCCGCCTTTCATGCTATGTCATGTCATATCACTATCTTTTCTCGTCTTTCATTTTCAAATCTAAAAAATACTTATCTCTTTAATCTTTTCACACTTATCTAAAAAATACTTATCTTTTAATGTGCAACCTCACAATCTCATCCCACTCAATGCTATCATTCAAAAATATCTTTTTTTAACCGCTAAACACACACACACCCACCTAATTCTATTCCATGTGTCCATTACCAAGACTTGAACCCACAACCTTAAAGTTGAGAAACACCTTTTTCAAACTTCAATACAGCTAGACCAAACCCTTTTCGTATTCCAAAGTATCTTACATGGCTAGACAACAAAGTCTAGTATGACAATTTCCATCCCTAAGCTTGATTTTGTGCCGGTTTTTTCAAACAACATAACATTGTATTCCAATGGGTCAAGTCAACGACTTAAAGAGGGAATCATATATCGACAATGTTTGGAATCATAAAAAAGTTTGATTAAATGTATGCTTCTTGTTTATTTCATTTGAGTGGTCCTTTCTGAGGTGACATTTTTGTAGTGTTATTTTGTCTTCAATTGGCTTGGTGTCATTATGTTGCTGTACCTAAATAGATTTTTCTCTTGTTTTTGTACTATGTTCTTGTTTTCATGGTAATTTCATGTTTTCATACTAAATGTTTGACCAAATCTCACCCAAAGACTAGATTGGTTCTTATTGTTGACTTGGAATTAAAGTCTTTTCATTCGTTAAATAGCTAATTATATATCTTGATGTGATAAATATAAAACTTCTGTGAACAGGATGTGAAAATGTTTGGTACTAGAATTTTGATGTTTGACTTTGTGATTGTTTCATAACTTTTTTAAAAATGTATTATTATTATTATTCTTATTGTTATTATTATTATTATTATTAATCATTTAAATAATATAAATTGCGTTATTCTTAGTGCTTAATTATATAAGAAATCTGTGAAAACATCTGAGCTAGTGTTCGCAGCACAGTGATTTTTCCGAACCGAAACATGTTAAGTTTTGTTATTATGATATAAAGTAGATTCTATTACGACCTTTTACCAAACAATGATCAATTTTAAGACTACCAGCATCCAACCTAACTTACCCCACTGTCACATTAGCATTCACATCATCTTTTACCTTCAACCCAACTTACCTCACAAACCTCCACATCCAACCCTATGCAACCCCACATCAAATATTAATAAAATATATATATTAAATAAGAGAGAGAAAAATAAAAGAAAAAAAAGAAACCCACAACGGGTTCAGCGGCTGAGAATCCGCCATCACCCGATTGGGGGCGATGGTGTTCCCACGTTACCCATCATAACCCGCCATCGGGTATAGACACCGATGCGGGTGGTCTAATTATAGCATTTGAAAGTTTAACTTAATCTAAGAAATGAAATTGGTTCCAATATATATATGGGAGGGTTCATTTGAGAACCATTATTAGTGTGAGAACCGCGAGAACCAATTCTAGTCATTCAATTGGTAAGTGGAATTCATGGATGAAGTGTGTGGGGGGATTGGGTGTGTCAAGATGCATGTAAGAATTCATGGATGTGCAATCCAATTGAAAGAAGGAGAATTGGACGGCTAAGATTGGTTCTCGTAATAAAAACGGTTCTCAAATGAACTTTTCAATATATATATATATATATATATACATTGTAACACCGTGATTTTGAGAACCAGATTTTTCTTTTTAAAATACAATTTAAGTTTTCAAACTGCGTGAGTTTGACTGTAAATAGAACAATCAAACATGTCTTATAATTTAAAAATGCAGCGGAAGTAAAAACACGTGGCAAACTATATACACAGTCAAAACGATGCCACAAACAACAGTTGGTGTTACGGAATACATAACCGGCTGACCATTATCTTAAACAAACATAAACATGATTCAACAGAGTTTTAAAACATAATAGAAGTGTTCCTCCCAAATCATATAAACTACCTGCAGGCTCCCGAGCTCACTGAGGATTACCTGCACATGTGGAGTGTAGCATATGTTCATAATAGCTAGTGAGTACCAAATAGCATACAATCAATATAAGTACATCACATATCATCAATCATGCTTAGATAGTTCTATCCTAGCATCTCGCGATGAGCTGGCGTAGTCAGGAGGTAGCATATCTTGCAGGGGAGCTAACCCGGCTCAATGCACCAAACTGAGGTACCAGACACATCAACCACGCCGGTGGGGGAGCTGTTAAGCGTCCACCGTTGCGTTTCAGAACCAAACGATTCTTCTGAGTAAAGCCCTGAGCTAAACCCACAGGGGACAGCTTTGTCCCTTTGGTAGAACAGCTTTGTTCTAAATGTAGGACAGCTTTGTCCGGGGCAAACCTTGCCCAATAGATCCGTACCGATCACAAACAGATAATCTGATTCAATCGAATCATCAATCAATGCGCGCACATATTCAATTATCATCATAGCATACACCTATTCAAGTGCATACTACATTGTGTCAACATGGTATATTCTAGCATCATCATGCAATCCTACACTTAAACAAGTGCGTGTACAAATCATGGTATACAATTCCGTAATCATTGTTAATATATGTTATAGGTATATTAATTGTTATGTCATTCGACACTCACCCAATAGGCTAGAATAAGCAAATACCTTGCTTTGGCACTTACGGATTGTCAACTCGACCTATAATACCAAGGCTTACGCATCAATCATTTGAACACGCAAGGAACATCTAGGATACTTGAAACAATACCCTAATGATGTTATTTAACCATTTATTACCTAACTATAGGGGTGTAATCGAGCCGAGACAGCTCCCAAGCTACTCGAGACCGACTCGAAAAATAACCGAAATCGACTCGAGCTGAACCGAGTCGAGCTCGAGCTACTCGAGTAGATTGTCGAGTCGAGTTCGAGCTCTGAAATACTCAGCTCGCCAGGCTCGCGAGCCTATTTGAGCTTGTACTAAATTACCATTTTACCCTTTTACATACACACCATTTACTTTTATCTTAGTAACTAGTTGATAATTGTTGTTCGAAAATGTGAAATTTGAATTCCGGAATGTATTTTAACATTTGTTACTACAAAATTTATTAAATTAATTTTAGTCGAGTCGAGCCGAGTCGAGCTCGAGAGTGTCGATTAGTTACTCGAGTCGAGCTCAAGCTTGAAAATTAAAGCTCGACCGAGCTCGAGTCGAGTTTCGTGCCTCGAGCTTTGGAACCGAGTCGAGCTCGAGCTTGGCACTGTGTCGTCTCGGCTCGGCTCGATTACACCCCTAACTAACTATAGCAGTCCAAGCAACAACACGCGGACACATAGCACAAAACAACACAATAGGCTGTGTGCAGGGGGTCGCGCCGCGGCACCCCTCTTGTCACGCCGCGATGCCTGTGTTGTGCACAAACAGCTTGTTGTTTTGTGCACAACAAGGTCATTTTGATCCATTTCAACTCCAAATCAATTTTAGTAAAATTCTAGTGTTTCATAGGACCATTTGACACTTGTGGAAGCTTTCTAACATCAAAAACTCCTATCCAATTAATTCATACGAAAATCACAATTAAATGGACAAAGGCGTGCCCACAATGGCCAAAACTTGGTGTAGACCAATTCAAACACTTGCAACACACCTAATATGATGTATTGAAGGTGTTGCAACTGACCAAAACCTTTAAACTCATTGTTTGGTATCATTTTCTAATTTCTTGCGTATTTATGGCCTATTTTTCACTATTTTAGCCAATTCAAGCAAAACTACCATTTCAATCCAAAACCAATGTTCTAATCAATTTATACAAGTCATATGAACCTATTAGAACCTTAAAAATCAGTTCTTGATGTGTAAAAACAGATTTAACCCATTTTGGCCATTTTGACCCATTTAGGCTAAATATTGGATTTGTGTAAAAACACCACTTCTAATGCTCCAATTAAGTTCTAATCAATCCTAACAAGTTATAGGATCAATTAGAGCACTAAATTTCAGTTCTTGAAGGTCAAAATCAGTTTGACCCGTATTTGACCAATTTTGACCCATTTGAGCCAAAATTCAAAACACAACAAGAACACTACTTTAATTCATGGAATTGATTCCTATACACTTATAAATGATATTAGAACCTATTTCAATCATCAATTTCAGTTCTTGATTGCAAAATCACAATAACCCATCAAAACCTAAAAGTTCAAGAACATGAAGAACACTAGCATGAACAAGGATGAATTGGAACTTACAATGATCAAAGGATGATTAGAATCAACTTGTAAGACCAATTAGAAGCTCAATTCGCTGCTGGAACAAAGCTTAGTGTGTTTTCTTTCAAAACCCAAAAATCAAGAAAATGGTGGTTTTCATGGAAGGAAAGCTTACAATGATAGAGATGATGAAGATAGTGATTGTGGACTGATTAGGACTTCAATTTGTGGCTGGAAATTTCTGTTTTTGATGATCTCCTTTGATCTTCTTCTTCTTCTATTTTGCAAGAACAGGAGGAAACTTGAAGATATGTATGTTGATACGTGTTTGTGTGTAGTTGTCTGTGTAAGAGAAAAGATAAAACCGACTTGTGGGTAATTATTATCCACAAGTGGGTATTTTGTTTCTCTTTTCAACTTACAACTCATCTCCCGTTTAACCGTTTCAACTAACGAGGATATTTTTGGAATCCTCGTTTGAAACCGTTTGATATTTTATAATCTTTATCTATTTTTATTAATATTTTTAATAACCCATTTATTTATTATTTTTCATATTTTAGATCATTTCCTAGAATATATATATATATATATATATATATATATATATTATTTAATTAAATTAAATAATTGACGTACCATATTCGCACACGTTTAGGCCCGTTTTGAGGATGTTATATATATATATATATATATATATATATATAGGGGTGGGTTCAAACGAGAACTGTTTTTCGTACGAGAACTGTGAGAACCAATCTTGGTCGTTCATTTTAGATAATGGAATTCATGGATGAAGAGCGTGGGGTGATTGAGTGTGACATGGTGCATGTAAGGAATTAATGGGTGGACAATCCAATTGAAGGAGGGGGAATTGGACGGCTAGGATTGGTTCTCGCGGTTCTTGTACGAAAAACAGTTCTCGTTTGAACTTTTCACTATATATATATATACATATATATATATACTAGCATGATACCCGCGCAATGCGACGGCAACGAATAATTTCTACTCGTTAACATGTCCGTTTTCAAAACATATGGAGTATGGTATTCATGTAATACAATGATGGAGAATAATTTTTGTTTGGTGACATGTATATTTTCTCTATCTTTTTCTATTTTCTTTACTTTTATGTTCTCCATAATCGAAAAAAAGTATATGAAAATATTTTTTAATAGTTAAGTTAATTTGTATCAGCTTTGACTTTCAAAAAAAATTGTATTGAATTTGATTTTCTTAAATATGTAAATTTAGTTATTAAAATGGAATATAGAAATCTTATTAACTATATCTTATAGTTACTCAATTTAGTTTATATAATAGTTCAAAACACTTAAAATTTAAGAGTTTAATCAAAAAAACCTAAATGTTTTATAATATAGTATATATATAGTGAAAAGTTCATTTAAGAATCGTTTTTATTACGAGAACCAATCTTAGCCGTCCAATTCTCCCTCCTTCTATCGGATTGCCCACCCATGAATTCCTTACATGCGCCCTGCCACACCCAATCCCCCACGCTTTTCATCCATCAATTCCATTATCCAAAATGAACGGTTAAGATTGGTTCTCGCAATAAAAACGATTCTCAAGTGAACCTTCCTATATATATATATATATATATCTTACTCCTATATAATGCATTTACCACCTAAAAAGCTCTTAATTTTAAGAAGAGTAAATTTACTAAAATACCCCTCCTTTATACCTCTCTTTTAAGTCCTCAATTAATGAATTTAAACAAATAAATATTGACAACATAACCGGCAATTAATGAATTTAAACCAATACTTCTACTTGAATTATTTCTAACCATATATTTTTAATATTAACTTTTGATTCATGAGATCACTATACTTATCTTACTCCTATATAATGCATTTACCACCTAAAAAACTCTTAATTTTAAGAAAAGTAAATTTACTAAAATACCCCTCCTTTATACCTCTCTTTTAAGTCCTCAATATGAATTTAAACAAATAAATATTGACAACATAACCGACAATTAATGAATTTAAATCAATACTTCTAATTGAATTATTTCTAACCATATATTTTTAATATTAACTTTTGATATATGAGATCACCATACTTATAACTGAATTAAGCCTAATCATATATTTTTAATATTAACTTTTGATTCATGAGATAACCTAATTCCTGTTTTCAATAAATCAAGTTCAAGAGATTTCACAAACACCAAACAAATGAAAGAGTCAAAGAGTTGAAATTTATAAACATTGCATTCTAACTCAGTTACATAATAACTGGAACTATGAAACATTACACACACATATACATACACATATATAATCAGCAATTTCATGATTCAGCCATGTGACAAAACTCTTCCAACAAACTGAAAGAAAAATAACTCAGAGTTAGCAATTTAATTCTTAATTTCAAAGTGACTCTCGCAAAGAATCTTCACAAACTCATATTATCTTCATCTCGCAAAGAATCTTCACAAACTGATATTAACTCTTTGTGATTATTCTGCACAAAACTCATCACAACCTCCTCTTTATTCGCCGCCGTTGCATTGCGCGGATACCTCACTAGTATATATATATATATATATATATATATATATATAGGGTAGAGATCGAGTAAAAAGAAAATTAAAGTAAAAAGGGTAAAAAGGATGATTATTTGATCATTTTTCGGTATATATATCAACTGATAATCGTTAGTTCATCATGTTTATTGACTAAAACTAGTTCTTCATCAATTTCTTTTTGATGAATCCAACATATTCATCACTTTTTAGATGAAAGCATTTTGTTCATCAACAAATTATTCCAAAATTTTGTTTTCAAAATCTGTATTTGAAATCAAAAAGAAATTGATGAAGAATTAGTTTTAATCAATAAAGATGAACTAACGATTATCAGTTGATATATATACCGAAAAATAATCAAATAATCATCCCTTTTACACTTTTTACTTTAATTTTCTTTTTATTTGATCTCATCCCTATATATATATATATATATATATATATATATATATATATATATATATATATATATATATATATATATATATATAAAGCATTCATACACATTGAAGGCCAAAAATAAATAAAGCGATTTCAAATCATAGCCTTCATACACATTGACGAAGTCACGGGGGAAACAATTTAACAAAAAGTCGCATTATGAAATAGAATAAATCTTTGAATAAAGACTCCACTCACAATTAAATAAGTCATTCAATTATTTTATTAATATACAAAAGACCTCAAAATTCATTGACTTTGCTCTCCCAACAAATATATTCCTGTTCTCTTCAATTTTTTATTCTATAATAAAATAATAATAATAATAATAATAATAATAATAATAATAATAATAATAATAATAAAAGTTTCACTATTTGTTCTTATTAAACAAGTGTAGATTATTTAAATTAAAAAAAGGATCAATTTGCAACCAAACATCAACAACATTATGTAACTATTTTAGCATTTATCAATTCGTTTAACTACGAACTAGCTTAGTACCACGTGTATAAACACGATATCGAAGTTTGAAAAAATGCTTAAAATTACCCATTTTCTTAACGTTAGTCTATTGCTCCGTTGGTATCGGAGTTTGAAAAAATGCTTAAAATTAGACGAGTATGTTTGTTTAGCTATTAAAATAATAATAATAACGAGCTCCATGACCATGAATAACGAGTTCTTTGAGTTATGACGTTACTTCGACCCCTTCCGTGTTTCTGAATCATAACTCGTTATAGGGGTAACGAGCATTACAAGAGTTTTTTTCCAACCAATGTAATGCAAGACAAGTAATTTTGAGCAAGCCTTGTCATGAAAGTTATTACATTGGCACATCACTATTAATAAAAATATGATATATCCTTCTACTTATTATACTCATTATAAGAATAAATCAAATGTCAAATTTAATAAATAAAATAAAGAAAGATAATTAACAAATTACATATGTTACTCTAATTTTTCCTATTAATTAATATGTTTATTTATGAATACAAGTTTATAAATAAATAAGAGATATGAGAGGAAAAAATCAGAACAAAATTGCATTCAGATCCGAGGAATCTTCACTATTTACTATTTACACCCTTCGACTTCTTCTAATATACAAACCACACCCTCAAGGCCTCGACTAAACTAAGAATAAAAGTCGTTTTCTTTCCTACTACACTATTTGTTGACCGTAGAAAATTGTGCAAAGTGGTTGTGGACCACATGTGTCCCCTCTCACTTTGAGAGAACCCCCAGACCGGTTGTCAAACTTGTCGGTACCGGCGTCGGAACGTGACGGTGACTGTGACGGTGTTCTCCGTCGTATGTCACCAGAAGCATCTTTGAATCCTCTATTGACAACTCCACTCGCTTCCTCGCCGGACAACCTTTTCCGGTACTACACTTGTAATATACTCTGCACATTGAAATCGGAAACAAATTCAAAATCAAAATCAAGTATCAAACTATAAATCATAAAATGTTTCTCTATTATATGAAGAAATCTGTAATTAATTACCTTGGATATGGTGATCCGTCGATCTTCTTCTCGCCGTATTTTTTCCAGGAGTAATCGTCGGCAGGTATGCTTGTGACCTTAGATCCGATAATCGGCACTCTTCTAATTTCACGTTTAGATCCGGTTTTCCTGAAAGAGTAAGAAGAGAATAAGCTTAAAATTTTTACAAATCTGAGGCGTACGATAGATAATCTGTATAGTTTGTTTATAAAGTAAGCGTGGATCGTTTACACACCTCCTTTTGCAACAATGACAACCGCTTCGAGAAACAGAATGGTTTTCCCTTCCAGATCCGTTTAACGAAGCTGCAGGACGTTCGGCGGTACACCTTTTCCGGTGAGTCGACGGCAGCGGTGGCTTCCTCGACGAAAACGTTAGCGCCGGAGCTACTATACCTAACGAAGAAAATTGTTTTCCGTTGGAAACACTTCCGTCTAAATCTCCACCTGCCAACGAAGAAACCAGAGACGACGAGTTCGTTGACCGAGACGACGACGAGTTCGTTGACGGAGACGACGACGGAGGATCTAGTTGTTGTTTATCTTCCGATTGTGAAGAAGTCGATGGTCCGTGAGACTCGGCGGAGGAAGACGACGGTCCACGGCGAAACCGTGCGTGACCGGTCCGTTTTAAGACGGAGACCGCTTGTTTATAACTAGACGAAACGTTGAAATCATGACTTGATAGCTGAAACATACGGTTCAGATGATCTGCTATTTGAACTCCTACGTAATCGACCGCCATTGTCGTGGCACAGAGAGCTTGAATTCAAAGCTTAAACTTGATGTGAGAGAGAGAGAGAGAGAGGAGATAAATCATAAATGTGTGTAGATGAGGAGTTTATAAAGGTGCAATTGGGAAAGTAGAGTCAAGGGAGATGCGATCTGATCGGACAGTGGAGATTGATTTGACATTTTTTTTCGTAATAAATAGATGGAAAGAAGCTAGTGGAGGGAAATTGGTATAAAGTCAAACAACGACTGAATAATTGATTGATTTGGTTTCAGAATAAAAAATTAAATTAAATTAAATGAAGTAAATGCGTATGCAGCTGTAGACCATGCGTTTCGAGTTCTATATGTCAAAGGAAAATAATAACTATAAATAATATTGAAACTATGGATATTTTTTCCAGCTGGTCCAGGTTTACTTGTGATTTGTATAAATAAAATAATAATATATAAAAATAAATTAATATTTAAAAATTTCCAGATGATTTCTATACATATATATACCGTAAAGATATATGTTTAGTTAATAATATCAATGGTTTATTTTACACTAGCATGGTACCCACGTAATGTGGCGACATCAAATAGTTTTTATTCGATAACTTGTTTGTTTTGAAAATTTACGTAATACGGTGATAACGAAAATTAAGAGATTAAGAAAATAATAAACTAATTTAAAATACTGAGTATAAATTAGGAACTTGAAACTATTTAAAATTAAGAGATTAAGAAAATAGTAAACTAATTTGAAACTATTAATTATATGAGCTATTTAAAAAAATTTAAAATATATGTTTATAAATTCTTATTATAGATTATTCAGATTTATGAGTTCTACTTGTACACATTTTCTGATACTTATGTTAAAATATTTATTACATGATATAATATTTAATATAAAAGGTTTGATTATGAAAGTATTTTTAATAATTAAGTTAATTTATTTGAATTTTTTAAATATGTAAGGTTTAGTTATTAAAATAGAATATAAGATTCTTATTAACTCTATTTAATAGTTACTTTATATAATAGTTTTCATTTAGTTTATATGAGGGGTAATTTAGTAATTTTAAAAGACTTAAATTTAAGAGATTAAGCAAAATGCTTAAATGTTTTATAATATAGTATAGATAATAGTAAAAAAGTTTAAAAACTCGTCTAAGGATATGGATATCTGATCAACTAGTATGGAGTTAGTTGGAATGTGAAAGTAGTAAACACCATCTCCCTCCTTCCTATCGGTCTTGGTGATAGGTTTTAGCTAGTTTCTAATCACGTTATCTTTCTTCTTTTCTATCTCTTCTCTTTATCTCTCTCCTCTCTTTACATTTATTTATTTATTTTAAATTGAGAATGGTTGAGGGAGATAGACGAATGAGTTAGACCACCGACATCCAACCAGCGGGTTTCAAGCTGGTTGGAGCGTGGATCACGCCAACACCGTCGTCGCCTTCATACCTGTTGAGTTCAGCAGGTTTCAACTCAAGCTAATTTTTTTACTATGTGTATGTGTGTGTGTGTGTGTATATAGGGAGCGGTTCAAACGAGAACTGCTTTTCGTATGAGAATTGCGAGAACCAATATGGACCAATCATTTAATTTTCTGTCTTTTTTATTTAACTTTAAATTAAAAGGGTAGTTTGGATATTTTTACATTACACCAACTTTTTTTAAACTAATATATTCATCAAATGAAAAGATATTAAGTTATGAAAATTATACCAAATTAACGAGAAAATTATGCTCTGAAACCAATCTTGCTATATTTTTTCGGAAAACAAATTCACGTTTGTTGGGTTTTTCTTAACACAGGTCTCGACATATACACATATACATATATAGAGGGAGGTTCATGCGAAAAGCTTCTTATTTGCGAAAAGTGCGAGAAGCATTCTAGACCACACGATGGTTAAATCAATGACTATGATTTGTTATGATATTTTGGTAAATAATTTAAATTTAGTGGTAGTTAACAAATGAATAAAATGGTAGAAAAGTAAATTTAGAAAGAAAAAGAAGAAAACCCCGTTAATTTCTCCTATGCCCACGACAAGTTGTTTAATTTGCTCCCCTCCCCATTGACAATTTCCCTCTCCCCATTCACATAAATGTTGCCTCCTTCAAGCTATTCCGATCGACTCCTTAATTCCGGCTTTCGTTATTGTTGCTGAAGTGAAAAACAAACACTCTGTTACAAGTCTTGGAAACGTTTCAACATAATCGTCCTCCTCGCTAACATCATCGGCAAATCAAACACAACAATCGTCGTATGCTCCTTCAACTTCGTTGTTAGTCACACCGCCACCATCACAATCACAGGTCGTACAATTATTTCTCCATGGTTGGTCCAAAAACGGTGATAATCTGTACGCAAGGGTCCAATGAAGTTAAGTTATCTCTTTTTATTTTTGAATCATTAGTTCGTTAGTAAATTACTACACTGTAATTAAGCAAATCTAAATTCAATCTTTCGTAAAAAAATATTTTTTGCATGAACCATCCCCTACATATATATATATACATATATATATACATCCCCTATATATATATATATGCACGTGTGCATATGTACACATGCGCCTAGTTTTTTCCAGCACAGATGTAGATATGCACATGTGCATATGTCGATACTTGTGTTAAGAAAGCCAAGCGAACACGGCCTTTTTCCGAACAAATATAACAAGATCGGTTTCAAATTAAAGAGTATAATTTTCTCGTTAATTTGGTATAATTATCATAATTTAACACCTTTTCGTTTGATGGATATATTGTTTAGAAAAGTGAAGGTAATGTAAAAATGTCCAAATTGCCCTTAATTAATTAAGAAAAAGTTTGATTAGTTGAAGGTTATCCATTAACAACTCTTTAATCTAGACTCTACATCTTTTTGATCAATGACTATAATTGGTTCTCGTAGTTCTCGTACGAAAAATAGTTCTCGTTTGAACCATCCCATATATATATATATATATAAGGGAGGGTTCAAACGAGAACTATTTTTCGTACGAGAACCAATCTTGGTCATTCAAGTGGTAAGTAAAATTCATGGATGAAGAGCGTGGGGGGATTGAGTGTGGCAAAGTGCATGTAAGGAATTCATGGGTGGGCAATCCAATTGTAGGAGGAGGAATTGGACGGCTAAGATTGGTTCTCGTAGTTCCCGTACGAAAAACAGTTCTCATTTGAACTTTTCCCTATATATATATAGGTAAAGATAGGATAATTTAGAGGATATATGTAGGGTTAGAGTGATAGAAGTGGGATGAGGGGGTGGAAAGGAAAAATGAAGTGGAGTTGATGTGACGCTGATGTGGCAAGGGGAAGGAGGAAGATGGATGCTCATAGTCTTAGTGGGATGAAGGGGGTGGAAAGGAAAAATGATGTAGCACTAATGCGGTAAGGGAAAAAGAGGAACGAATGCCCATAGTCTAACAAAGTCACACATAGAAATTTTCACATTATAAAATAAAGATATTAGTGACTTTGATAAAACAGTTCTTAAATTTGTCTGTAAATTTCCCCATATCATTAAACGTATAAATATAACACACTCATTTCATGCTTATCCTCATAATTTTATGACTATCATCATAGTTCTTTGTTGAATCAAATTACATTCTTGTCCAAAATTTGGTATATTTTAAAGTTATTTTCCATGCTAATGTTTGTCTAAGTTATGTTAAATGGGTACGTAAGTGACACAAACTGAAAGGTTAAAGTTACCGAAAATTGTGTGATAATCACATGTACCGGTATACTTAAATGGGGTGTACTCCTCTTAAAGCATCTTATGCTTCAAGCAATATCAGTATAACTCATTTCATGCTTCAGCCATGCTTAAACACCAGTACTACCTACGCTTCGCATGCTTAAAAAATTTTAAAAAATACCCTCTTTTCTCTCTTTCTCTTTATAACGTCCCAATTTAATAAAACTGATATTTGCGGTAAAACCACATCTGAATATTCACCTCTGAAAGTTTTTCATAAAAGCGGAAGCGTAAACTTCGAAAATCTGTTGTATCAAAAGATACCCACATATGTACTATCACAAGTTTAAAACCAAAACTTGTCATTTACAAACCGGACGTTAATTGTCTCTAAAAAGTTTATCAAAATGTAGTCAAACCAAAGTGTTACCCTTTACTTTGCTTTGTCCAGCAAAACATATGAAAATAATATCTGATAAGCTGCGAGAGCTTAGTGAGTAAACCAGACTAACAAATCATATAAACACATATATAAAATCACATATAGGTAACACATTTCTTAATTATTATTTTTTGTAATAATTTCATATTAAATTAATTAAATAAAATACTCTTTTATTCAATATTAAATTCGAGATTTGACGTACCAGATTCGTACAAGACTAGGTCCATTCTGAGGATGTTACAAATCTACACTTCTTAAGAAGATTTCGTTATCGGAATCTGCTCTTCTACAAATAAGATTTTAGATGAGAATATGAGAACAAATATTAGCTATTTATTAGATATTGATATATTAGATCTCATAATTAGAATTCATAACTGTCACAATTTATGGTTAAGTTAAAAATAAAAGAGAGAAACAAATATAGACTATCTAATTAATAAAATAAAGGTTCATAATTAAATCTTTATTTCTTATGATTTTACTGTTTTTACATATATACTAGTTTATAGATCCATGTACGCAAATATCTATTAGAGAAGTAAACTTGAAATACATTAAAATGAAATAGAAAAATGTAAGTAATGTACATATATAAAAAAATTCCAAATACGTACATAAGAAACCAAATTAATTTTTTTTGAAGTACCTTATACACAAGTAAACTTGAAAAATAACATAATTGAATATAAAACACGTTTCAAGTGTATAGATAACGACCAAACTATTAAGACTGATACATAAAAAATAAAAAGTAGACATACAAATTGTTTAAAATATATACAAAACAATAAAAACACATCAGAAGCTTAAGCATGCTTATATCACATATTATGACATCTTACGGATCAGTCATGAGCGATCTAGAAATAAGAAAAAGAAGTGAATCTACTCAAGACACAAATTCTTAAATCAAGCTAAAGCAACAACATTCTAATAAACAACAATTCTACTTGGTCAACCTGATCATTGGGAAAGAATAAAATGATAATATAAACTATCAGATATAAAGAACAACCACAAGTTTTTCATATTTAGAGAAAATGAAATCCAAGTTCGCATAACTAATAACCTAGTGACAAGTGGCGAATCCAGGATTGAAACAAAGAGGGGTCCAACATAGTTTATGGACGGGATAAGTTAGTCTGGAGGATTAAATAACGGGTCAAATGGTTTTTAGTTAATATTCGGAGCATTGATAGTATGATATAAATGAAGAAAATTATAAATACCGACACAAAAAGTAAACATATATTTAAACAAATAGCATAAAGTTTTTGCAATTTACTCTGACGATATTCTATACCTAATCGTTGCTCCATATAGCTAGAAAGTGAGCATATGTCAACTTTCATATACTTTGAAAATGTTTCCTGCTTATTGGCTTAAACAATTGTTTCTCAATATTTTTGTCTCGGATATATCACTTGAACTAGATTGTAGATTCACCAATTCTTTCGATATATAATCTAATTTAACATAAACATTCAACATAGTTAATACAAAATTTACACAACATACTAACACACCGGTATCGATACAAATATAACAAAAATTACCATTCATCATAATCTAATAGAAAATTATAACTTTATAACCTAACCAAAATTCAAAATAAAAAAGGAATTAACTAATACACTTAACAATTTCTTTGAGCAAATTACTACACTTAAGTAGATCAAATGAATAAATAAAACACAAACGAGAAAAACTAAAGAAGATAAAATTTTAAATACAAAACATATAATAAAATATGACACTTACTTGGCTAATTGTCCTCTTTACTTGATGTAGTGACATGACAATATAGGATTTGACCTTTAGCTTTTAGGATTGAGGACTTGAGATAATAAAATTGTATTTTTTTCATTATTTTTTTTCATGTTTTTCCTTTTACCAGTTTAGATCTGGGGCCCATTTTAAAATTTTGGGGTGATCAAAAAACTATTTTTATATACATGTATAATAAAAATTTTCTTTTAAGTGGGGTCCACACACCCCAGTTGAATATATATACATTCGTCCTTGCTAATGACGATTTAACAACAAAGGTTTAAGAGAAAGAAAATATATATACAGATTTGTACACACAAGCATTACATGACTAAACCTGAAACACAACATAATCCAATAGAGAATCATTTGATAATTTAATGAATTAAATTAGTTGATAAAGATGGTCGTCTTCATGCTTAAATTTACTACTAATGACCACACATCTTACATTTTAAACGGGCTCCATTGCATTTTCACTTCTAAAGCCGAATTTTCGTACACCATGAAAGTAAAAGAAAAAAAATAACGACTCACGTGTTAGTATTAAAAAATCAAAAATGGTTTCCTGTCTTGTGTATAAATAATTAACACTTCTATTTTAGTATTACCTTTGGCTAACTACCTGTACTAATAAAATAGTTTCAAGAACATCAAGAATAGCTATCATTACATCTCTGAATTTAGATTTTCAAATATATAATATATCTGTTAATAATACATTTTATTTTAAACCATATTTTTAAATAGTTTCATATATTTTTCTAATAAGATTGAAAATGATTTAAAATCAATAACTAAACACTTTGAATATCATACTCAAGTTAACCACTCAGCCCATCACTATAATCCCAAAAAGACCCACTCATCTATACAAAAAATTGCCTACCTACTATTATTAATGGATAACAATAAATTAAGAATACACTATTTTTTTAAAAAGTGTCAGATTACAATAAATTTATACCAAAACGTAGATAAATATGAGACGGTCGCAGATATATAGTTATTTTTTTCTAAACAAAATATATCACAAGTTACTAAACATAATTTATAATCAACCTATAATTAATTAAATTAATATACATTTTTATAAAACCTTCTTACATTTTTTTAAAAACCCTCGCATAATAGAATATGATAGCATATTTCTAAAATTATTTTATACAAGTAAAGAATTATGAAATTATACATTTTGATTGATTAATAAAGATCGATTTAATAGATAAAAATAGAAAAAATAAATCTTTTATAGAAAGTTATAAATCGAAATATAAAAACTTAAATCAATTAATGGCCCTGTTTGCTTTTGGACGTTAGGCGTGGCATATTGCTTTAGGATTGCGTGTATTGACTTTGTATAGAGATCGGGAATATTTTGGACGTTAATGCAAAAGAAACAATTCAAATATGATTCCCATACTTAAGGACAAACACAACTCAAGGTAGCAAAGTGTAAATTATCTCAGCATATAATATTTACCTTTCAACCCCCACAAAATGTGTTTATTCTTATTTAGACCTCCTTATGTTAAACACGTAAATCATACCAATTAATTGTTAATTTTTAAAGATAATTAATTATATATTTAATAAAATATTATTACTTATGTGTTTAGGTTATTTCACTCATATTCTATTATTATTGAAAAAAAGCATAAAAGTAGAAATGATAAATTATCAAGAAAGTTAATCTAAATATCAAAATTTACCAATAAAGGTAACGTCCAATTTTTTTAGCAGAGAAAGAATTATAAATTTCAATTTGTAACAAAAAAGGGTATAATGCACGAAATTTATACTTTTTTTTTGTTATAAATTAAAATTTATAATCCTTTTTTTGTTAGGTTTAAGAGGATATTATACCATTTTTTGTTACAAATTGAAATTTATAATCTTTTTCGACCAAAAAAATTGGACGTTACCTTTATTGACAATTTTCGATATTTAGGTTACCTTTCTCGACAATTTTCCAAATAGAAAACATTATAATAACTCGATGTATAAAAAGAGACTACAAACAATGTTTGAATAAATATAAAGAGAGATCTTAAAAGCTAATAACAAGTCTATGCTCTTAGTTTACGAAGGGTATAGACTATTAATTAACCTAAGACTGCTCTTAAACTTATGATTAGGAGTGTGCGTGGTTTAAAGATTAACCACAATGATTTAGGATTAGAACGGACAAATGACCATAAAAGTGACACAATGGTAACCAAAATTTGTGCCGTATGTAGGTTGGTTAGCTACAATTTGAATTAATATAATTAGACTAGCTAATCAGATCAATTTTTAAAGATATGATAGCCTGAATGTAGTAAATCTAGTATAGAATGCGACCAGTTTTGAATCAAAACACACCCCAAATGTACGATAACGCATTCGGGATGTTCTAACCACTTTACAAATTATCGGTGTCAAACTTTGGGGCTTATTTTGATTATTATGAACTTCAAGGGCAAAGTTGAGAAATTTACAAAGTTCAAGTACTCAATGACAAATTGACACATTTCCCTTTAAGCAATGCTTTCCTTTATTAAAACGTATTGTTAGATTCCATAACAAATAGTCAAAACCTCATGCCTTTCACCTTTGACTACTCGGAACTTTAGAGAGTCAAAGAAGAATAAGACATATAACCATGAGCTTCTGGGTGTGTTCGGTAACTGGTTTAAGAGAATTATCGGTGCTTGAAAATTTAGTTTTCATAATCTTTAATCCTTTAATCTCATTCGGATGTTACAATTTTGAGGATATTATTAAAAACATAGAGTTGTGTTTAATAAAATCCATTTAAAATTTTAATACTAAATTACAGGTGATTCACTATACAATCACATGTGATTTGTAAAAAATCACATATGAATTACGAAAAAGTACAAAAATTCCACTCCATCCAAATTTTTAAAAATTTAATCTGGACCATTGATATCATTGATCCAAAGACTAAAATTAGTCCCTTATAAGATTAATTATGGACTATATTAAATATTCTTCAAAAAACATAATCCCTCACAAATCCCAAAATAAAAACCTTTTCCAAATAGCTTATTGATATGACTTGAGATTATCAATTAATTAGTCTCAATCTCAACCCCAACACCAGCTCTAGTTACAGCTATTTTCACCGAACACACTTATAGTGTTTTACACTAAACACTATTGCCCCAATTTTTGTGTATATTTGTAAGTTGTTTCATCATAATATGCTTATGATATGTAAAATTCATGTCAATCTGTAACATGTTTATTTCAATTACGTTTAACTATAACCTAAAGAATAAAAATCATATATAATAAAAATTAGAAAATTAACAAACCCATTTAAATAGATAAGGTAAAAAATAAGTCAATATAAAGGAAAACTCAAAAGTCAAAATTAAAATAGCTCAAAAAGAAAAATCTAAAATCTATCATCTATTTAAATCTTTATACTCATCATCTATTTAAATTTTTATCAGGACAAGAGTCAAAATCAAGAAAGAATATTATGAAAGAGAATAAGTAGATTTCATATATCATCAATTGAGTAGAAGAATAGAGTAAGAGAAAATATTTAATAGTTTCCGGTAAGAGCAGAGTTAAGAAAATTATCTAGCATGGTCATTAAAAAAGTCCCATATCATAAACATTACATCCACTAAATTGGAGGGAGTTCGAATAAAGTTATGCTAAAAACTAGGGATTTTATATGAATTTTTAAAAAAGTTTGAAATTTAACAAAATCGCTCGTCCCCTCTAAATATAAGCTAGCTCTGTCTCTCGTTCAAAGTACATCCATAATTGTCAAAGAGTTTGAACTTTTGTGATTATAATGTAGATGTGATTGTTTTTTCGTTTACTGATTATGATATCTAATGTTGTTAATTATTTAGTTTTCTAAATGCTATTTTCTTATTTTTCCATAATGACCAAAATACTCCTATTAAGGAATCATTAATGATGTTACAAATAGTTTTCGCAGTTCTTGTATTTGAAATTTCTATTTTATTTAATGATTTGTAAAGTCGTGTTCAATAAAGTTCATATAAAAAACATAGTCCTAAAATTTTAATATTTAATAACAGATGATTCAGTATACAATCACATGTGATTTGTAAAAGAATCACATGTAAATTACGAAAATGTCACTCTGCCCAAATTGTTAAAATACAATCTAGACCATTGATATCATTGATCCAAATGCTAAATAAATAGGTTTAAATGAATTTCGACTTAAACCTGACCCGAAACGAATTGGGTAAAAAAAACTGGATCGATATGTGAATCATACAAAAATTATTTGGGTTGACCATGACAAATTTGTTATTTAAAATAAATATTGAAAACTAATAAAGACGACTAAGATTACTTTGTATATAAGATCGATATAAGATTCCTTTAGAATGTGATAAGGTGTGGTTTGTTTTCGAAGACATAAATGTCTTATGTGTTATTTTATGTCTTCTGGATAAGATGTGTTTAGAAGGTCTTAAGTCTTAGAAGGTCTACGAAAAAAGATGTAGCTTTTAACTTTTTAAAATAAGTCAAAAAAAGACAAAATAAGGTCTTATGTCTATGAAAAAATAAACAAGCTTATTAAAAACGTCTGCACGCTCATAAATGTTTCTTTAAATAATACCTTATTTTAAAAAACAAACAAAACATAACTAATGCATTTTAGTAAGTGGTCCAAAGACTAAGAAAAGTCAACAAGTCACTAATTGTTAAGTGATTTTCAATGGGACAACATTTTCCTATACTCGTCAACTATAAAGTTTCATAAAAGGATCAAAGTAATTTCTTTTTTTTGTTTTTATTTAATTAACTTATAAGACTATTTTCGTAATATTGACATTATAGGGGCTTACATGATTTACCTCTCTCGTATTAGCCTTAAGATCGGCCGATGAAGTACCACTAGATAAGTAACATAGCTAGCTTAAAGATACAATAATTAATAATAATAATAATAATAATAATAATAATAATAATAATAATAATAATAATAATTTATTTAAACTTGACAAACACTCCAAAAAAATGGTTCAAAGTTGGCAAAAGGCAGTTGGAATCCACATGTTCCAAACCTGTTCAAATACTCTTGTTAAAGAACCGTACTCTCAAAATTATTTGTTTTCAAGTAATTGGTAGGATGTATCGACTATAATTATAATCAAAATAATGATAAAATATTGTGGTGACCCATTTTTCATAACTTTAAGACCTTTAAACTCACATCGAATAACCTAAGTATTTATCAATGTATGAGGTGACGGATTGGTCATCCTGCATTTGAGATAGCTAGCCTCGTGGGGCTTTCGAGAACACCACTCCCAAGTGGTGCAGGGGTGGGTGTTTTGGCGGTGTGAAATCAAAACGGGAAGGGATGAGAGAAGGTGAGATGTAGTCAGTGGGTGTTATAGTTATTAATTTTTTTTCATAAATTTCATTATAAATACCATTCACGCTTTAATTTCTTTTTCTCTTAAATATCCAAGCATTTCATTTAGTCTTTCTTTTTATTATCAAAATGTGACCGTTTTCATCAAGTTTATTTTTGTTGTCATTATCGAATTCGTCCGACAATGGACAACATAATTATTTAAACATTTTAACAAAGTGGAAAGAGCTTCAATGGAAAAGTTTCTTGATGAAGGTGCAAGTTCAAGGCTCCCAAAGGAACAAGAAAAAGTGTATGAAGAGTATTTGTATGTTTTTCGATGTGTAAATGTTGATATCTAAATATCTGATTTTCGACTGATTCTGATTTTAGTTGATATATGATACATGACAACTGATTTGTACGGTGTTGTTAGTGCTGATATCTAATTTTGATTACGAATTTTGGTTTTGTTCTGTACATGATTAGAGTTATCTGAATTTTGGTTTTGATCAGTACATGATTAGAGTTATCTGAATTTTGGTTGATATATATATATGGATTCCTAACTTTTGAGTGGTAGTTGTAATAGACGGTGGTTTCTAGTAGTGGATGGTGGTTTCCAGTGATGGTTAATGGTTTAACCATCATTAATAATAATAATAAGTAATTATGATTTTGTACATTTATTATTTGTTAACAATATTTATCTCATAATTACTGTATAAAAGTTAAAAGAAGATGAATAAATTATAAAGAAAAAGACATTTTGGTTATTTCAAATGCATCAGGAATTATGAGTGTAGTAAAAAGAGCTTGGGAAGAAGTGTAATAAAAAATAGCTTGGGAACAAGTGTAATATTAACAAAGTAGAGGAACCAATTGTGTTTATTAAAGATAAAGAGAAGACTTAATTAAGATACATCAAAAATACATTTTTATTTGACACTTTAGTTCATTCAAATATATTTAAATTTACACATATTGATGTTATATGTATTTAACTTTCATAGTTATATTTTAATGTATTTAAGTCTTAAAACGTACCTTTTAATATATGGAATTATCAAAGTTAATGTATCAAACTTTACATATTTTGCTAGAATATGTATCTAATTTTTAAACGAGATACATCAAATGGCTAGGTTTGAGAATTCAATACATTAAAAAGTAAGTTTAAAGTTGGAATACATACTGTTGAAACAAGGCCTATCCGGAGCTAGCTTCTTCCCTGGCTGGCGAGTGTTCCTACAAAACAAACACCGGTTAGTCTCGCCACGAGCATCAGCTCGTGACCAACCTCCGGCGTGAGAGTAAGTAGATGAATGGGGAGTGGAGAGAGAATAGTAAATGGGGAGAGGATTTAGAGAGAGAAAGTGATTAGAGAGAGAAAGAACTCACATTAAATGCCGATGGTGAGGGGTATTTATAAGCCCTTTGGTAATGATTACAAGGTATTATCCAGAGGTTATTCACATTATCCTTAGACAAAATCTGATTAAGCATTTAATGCTCCATATTGTACAGCCGACATGCATTAAATGCAGATCTTCCGGACTGTTAATCTGATGGCGATGAGTACCTTTAGTTGGGAAGGTGCTTTGGTTGAGTTTCAACTTAAAGTTGAAATAGAAGGACTTTATTTCCGGAGGTTCGTCCGGCATACATGTCATCATGTCCCCCAGTCTGGTAGTTTCAAAGCTCTTGCGTGAAGGTACCAGACTAAACTATTATCGTGCTGTACTTTCGCTTTTTCTTTCATCCGCTCTTGTTTTAATGTTTGCGCTTTGTTTACTGTGTGTGCGTGTTCTAAATTATTACCATTATTTTATTATTATTATTATTATTGTTTATGCTGCGAAGTTTCGACATATATATATTTTATTTAAAATGGGGCATTGGGTATGGTGAAATCGGATATTAAATTTGAATTTGGATTAGGAGGATAGCTTACGTAGATGCCGTATGATGTTCTGCAGGCCTAGAGTTACGTGTGACACAGCCATTCGATCCTGAGCTACTTTTGATTTGACGTTGTGGGGCCACCTTGTAACACCGCCTTTGAAACCTTGAAAATCAGTTAAAATTTGAGTTTTCAAACTGCATGGGTCCGTTTGTAAGTTGAATGTTTACCTGTTAGTTATCCTAACTGAATTTCAAAAACAAAGCTGCGGAATTTTCAAAAACAATAAACAAACCCAAGCCTATTAAACTATTACAATTTAAACACGTGTTTGGCGTATATACAAATATACAAAACAAAACTTGCCAAACACGACTACCGGTGTTACTTTAAACTAAACCGACCATTGTATATATTATATACCAAAAAGTAGTGTTTCTCAAAGCCCGTACAAAAGCATAAGGTTCCCGTCTCACCAGGCCTGCCTATACTCTGTCTGAAAAAGGGAAACAACAACAGGATTAGCTATTTAAAATAGCTAGTGAATACAGACAGGTATAAGTGCAATAATAGCAAGTCATGAATCAAATATGAGCATACAATGCTATCCTAACAATTAGCGGTAATGCTAACATGTCCAGCAGTGTTATATTTTGCCAGATAGCTAGTCCGGCTCAATAACAACCACCGGGGAAATCAAACACTGCCAACCGTGCTGGTATCATCACATAAGTGACTCCACCTGCTCGTTACGGAGCCAAAGGCTCATTAGGCTCAGCCAGTTAAGGCAATCACCCCAAATGTTAAAGGAATGGCACTCGAGTACCATTAGTCCCGAACAATTGCCCGAAGGCCCCTAAGACCCAGCCGAAGCTGACCTTTCATGCACATATGTCCGGACTTTTCACATAGCTCATCATTATCTCAGAAAAGAGATTATTGCATGCATGCTTTCACATATGAAATCATATATATCAAAATATCACCATAAATATACATGTAATTATATACATGTCAAATATATCATTCATCATGTCATTAATGGTTTTCTAAGCATATATACACAAATAAACAAGTCTATATGCAAGAATTAGCATACCATGATCGTTTAAACCAAATAGCATTCAAAACTTCCTTTATTGAATTCATACAAGTCGGTACTCACCTTGGTGCTCAAATATATCTCAAATATGTGTTTGTCCTTCCTTGGTGCTTAATTACCTATCGTTTACATATAATTCCATTTAGATCACCACATATATACACATATACTAAAACTAGTGTTATATTCATATTTATGTGTTTAAGTTGGCAAAATGCTTAAACCATCCCAAATATCTCTAAAATGGTCAAAAGTGATACAAGTACATTACATACACTTAATCCATTGAAAAACAACTAATTGTTGGCTGCAGCATAGGTCGCGCCGCGACACCTTTGTGTGTCGCGCCGCTACGCAGCTTCAGAGCTGCAAGAATGAGCCCCTGCAGCAGCTGCTTTCCATACTAACCCCAACTTTAACTTGTTTTTAATTAATTCTAAGTTATGTAATAAGTTTGGGACATCAAAAGGAGTTCATAAACATAAAAACATCAAGCTTTAACATCAGATTCTTGTATGATTCTTCAAATCACCATTGAAGACCCATTTGGTCAATTTCAAGAAACACAATTAAGATTGCAACTTTAATATACAAAATCCGTTCCAAAGCACTTGTAAGTGACTTTAGAACAGATTACAATAAAAAATTCTAGACTTTATTGGCTAAATTCGTTTTACCCAATTCTTGACCTAAACCCCAAATTGAAGAACAAGAGTGGTAGAACCTTACCAAGAGCAAGATGATGATGATGAAAGGATTAGAAGCAGATTATGGACTTGAGAAGTGATCAATTCCAGCCTTGATTGAGCTTTGTTTGTGTTACCCTTCAAGATCAAAGTGCAAGAGAAAAATGAGAGTGAGAGGTGTGTGTGTGTCGTGGTGTGTATGTGTGTGTTATCTGAGATATTAAGTTAAGAACCGCCTCATGGTTCTTAATTATCCATAAGAGGTATTTTGTTCCCCTTTTTAACATACAACATGACACCCGAATAACCGTTTCAACTAACGAGGATATTTTTGGAAACCTAGTTTGAAACCAGTTATTATTTTATAATTCTTTTCTATTTTTATTACTATTTTTAATTTCACAATTATCTGACCAATAGCTAATTTCTATTAATTCTCACAATTATATTTATATTTAATTCATTTAAATAAATCTCACATACCAAATGGAGCACGCGAATAGGCCCGATTTGAGGATGTTACACACCTGCTGCTTCATTTATGTATTGTGATGATGATACTACTGTTCACTGCCACTTCCGATGCCTAAAACAAAATTTTATTGTTATTATTCGGAGGAGAGAGAAACAAAAACCGACTGGATTTTTAGAAACCGCTTTTGTGCATATATATATATGTACGCGTATTGAAATCGTTTTTGAAATTTTAAGGTTTTTGAAAATCTGCTTCGTTGCTGTCTTCTCCGCTGGGACTTGGTTTTCCTTCTCTGGACTGTCAATCCTTGCAATATCGACATAGGATCTCTCCGTCATTGCTTACTTTATCAGGTTTGCTGCTTTAATCCTTCCTTAGCCATGTCAAAAAATAATCTATCTGTCGTTTATTCAAGTGTATCCGACCATGGTCTCTGGCGATTCTTCGAGGCTTTCGATATCGGTCCTCAATTCGATCCTAAACTGCCACGAGGAAATAAGAATGTCTCTGAATACCCTAAGGGGTACATCGCGTTGTATTTAAGATTATTTGATATTGCAAATGTTCGTGTTCCGTTTTCAAGGTTTTTTCTAGATGTGTTGAAATATTTTGGCATCCATCTTTCTCAATTTTCTCCTCTTGGCGCTGTTAAAATAACTTTTTTTGAGGTACATTGCCGTGCTTTGGGTGGGGTTCCTTCTGTTCCCTTATTTCGAATTTTTTTTAAAGTGGGTCGTGCTGGGGACTGGTTAACCATAGAAAAACGCAAGGCTCCGTTTGTCTGTGTTACCGAGACTCCAATGGGTCTAAAAGGGTGGAAGCAACAATTCATTTGGGTGAAGGAGTCGTTGGTTCCGATGAAGATGACTTGGAAAGAAAGAGGGGTGGCTGTGACCGATCCTTATCCAGATGACTCTGGTGTGGATACGGTGCTGATGGGGCTTTTGACTTCAAATTGTATGGAATACCGTACATTACCGGAGGAAGCTCTGGTTATGGGCGGGATTAGCCTGAAGTGGGGTCTTCCCAAAAAGCGACCCCTGTACTTGCGCGGTGGAAAGGTGATGTGAGTTTTATGTACTAGTTTTAAATTTATATTTTACCGAATTAATTACCAAAAACTGCACGAATAGGCAAGTGTACCTAATCGTTTCATAATATAGTTAATAAGTCGGGTGTCGAACTCTTGGGGAACGGGAGCTAATACTGATTTTATCAAATTAACTAAGAATTAACTAAAATAAACTAATTAAAGCAAATAAACCAAATAAATATAAAATAAATGCAATTAACCTAAACTAAAGCAATTAAACTAAATTAAAGGGAATTTGGTATCAAGTTTGAAACTTTATGGTTCTAAAGGCTCACTAACACTACTAAATACCCAAAAACAACCCAAGTAAGCAAAATGCAAGCAACTTTATGGATTACATATCAATTAAAAGGCTTTCCCTCCCTAGATTCGATTCCACTCTTTTCAAGTTGGTTTTAAATATCAAAATTGATGCATTGGACCATTAATGAACACTATACCGATTCCTATATTGTTAGACTCTTGATCCGAGTATCCAACTTATCTAATCATGCAATTAACTAATCAATTGGTCATTAAATCAATTAACTACACAATTAAGCATATTTAAGTTCGTATCTATCAAGATCTAATCTTTAATGATTGATTAAGTTACCAAATCATTTAATTAACACATGAAAGTCATCATATATCAATTCTAAGACATTCAAGTTCCTATCTTGATTGTTTAACCCTAGGATTTGATCAATCACTAGTCAACCCTAATTATTGGTCCTAATTAGCATTGATCAAAGTCATATAAATGGACTGGTCCTCCAATTTACATCAACTCAGATTCTAAACATATCAAAAACAGAATTAAAACATGCTAGGATCATTGATTAGAGTTGAAAGATAAATATAATGCCATTAAAGTCAAAAAGATGTAAAATTAACCAACTTGATAGAGTTTCATCTCCTCTAGGGAGGAAAACCCTTTTAATTGATATATAATCCATAAAGTTGCTTGCTTTTTGCTTACTTGGGTTGTTTTTGGGTATTTAGTAGTGTTAGTGAGCCTTTAGAACCATAAAGTTTCAAACTTGATACCAAATTCCCTTTAATTTAGTTTAATTGCTTTAGTTTATGTTAATTGCATTTATTTTATATTTATTTGTTTATTTGCTTTAATTAGTTTATTTTAGTTAATTCTTAGTTAATTTGATAAAATCAGTATTAGCTCCCGTTCCCCAAGAGTTCGACACCCGACTTATTAACTATATTACGAAATGATTAGGTACACTTGCCTATTCGTGCAGTTTTTGGTAATTAATTCGGTAAAATATAAATTTAAAACTAGTATTTAAAACGCACACCAAGTTTTTGGCGCCGATGCCGGGGAACAGTTTTATTTTGGTATAACTTTACTAATTATTTATTAAACGATCCTTCCCGCGAGTTTTGGCTCAAAAGGAAGTTACTTTTCGTATTTTAGTATTTAGTTCCTAGTCGTTTCGCGCGCTTTTTTCCTTAAAGATTTGTTGAATGAATTTTACGACGATGGCATCGAACGGGATGATTACGATTTTATCACAAAAGATGATGAGAATGACCACCCGATTGACTCTCCAGATGAACCACATGTTAGTCCTGAACCGTACTATTCAGACGACTCCGATTCTGACGACAGTATACATTTTGAGCCTTGTGTGGAGGTGGAGTCGGGAGAAGATGCCCAGTCTGATGGAGATGTTCTGGAGTGTCTCGCTGACCTGCTTGAGGAACTAGAAGAACATTAAGAGGATGAACCGTCGACCCTCGTCCAACCAACACCCAGGTTAGGTTTAGAACCAAAACCCGTATGGGGACCTCCCTTCTTGAGAGAGAAGACGTGGAGAATTGTGCAGATGAAATCTTGGACTATCTGGAATTTCTACTCTTCGAGGAGGACGCTCCGAAATCACAGAAGGAGGTAACCACGGAATCGAGTGAGGAGTTGGAGTCACATTATGGAATCCCTTTGGCGCCGGGAATTCTGTGGGGTACTTCGTGTGCGGAGAAGGATCAGGCGGATAACTTAGACAACATCGGGAGCCGGTTGGAGTCTTTACTTGAGTTACAATTGAGTTCACAATCACGGGGAGGAACCAAGATTCAGAACGCAGGATATATGTTTGTGGAGATCAAGACTGCGTGGTGGGACGCAGCACTAGCATCAGCATTCCAAATTGGTAACAAATATACATCATCCGGTGTGTATAAATATTACCACCCACACTTGATTGCGAGTGTGGGGTCATTCGTTCAAATTCACAATAAATAAATCCGGAGTCAAGCTAGAGACTCAGACAAAAACAAGCGCTTCTCGGGAGGCAACCCGTGTTTAGTTTAGGTTTTTCTTTGTTCTTTATTTTTGTATTTCGTTTCCTTTCTGTTTCAACTTTGTGGGTGTGTTGACTAGAAACCCTCACGAGACTACAACTCGTCCACTCGGGCTACCAAGGGGTTTAAAGGCTTGTTGCATACGCTAAATGCAACCGTGATTCCTACGAAAGTGAGTTAGGTTTGTTTCCTTTTGTTTTTATTTTTAGAGTCCTAGCCTAGATAATTCTTCATATATGCTTCTGGAATTCTTCATACAGAATCACATTCAGACATTTACTATCCTTTGATGTTTATATTTCTGTGTGTCTGACAATATGCTTTGAGTGATTTATATTTCAGTGAAGGGCTTTTAATTTATGGAGTATGCGTGTATATGCTGACATCTATCTGCTCCGTTCGCCTAATAATACCCAGGGAGTTTTTCTAACCTTTTTCTACATTGTGCTATTTTTATTTTTATGTACAATGGGGACATTGTACAATTTAAGTGTGGGGTAGGGGGTTAGAAAATATTTCCTCGTTTGAACTTAATTTGTCCTTGTAGTAAATTATTTATTGTATTTGGGCGTTAAATTTAAAATTTTTAATATCATTTGAGTTAAAAGTTAGATATTATTTAAGAATGTCAAGTTTGTTGATTTATAAACAATTCATAGGATATATTTAGCTGTTATGCATGGTATTTGTGGCTTTTCGTCAATTCCTTAGAAATTTGTGTTTATAGTATCCAAATTTTAATTTTTGAATTGCTGCAATAAATTATGAGGTTAAGCCCTTTTTGAGTCTAAGCTTGACAAAAATAGACTGAGTTGAATTTTCAATTTTTATAAACATATGTTTGAAGAAAGAAAAAGTGAAAAAAGCCAATGTGCAAAAATGAAAAAAATATATAAAAGAGCTAGGAAAAAAAATATATAAGTCAAATACATGGCCTTTGGAATTCGAATTAGTAAACTCTAAGGGGTGTTCTACACCTAATCACCTAAAGCCAACTGATTTGGGATCAGTTGAGTTGAGAATTCGCTACATGGGTTTCATAGAAAGTCATAGACTTATAGAAAAAGAGCTGAAAAGAAAAAAACATATGTGAAAATAACGTTGAAAAATCTGCAATAAGTCTTGAGGTTAGGGGATTCCTAAAGGGTAAATTAGCCAATTTAAATATAAATGCAATTCATAAATTAAAGTTTGGTTATTTATAAACGAAGAGATTATTTGGTATGGTTGAAAAGTAAATATGGATCAAATCATGGGTATGTGCATAAGTCTAGATATAACATATGTTTTGTTACTGTTGGGAAAAATAGGCTTATAAATATATCCTCTTTTGTTGACACAAAAATATACAACTTGTTTATATAATTGTATGTATTAACATTAACATATGTGCACATATACATATATATATATATATATATATATTCAATCAAATATATTCTTATCTATAATCTACAAAACAAGCTTTATCAAATTTCCAAGCTCCAATCGTCAATATCCGAGTTCAAGTAGAAGCTGATGTCGAAGATTCCTACAAACAAACGTTTGAAGTTTATGAGCTTACAAAATAAATAATCAAATGAGTTTAAGTTTTTATAAAATAATTTTTATAAAAACTTTTATAAAAATTGAGACAATTTTTTATAAAATCACAAGCTTGGTAGTCAAAGCAAATGAAATTCCTATTTTGGCAAATACTAAACACAATCTTCTATTGAAATAAGCCAAAACCATATTTAGCAAAAGGAATCTTCCAAAGAGGTAAACTTCCAACACGCTTTGTGCATTTGGTTTCCAAACAACCATTTTCATGATTAAATTCAAACTTAAGAAGTATGGCACTTACCCAACTTTTCTAAAGCTTCTTTTCAGTGCATTTTTATGGTAAAAATGGGTTGTGTGTGGTTTTGGTAAAAGGCCAACGTCTATATTCACAAGGCTCAAAAAGTTCCAGCAGGCTGACGGTCGATGCCACGGTCGACCGTGGACAGTCTGGACACTTTTTGAGCTTGCACCTTTTTCCTTATTTAAGGCAACTCAAGTCTTGTTTTTTACCAAGCTCTTGCAATCTGAAAAACACAGAATACATACAAAATCTTGTGAGCTCATATTCTTTGATAATATATTCAATCTTTCAAGATCAAGAATGAAGCAAGAGTGAAAGCCTTCAAAGTTCAAACACTACATTACCTTCTTACATATTTGTAATAGTGTGAGGATCATCTCTAGCCTTAGAATTAGAGAGAAGTGAGGATCATCTCTAGCCTTAGAATTAGAGAGAAGTGAGGATCAACTTTAGCCTTTCCAATTAGAGTGAAGTGGGGTTTATCTTAACCTTGTTTGCAAGAGTGAAGTGTAATTCTTGTAAGCTAAAGAGAGAAGTTGTAAAAGGTTTATCTCTACCTTTAAAGAGAGAAGTTAGTGGAGCAAATCTTGGTGGGTGAGGCCAAGGAGTGGATGTAGAGCAAGGTTGTTAACCCTTGCTTGAACCACTATAAATCATTGTGTCCTAGCTACTTCATTGATGATATCTTTCTTCCTTAAACTCTTTAATTACTTGCAAATATTGTTAAAAACTTCAAAAAGTGGGCATATAACCTATTCACCCCCCTCTAGGTTCTAACAATTGGTATTAGAGCAAGTTGCTCTAGATAATTTTTGAAAAGTTGTTTAAATCTTCTAAAAATATTTTTCAAAAATTTTTGAGTTGATAAAATGGGACAAAATTATATAGAGGGGAATTATATGGTTAGACCTCCACTTCTTGAAGAAGAAGACTTTTGCTATTGGAAGCAAAGATTCATGACCTATGTAAAGGCCAAAGATATTGACCTTTGGGAGATTATTGAAGAAGGAGATCATGTTCCAAAAACCTTTGATTCTAAACAAAATTCTTATGTTCCAACCCCTAAAGAAAAATGGGATCAAGAGGACAAGAAAATGATTTCAAAAAGTTTTCTAGCAAAACTTTTTCTGTACAATGCTTTACCTAGAAAAGAGTTTGAAAGAGTTTTCATGTGTGAAAGTGCAAATGCTATTTGGAAATCTCTTGTCATCACACATCAAGGAAATGCCCAAGTTCTAGATAACAAAACCGAATTACTTGTTTAACAATATGAACAATTTCAAATATTTGATGATATGAAAATTGATGATGCTTTTACAAGGTTTAATACTATTGTTACTAGTCTCAAGGCACTTGGGACTACTTACACTAACAAAAAGATTGTAAGAAAGTTTCTTAGGGCTCTTTCACCAAAATAGAGAGCAAAAGTGACAGCTATTGAGGAGTCAAAGGACTTGAACATACTACAAATGGATGAGCTAATAGGAAATCTCAAGGTGTATGAAGTAATCATGCAAAAAGATGATGAGATTGCCAAGCTAAAGAAAGAAAAGAGCAAATCCATTGCACTTAAAGCTAAACATGTCAAAGAATCCCCAAGTGATGAAGAAGAGGAAAGAAAAGAAGAAAAATGTCTCATGGCTTTTGAGACATGTGAGGTACATTACGATTCTAGCTACTATAGTGATAATGATGACCATCATTATCATCAATTATGTGATTTTAGCTCTAAAATACTTGCTAAAAATGAGGAGTTAAAAAATGAGAACAAGAGCTTGAAAAAGGAAAATGTCAAGTTAAGAAATGAAAATGATGACTTGAACTTGAAAATAAAAGATCTAGAAAGTAAAATTGCTTCTCATATATCTCCAAGCTTGAAAGATTTAGAAAGTAAGCTAAAGACAAATTTTGACACAACTACCTTGTCAAAATTTAAAGATAGTTCAACCAAGTTAGATGAGATGTTAAATATTCAAAAATCATCAAAAGATAAGGGTGGTCTTGGGTTCTCAAGTTATTCAAACAACATGCCAACTAGTCACTTAACACCTATCAAATTTGTGAAAGAAAAAGGGGAAGAAAAAATCCAGGAGCCTCACGGTCGACCCACGGTATCGACCGTGAATCGACCGTCAGCTCACTGGAATTTTCCAAAAGTTCAAAATTGCAACATTGTTTCTAGTTCTTCCACTTGTATGCCAAAGGTTGCAAGTAATGAATTAATAAGAAAGTTTTATACTCCAACTACAAGGAATGGACTTGGATTCAAGAAACCTAAATCAAATACAACTCAAAAATCAAGACATTCTCATAAACCTATTAAGTCTATGAACACATGGTATCATAAAGGGTTCAAGATTACACAAAAGTGGATTAGAGTAGGAGTTTTTGATACTAACCATCCTGGACCCATGAAACATTGGGTACCAAAAGCTTGAATGAAAATTACACAAGTGTAGGGGTGCAACAAAAATGAGATTATGTCTCATTAATGGATTCTTGATAGTGGTTGCTCAAAACACATGATCGGTAATAGAGAACTCTTCACTTCATACAAGGAGTATGATGGAGGACATGTGGTGTTTGGAAGCAACCTAAGAAGAAAGGTAGTTGGTAAAGGTAACACTCTTCATGACAATATCAAGTTCTTGAATGTTGAGCATGTTAATGGTTTAACTTACAACTTAATAAGTATTGGTCAACTATGTGATAAAGATCTAAATGTTAAATTCTCTAAACATGAAAGCTTGATATGCAAAGATGATAAAGTTTTAGTAAAAGAGGTTTGGAGAAATGGTCTCTATATATGTAGACTTGGTGATAATCCTAACACACAAGTATGTCTTGCATCTATAATCGATAGAAGACTAGGACATGCTAACATGAGATTAGTACAAACATTGACTATAAATGAGCTTGTTAGAGTTTTACCAAATGTTAAATTCGATAATCATTTTTGTGATGCATGTAAGATAGAAAAACAAGTGCACTTATCTCATAAATCTAAAATGCTATAAAAACTAAGAGATGTCTTTGGGCCTTCATCAATTCAAAGTTATGGGGGAAACTTTTACACACTAGTTGTTGTAGATGACTTTTCTAGATATACATGGATATTATTTTTGAAAACAAAAATTGAAGCTTTTGACAAACTCAAAAATCTTGGCAAAAAAAAATTCAAAACCAATTGGGTTGAATGATTATCCCAATTCATACCAACCATGAAAGAGAAATTGTCAATAAAGCGTAATTTGGAGCATTTTGTGATAAACATGGTGTTCCTCATAACTTTTCGGCTCCTTACACTCCCCAATCTAATGAGGTTGTTGAAAGGAAAAATAGGTCTTTACAAGCTTTGATTAGACCAATGTTGAGTAAAACACCATATGAAATCATCAAAGGTAGAAAACGATCCAATAACTCAAGTTATAGGAAACCTAAATCAAAGACTCACTAGATCCCAAGCCCAAAACCTTAATACCTTCTTTGCCTTTGTGTCACACATAGAACCCAAGAATATTAAAGAGGAAATTAAGGATAAAAATTAGGCAATGGCAATGCAAGAAGAGTTTAATCAATTCACTAGAAGCCAAGTTTGGGACTTAGTACCTTTACCTAGTGGTCGCACAATAATTGGAACTAAATGAGTATTTAGAAACAAAGCTAGACTAGTAGCCCGATGATATAATCAACAAGAAGTGATAGACTTTGATGAATCATTTGCTCCGGTTACTAGATTTGAATCCATTTGGAGTCTACTTGCATATGGTTGTGCTCAAAATTTTAAATTATATCAAATGGATGTCAAAAGTGATTTTCTAAATGACTTTATAAATGAGGAAGTTTATGTATGTCAACCTCCCGGTTTTGATTTTTGAAGACCCCATCATATGTATATAATCTTAGAAAAGCATTGTATGACCTTAAATAAGCACCTAGAGCATGGTATGATAAATTAAAATCATTCTTGTTGAAAAATGAATATAGTATAGGTCAAGTTGATAATGCATTATTCACAAAGAAAAAGAAAAATGACATCTTGCTTGTGCAAATTTATGTGGATGATATCATATTTGGGTCAACATGTCAAGATTTGTGTGATGAGTTTTCAAATCTTATACATAATGAAATTGAAATGAGAATGATGGATAAGTTGAATTACTTTCTTGGTCTTCAAATACGAAGATGGTACATTCAAATTAGGCATCATTTCCTACGTGACAATATGCAAAAAGGAAATATAAATTTAGAAAAGGTTGCTTCATGTGAAAATATTGCCGACATATTCACTAAACCGCTAAAAATTGAAATGTTTGATACAATACGACTTGGTTTAGGAAAGATAGAACATGTTCCTTAAAAATAACACCTAAATGCATGAAAATGGTCAAAATATACATTCCAGAAGCACCACGGTCGACTCACGGTCGATACCGTGGATCGACCGTCGGATCACTGTCTAAATTCATAAACTAAGCAAAAAGGCACGGTCAATATCACGGTCGACCGTGGATCGACCGTCGTGGACCTAACGGATTTTTGACCCTATTTTGCCTTTTCTCTCTCTTTCCTCTCCACTTCATCTCATCTCATCTTCCCCCACAAAACCCTAGCCGCCATTTTCAACATTTATCTTTCTAAAAGCTTGAAAATTATCACAAGAAAAAAATACTTTACCTTACGGTTAAATTTGCGGTCTAAGGCTCGGTTGGATTTACGATTGATCCACGGTTGACGACTTTTGTTTCATGATTTCTCATCTTCCCGAATTCTTCTTCCAAAAAGGTAGGATCTCTTTTTGCACTAAAGAATCATGTGAACCATAGGATTTGTGAAATATTTCAAAAAGAAATCATGTTGAGTTTGTTGATTAGAAAATGATTTGTGGTGTTAGAAAGTGTTGGCTCTATTATATGAAATAAATGATAAACTTTGTGTATGAATAAAGTTGTTTAGATAAGATTTGGTTATATATACATATCATGTCAAAAAGGACAAAAAGCCAAAATTTCAAACAGCTCACATACGGTTGATACACGGTCGACCGTGGTATCGACCGTCGTATTCACAGAATGTTCTAGACGCACCACGGTCGATCCACGGTCGATACCGTGCATCGACCGTCAGCCCGCTGGAAATTTTTGAGATTTTCAATTTTTATTTTTTGACTTTTAATGCCCAAACTCAATCTATTTAATGCTTAATATATCTTAACTAACATTAGCTATCACATGATTAATAAAAGTTTCAAATCATTCTCCACTTTAGGACACATACACATTATGAACATATTGTCAAGGAGTTTGCTATATTCTTTGAACACACTCGCAATTATGTTGAAGTATATTACCTCTTGTCATGCTTTTACAAAGCAAAGGTCTTTTACAAATCTAGTGTCATGACAAGATAAATTGTGGTGATTCAAGGGGAAGTAGTTATGGTGATTGTTTGTTGATATGATATTTGCTATGATTCTTATGCCATGAATTATGTTACTTGAACCTTGGCTTGTAATAAATGCATATTTAGAATATTGTTTATACTCACATCTCTTTTGCAAGTTCTTGGTAGTATTTCCATATATTATAGATCAAACATCTCAAGAAGTAGAGCTCTACGTTCAAGGGGGAGCTTATGTCAAGGGGGAGTCTCCTTTTTGTTAAGACAAAAAAGGGGGAGAAGATAGAAGAGTATATAGAAGATAGAAGAATATATACATATATATATGTATATATGCACATGTTAACATGTTAAAGTTATATATACAATTCTTATACAAGTTATAAATTTTTGTCTTCAACAAAAAGGGGGAGATTGTAGGGAAAAATAGGCTTATAAATATATCCTCTTTTGTTGACACAAAAATATACAACTTGTTTATATAATTGTATGTATTAACATTAACATATGTGCACATATACATATACATATATATATATATATATATTCAATCAAATATATTCTTATCTATAATCTACAAAACAAGCTTTATCAAATGTCCAAGCTCCAATCGTCAAGATCCGAGTTCAAGTAGAAGCTGATGTCGAAGATTCCTACAAACAAACGTTTGAAGTTTATGAGCTTACAAAATAAATAATCAAATGAGTTTAAGTTTTTATAAAATAATTTTTATAAAAACTTTTATAAAAATTGAGACAATTTTTTATAAAATCACAAGCTTGGTAGTCAAAGCAAATGAAATTCCTATTTTGGAAAATACTAAACACAATCTTCTATTGAAATAAGCCAAAACCATATTTAGCAAAAGGAATCTTCCAAAGAGGTAAACTTCCAACACGCTTTGTGTATTTGGTTTCCAAACTACCATTTTCATGATTAAATTCAAACTTTAGAAGTATGGCACTTACCCAACTTTTCTAAAGCTTCTTTTCAGTGCATTTTTATGGTAAAAATGGGTTGTGTGTGGTTTTGGTAAAAGGCTAACGTATATATTCACAAGGCTCAAAAAGTTCCAGCAGGCTGACGGTCGATGCCACGGTCGACCGTGGACAGTCTGGACACTTTTTGAGCTTGCACCTTTTTCCTTATTTAAGGCAACTCAAGTCTTGTTTTTTACCAAGCTCTTGCAATCTGAAAAACACAGAATACATACAAAATCTTGTAAGCTCATATTCTTTGATAATATATTCAATCTTTCAAGATCAAGAATGAAGCAAGAGTGAAAGCCTTCAAAGTTCAAACACTACATTACCTTCTTACATATTTGTAATAGTGTGAGGATCATCTCTAGCCTTAGAATTAGAGAGAAGTGAGGATCAACTTTAGCCTTTCTAATTAGAGTGAAGTGGGGTTTATCTTAACCTTGTTTGCAAGAGTGAAGCGTAATTCTTGTAAGCTAAAGAGAGAAGTTGTAAAAGGTTTATCTCTACCTTTAAAGAGAGAAGTTAGTGGAGCAAATCTTGGTGGGTGAGGCCAAGGAGTGGATGTAGAGCAAGGTTGTTAACCCTTGCTTGAACCACTATAAATCACTGTGTCCTAGCTACTTCATTGGTGATATCTTTCTTCCTTAAACTCTTTAATTACTTGCAAATATTGTTAAAAACTTCAAAAAATGGGCATATAACCTATTCACCCCCTCTAGGTTCTAACAGTTACTAATCAATCTTTTTGACATTTGTAAGTTATATTTAATTTTTCAATGAATGGTATTGATTACTTAAAATTTATAGCCCGGATAAAGTTGTAGTTTGCTTGGGGACAAGCAAAATTCAAGTGTGGGGTATTTCAAAAACTTGGTGTGTGTTTTACGTACTAGTTTTAAATTTATAAAATCCGAATTATTTAGCACGACTACAACACAAATAGGCAAGCGAACCTAATCGTATCGTAGTATAGTAAATAAGTACGGGTGTCGAACACAAGGGGAACGTGTATGATTTTGAATATAACTATACTAATTAAATATTAAACTAATATAAACAACTAAAGGGGAATTTTAGAATCTTATCAAACTTTATTATCCAACTCACTAAATAATAATAACAAGAACCAAGAACAAACCAAAGGAAGTGAAAAGCAACAAACTTTATTGGATTTAAACTTATCAATATAAAGATTCTCTCCCTAGATTTGATAAAACTCTCTTTAAGTCAACCAATTAAGTGCACATACAACTAAATATCATATACCGATTTCTATATTAGTTAGACTCTTGGTCAGAATATCTAACTCTATAATCATGCAATTAACTAACCCTATGGTCAAGGAGTTAAGCAAGATTAGTCCTTTAGTTCATATCAATCAAGATTATACCTTTAATGATTGTTATATCAACAAACAATTCCATTAACATATAAAGGTCATGATATGAAATTGCACACACATTAAAGTTTCTATTTTTAGTAGTTTAACCCTAGGATTGGTCAATCACTAGTCAAAATTACCTATTGGTCCTAGATAATCATGATTCAAGTCTCACAAATAGATTGGTCCTCTAATTTATGAAAACTCAGTTTCTAAATACCAAAAATAGATCATAAAACATATGTGGATCTTTGATAAAACTCAAATTGATAAATATATGAAATTAAGCATCATAAACACAAAAAGTGATTTAACTTTCAAAGAATCCATCTCCTCTACGGAGAATATATAAAATATCAGCCAAGAAACATCATAAAGTACTTCTGAAAATTAATAAACATTATGAATAAAGAAGATTGAATGATAGAACCAGGATGATCCAAAACCAAATCTTTAAAATCCAAGCTTCAATCCTTCAAAGTTAAGCTCCCCAGTCCTTAAAATGTTTTTGGAACTCGTCTTCTTTTTTTTCCTTCTACGTTGCTCGTGACTCGTGAACCCTTCTCTCCTTTTTTCCTCTCTAATTTAGATATATATATATATATAGGCTGCCGTAGACTATATATATATATATATACATGTGCTGCCCTCCAATTTTAAATATATATCTCCTCTGCGTGTCTTTATTTTGTTTTTTTTCAAGTGCCTCCTTTTCAAATTCAAATATATATCCATATATATATATATATATATATATATATATATATATATATATATATATATATATATATATATATATATATAGACATACATGCCATACGTCTCTTTTTTTTCCTTGATTTACGGCTTTCCAAAATGTATCTTCTTTTTTAAATATAATGATTTAGTTATATAATATATAATATCTATTAATTAAGATATATATACTATATAAATATATAAAATATATCCTATCTTAATTATCTCTTTACTCCTTAATTTCTTCAAATAATTTCTTTTTCGCCTTTTTAGCCTGCAAGATAACAAATAAACCATAAACGTATCTTTTTACAATTAAATGCACAATTTCCGGCTAAAATTAACTTGATATCGCCCGAAATATATATCTAATAAACGCGATATCAAAAGGGTACGGGTGATTTGCGTTTACTGTTATTGTTTATGCTTTTGTAGATTGTTGTTTTGTTATTGGTGTTGTTGGTAATTAATTTTTAGAGATAATATTGTTTGTGGTGTAGCCATGACGTTTCTAGAATTTCTGAACCTTCCCAGCTTTGATGATGTCGAACTGTCAGAGGAGGAGGATCTCGCTGATAGTCTCATTTCCCGCAACAGAGAGAATGTTGCCATTCCTGAAGTCGGTACTAGCTCCAACTTGAAGGTTCTTCTAAATGTTATTCCAAAGGTTTCTGATGCGGGTAAGCAAGTTGCTGATGGTTCTGCTGCCGAGGGTTGTGCTCAGAAGAGGAAAATTGTTGGGGAGGGCAGACAGCTTAGAAAAAGGGGTAAAGCTACTATTGCTGAAGAGAGCCCTAAATCCATGGCTCATGTAGATTTGTCTAGTGGAGGTAATCGTACTGCCGACCCTGTTAATGATCATCCGGAGATTGACCAAACTGTTCATGGTTGTGGTAAAAGCATCCGGAAGACTCCATCAGCTTCTCTATCGCTACCAGCGAATCCGAGTCTGCCGGTTCTGATCAACAATCTATGGATGAGGAGACTGCTAATGCTGCTTTTGTTCCGGAGTTTCGCCATTTAAAAAATAAATCTTTGTTTGATACCGTGGGTACCTGTCGTGATCTACTTGATTCCATTTCTACTCCCGCCGAGGCACAACGTGTGTCACAGGAGGAGCACTCCGATCTTATACATAATTCCTACTTTTATCTGTGTCAATTGTCTGTGAACTTGCCCGAGATTCGTCGGAGGTGGTTGTTGGCGCATAATGAATCTGTGGCTCAGAAACGTGTGATCAAGGAGTTGAAAGAGAAGAATAAGGTCTTGAGTTGCGAGGTTAAGGATGAGGCGAAAGTGAAACAACTGGAGGAAGCTTTGGAGGTGACTACAAAGTTGTTGGAGATAGAGAAGAAGGTTACTGGTGAATTGTGTGAGGAGGTTGCCGCGAAAAACAAGGAAATTGGGAGTTTGAGCCGGAGTGTTGCGGAGAATGTTGGGTTGCTTGATGATGTGAATAGGTTGAAGTCGTTAGTCAAAGACGTGGGGGAGGCGCTGTTAGTGATGACGGAGGATAGGTGCTGGTTGGTGAAAGAAGGGGTTGGTTATTTCTTCGACAAGCTTCGCAGGAGTGCTGAGTATTTGAAATCCTTAGGTGATGTGCAGAGGTGTAGTTTTCTTGCAGGTTATTAGAAGGGGTTGGCCATTGGCGAGAAGTGTGCCAAGCGTGGTCGTGCCATCTCCAGCGCTCGTCAATATGATCCCGAAGCTGCTGTGAAACTGAGCGAAGCTACTATGGAGTTTGGTCAACTATCTTATCTGTACCTGGGACGCCTTGCCTCGCTGTCTGACAAACCTTTGGAAGAGTTGAAGGAAATTGAGCCAGAAGAAGTTGCTGCCCCAGGCTTCGAAGCTGGTGGAGTTAGTGTCCCTGTGGAGCTGTCATCCGCTACTAGTTGTTAGTTTAATATTTTCAGAACTTTGGGTTTGTTAAAACATTATCTTATCGTATCTTTGCCTATTATGGCGTGGACATATTTAGTATTTTTCTTGCTTTTGAAACTTGTTGTGGTTGGAAATTTACGTGTTTGGAACTTATTATGGTATGCACTATGAAACTTTAATCTAAAACTTGCTATGCTATTGGCAAACTTGTTATACGTAGTTCTTTTCTTGTTTGCCTTTGATTCATGTGTTGCGAACTTGCCAGGTTCGGCTTATCCGGGCGTCTTTCCGACGTTCCGAAGGTACATCCTGCTTAGCTTATCCCTCTGATATTTATGTGCTGCTCTTGTTTTGGGATGTGTTAGCATGTCAGGTTCGGTTTTCCTGTAATAACAAGTTTACGGGTGTGTGGGCAGAGTCCCACTCGTCCGATTTTTGCATAATTATTTATGCTCGTGTCACCCGGTTTAGGTGCGGAGTCGCGATTCTCCGGTTTTCTTCTGTTAGCCGTTCGGACATAACAGGACATGAGGACTTTCTGTTCTCGGGTATGGAGTTGTGAGCTCCGGTTTTCTCTACTATGTCTTTCCGCCATAGTAGGTGTACGAACTGGCAAGGTTCGGTTTAGTATAGCATGTGTGCTTGTGTAATTCACAATTGTTGACTCCAATTCGCTGATGTGGAGCACAAAAATGGGTATTCCATTTATGTTTGAAGTACAAAAGTACATGAGTTTCTGGCCGAAAGGCCTTAGTAAGGAAAAGTGGAGGTCCCACAACTTCCATATTGTGTCTATTTAATGCCAAAAGTTCCACCGGCGAATTTTATTTTCCTCAGCCGGAGGTAGGTCCAAAAGAGTTTGTTTGAAGATTAACTTGGCGCTATTACAAGTAGCATTTCTTCAGGTTCATTGCGTTCCACGTCCTTGGTATCTCGTTCCCCTCCAAGTCTTGCAATTTGTAAGATCCGTTCTGGTGTACGCTGACCACTTGGTAGGGCCCTTTCCATCTGGGCCCCAGCTTCCCTTGTTTTTCCGCCTTGCTTGCTTCGTTTAGGCGCCACACATAATCTGTTGGTCTGAAACTGGTGCCCCGTACCCTCTTATTGTAGTACTGCTCAATCTTCCTTTTGTACCTGGCTTTGTTGATTCCGGCTATTTCTCGACGTTCCGTTAATGCTTCCAAGTTGAAACATAATCCTTCTTCGCTCTATCTGTCCGTAGCAGTGGACCTTTTAGTTGGTATACCTACCTCCGGAGGAATTACAGCTTCAGTTCCATATGTTAAGTTGAAAGGTGTTTCTCCGTTGCTAGTTTTGATTAAGGTATGGTGGGCCCATAGAACGTGACTGAGGTGATCTACCCAGCATCCTCCTTCCGCCTCTAGTCGAGCCTTTATCCCTTCAACTAAGCTTCTGTTGACTCTTTCAACCTGTCCATTGGCCTGTGGGTGCGCTATAGATGTAAACGTTTGCTTGATGTTCAATTCCTTGCACCATGATCGGAAGGGGTTTTCCACAAATTGCTTTCCATTATCCGTGATGATTTCCTGTGGTATTCCGAAACGACATATAATGTATCCCATACGAACCTGGAAACCTGCACTCCGGTGATCGTAGCCAAAGGCTTCGCTTCGCACCATTTGGTGAAGTAATCGATGGCTACTAAAAGAAACTTGACTCTCCTGGGTGCTTCGGGGAAGGGACCCACGATGTCCATGCCCCACTTTCGGAAAGGCCATGCTGCTACGATTGACACCAGGGGATGCTTCGGCATCCTAGCTACCGGAGCATGCACTTGGCACGCCTGACACTTTTTAATCTCATCAAACGCATCCATGTGCATCGAGGGCCAATAATATCCAATTCGCACGGCTTTGGCCACGATTGCTCGTGCTCCTGCGTGCAAACTACATGCCCCACTGTGTATTTCCCTGATAATATAGTTGGCTTGCAGAGGACCTACACATCTCAATGATGGCCCAGATAAGACTTCCGGTACAACACATTATCATGCAACTCGTACTTTGACAAGTTTAACTTGGCTTTCTCGTGCTCTGACAACTGCTCTGTTTCGTCCCCTTTAAGGGCCTTCACTATTGGTGTCATCCACGTCTCTCCTTCTTCCTGAACTATCGCATTAACTTCTTTTTCCTCTACTGACCTCTGCTCCAGTGTCTCTACAAGGACCTCCTTTGTAAGGTGATCAAAGGCAACCGAGGCTAGTTTGCTTAGGGCATCAGCCTTCTTATTATTTCCTCTTGGGACTTGTTTAACCGTGCATGTTTTGAAGGATGCCATTAGTTCCTTCGCCTTTGCTAAGTACTGGATCATGCTTTTTTCTTTAGCTTCGTATGATCCATTGATTTGGTTGGCTACCAGCATTGAATCGACGTACACCTTCAGCTGTCTGATCTTCATCATCGCTGCCAATCGTAGTCCTGACAACAAAGCCTCGTACTCAGCTTTGTTGTTGGAGACTGGAAAATTGAAACGAAGCGCATATGTATACTCAACCTCCGAAGGACTTGTAATAACCAATCCGGCTCCTCCTCCTTCCGTGCTGGAAGAACCATCGGTATGAAGTTTCCACACGTCTTCATCGATCGTCTGTTTTGACGGACGTTCCTTCGGCTTATTCCTCTTGTTTGAACTTCCAGATCTTAACTTGTCGATCCTTTGTTCTTGCTGCTCCTCTTCTGCCTTACTTGTGACTTCCTTTGGCTCCTGCCTTTGCTCCTCCGTCACTGGAATTGGCTCACTAGTTTCAGCTATAAAATCCGCCAACACCTGCCTCTTTATCGACGTTCGTGCCTCATACAATATCTCGTATGCCCCCAGTTCAACTGCCCATTGGCCAGCCTTCCCGAGACATCCGGCTTCGTCAGAACTTGCCTTATAGGCAGGTCCGTCAAGACTCTGATCTTGTGAGCCTGGAAGTACCTCCTTAACCTTCTTGCAGCGTGGACTAAACATAGGGCCAATTTTTCGATTGGCGGGTAATTGAGCTCCGCCCCTTGCAATACTCTGCTTACGAAGTACACAGGGACTTGTCTCCCTTCTCTTTCCGGCATTAACACGGCGCTGAGTGTCTGTTCTGATGCTGCTAAGTACATTAAGAGGGTCTCTCCTTCCATCGGAGCCACCAACATGGGGAGTTCAGAGAGCACTTTCTTGATCTACTGAAATGCATCCTCCGCTTCTTTCGTCCACCGAAAGTTCTTTTTGTTCAAGCAGTCCTTGATTGTTCTGAAAATAGGCAACGACCTCTCTACTGCTTTGGCAGTATATCTGTGCAGTGCATTTAGTCGTCCACTTAGACTTTGAGCCTGCTTTAACGTCTTTGGAGATTCCAAATCCATGACTGCCTTTGTCTTCTCAGAATTGACTCGTATCCCATTTGGCGTTATCAGATGCCCCAAGAATTTCCCTTCCTCCAATCCGAAGGAACATTTGGCTGGGTTTAACTTCATGTTGACCCTTCTCAAGTTTGAAAAGGTCTCCAGTATGTCTTTCAATAGTTGGTCTTCGGTGTTGCTCTTGATCACGATGTCATCAACATAAGCCTCCAGGTTCCGCCCAATTTGACTTCTGAAAACCTAGTCTACCAGCCGCTGGTACGTTGCTCCAGCATTCTTTAATCCGAAAGGCATCTTCCGGTAGCAGAAGACCCCTTTGTCTGTGAAGAAGCCTGTTTTATCCTCATCTTCTTTGGCCATCTGGATCTGGTGGTAGCCCTTGTAGGCATCTAGGAAACATTTGAATCTATATCCTGCTAAGGATTCTATCTTCAAATCGACCTCCGGCAAAGGATATGGATCCTTTGGACAGGCACGATTAAGATCTGTAAAGTCAATGCACATTATCCATGATCCATCTTTCTTCTAAACCAACACTGGGTTGGCGACCCATGTTTGGTATTGGACCTCCCTCAGGATCCCGGCTTGCAACAACTTGTCTGCCTCAAGACATGCAGCCCTGCTCCGATTAGGAGCCAAACCCCTTTATTTTTGAATGATTGGCTTGACATGAGCGGGTATTCCAAGCTTGTGCTCTGCAATATCCCTTGGGATGCCTGTCATGTCGTCTGGTGTCCACGCAAAGACGTCCACGTTGCTCCGTAGCATGTCCTCCAATCTCCGCTGGCATTGCTCCGTCAGGGTACCTCCGATGGTTATCGTTTGTTTAGGGAACTGATCGTTGATCCGTACCTGCCTTTCATTACCCTTGACGTCCACTACTTGCTTTCTCCTCATTTCCTGTTCCACCTAAAACATTCCCGTACGTCTTTTTTCTCACTCCTTATCGTAGCTACCCTATTGGGAGTAGGAAACTTCATGAGGGAGTGAATGGTCGACACTATCGCGCCCAACTGATATAACCCAGATCTTCCTAAGATGATATTATACAAGGAAGTTGACCTTACAATTATGAACTTCAAGTGTACTCTCCTCTCGAGTGGGGCTTTGCCGAAGGTCACCGGCAGTGTGATCTCTCCCATAGGCCACACCACATCTCCCGAGAATCCCACTAGAGGAGTAGAAGTCTCCACCATCAACGCTCTGATCCTGGGCTTGAACTTCATAAAACAGTGCTCGTACATGATTTCTGTTGAGCTACTTCCGTCCACGAAGATGTGATGTACCTCATACCCAGCCACTTTTCCCTGTATGACCATCGGCCCCGCTGTTGGGTAATCATTCTTGATCATGGAAAACTCAATTGTTTCATTCTGCCATTCCTCCAGCTCCGACGCCTTTCTTTTGCTACTTCCGGCCACCGTTTGTAGCATGAAGATTTCTTTCCCTTTATCTTTCGCGTCGTTCCTCTGAGGCCGTGGCCTGGGGTTGAACTTTCCTTGCGTCTGTCTTACTTCCTTCACCAAGTGTGCCAACTTCCCTGTCTTAACAGCCGTCTCTATCTGCTTCTTTAGCTGAAAACAATCATTGGTATCGTGCCCCCGATCCGCGTGGAACTCACAGTAAAGGTCTTGGTTCTTTTTCTCCGGCGTCCCCATCATCGGTCTTGGGGGCATGAACTGCTGGCTTACCTCTTCTGTCATCAGAATGTCGTATGGGATCTTGCTGAGTTGTGTGAACGGTGTTTTGGTGGAGTTGTTCGGCACGTACGGAGATCTCATGTTCTCGCTGAACCTTCTTTCGTAATGGATCGGCCCAACAGGCTTCCGGTAAGGTGGTTTCCAAGAATGTAGCTTTGGCATGTTGTGGCCCTTCTTCGGAGGTTCATCTAATCCTCCGACCGCTTCCTTTCCCCTTATGAAAGCCTTCGCCCTTTCCATCATTTCATCAACGGTCTTGGGCATGTTGTTGCAATACTTCTCTATCAGCTGCTTGGACTTGATGCCGTGTACAAACCCCGAGATCTTCATAGCTTCATCCGCTCCTTTGATCCCCTGACATTCCTTCAGATACCTTCCCATGAATGTCCATAACGTTTCTCCGTCTTTCTGCTTTATATTGTGAATTTCCACCGGATGCCTGGTGTGTCTCCTTTGTTGCATGAAGTTGGCTAGAAAACGCCTTTGTAACTCTTCGAAGCTATCAATGCTCTAATTCGGAAGTTGTTCGAACCAGACCCTAGCCGGGCCTATCAGAGTCTGAGCGAACATAAGACACCATAGAGGCGTGGACCACTGCTCCACTTCAGCTGCCCCTACGAAAATCTTCAGGTGGTCCTCCGCATCACCACTCCCTTCGTACATCTTCACATGATGTGGCATCTTGACCTTTCCGGTGAACCTGAAATGAGCTATCCTTCTTGTGAACTTGGTACTTTCGAGAGGCCGGTAAGGCTTGGACAAATCATCGTCTCCTTCTTCCATCTCCTCTTCTTCTTCTTCCGGCTCCAGCTCGGTTAATGTTTGTCTCCGTTGGAGTGGATCATTCCCAGCCGAAGGTCGGCTACGTCTGGTGGAGGCCGGTCTAACCTCCGGGACGTGAACCTCCTGTCCGGAAGATCCTCCTCCATTGATTGTCTGCCCCGAGGAGAAAATTGATCGCCTCATCTGCGGAATCCTGAAGGTTCTTTCGAAGTTGAGCCTAGTCTGGAGGTCTCCAAAGCGTATCTCTCTCTCATGGTCCTCCATGAGCTCCTTGAGCAACTCATAATTACTCCGTACTAGTTCACGGCTGATGATGCTGGCTGAAGCTGATCTTGGCTCTGAAGTGGACCTTGGGATTTCGCTGGTTATAATGATGGAGTCAGTGGTTAAGCTGCTTTGGATTGAGGTTCGAGCCGGTTCCGATCCCAAAGGACCGACCTCCGGGCTCGCGAGACTATTTGAGGTTGGAACCATGTTTGTAGCCGTTAACACGGTCCCACGGATGGCGCCAATGTTGAAACAAGGCCTATCCGGAGCTAGTTTCTTCCCTGGCTGGCGAGTGTTCCTACAAAACAAACACCGGTTAGTCTCGCCACGAGCTTCAGCTCGTGACCAACCTCCGGCGTGAGAGTAAGTAGATGAACGGGGAGTGGAGAGAGAATAGTAAATGAGGGAGAGGATTTAGAGAGAGAAAGTGATTAGAGAGTGAAAGAACTCACATTAAATGCCGGTGGTGAGGGGTATTTATAAGCCCTTTGGTAATGATTACAAGGTATTATCCAGAGGTTATTCACATTATCCTTAGACAAAATATGATTAAGCATTTAATGCTCCATATTGTACAGCCGACCATGCATTAAATGTAGATCTTCCGGACTGTTAATCTGATGGCGATGAATACCTTTAGTTGGGAAGGTGCTTTGGTTGAGTTTCAACTTAAAGTTGAAATAGAAGGACTTTATTTCCGGAGGTTCGTCCGGCATACATGTCATCACATATAATAACAAAATATGTAAAGTTAAATACATTTTTGTAAAATAAACCTTTTATTTAATTTAAGCAATGACAAAACAATTATTTATGCATGAAATGCAAACTCGGGCTTGAGCCAAAACATGCAAAATTAAGTCGACACGAAACCCCGCCCGAACCTAACCTAACATAAAATTTTGACACGAACGAAATGGGTCAAAAGCGGTTGACACGAAATTGACACGAAAACAAATTGGTCGGATTAGGGGTAACCCGACAACCTGAAGGTGACTCGTTTAAGGGTAAAATTATAACATTATAAAATTTTCTTTAATATTTAAAATTTAAATTGTGAAAAAAGATTGTGAATTCAAATAACGGACTGGCATTCTTAGGGCAATAAAATCTGCCAAATAAAAGTACAAAATCCTTAAATGTTAAAAATATAAATTAAAACAATAAAAAATTTACAGTAAAACAATAGTTCATCATTTGGTATTTGTTATTTTGAAGACATGATTTTGTACTTTGATATTTGATTTCCTTATAGGTAGTACTTTAGTATTTTAAATTCGATTTATAATTTATATAATAATGAATTATTATAAATTATTCTGTTGTTTATTAACATTATTTATTGGTTCTTGGTAAAATAGTAGTATATCACATTTTTTTATATTCATTTATATAAATTGAATAAAAATCAAAATTCGAATCAAACGGAAATAAATACCGAATTTAACGTTCTAACACAAAAGAAACAGATATAGAATATTGAAGTTAGAATATGAACGAAAATCATTTTCAAAATTCTTACCGAAAGTTCGAAAACAAACATGAAATTCAAAATTTTGATAAAAAAATCGTAGTCGAAATAGAAAACCGAAAAATACTTGTCGATTACATTTGGTCGAAATAGGTCTACACAAACCCGACATTAAAATAAATGGGTCGACCCAAAACTAATAACACAAACCCGATCTGAATTAACAACCTTAAACTCAACTAATACAATTAAGTTAGCAATTATAATACAAAAGAATCAAATAGGAGATGTAATATATACTCTTGTTAATATCATGTCAACGATTGTATTAACCAATTCCACATAATTTTGTTGTACAAAGATATGAAATTTCTATACTACTATATAAAACATTTAACATTCTCTCTCCTCCTTAATTTTAAGACTTCTTAAAATTCAATCTAAACAACATCTTGACCTTTCACTCTATTTAACTTAATCTCATCCACTCAATCTTTAACCATTCCAATCTCTCTCCTAATTTACTTTAATTTTTTATTCAATTAAAATATACTCTCACACAAACATAATTATACACCCATAACAACATAATTTCTAATATCTTATTAACTTCTCTATCCTTATTTCACAAATATGATTTTTTTCCTTATTTTAATGTCTTTTAGATTTTATTTTTAAAATTAATAAAATAGTTTATGCAAATAAAAGAAAATTTGAAAAAAAATGGGACATGTTGCTAAAGAATTTTTTTTATGATATTGAATTTTGCGAATAACATATTATTACATTTTTGAAAACGGCATATTATAAAACAAAAACTATTCGACTCCGCATCATTACGCGGATACGTTGCTAGTAGTAATAAAAACATTAAAAAAACTACTCTTAACTAGAAGCATATCTCTTTTAAAATCCATTCAAAAAATAATACATATTGACTTTTCTTATAGCTACTTATGGTTTTAAGAAATGGCACAAATACACAAGGCGTAAACATGCCAACCAACCCTTAAATAGTTGAATGTTAGTTTATATAAAAGATCTCAAATTGTCAATAAGTTGACTTTTCATAATAAGTGAATCAAAACTAAATTTTGCAATAAATTTTAGTTGAATGGTTGCGTTTGACCATTAAATCAAGTGTGCATGGCTATAATAATAATAATAATAATAATAATAATTATTATTATTATATTCTTCCTTGAACAAATACTGTAGTTGTTTACAACTCAAACATTTTATATTATATAATTTTGAAGTTTAAAAATGCAAAGTCAAAAGGAAGCTTCTAATGCGTACCTCATCTTTTAGATAATAAAAAACTCGTTTAACGGTCAAGTGTTTGACTTCAAACGTGAGGAATGATGATTATTATCGATTTCTTTGACATTAAGGATACGTCTAAGGATCAATAGTTTTGAACACCATGTTCAATGTGCGGCCATGAGGTTTTATATAGAAACCTCATTTAGATATCCCAAATTCTACCTTTCAAGTTGCTTACCTAAATATTATCATACGTATCAATTAGAGTATAGTCATATAATCTATATTTATGTGTCTAGCTATTATTAAAAAGTTTACCCTATTTTTATTTTTAGTCTTAAATTAAGATTTAATTAACCAATCAAAACAGTCTATTAGCCAATTTTAACTTTTGTTGACTAAATAAGGGGAAAGGTCCAATTACAAAAAACCTGGACCTTATTAGTGAATTTGGTACCCGATTTCCTTATTCCTCTTAACCCGATTCTTACGGGGTGTTTGGTTCATGGACTTGAAATCCTAGGGATTCCAAATCCTATGGGATTTTAAATCCAATCAAATCTCTTGTTTGGCTCATGTAAAAGACAATGGGCTTTCTAGGGCAAAGATAGTGAAGGAGTCGAATCACCTTCACAACTTGACCGGCTCGGAGACAGGGAAGGCAGAGATGATGAGCGCAATGGTGGTGGAGGCGGAGCTGGAGCCGGTGAAGGGCGACGGCGATAAACGGCGACGACGGCGGTAAAGAACGATGATGGTAGAGGTGGAGTCGGTGAAGGATGATGGCAATGGAGGCGGAGACGGGAAAGGGCGACAATGGAGTCGGGGAAGGTTATGACGGTGGCCGGTTAGGATAGTGATAGAGACGATGGACAAAGGAAGATGACAACGAATGCGGAGACGGTAAAGGGCAATAGTTACGGCGGTGGTGGTGGTGGCCGACAATGGTATTTCTAGTGACGGCTATAGCGGTGACCGATTACGGTAGCGACAGTGAGAATGAAGCAACGGTTGATATGGTGAAGGCGAACTATGAATTATTGGTTAGATAAGTCCCGAATTAAAATCCCACATGTGAGGGATTTAAAAATACTACCCCTCTCCAAGGATTTTGAAATCCCACACCTATAGGATTTGAAATCCCAATCCCTTCCTTCTTATTTTGAACCAAATATGAGATTTCAAAAGATTTGAAATACAAATCTTGCAAAATCCCTAGAAAACCCACGAACCAAACACGCCTTTAGATTCCTCTGTATTGTCGTTTTCTTTCACAAAGCAAATAAGCAATATAGAAATCCTATTTCATTACATCATCATCGTTCCTTTCATCTAATTATTATACGAACACTTACTTGGGGAGGGAATAAGATACATAACTCAATCCTTCTTTTTGAAAGGTTCCGATTTTCAGTTGTCGGTTCATAGGGCAAACAAAGCTTCTGACGGATTTCTTCTCATATTCTTCCAATTGGTATCGACTTTTTGAACATTGATGAATATTTTGGTTTCAAGTATTTTTCCTTGCTTCTCTTAGGTGTTCGATTTCCATTATATGTTACTCGATTTCAAATCTACTTTTGACATAAGTTATTCTCTTCCTCGTTGTTGGTTCGATACAAATGGTTTAGGGTTTATCTGTGAAGAAAATTATGAGTAGATGTGTCCCTGTGGAACTTTTTGACCACAATCGTGAACTTCTTAGAAATTCATGCATGACATTAGATACTATGAAATGCACATGAATTTATTCTTTGCTATGTGAATTCCAAGTAGCTATTTATCTTGATTATTTTATTCGTGACTAGATTATTTTGTTCATTTGCCGAAATTTGATTGCTTCATGTTTGTTGGAAATAATTGTCAAAATTTATAGTTTTAGTATTATATTATTATTGTATTTAGTAAAAAACATATAAATATAGGATTATATGTACAACCACAGTGGGCCACCATCAGTGACAACCGCCAACCGCCGACCACTGCTGTTAAGTGACGGAGAACCGCCAGTAACTTCCGGAAAAACCGCCACCACCACTCTATAAATAGGGTATTTGTACACTAGATTCTTGTAATCAAATATATGAAGTTTATAATGAAACATTTGCAAATTTAGAGTTTAATTTATGTGTTTTTGAAGTTTTGATCCTGTCATTTGGTATTAGAGCCGAGATTAACACCAAGGTTCTCATCATCTACCAGAAAATAGCAACCAGAAGGAGACTCAACGGACAGAACCACCATCAAGAAATCATCTAGGGTTTCATTGAATCAGAAGAGGATACGCAGAGGCGGCCATTAAACAGAAGAACTACCGCCATCTGGCACCCTAAATCGGAGAAAAGGACTTACCTCGTCGGAGGAAGCAACCGGAAAACGAGGAGAGTATCGATCGAAACAAACTACCGATCGAAAAAAAACAAGTCGGAGGTAGAGGAATACAACCATTGGAGCACAAATCACTAACTAGAAGCAAGCATCGATCAAAACCGCCATTTGGCACCCACCAAAGTAGAAGGAAAATCGAGGGTTACTCGATTGTAGAAGCGGTGCAAAGAGGGGACGACGCAAAGGGAATAGGCGGAAAAGGAACGACACAAAAGGGGCGGCTTCTTTTTTTTTTCCCAAGAAACCCTTTTTTATTTCTCCTAATAAACAAAGTGTTTTTTAAATTAAGGTTTTAAATCAAAGTAGGTTTTTGCTTTAATTAAAGTTTTAACCTTTTATTGTTTTGAATTTTAATTAAACTTTTTTTAATACAAGAAATTTTTTTGTTGCTATTTAAATTTATAGATTAATTAAATGATTAAAGTTTTATGAAATAATAAAATTATAAGTTTTCTAAGTTTTTTTTAAGATTTAAGATTTAAAGGTTTTCAAGATTAATAAAGTTTTAAGTTTTAAGGTTTTAAAGGTATTTCAGAATTTTAAACCAATATTTGGTAAAAGTTTAAGTTTTTAAAGGTTTTTATTGAAAAGTTTTGTTAAGATTTCAAAGTATCGAGTTTTAATGTAACACTGGAAAATCTTAGCAATTTTTTTAAATACGCTGTGGAAGCTTTAAACAAACATACTTTACATAAACACAAATTAAAACATCTGTTTACAAAGAGAATATCGTATCCTTCGTGGTGTTACAAAATAAAATATGGCTCATTTCAAACTAAAACCCATATCAGAGCGGGGTCAAGCTTTCCCTCTACAAACACCACAACTCACAAACCTGCAAAAACAATCAACTGTGAGGAATTAGCACAAAGCTAATGAGAGGAAGCTAAACACGAAAGCAAACATCAATAATTGATACAAAAACATGTAATCACATAATCAAGAAGACCGGCGGTTTGACACAGAACCTACAACCAATGCTGGCCAAAGCAAAGGTTTACTGATAGCCCTCCGCTGAATTGGCACAGTCAAATTCTTCTCTGATACAACGTATGCATCAGTAGGACTACAACTGTTCAACCAATCAGCAGACGAGCCCATCCCAATTCCACGCATAGCTAACTGTTGGGTTTTGGTGGCATCTAGAAAACGCAGCGGATACAAAAACGAGTATAAAACAATTTCATTTTGTGCCACCAACACGCCACCCAATGGACCATACTCTAGACAATGGCAAAGCAACCAAAAGAAAGGAACAAGGACAAGAAATTGTTGGTCCTAAAGAGGGTGAACAAGCAACTGATACAGTGTAGAAGGGGGGGTTGAATACACTTTAAACAAATAACCAAATAAATCAAATGTATATTCAATGATCAAACAGAACAATAACTATTATCACTCTCTAATCAAATCAACAGTATGATTTGATATTACAATGATTATAACCTCAACTCTCTCTAAACACTCTTGAATCACAAACTAATTGATGATCGAACTTCTTGTTAAAACTGATTAACAAGAACTCTTGAAAACTCTCCCGAACTTTGAACTTACAAAGTTATCGCAACACACGCGTATCAAGTATCAGGAACACACGTACGTTTTGCAACTTATGCAGTCGTCGTTGTGTATCTGTTCGTGCGTATGTATAAAACCCATAAGAAAGTTTATACTTATACTTGATGTATCTACGAACAAATCGCAGTTTAAAGATATAACTTATCTTTTCTTTAAAACCGTAACAAACTCCTTAATTAGAACATATCCAATTAATTCCGTTTGAGATTTCTATCCACCTAATAGATAGTTTAAATTAGGTTCAGATATCCTAATTTAAATTTCGTAGATATGGAGAGTTTATAACAGAATTTAGAACTTACTTTAATTCTTGAACTGACTTCTGACGCTGAGCTGACTCACTCAGTCTTGACCTTGTCAAGCTGAGTTCTTGAATCTTGGGTTCTTGAATCTTCAAGTCTTCAAGCCTTCATTCTTAAAACCTATCTCAGTTTAGAAGTCACTGAGCTATCTAGTACTTACATAGAAAACTCTATATCTGTTTATACGCTGACTACTCAGCTTCAGCTGACTAGTCAGTCTATAACAGACTTACATAATTCCTAACTCTTAACCTATCATCTATACATATCTATAGTTTGTCTCATCAAATCTAACTATTCTAAACATGGGACTAACAATCTCCCCCTATTTGATAATGACAAAACATTGAATCAAAGTAGGTATAGGTTAACAAAATTATGTCGAACCACTCTGGAACTGACCAAAGTTAGTTCTTGAACTAAGTATTGAACTGATCCGTACTTATTCATCATATCTTGAACTTACAAGATGTTTATATTACAAATCTATTATAAGACTTGTATTCTAATTATACAACTACTTAGATACTGAACTTATCAGAATTAATTTAAGTTCTGAACTTACAAAACTTATACTACTGAATATATCAGTTTATAATTGAACATATCAATCATCAGCTTAAACTTACAAAGCTGTCTGTTTGAACATATCAAACACAATTTTGAACATATCAAATAATAAACCAGTTGAACATATCAAACTTGAGTTTGTATTAATGAACATATCATTTACATTGTAGCTTAATCTTTATGATTAGCTTCTGCACATTTAGTGCTTACAACATCATAGAACTAATCTATTTAATCAATAGAATCTCTAACTTCTAACCACATATCATGACATTTAAGTTCCCATATTGCAACTTTCTTGATAGCATCATTCACAATCTCTTCACCTTCTGGCAGCTCTTTCATCTCAGTTTTTCTTGATCTGATTTCTTTGTGGAGATGATATCTGAATACTGAGTTTGAGTCATCACATAGAATTCTCAAGTACAGAATCAATTCTAGATTTGCCAAATGAAGATTTGCTACTCTCAAGAAACACTGATTACCTTCCACATCAAGATACAAGAATCCTTCCAAAGGTTGAGTGATATAAGTGTTTTCTCTGAATTCAACTCCCTTTGGAACTTGTAACCCGATGTCTCTTTTAGCTCGTTGGCTTGCTGCTCTAACTCTTGCAGCTTTGCTTCGATTAAGGAAAGTATCAATTTCATCAGCAGGAATTTCACCTAACTGATCAATTCTTATGAAGAGTGTCTTAAGCACATCAACTATCTCTTGTCTGATTTGACTCTTTTTCATCTGCTTGATAGTTGTGGCTATGATCTTTAACTCTGAGAGCCCCAACTTGTACAGACATTTCATATCTAGACCAATTTCTTGTTTGTTGTCTAGTACAAAGTTGATTATCACCAAATTCTCCTTTTCTACTCAGTGTGATTGATTTAATCTTGTGATTAAAATGTGCTCTTTTATAACAATGCCTTAGATCCACATCTGAGTAGGGAATTAGGGCAGCTCAAGGTCCAGAATAGTCAGCTTCAGTTTCAGCTCTGGCAGCCTCAGCTTTAGCCTTTTCTCTTTGAATTTCAACTTGTCGTTGCTGCTCTTTTATTTCCTCCACTGTTATGCCTAGTTCTTTAGCCATCTCTTGTAACATTTGCTCAGCAAGCATGTCACTGGCTTTCTTTGCTGCATCAGCTTCATCACTTGAGTCAGATTCATGTGCAACTAGTTGAGACTTACCCTGTTGCTCTAGCTCAGGCTCAACAATGATGACCTTTCTTTTCTTTGCTAGAGGCATAACACTTCTTTTCTTTCTTTTTACCATCTCAAACACCTTACTTTTCCCTTTATCTATTTGTGAAGTTGGAACGGAGTTAGCTTCAACAAATTTTGGCAAATTAGCTTGAGGAAGGTTGGTGTGAGCAGCTTGAGATGTTTCTTCATGTGGAGTTTCTGGTTGAGCTTGTGAAGTTAAGGTAATTTGGACTGTTGGAGTCTGTTGTTGTTGGGAAGGCTGATCTACAGTACTCATAAACTGATTATGAGCTTGTTTCTCAAATTGTACTTCCTCTGTATGCTCCCGCTCAACCTTATCGTCACACTTCTTTGATTCCTCCTCCCCCTTTTTGTCATCATTAATAAGGGAGGGTCTGAATTTGAGCACGAAGCTTTCCAAGTTGGCTACCGAAATCGAAAGATCATGAAGTTTTCGCATCAACTTGGCTTTATCATTTCTCCTTTTCTTGTGCAGGAGCTCAAACTTAGATTGTAGATATGTCATAATAACTTGAGAATCGTTGGTCATCAGCTTGGGCTCCTTAGGTCTTCTTCTTACCTCAAAGTCCTCCTGTCCAGTGGAGGAGTGTATTTCCACCGTAGGAGTGGCTGTTGAGTGTTCCTCAATAGGTGAGAATGTGGGTCCCATATCCAAAGGTTGGTGCTGACCTATGGAATCAAGGGGGCCAGAATGCGGACCCTGTAAACCTTCCTGGTGTATGAAAGGTTCATTGACAGGTCGTGCTAGAGTGTGTAAGAATGGAAGTGAATAATGAACAATGTCGTGAGGTATGGTAGTGGGGCGAGCTAGGCTTAGTGGTAAGGAGGGGGGTATTTGAACCTGGGGATTGGTCAATATTTCAATGTTACCTTCATGGGGCTGTGAAGGCACAGAAGTAGGCTCTCCCATGACAATAGTAAGTATGGGCTGAGTAGACACCATACCCGGTTTAGGCGTAAGGGTTGAACTGAGCCTAGAGGTTGGCACCTTAAGAGAAGGTGTCTCCCCCTCAGCTCCTGCCGGTGGAGGTATCAATGTGATACAACTCTAGAGTCCTTTTGAGGTGAAGGACCACCTTTGGCTGTTTTTCTTGTATAGGTGTAGGATATATCCTTGGTAGCAGTGGGCTGACCAAGGTTGGCTGTAGATTGTAAGATAGATGGAGATGTGTGAGGTGGAGGAGAGAGGTTAGATTGAGTTGGGCTTGACTCAGTCTTATCTCCTAATTTTGGAGATGGAGAAGTAAAAGAGAGAGAAGGAGATAAGGGATGCGAAAGTATACCTGCTGCACTTAGCAGTGGAGACTCAGAGCTAGGAAACAAACTCCTTTGCTCAGAACTCGAAGTGGTAGATGAAATTATTTGAGCACGGGGTCTGAGCTGAGTCCTAGGTTGATCAACTTGAGAGGATTCAGCATCACAACCAGAATCGTCGCCCACTTCTTCCGCAGCTTCCTCCTCTGTCTCAGCTTTACTTGACTCAGGAGTTGGAAGCTGTACATACACCCTCATCTGAGCACTCATTGTAGGATGCCCAGGAAAAATATCATGGGCAAACATTCTGTAGCTGAGAACAGGAGTAGGGCTTGACTCATATTGGGCAGTATATCTTCTACCCAATCTATCCTCGATGACCATGGATATAAATCTTGCGAGGGCATAATGGTGTCCCTTATGCTCTTGGTCACCAATGACTTGAATGCCTCAAAGATCAACTCAGCGTAATCCAATCTTCGATCATAAAATAAGTTGTATAACAGTTGCATTTCAAAGTCATTCACATTATCCAGGCCACCCACGTTGTATCCAAGGGAACGAACCATAGTGGATACCATAAATCCCTATGCCGTCTGGAAAACAGATTTCCGTATGACGCCAATAACTTGAGGATGACCCATTAAGGGTAAAACGCTTCGTGATGTTTCCCTAGAAACCGTCACCTCATACTGATTATGAACCGGGAGATGAAAAATTCGACGGAGACAATTTGCATCTACTTCTATCGCCACTTGTCCACTTAGGACTGTACCCCTTATAACCGGTTGTGTTGCATCCAGTTTACACGTATACCAGAATTCCGTGAGAAGTTGAGGGATGAGCACAGCAGGACCACGAAGAAATGCATGTGCTAGGGGTCTCTTGTGAATGTAGGAGACCCACTCCTCATATCCCCTGCCAATTTTGGACTTTGGAATGTCGATACAGGTGATGACATTGTTTTGTTTGTAGGTGGGGAGTGCGTTGTTCTTGAAATTTCCACCACGGATCATTTGTTCAGTCAGATGTAGAGTATAACCTTCCATTGAAATCGAACTAATCGTATTGGATTGCACTTAGCAGTAGTAAGGATTAGCACTTAACAATGAACTCTTCACACAGCAACGTTAGGGTTTAAGAGAGTAGAGAAGAATATTTTGGAAGAGTAAACGAAATAGGAAAAATCTCTCTTATTTATACCTTTTCAATGTGAGAGAAAAGTTACCGTTATCGGAGGGTAATAAATGTGACCGTTACCGTAAAAACGTCTACGCAGTTTGTTACAACGGCTAAATTTATTGTAAGTTACCCAAACGCACACTGTTATATTTAAATGATATTTTTATGATATCAGACAATGAATTTTTTAAACGAATGACGTTTATTTACAGAACACACCGTAAATATTTTGGACTTACCATATTGTTGGACTTACCATTTGTTAGGACTAACCTAGATATGTGGAACTGACCACACTTTTGAATGGAGTATTCAGCTGATCCTGAGTGTTCAGCCTAGATGGAGCACTCAGCTTCAGATTTAGCACTCAGCTCAGATTGAGCACTCAGCTCAGATTGAGCACTCAGCTCGGATTGAGCATTCAGCTCAGAGTGAGCACTCAGCTCAGATTGACACTCAGTCAAATGTAGCACTTAGAAAAAATTTAACAGAGATAAAGAATGGAACATACCGATTAAGGGTTGAGCATGCCAAGCTTGCCGAGTAGAGTTGTAAATCTTGTGCCTTCAATTGGTTTAGTGAAGATATCTACAAGCTGATCTTCAGTCTCAATGAAGACTAACTCTATCTTTCCCTTTTCTACAATATCTCTGATGAAGTGATGTCTTATCTCAATGTGTTTGGTTCTTGAGTGAAACACTGGGTTGTGTGTAATGGCAATAACACTTTGATTGTCACATATGGGAGTCTTTGAATAATGCAAATCAAAATCCTTAAGCTGATGTTGCATCCACAGTATTTGAGCACAACAGCTCCCTGCAGCTACATATTTCAGCTTCAGCTGTTGAAATTGCCACTGAGTTTTGTTACTTGCTTGTCCAGCTAACTTGTTTTCCAGCCAAAGTTGACATCCTCCAGTAGTGCTCTTTCTATCATGACCACATCCTGCGAAGTCTGAATCTAAGTACCCTATCAGCTCAAATCCTGATCCTTTGGGATACCACAAACCTAAGTTTGGTGTTCCCTTCAGATATTTGATTATTCTCTTAACAGCTAGCAAGTGTGATTCCTTTGGATCAGCCTGATATCGTGCACAAACACATGTAGCAAACATTATATCAGGTCTGCTTGCTGTTAAATAGAGTAATGAACCTATCATTCCTCTATACGTAGTCTGACATACAGATTTTCCATCAATGTCCTTGTGTAGCTTGACATTGTGTAACATTGGAGACTTTGCGGGATGGCTTGAGTCTAATCCATATTTCTTAACCAGATCAAAGACATACTTGCTCTGTTTAATAAATATACCATCTTCTTTTTGATAGATTTGAAGTCCCAAAAAGTAAGTCATCTCACCCATCATGCTCATTCTGTATTGATTAGACATTATCTTGGAGAACTAATCACACAGATCTTGGTTTGTTGAACCAAAGATAATGTCATCCACATAGATTTGAACCAGAATGACATGTCCTCTGCTCTTTCTTATGAATAGAGTTTTGTCAATACTTCCTCTAACAAAATCATTTGTGAGCAAATAGGTGGACAGTGTATCATACCAGGCTCTTGGAGCTTGCTTGAGTCCATACAAAGCCTTTTCTAACTTATAGACATAATCTGGATGTTTAGAATCAATAAAACCAGGGGGTTGTTTCATATAGACCTCCTCCTGTAGTGCTCCATTTAGGAATGCACTTTTAACATCCATTTGATACACTTTAAAGTTTTTGAAGGCTGCATAGGCTAGAAGCAACTTTATAGCTTCAATCCTTGCAACTGGGGCAAAGGTCTCATCATAATCAATACCTTCTTCTTGTCGATACCCCTGAGCTACTAGCCTTGCCTTGTTTCTGATCACTACTCCATCCTTGTCCATTTTATTTCTATAGACCCACTTAGTGCCTATAATTGTTTTTCCTTTGGGGGCAGGGACAAGGGTCCAGACCTTATTTATTTGAAATTCTGTCAGCTTATATTGCATAGCCTCAATCCAATCTTCATATTTTAGAGCCTCTTCAGTCTTGTTTGGTTCCATTTGAGATAGAAAACTAGAGTAGGCCGCATAGTTTGCATTTGCCTTAGATCTAGTTAATACACCATCATCAATGTTCCCAATGACATTATCAAGAGGATGATCTTTTAATACTCTGAAGGTTGTAGTGGGAGATTGAGGTTCTGGGTCTGAGTCTGAGCAGTGTCTCTCAGGCTGAATAGGACTTACTTCTTTAGTCTGAGTAGGAATTGGAAGATCACTTAGATCTTCAATCTGACATGTACCTGATGATTCACCGAGACTCTCAGGTTGATTATCTTCAATATTGATAGTTTCTTTCGATGATGCACACTTGTCAGATTTATTACCATCATCATCATCAGAATCATCCATAACATACATGGGATTTGATGTGAGATCTTCTTTGCTTCTCTCAAGCTCACTCAGACTAACCGGGCCAGCTTGAGCTTTGTTGGATTCATCAATACTTGTCTCATCAAACGTAACATGTACTGACTCTTCAATTACCTTTCTTTTAAGATTAAAGACTCTGTAAGCTTTGGAGATTGAAGAATATCCAACAAATATACCTTGATCAGCTTTGGTTTCCATCTTATGGAGCTGATCTCTTTGGTTTAGCACATAGCATGTTGAACCAAAAATGTGGAAGTATCCAATGTTGGGTTTTCTGCCATGATACATCTCATAAGGTGTTTTACCATGTCTTTTAACTATTATTGATCTATTCTGGGTATAGCAGGCTGTACTTACAGCTTCTGCCCAGAAGCTCAGCTTGAGCTTTGCCTCACATAGCATGGTTCTGGCAGCTTCAATTAAGGTTCTATTTCTCCTTCCAGCAACTCCATTTTGTTGTGGAGTTCTTACAGATGAGAAATTTTGGATAATTCCTTTCTCTTCACAAAAGACTTCAAGGGTTGAGTTTCTGAACTCAATCCCATGATCATTTCTGAGATGTTTAAGAGACTTACCCTTTTGCAGCTCTTCTTGTCTTATGAAGCTGACTAACTCATATGCAGCTTCACTTTAGGCTTTTAAGAAGACCACCCAAGTGAATCTTTTGAACTCTTCAACAATCACTAGAGTATACTTTTTGCCACTTAGGCTTAGGGTGCTAATAGGTCCAAATGCAACATATGCAATGGTTCTGTAATTGAAAATTTCTGTTTGGACTTGAAAGATCCCTTATGATGTTTTCCCATTTCACAAGCTGAGCAGAGTTTGTCTTTAGCAAATGTGATCTTAGGCAGACCAGAGACTAACTCTTTGCTAGACAACCTGTTAATATATTTGAAGTTTAAATGAGATAGTCTCTTGTGCCATAACCAACTCAGCTTGGGAGTGAAGTCAGAATACAAGCAGGTTTCAGTTGAAGGATCTGCAGAGCTGAGATCTAACAAATAGATATCTCTCTCTCTCTTTTTGCCATTAATATTGGTTTTCCCTTCTTATCATAGATTGTTCCTGCATGCTTTCTGAAGGTGACTTCATAATCCTCATCACACAATTGACTGATACTTATCAGATTGTGTTTAAGGCCTTCAATATATGCTACCTTTTTGAAAGTGACTTTTCCAGCAGTTATCTTTCCATAACCTTTAGTCCTTCCTTGAGAATTATCCCCAAATGTCACCTTGGGTCTTTCATTGTTTTGGAATTCACTTAGAATCCCTTTGCTTCCTGTCATGTGCCTTAAGCATCCACTGTCTAGATACCACTTGTAGGAGCCCTGCACATGATCAACTAAACATATTAGTTTCTTTTTGGAACCCACTGTTTGGTGGGTTCTGAGGATGAGCACTTAGCTGATCCTTTAGAATTTGTCTGATCAGCTCGAACAGATTCTGGGTCTGTTTTGGACTGATCATCCTTTTCATTTTCAGGTCTAAGATTGGTACTTACACAATCTTTGGCCTCATGACCTCTATCACCACACTTATAACATTTTCTTCTAAAGATTGGTGTTTGGGTGATTTCTTTGAGTTTTCCAACATTAAATTTGGATTCAGTTTTAGGGTCATAAGATGTGGATAACCTTTCGATTCTTTTAGACAATTTGTTTACTTGGTTTTCACTGACTTTGGAGTTACCTTTGTCAACTTTATGGTTACCCTTATTTGGTGAAGTCTGACTTACAGACAACTTCCTGTTCTTAGACATCATTTCATATTTGGCTTAAGAGTTATGTCTTTTTGAGTTGACGTGAGATATTTTGTCTAAAACAGTTGTTCTCACAGGATTGTAATCCAATCTTTTGAAAACTGACTTACAGTTTCTGTTGGATTTGGAACATTCAGCTTGATGGTTTGTATGAATAATCTGGGGACTTTGGGTTGGCCTCACAAACTTATTGGTTTTGACCTGTTTTCCATCCTTGTTCCTTAAAAATGTTTTTGGGAGTATATCATCTGATTTCATCGTTTTGTCTTCAAGACTGACTTGATCTTCAATGATTTCAGCAGCAGCACTATAATCTCCGCCTAGCACTGCTTTTACTTGATTTGGTATCTGCTGGTTAATACATTTTTCTGCTTCTCTTGATGACTTACACCAAGATTCACAGATCTTTCTTAGATTTTCAGCTTGTTCTTTTGATTCTTGTAGTTCTTCACTTAGAAGTTTGTTTATATGAAGCTGAAATTCATAATCACTTTAAATCTTTTTACCAGCATTTAAGAGAGTTTCAAAGTGTTTAAGTTCATCTTTTAATTTTGAAAATTCAGTTTTCAAACTAGATTGAACTGTGAGAGAGGTTTTGAAGTCATTCAACAAATAGTTGAACATTAGACATTTTTGTTCATCAGTGTAAGAGCTAAAGTTATTTACCTTATACATTGAGGCAGGATCCCAGTTTGCTTATCAGCTTAGCCGCTTCTGCTAGATCCTCATCAAAGGAACTGTCTTCTAACTCATAGTCAACTTGTTCCTCTTCATCCTCAATGGCCATCAAACACCTATTTGGCTCATCATCATCTAAGTAGATGATTCAGTATCCCAAGTCTCAGCAAGAAGACCTTTGGTGTTTTCATCTGGCTTGCCTTTGAGTCTTTGATATTTCTTTTTATATTTATCAGCTCTGTAGGCATTCTTGTCAGCTATTGAAGCTGATTCTCCCTTCATAACTCTGCACTCAGCAGCTATGTGTCCTATCCTTTGACAGTTATAGCACTTAGCCTTTTTAGGATCAAAAGTAGACTTACGACTTTTGCTTCTGTCAAGTTGACCCCTTCCTCTTCTGAACTTTCTAAAGTTTCTTGCTAACATTGCCATTTGTACGGTAAGAGCATCCATCTCTTCATCATCTGAACCGGAGTTAGGACTTACTTCCTCAGATTCAGATTCAAAGTTAGTCTCAGTTTGAGACTTTTTAGATCCCTTCTTCTTATTTTCTGCAATTAATGCAGATCCAACATTGTTTATAGATTCTTTTAGTTATTGCCGGGTCACTTTCTTCTGTTCCATGATCTGTTGATGATTTAGAAGGAAATCATAGATAGATCTGAGATCATATTTTCCTAAGGTTCCTCCAGCATGAAGTGCAGTGGGGATCTCATTGAATTGTTCTAGTAACACATCCAAGAACTTGAGTACCAACTCATTCTCATCTTTCTTGACACCTACCAAGATCAGATCATTTATCAAGCATTGAAATCTGGTAAACAAATCTGCCAGAGTTTCATTCCTTTTAGAAAAGAAAGTCTCATAAGAACGACTCAAATTTGTCTTCTTATGTTGCTTGACCAAGTCAGTGCCTTCATACGTAACACTGAGAGTATCCCACATCTCTTTAGCAGTTTGGCACCCAGCCACAGTATGCAGAAGAGGATTTGTCAAAGCATTTGCTATAATGCTCTATGCCTTGTCATCAAGGTTGAACAGTTTATGATCTTCCTCAGTCCAAGATGCTTCAGGCTTGGGTGTTTCTCCAGAGGGAACAATTTTGTCAGTGGTAGTAATATGGATCATTGGTATGATTAGGCCATCTTGAATCACGGTACTCATCCTGTGATCCACGGACTTCAGATATAGCATGGCTCTAAACTTCCACATAGGATAGTCAGTGCCATAAAAAATAGGACACCCTTTTGCTGCCATTGTTGGTATATGACTTGATTGCTTGCTAGTAGACATCTTAACCTCTTACCAGCGGATCTTGATCTTCAACTTACGTATCTGTTCGTGCGTTTGTATAAAACCCGTAAGAAAGTTTATACTTATACTTGATGTATCTACGAACAAATCGTAGTTTAAAGATAGAACTTATCTTTTCTTTAAAACCGTAACAAACTCCTTACGTAGAACATATCCAATTAATTCCGTTTGAGATTTCTATCCAACTAATAGATAGTTTTAGGTTCAGATATCCTAATTTAAATGTCGTAGATATGGAGAGTTTATAACAGAATTTAGAACTTACTTAAATTCTTGAACTGACTTCTGACGCTGAGCTAACTCACTCAGTCTTGACCTTGTCAAGCTGAGTTCTTGAATCTTGGGTTCTTGAATCTTCAAGTCTTCAAGTCTTCATTCTTAAAGCCTATCTCAGCTTAGAAGTCACTTAGCTATCTAGTACTTACATAGAAATCTCTATATCTGTTTATACGCTGACTACTCAGCTTCAGCTGACTAGTCAGTCTATAACAGATTTACATAATTCCTTACTCTTAACCTATCATCTATACATATCTATAGTTTATCTCATCAAATCTAACTATTCTAAACATGGGACTAACAGAAATTATACCATACAAGTTATATTCTCCTTATTGCCTTGGAAAGGTTTGTACACAAAATAGTGTACCACTATTGGTATCCACACCAAGTGTTAATGATCCCCACGTGCTAGCTATGTTTGGACGCCGCCAAAAGCTTCACCAAAGGTCTAACATCATCTTGAAGATTGATATGCCAATCTATCTTCTAAGCATGTGGTACTTGAGAGAGTATGTGAACTAACTTGGAGTTACAAGCTCATATATCAAGAATTCAACCAACCATGTTCCATAAGCATATTTGGACTTATATAGACTCCAAAATGAAGCAAAAAACGTCCATAATCGACTTAGGAATAATGGCCATCAATATCCATGAATACCCCATTAAACTAGTCTTGAAAGACTAGTTAATTAGGCTGTTATAGCATGAGGCACGGCTGTGCCTCACAAGGTACGCCCGTGCCAGCCCACGGGCAAACCCAAGCCATGCCCGACTTGGGCTCGTGCTTTCGCACTAGGCACGGCCATACCTCCAAGAGGCATCCATGAGTACTCTAACAATTACCATATGTTCTCTCGACCAAACACTTATAAAGTGTGCGCTGGCAAGATCATGGTCCTTTGTCCAAGCCTTCGCGCTCTCATTGTTCCAAAGAATCCAATAGAATCACAATGCACAAGACTATGGTTCACATATATAAGCCATCATACTCTTATTTTCTCAGGAGAACCCAATTAGAGTCAATGATGCTTAAAGAACCATTCTAGTTGATAATATTCCACTTAACAACACAGCAATAACAATTCACCAAGAATAATACATTACTCAAAGTTCCTTGTTACCACCGAACATCAACTTGAAGAACAATGTACCAAGAGTTCTTCCAAGCATGTCAAAATGAGAGAAAAGAAACCATGTGATAAACCAAGTTGCTAATTAAATTAACACACTAGTCCATCATGTTTCAATGTCACTCTCTTAGTTTTGTCACTTCGAAAAGTTCACGTTCGTATCTTCCAATTCTTCTTATGAAGCAGTAATTCCTCAACCCCGGTTTTATGAACCGCCAAGTTAGGATATTATCTTCAATAAGAAGTATATTATGGATACACAATTTAAGGAACACAAGCGCTCCCACTAGCTCTGGCATACATCCAAGTTTAATCTTCCCTTTTCGAAAACTCAAATACATGATTTTCTCATTAAAGTGAAGATTACAACCTTGCGATGTTTATCCAAGTCTACGAGGATACTTTCAATTTACAAGATACTTTCGGAAAGTGTTAAAACACCCTTCCTCAAAATCCCATGAAGGAATACGAACTTTACATTGAAGTGATTAACACATGTATCTGAGTAACCTTCAACATAACCACTAGGAAAATTTCCTTATGATACCATCCTCATGGTCAATCATAACGGAACATTTAACATTAGTTGGTATTTGAAGTTCAAGTCCATGAATAGACTTGTTGGGCTTGTAGACCATACGAGGATACTTTTAACGTACAAGACTCTCGGAAAGTATTAAAACAGTTCCTCAAAATTCCTATAAAGGAATAGAGTCTTTTCATTTCACTATCATACCTTCATAATTAAGAAAAAGGCAGTGATACACCATAAGTCATCCAATTAGACTTCAACATTACCACTAGGAAAAATTTCTTTCATGATACCTTCCTCACGGTCAATCATATCAGAACTTTTACCACTAGTCGGTATTTGAAGTTGTCTACATCTCAATTTATGTATACCCTTAGGTTTACACCAAGGCATCGGATCAACCAAGTTCAATACTTGGACATCCTTGTTGGAGATCTGCCCACTGACACACGTATGCCGGTATCACTACTAATGAAGCGCGAGCCTATTGGGTCACACGCCAAGGATTGATCACGACAGCTTTATATGGATGGAGAAAGTCAAAGAATCAAAAGTGTTTTGATTCGGGGCTTCACGACCGTGAAGGGTGCTCCACGGGTCGTGAAGCAGGCTGCCCTAAAGATTGTTCGACGGCCGCCACGCGTCGTGATGCCTTTGTGCTCCACGGCCTGTGACGAGGTCGTGAGGGGTTGTGAAGGAGATGCCCTCACGAGTCTCGACCGGGCGGCACGGCTCGTGGAGTTCTAAGTCCCCTCGTGGCGCACTTAGGCTTCACGACCCGTGAGAGCCCGTGAGGGGTCGTGAAGAGGGTAGCTGCAGTGACAGTTGTGTTTTATTGGACCATTTGATGGTCCAATCAAATGACATGCAATTTGGCCGAGTTTCTGGTGTCAATAGGCATGGTTTGAGGCTGTAGAACAAAAGCAACCATATACAACTTATCTCTACTCCATATTCTCTCTTGGTACTAAATGGGTTTCTTGCTACAACACTAAGATGGTGATCTTGAGTGTTCATATGAAGATCATTGGTGCAAGAGGAGAACATCTTTGGGCTGTTCCAGATGGTGAAGTCATGGTGGACGTTCATCTATGGGTTGCTAGTACAATGGGATTAAGCATACTTGGTGTGGACTTGCAATGGAGAAGAAGCCTTTTGTTTCTTCATCTTCATCCCAATCCACATGTAGAGCTCGAATTCCAGCCATGGTAAGGAGGTACTTTCTACTCCTTCTTCTTGTTCTTTAGTTGCAATTTGCTTTGTAGTGTGTTCCACTATTGGAACTAGTTGTGGGCTTTGTGTGTGCTTTCATTTTATGTCTTGCATGCTACTTTCTTGTTTGCTTCCGCTGCGATTGTGCCCACCACGAGTTCCAACAATCCTATATGAATTGCATCCCATTCTCATTACCTCTCTCCTTCTAGTAGACAATAGGCCTACCATGACTTCCGATAGTTGATGAATTCAACTAATCCATCATCGAGTTATCTTCCTATAGATATAAAACATATATCTATCCGGCCTTACGAAAAATCCTATCAGAAATAGGAAGAGTAACGAATTATGCCAGGTACTCCAACATCGCCATGCTGGGTTCCAATCATTACAGATTGTATGCTAGTGCCAACATCAGGTTCTACTCCCACTGGCTCCCATAGATATTAGACTTCCACTTGCTATTGAGCGACAAAACTTGTCCTCAAAAGTTCGTGAAACAAATATCTCATGCCTACTGGAGTTGCATCACTAGTCCCCGGATTCTACCACCTCACGTCTACACGTAGGTTGGATAATCTAGGTTTTGAGATAGACAAGCAAAGACACTCTTTCTAGTCTTTTCTCCTAAGATGCATACTAAACCATCTTTGTTATGGTAATTATCGAACACCTCAAAGGTTTCAAAATATACCAATCCCTACTACCACTACGGGTAAAGGTAACGAAGTGCATGTAGTTATCCCCATGGATTTGCTTGAACGAATTAAACACACAAGTGTGAACTAATTACAACAAGCTCTCAATCCTCTTACATACGTCGATGAAAGATGTACAAGTCATTTAGCCTAATAAACAATTCTCGCACTCAACATTTGATCAATTATCAAATGCATCCAAGATTCCAAACCACACGGAACTTGGTGAAGCAAGTCTTGTGTACATAGATAAATAATTTTGTCACTTGGATAACTAATCCAAACCAATTTTGGATTTAAACACATTATTCATGATTTCCTTATTACTTTTAAGCAAAAGCTTATAAATGCCATGACATGGATGAACTTTAAAATAAACCACTAATATATATATATATATATATATATCAAATACAAAGTAATATCCATCATCAACCAATGCATAATAGACTTAATATTTCTCTCGCCACGCATGGCAGATAATATATTAATCTAATAAAGTAATAAAATAGCTAGATGAAATGGCGAGATCAAAACTCCTAGTCCTCTCAATCGAGACAACGTCCAAGTTTCCCAATCTTGAGCTCTAGCTCTAGCTCTCCATGCCCTATCAGCTACTTCTTCCTTTTAACACCTACACTTTGTAACAAAACAATTTTGCAACAAACGTGAGTGTTATAGCCAGCATTTCAATAAATCTAGCTGAGAAGTAGAAAAGAAAATGGAGCTAATCATGAATGTACCTGATGACGAGGAGCTATTTCCTTGCCTCATAGGAAGCTTTAACTCCTCCGAACACTCAGGACAAGCGTGGCGGCGCTAATATCCATATTTACCGAAGAAATAGCAAACCTCTCCCTTAGGAGTCGTATTCTCTTTCTCGGTCTTACGTTCCTTCAATAGCCGGGTGGGAACGAACTTGCGTTTAGCCATGTTAGACTCAAAAGTCTTAAGCATTCCATGCAACTCGTCTAAGGATTCTACCATTTTGTCCTTTTGATAGTTTTTGATAAACTCATCATAAGACGTGGGCAGCGATTGGAGAATCATATTCACCGCAAGCTCTCTCCCAATGGGAAATCCTAGTATTTCCATTTGGTCAATGTATGCCTTCATACGAAGCACATGAACACTAACCTTCCCACCTTCCTGCATCCGGCAACCGACAAGGGCCTTGACACACATAAAGTGTTCCTCTCTAATATGATGTTGGAACATGTCCTTCAACCGATTAATCATGTCATACGTACTCATATGCCCAAGTTGCTTACGCAGCTCGCAGCTCATAGTCGACAACATGAAAGTAGAAACATCTTTTGCGTCTTGGATACGCTTTTCAAAGGCGTATCTAGTGGCCTAACTTGTGTTGGTAGCAGGTGGTTTCAGAAGAGGTTCCTCGAGGATGTGCAACTTAGATTCATGGCAAAGGAAAATTCGCAATTGCCTATACCAATCCACAAAGTTCACACCTACGAGTTTCTCCTTTTCTAGGAACGAATGGAGAGATAAATTCGGTGTTGTGTTGTTAACGTTTGTCATCTACAATTTTAGAGTACACGTTTTAGTGAATTTAAATATAATCCTTGTATAAATAATTACCCAAATAGTTTTCAAAACCAATTATTTAAATAACGCTAGAAACCATATTTCATTTTACCTTATGACGGGTTTACTGCGGATCACAAAGCAAAGCTATCTAGCATGCGCTATCCTACACATCCATGCAAAATAATAAATATATAAAACAACCATGCATACACAATAGTTCGGTAACATGCCCAAATCCTATTCGTTTTCCCCGCGAGCCACACGGGGAAAACAAGGTCAACCAAGGAATCCAAGATCCAAAGTACCCAGTCGGGTGTGCTCCCACTAAAGCCGGCATCTCCAAAAAGCAATCCGGACTCCACATTGCCGAGACATCAACGCCGTGATTCCCGTTGATTTATTACATACAAAATCAACTTCTATACTATTTTACAAATACATAGAAGAAGAAATGGCATGCAAGCCACAATCCTATGCTACTAATACAAGTACAAAGGAATAAATAAACGGCATGCAAGCCGCACCAAATAATAATAATAAAATTACAACAATTCGGCACGCAGGCCACCAAAACCAAATAAACCAAACACCATAACACATAGGTCTAAAGGGCATCTAGTTACCGAACCACAACCAAAGCAAAACCATGGTGTGCCACAAAACCATGTCAAACATATTTTGATTAATATTGCCAACAAAACACCTAAGGCACAAAAGGCAATCCTTGTACATATGCATTAGCAATTTTAATACACCTTTAAATTTACATATTCATATATACACCTTTAAATATAAATATTTTTATGTACTTCATGCCAAGACATACAAAATATATAAATTCAAGGAATCAAAATATAGTGGGGATTGACCAGATCCAAGACTAGTCCAAAACAATCAAAAACCGGATTTTAAGAACACCAAATATCACAGTTTCAAAAATCCAGATTCCGGCCAAAACACGACGGGGCACGGGCGTACCCTATGAAGGGTACGGGAGTGCCCTCCGTGTGCCAGTACACTGATTTAAATATTTTTAATCTGGTTAAAAGAAATCTGCTGGCACTGCCCCTACCCCACCGGTACGGCCGTGCCCCGGCCACCGGCACGCCCCGTACCTCATAAGGCACGGCCGTGCCCGGTCACCGGAAAACTCATTTTTGATAGAAAATTCCGGTTTTCAAACCAAGAGTGCAAAGCCATGTTAGAGATGGCTCTGATACCACTATTTGGTTTTGGTGGCATCTAGAAAACGCAGCGGAAACAAAAACGAGTATAAAACAATTTCATTTTGTGCCACCAACACGCCACCCGATGGACCATACTCTAGACAATGGCAAAGCAACCAAAAGAAAGGAACAAGGACAAGAAATTATACCATACAAGTTATATTCTCCTTATTGCCTTGGAAAGGTTTGTACACAAAATAGTGTACCACTATTTGTATCCACACCAAGTGTTGATGATCCCCACATGCTAGCTATATTTGGACGCCGCCAAAAGCTTCACCAAAGGTCTAACATCATCATGAAGATTGATATGCCAATCTATCTTCTAAGCATGTGTTACTTGAGAGAGTATGTGAACTAACTTGGAGTTACAAGTTCATATACCAAGAATTCAACTAACCATGTTCCATAAGCATATTTGGACTTATATAGACTCCAAAATGAAGCCAAAAACGTCCATAACCGACTTAGGAATTATGGCCATCAATATCCCTGAATACCCCATTAAACTAGTCTTGAAAGACTAGTTAATTAGGCTGTTACAGCATGAGGCACGCCCGTGCCAGCCCACGGGCAAACCCAAGTCACGCCAGACTTGGGCTTGTGCTTTCGCACTAGGCACGGCCTTACCTCCACGAGGCACGCCCGTGCCGGCCCCAATGGGTACGCCCTAGGCACGCCGGCCTTGGGCCCGTACCCGGCATAGGGCACGCTCGTAACTTCACAAGGCACGACCGTGGCCGGCCCTACCAATACCCATTTTGGCATTTTTCTCTCTTTTGTTCAAAGGTGTTTCCGGAATCAATACTTGGCGTGTGACCCAATAGGCCTATGCCTCATCGGCAGTGATACCAACTTGCGTGTGTCAGTGGGCATTCTCCAACACTAACTTCTCAAACGCAACTCAATATCATCCAAAGAGCGTGTATCGGCCAAATAATCATACAATCAGATAATCAATCAACAATCAACAATAATCAGACTCAACAGTCTATCAATCACAAACACATACATCACGTCAATTATATCAATCATAACCTTTACCACCCGTGAGTTAACATCCACTCACCTCTTCGTTCTTGAATGTCACACTCAAAAGTCTTATATCACTGAGCCTTGGTATTGCCTGAAAACACATCAATCTCCAGAATTAGTTTCTAATTCATAAATATATATTCCCACATATATTTATATCACATATGCCCATATATAGTGCATTTATTTCTCACATAATAATAATAATCATATAAGAAATATAATTAATATATAACAAATAACAATTCATGCTGAAAATCCTTGGTCGCGCCATGACCAACAACCCGTCACGCCGCGACGTGCCTTCAAGCAACCCTGACTTCGAATTCAAAGTCCACTTCGAGCGGGACCCTTCGAACACTATACACTTCAAGCGCCCTTCTTTCGAATTTGAAACCAACGAGTCGTGACGAGCTTTTGAGAGGCTCCTTTTGAATGCGAAGTCCTCTATTCGAACAGATCCCTTCGAACTCGAAACACTTAGATCGCGCTGCGACCTAAATGTTTGTTACGCCGCGAACTTTAGTTTACTAGTTTTCATCATGTTCTTCCAATTTCTAGCCGACTCAAACTCCATGGAACCATTTCTAGAAATTACGAAACTTACTAAAACTTACTAAAAACATATACAGACATCATTAAACATGCTAACAAACATCAAGAACATCTTTTAATCACTTAAATCATCAAATCAAACAAAACCTACTTGGTAAGTTTGAGCTTCAAGCTCCATCAATTGTGATTCACATATAAACTCATAAAACACAGTAAGAACCATATCAATATGATCATCAACATGTTATAAACATATTCTAACCTTCTTTTTGAATTAACAATCCAGAAATCTTTGTAACACCCATAATTTTATTATTAAGTCAATGCGAGAAATGTACAAATGGATATATGAGATTAGATGTGTTTTTAAAACTAGAGGGACTTAAAATGTCAGATTATAAGCTAACTTAAGTCCAGGGACCATTTGTGTAATTCAGCCAAACTTATAGATATGTATAGACTTTTATGTACAAGAACTCTTATTGCAACATACATGTTTCCAACTAGAACTCAACTGCTCAACCTTACTTCTGGCGATTTTGGATTAGTAATTGCAGCAAGATTATCAATTAGTTAGCATCATATCAGCCTTGCTTGATAGAGGTATGAATTCATAACTATTTTTAGTGTTATTCATGTTCTATGAGTCAAGGATTGATCACAAGGATCAAAGTATGTTAATTTGTTGTTGATTATGTTGTTTAGGTGTTATGGGTGTAGGAAAACACCCTATACACGTTTTTAGATTGATTGGTATTGATTTATATGAGTTTTGGCCGGATTTACAGCTTCTGTCGGTTAGAACTGTGCAGACCAGGGGAGGGCACGGGCGTACCCAAGGAGGGTACGGGCGTGACTGCAGGATAGGTACGCCCATGCCTGGGTCAAGCCTAGCCGTGCCTTAGTTACAGGCACGGGCGTGCCTTTGAAAGGTACGGCCGTGCCCTAGCCTTGTTCAGTTCAGTTTGATTAGTCAACAGATGTTAATACATATATTATTGATATTATGTTGTAGAAACAAGTTGTGGACCTATACATTGATCATTATCGTTTGTGGATCGGTTCAGATTATTAATATATGAAGGTGAGTCTTCTAGACTTCACTTCATATGTGCAGCATGTATGCTATTATATCAGATTATTAACATGTCATGTTATTCATATGTGTGTATAAGCTTGCTGCTTTGTGCAGTAAGTCTCAGAGGTGGGGTGCTTACTGATAAGTTCAGTAAGGCTCAACTATGGTACAGTACTGTGACCCATGTTGCTGCCCTGGGTCTAGAACCAGAGGCTAGCATTGTTTGCCAGACATACGTGTATTATCTTCATATGATTTTATACGTGGGTTTATATGATGTTTAGTCCAGTTTACTCACTAAGCTCTCGTAGCTTATCAGATACTATTTTTAAAATGTTTTGCAGGTTTTATCAAAGGCAAGAGCAAAGCTCCGGTTTGACTCCATGTTGTTAAACTCTTTGAATTTAACGCCTGGTTTGTAAACATCAAGTTTTTGGTACCAAACTTATGACAGTATTTATGTGAGTATCTATTGATACGTCAGGTTTTCAAACAAGTATTACTTCCGCTTTTATGTTAAATATTGAGATGCAAACACTTATAGGTGTTTGGTCTCTACAATTTCAAATTTAGTTTTTGGGGCGTTACAATCTTCAAGTCTAAATTCCAAGTAGTCAACTTTTGAGGTTTCTTCAACTAGAAGCTAGTTTACACACACTTTCACCTTTCTTACACACACACAAGCTAATGAAAGTAAGGAGGTGATATCTATCTAAACACACATACACATATTTGCACAAATATTTAAGCATGAGGTGTTAAACAAATAACCCATGCATAGTACACCATTTACATACATACGTACATTATCTCACAATTAAAAATTCAAACACACGTAAACATGTACCGCTAACCCGCTTACGACTAGCCCGGGTTTGAGGGTGCTACATTTAAGGTTTATTAAGTTTTAAAGATTGTTAAGTTTTTTAGAAAAGTAATGCCCACTAACATTAAAATAATATTATTTCCTGTGCTTTTTGCCTTGGAAGTTTAAGTTTCCTCTTTCATGATTAAACTTTTATTAACGGCCATTCTTTTTTCAGATTTGACTTAACCAAATATAGAATTGCCGGTCATACTTAGTTGAGGTAACAAATCTTCGAGATCTTAATCTTCAAAAGTATCTTTCTCCTTTTCCAGAGGATAAGATCTATCCTTTTTGTCTCGTACTTGATCCGAAAAGTTCTTTATAATTTTACAAATAAAGATCTAAAGGCATAATAGAACAACGCATGTTCTGTCTTTTACTTATGAAACTTACAAAGAGAAACAGTGAGTAGATCTGACATTTTGCTCGACTCAGGTAACAGAATGTATTAAGTTGTTTAAAATAATACTGCGCAGTTGAAGGAAATGACCAGTTGATCATTTTTCAAAGGCTTAGTTGATAACTGAAGCTCAGCTAATCATAGAGATGCTTAGTTGATCAAACAGTTATACTTGGAATGTGTAAGCTCATCTATTTAGATGATTAGTTGATCAATTATGCTCAGTTGATTATTTCAAGAGAGAAGTTTATGTAAGATGACGACTTGTGTTTTGTAAGACTTACATAGCTGATGCAGGTGGCCTCATCTGATCCATGTTTCACTTAGCTGGTGATTATGAGTCCTCAGGTGATCAAAGTTCTTTGATCAGCTGATGGTTATAAGCGCTCAACTGATCAAATTCATTCACTCAGCCGATGGTTGTAATCCTTCAGCTGATGGTCATCTACACTTGGTCTTTTCTTCTTGATGTTCCTCAGTTGAGGTCCTTCGGCTAATGCGTTAAGCTGGGCTGCTTCTCAGATGATGTATCCATACTTAGTGAAATTTCAATAATCTGACTCAAACAACACATGTTTGAATACTTTCTAAGTCATACTGAATGTAGGGTTTGGTTATCATCAAATTCTATATATTTTAATAGACAGAGTTAATTATTGAGGTGAAGTAATTATCTCCCCAACAATATCCACTATTTAATGATGACAAAACACTTTTCCTTTTGAAGAATTCGTTTAATTTCGAATACAAAATTTATAAATACTCATGAGTGCATTTGGCTACCCAGCTATCTGTTTTTGGTAGCTCTTTTCTAGTGTTCCCTTTTGTTCTGTTTTTGAGGAATCTTTTGTTTGTTGTACCATTTTTTTCTGTTTTTGTGACATCTTTTCTGTTTTCCGTTTTTATGTTCTTTTTGATTTTCTGAATTTACATTATGTGAGCTATGTTAGTCCTAGATTGAGTACACAACAACAAATGTTTGTAGAAGGGGGGGGGGGGGGTTGAATACAAACTTTAGCTTTTAAAAATTTAAAGACACACCGATATACTTTTATATAATTCTTATTGATATTGAATCAAGAATTACATGTACTAGAAGCGGAAATTCTAAGTACAATAAAAGGTGGCAATCTATTTGGCTAACACATAGACAAGCTAACTCTAAAATAACTAATGTATATAGAGTGTTCAACACATGAACAAGTTTGATTCTACACAATGCTTAAACTCTACGAATTTCTCAACTGATGAGATTTTCATTCTATGGAGTAGAGAATTTACCGTGTTGTGTTTTGCATGTCCACCATGCATGAGTATATATAGAAATCTTGGTGAATCCGGTTTCATGAAGGTAGGAGACAAAGAGGATGTGAAAATATAATATTTTAATTGTAAAGGTAGTGGGTGAAAAGTAAAGTTACTTTAATCAACTGTTTGATAAAAGTAATTGTACTTTTCTGCAAAAGTGCAACCCATTCACAATATAGAATATTAAAACCCACATCTACTGTCGTGTAGAAGTTTCTTTCCCTTTCCATGATTATACTTTAAACAACACCATGCTTCTGTTTGATTTGACTTTACCAAGTATGGGATTACCAGCCATTCTTAGTTATTGAACAAATCTTCAAGATCTTCGTCTGTTTGAGGTATCATTATCCTTTTCCAGTGGATAAGATCAAACCTTTTTGTCTCATACTTGATCCAAAAAGTGCATTTTACTTTTACAAACAAAGATCTAAGGCATTATAGAACAACACATGTTATGCCTTTTACATATGACTTACAATCTGAAAAGATAGTGCGGATTTGACATTTTGCACGACTCAGCTAACAAATTGTACTAGGAACTCTGAATTTCACTACTCAATTGACAAAACATATCAGCTGATTACTTTTTGCTAGGACTCAGTTGATACATATTGCTCAGCTGATCATATAGATGCTCAGTTGATCAATAGTAAACTTAGGAGGGCATAAGCTCATGTATTTGTATGATCAGTTGATCAAGAATGCTCAGCTGATCATTTAAATACATCAGTTTATGTGGGGAGATGACTTGTGTAAGAGAAGACTTACTTAGCTGATGCTCTGGGCCTCAGCTGATCCATTTGTTCACTCAGCTGATGGAGTAGCTGAGCAAAGTCCTTGCTCAGCTGATGGTGTAAACACTCAGTTGATCAAATTTCTTCACTCGGCTGATGGTTTATTTTCCTCAGCTGATGGTTTTCTTCACTTGTTTTCTTCATCTGATGCTCCTTAGCTGATATCCCTTGGCTGATACTTTGAGTAGGATCTGATGCTCAGCTGTTGGTTAGCTGATTATTCCATACTTAGCATATTTTTACAGAATCTGATTCAAACAACACATGTTTGAATTCTTTCTAAGTCATACCGAATGTAGGGTTTGGTTATCATCAAATTCTATGTTTTAGGATAGGCAGAGTTGATTATTAGGGTGAAGTGATTATCTCCCCAACAAGCTATGACTTAGATATTTATACTTGCAATTGCCAAGTAGTCCATGATCAAAGTTTCTAGCTTGAATTACAGGACAAAGAGAATACAAAAGTTTGGCTACAGACTAAACTAGTGTAAAAAGATGCTAATAGAATTTACAACTTATACGTAATCATGAAAGTACAGAAAAGTCTTTAGGAGAGATATCTAGGCCAGTCTTCAATCTTCCCACCATTTTTCATCTTTGATATCAGGGAAGGCTTCAGAAATTGAATATGCAGTAGCAAGTGCTTGTCATTAAGCTTCTACAAGGGCTTCAAATTATTCATTTCTAGTTCTGCCTCTTGCCGGAATCCATACATTGAAGAGAAAGCTTTTACTAGCCTTTTTATTTTTAGACTGTCTGAAGAAGCACCATGTGCCACTTCTATCAAGGAATAACATCCCATCAACAGGTACATATATGAACTTGAAAATTTCAGTGTTTATGTTGAGTAGCACACTGGTGTCTAGACCCTCAAAGTCAGATAGGTATATGTGATCAGGGTGTACCTCTCTTTGCTCAAAAGAAATGAATGGCCTTGAGCCTTTCTTATGAAGAGTTTCCACATGACAAACATGCTTGTAATAGTAATCTTTGGTGAAGGCATTTTGGGAAACAGCAAGAGCAATCCAAGCTTGCAGTTCTAAATGAATTGGACTTTCAATTTGCTCTTGGATTTGTAGAGAAGGTAGAGGATCTCAATTAGCTCTATGAAGCCATAAATTTGACATTTGTCATATGACACAACTTCACAACTGTTGGAGCTATTCTTTCTGATCAGCTTGATGTATGGATCCCCATCACCCTTATGTACCGAGGCTCTAGAGATTGGTGTTGGCTCAATCCTTCTTCTTATGATATCATTCTATCCTTGAAGTTTCTTATCCTTTCCTGACTTAGATTATAAGGAGCAGAAAGGTCAATGTTGAGGAGGGCTTTGATTACATCATTATGTGTTTTAAACTTAAGCAGCTCAGCTTGAGTTTTCTCCCTTGCATCTTTGATCTAAGCAGCTGCTTGAGATTGTTGTCTCTCTTGTTCTTGAGCATAAGCAAGCTCTCTAGCCTGGAAAATTTCTTCTACTAGAACACCCAAAGCCCTGAGCTACTTGGCTAATCTCCTTTTCCTCTTGTTCTTTTTAAATAAGCTCGTTCTTTCTGTTCTCCTCTTCCTCAACTTCCTTGCAGTCAAAATTCTTTTTCCTTTATCCTTGGGGGTAGAGGGTGAGGGAACTTGGACTGATGGAGCAACTTGGACTAATGGAGTAGTGATAGGTTTGGGGTCTTGCCTTCTTCTTCTTTTGATGAGATCAGAAATTGGTACTTCATTCTCATCATTAGAACCAGGATCAGACTGGATATCAATGATTAGAGAACAACTCTTAGAAACTTTCCTTTTCTTTGGATTTTGTCTTCTTGCCATTCTTTTAAACCTTTTAGGAAACCTTTGCTCCCCCTCAACTGATGATTTTCTCTTTTCGGCTTGAGTTGGAGGAGCTGTTGTTGTTTGGTGTAGAGCTGCTTCCTGCTTTTGAATATTTGACAATGATTTCATATAAGCAGCATTAACATCCTTTTCTTTTGAAGGATCATTGTCCCTGGATTTTGTTGATCGAGAACTCTCACCCTTTTTGAAGGGAGCCACCTAGAGTAGATTATGGTTTTGGACTTGGAGTGGGAGCAAGAGATGGTGTAGGTGTAGAACTAGAGGGTGTAGACGGTTTGGAGTAGGATGGAGTAGGTGTGGTTTGGTAAAGATAGATCTATGGGGTTGGTCAAAGGGATTGTTGGTAGGAGCTGGTCTTGGGGTAGGAGATGGTCTAGGAGGTATGGAAGTGGTTTGGGTAGATTGGATGAATGTTTTGAGGTTAGAGATGGCTTTCCATAGGGTAAGATGACTCTTATGACCCTGGGTGGAGAGGTTTTGAAGCTCATCTAGCATATTTTTCTGAAGAGTTGGGACTCCAAGTAGTGCTTCGGATAACTCAAGTGTGACATTAGGGTTAATGGGTTTAAGGGATTGGAGGTTAGAAAGAAGATTGGAAATGGTTTGGTTTAGGGAATGGAGATCAGATCCGGATGCAGCTGTTGCTCCGCGGCGATACGGACTTGCCCTCAGCTAGGAGTTGCCTGCCTCACCGAGTTCCTAGGGATTTCACCAACAATGGGAATACTGGAAAAACAACTATTGCTATCGATACCATATTAAACCAAAAGGAATTGAATAAGAGAAGGAAAGACGGGTTATATTATAGTAGAATCAGTAATCATCTAGTGTTATTTTGGTTTCCCAACATGTTGCTAAGATAGCTGGAAAGTATCCTATGGAAAAAGAAGAGATTGATCGTCACATACGACATTGCCCTAGAATGAGATTAGTCGTCATATCCTAAGTGAGGGCTTAGCCAACGACATGTGCCTTTGGGGGCGTTGTTTGTGAAGAAATCAAAATGCTCTTTCGGAACCGATGACTTTCCACAGGATGCATGTTGGACGGGAAGTGGTGTTTCCAGTGGCGGACGGAAGGTTAGCTAGTGAGAGCGATATTCATCTTTTATAGCGGTTTCTCTCGCTTTTGGCATAGTGGCCCCCCCGATAAAAATGCCAGTCAAATTATTGGGTCTTCCTAGCTACGCCATGCATTCAATAAAAAATCTGGAAAGGAGTGAAGTCAGGTTGTGGGATAGGTGCAGGGGTGGGTTAGGATTGGGTTTTATGTAATACCCGAATTTTTGAAAAATAAATAAAAGAATATTATTGGTAATATTTATTGTAATTGTTGTAATACTACGAGTTTAGTGAGATATTGTTTTGGACTTGGGTCCTTTTTGGGATTAATAGACCAACAACGGAATAAATGAGGAAGTGGGCTTAATTGATCAACTTGGGCTTAGGCCTTCTTAAAGAAGGTATATAAAGGTGGCTAGGGTGCAACCCCCAACACAAGGTACTGTTTCATCTCCTTTAAACTAGTGTGTGTTGGTGTATGAAAACCCTCGACGAACAAAGGAAGAAGGAACCAAGAATCATCTGTGGACTTGAAGAATTGTAAAAAGAGTCACCAGGTAATGTTTCCTACCTCATTATGGCATTGTAGGTATCAATTTTACTTTGTTTGAATGATAATAGAATAAGTTAGAATCTGGGTTTTTGGGGTTTTGAGTGTGTGAAGGAAATCAGGAAAAAGATGAAAGCAAAAACACTTGATACTTTGTGAAATGTAAATCGTTCTAAAGAGGAATTGTTTAAATGAATGAAGAAATGATTTGCAGCAAAAATGAATAGAATTGATTGAGTTTTGAGAAAACTTGATTTTTGGTTATGGAGTCTGAGAGTAGAACTGGCAGGGATGAAACACCCATGAAGCTTACACCTTAAACCCTCATGCGACTTACTTACCAAACACCCCATGCGACATTCACCCTAAAGCACCCATGCGACTTTCATATATATATATATATATATATATATATATATATATACACCCCATGCGAGTTTCACCTCAAATATATCCATGCGACATTCACCCCAAAGTACCTATGCGAAGTTCATATATATATATATACATACATATATATATATATATACATATATACATACATATATATATACCCCATGCGATTTTCACCTCAAATACATCCATGCGACATTCACCTCAGAGCACCCTTGCGACTTTATGAACCAGACCATGCAACTTTCATATAAACCTATTCATGCGACCTTCACATATATACATACCCTCATGCGACTTTCACCTACTACAAACCCATTCATGTGACTTTCATGTAAACCTTATGCGACTTACATGTATGAGTACATATCCATGCGACCTTCGAACCCCATGCGACTTATATATATATATATATATACATATTTTCCCCTATCCGACCTTGGGGACTTTGTATGGTCCAACTTATGAAACCTAGTAACAAGGCCCATCGTGGGGTCTGAATAAATTATGTCAGCAAACGAACAAGGGATTCGTACACGATATTGATTCATTTAGACCTATTGTAGGTGACGGATGACTGGAAAGTAATCACAAGTGAATTAGTGAACTAAGATCTGTGTAGCTAAGACTACAAATAGGTGATTATTCTTACTTACTATCTCAACCTGATGATATACATGATTGATGTGCAATATGTGTTAGATGCTTGCTAAATTTATGAATTGATGGAATTGATAATTGTTATGCCTTGCTTAATGATGGGACCATTCACTTCGGTGACGGTCATGTTGGGACCATTCACTTCGGTGATGGAAATGATGGGACCGTTCACTTCGGTGCTGGGAATGTTGGGCCTGTTCACTTCTATGACGGGAATGCCGGGACCGTTCACTTTGCTAACGGGAATGATGAGACTTTTCACTTCGGTGACGGGAATGCTGGAACCGTCCACTTCGGTGATGGGAATGAGGGACCGTCTACTATGGTAGCGGGAATGTGGGACCGACTACTATAGTAGCGGGAATGAATAATATCAAATGAATATGGAAACAAATGACGTGTGATGACCACGGCGGGGCTCGAGCTCGTGTTTGATAGCTCGTCCTCAACCAGCTTCCGCAACACTTATAAATATTCCAAAACAAAATTCTATTAGTCATTGACAATCTTTGTTATTCGAATTGTAAAACTATGTTTAATATTTATTTGGGTTGTAATGGATATTAAGTAAGTTGATCCAGTGTTGACTTTGTTAGTCCTTTACTTGTATATACTTCATTCCTGAAGGAGCTTTCGAAGAAAGCGACTGAAGGTGTAATAGTTTATTCTTTTGTAAACTGTTCTGGCACACCATCTGAAGTAAGAAGCCCGAAGTTCATCCAAAGATTAGTTCTGAAGTGAACGTCAGCTGAAGTTAGTCTTCAGTCATCAAAGGGTCTTCTACATTGAAGATAAATCTGACAACCAGAATCTTCCTGTTATGTAAAGTGCACGATCTGCGCGTTCTAAAGGAGCTTGAAACGGCAATCTTGTTTTCTATTCCTAATTATGTGTAGAGCGGTACACGTATAATTAATTTAGATGGTCAGGATTAGTTTTCTTAGCCTATAAATACCTGCTCGTTAAACGAGAAAAGGTTAAGCGTTTGTTCGCTAATTTGCATTCAAGTTTGTTCTTGATTTAGTTTGTACTCGGTGCTCAAGTTTGTTCTTGTGCACTCTTTGAAGTTTGGTTATTAATATAATCCTACTTTGAAAACTTTCGTGTGTTCATTGCTTTAAAACTATTTCCGCACTTTGATCTTATTCATTGTTAGTTTTATACTTTTTCGGGAAAAACAATTTGTATCAGAGCAGGTTCTAATTTAATCTATAAATTAGGGATCTGTTCACCATGTCGAAGTTTGATTACATCGATAATGGCTCCTCTGCCAAACCACCAAAGTTTTCAATCGAACATTTTTCTAGCTGGAAAAATAGAATGTTATTGTATTTAGAAAATCTTGATTGCAAATCTCTTATTATTTTGGAGGAAGGTCCTTACATTCCTCAAATCATCTCCATGGAGACTGGTTCTGCTGAAACCTCCATTCTCTCTCGTCCGAAACCAAGATCTCAATGGACAGAGGAGTTGAAGAAGCTGGTGGATCTAGATGCAAAGATACGAAACAGTATCGTTATTGCTTTACCTAATGAAATATTTCATACTGTTTGTAATTTGAAGACATCTAAGGATATGTGGGAGAGCATATGTATATTGTTCGAAGGAACTGTTGAAGTTCGTAAGAACAAGAAGACCAACATCATACGCAAGTATGAAAGCTTCTGTGCAAAAGACTCAGAGTCTCTCACTGAGGTCTACACAAGATTCACATGTCTACTGAACGACATGACTGAAGTTGGAGTTGTTAGAGAGCAATTCCAAATACTAAACAGATTTCTAGATTCTCTCCCGTCCGAATTGGATACCATGTGCATGATCCTGAGAACCAACAACATGCTTATTGATATGAACATTCGTAAGCTATACGGAATCCTGCTGAATGATGAATAAACCCGCATTCAGAAAACTGATTTGAAGAAGGCCTTAAAGAAATCTCTAGCCCTCGTTGCTGAAAATCCTCAAAGAGTCAAATACAGGCAAACTGAAGACTCTGATTCTGAAAGATGAGCCTCAGATGAACGACGCTAAGGAGGTAGAAAGATCTGATGATGAAGGTACAAAAAAAGCCTTCATTATGAAAAATTATAAAAAGTTTCAGAAGTTTAAATCTGATGGGAAGAGAAGGTTTGAGAAGAAGTTCTCGTCAGAGAAAAAGGGCTCACCTGAAGGGTCCAAGAATGAGTGCTTCAAATGTGGGAAGCCTGGTCACTATGTAGCTGACTGTTTTGTGAAGGAGACCTATTCAAATCCTAATAATGGATTTCCGTCAAAGGCTGATAAATACAAGGCTAAATATAAGGCCCTGAAAGTATCAAATGAAAGGAAGAAAGAAAACCCCATGATTGCTGATGACCTTAACTGGACTAATTCTGAAACATCTTCAGATGAGGAAGAAGAAAATGAAGTTAGAGGAAAGTGTCTGGTGGCTGAAGAAATCCTCGGAACTGCACATCCTGAAATGTGTTTAATGGCCTTTGAAAGCAAGTTCAACAATGATCTGGCTGAGGCTGAAAAATTGAGCTCAGCACAAGGATGGAATCCCACCATGACGTATAAGGTATCTAATTTCAAAAATTTATTCAATGAAGCAAGCCCATTGAACTAATCATTCCTCCTTCATCCTCACCATTTCACCAAATTATGACCTACCTTCGTAACTGCCCATTGAACTTTGCTCTCTCCACAAAGGTTTCGATGTTTGAAGAACACCTCTGTGAGTTCTGGATGACCGCTGAAGTCATTAACCCCAAAACCTCCGGCCAAAGTATTCACTTCAGTATGCTCTCTAGTAGCAAGCCCGCTGAAATCACCAAGAAATTTCTTGCATCCTTCTCCATCTTCCTCGCCGGGAACTCACCTCATTCACTACAAACGCTAAGGAGCTGCTCTTCTCCTTCTTTCAATATGCTAATGAGCACAAAGTCAAAGGAAATTCTATGGTTCGCACTCGCCTTCCAAAGGAGTGGAACTGTCTGAGTGCTCATCTGAACTTCTGTATGACAAGCAAAACCGGTGGTCTTGACCAGGTCAATGAAGCCGTTCTGAAAATGGCCTATGCCATTATCCATGGTCATAACATTGACTACACTAAACTCATCATGGAAATTCTTGTGGTCTCACTAACGGCCCGCACAAGGTCTCAAGACATTCCTTTTCCTAGGTTTGTGTCATTGGTTATCTACTCCTTGCTGCCAACTGAAGTATACAATTCTGCTTCAGTTCTGCTTCCATCTCCCTCGCTAACAGGTTCAGTATGGACAGGTTCTTCGTCTGCCTTCAACCTAGCTTTGACTACACCAATGCTTGAAATAGTCTCGCTGAAACCTTCTCCTGCCATTCCGATACCATATTCAGGGTTATCAACTGAAACTGAACCTTCTAAAACTCAACGCCAAGTGCTTCAGTCTTCGCCATCAAAAAGAAAGAAAAGGAAGCTGATGTCCACTTCGTCTAAACCATCCATCAAACCCTCAGCCGTACCCAAATCCACCACCATCACTAAACAAACCACCACCACTCAACCACCCATATCACTTTCAACCGCCAAACGCCACAAACCCAACGTTCCCTCTAATCCCATCATCTCCTACTATGCTCCAGGCGAGGATTCCCCTGATGATACACCGTTGGTTCTCCGCAAGACTCAGCTTCAACCATCAAAATCCGCTGAAGCTGTTCAGTTACGCTCTCCTTTACTTAAGTTTTCTAAACCTAGTCTGACTGATGAAGAGATAGCTCAAAACCAAGTTGTTCCTGAAGTCCCACTTCTTCTACCACAAGTTTAGGACACTGACAAACAGCAGTCAGCCGAGACTTCCTTCATCCCCACCAATGAGTCTGCTAGCACACACACTACAACTCAGGTACCACCAGAACAGGGAACAACCATTCTTGCTTTTGCTAAAATTCCTCTTCTATCCCTTGATGCATCAGTAAACCCAACTGGTCCTATGGATATCGACCAAGCACATGATGTGTTAGCACCCAAACCTACTGACTCTGATGCTCTGCCTAACACCAATGATGAAACTACTATTCCCCTAGTTTCTGATGTCCAACCAGTTGATAGCTCTTCAGTCCACCCTGAAGATGAAACTACACCCAAATCCCTTGATGTGTCACAAAACCCAATTGACACTATGGATTCTACCAAGGCAGATGATTTATCAGTTCCACGCCAAATTGAGAGTGATGCCCAACCTTCCAAAATCAATAAGACTAAAGTTCATCCTCCTTCAGTTGAGATTCCCCATGCTAATGAAGACACAGTCTTAAACCAGACTGTAACTGTAGCAAATGTGGCCCAAGGCCCTTGATGCATCAGTCACTCCTACTGATGCTACGCCCTCCACATCTCTCCTTAACAATTTGTTTGATATCCCTTCTCCTCATACAACTGTCAATCCTTTTGATGACAGTGATGCTTTTGCTTTTCTTTAATCCCCCCAAGTCTGTACATTCCCAACCTTCTGAGCCTTCAATAGACATTGCTTCCTCATTGGAAAGTCTATCTGAACTCGTCCTTTCTGTCTCTAATTTAGTTAAGACAAACACATTTCAAGGACATTGTGTCACCAACAATCAGACCAAGCTCGAAACAGAGCTCCACTCTCTTGTCGATTCTATCAAAACTCAGTTCACCACCCTCACCCAAACCATTGATTGTAAAAATCTGATGCTTCATGGGATGTTCAAAACCCTTCAGAATCTTGTGAAAACTATAGCTAATTCTGCCACTATTGAGTTTTCTAAACTCAACTCCCAACTCTCTGCTCTCTCAACATCTGTAAATTCTCTTTCATCCAAGGTTGACAACATCCATGCTGTCAATCTTTCTAAAGCCGCAACTCGTCAGTTGCAAGATTTATTTGCTCCCTCATTCTTTGGCCTCTTCAGAGAGATTTCGGCCCTGTCCCGGTCGGTAGAAGCTTCAGGAATTTCTGCAGCTTCTAAGGGGGAGAAAGTTCGAAGACAGTCCAAATTCTGTTAGATTATGAGGAAAAAGGCTATCGCTAATCAGAAGATCATCAAATGGGAAAGAAAGTATTCACGTGTTGAATACTTACAAATATTAGAAGAGGAAGTGGCTCACCTCAAAGCCGCTGAAGAAAACAAGAATAAAGCCTTGATCGATTTCGACGCCAGGTTAGCCAAAGCTAAAGAAGCTAAGGCACTTGCTGAGGGGGAGCTCAAGAGTCTCCTTGATCAAAGAAAGGCTGAAGCTGAACTTTTTAGTTCAGAGCTTGATGGATCTGAATGTCAGCAAATTATAATAGACGCTAAAGCCTCTCAGATTCCATTCAATCAGTTGCGCCTTCAACTAGTGGTCAGCCAAGCCAGTCTGATAAAGGTAAAGGGAAAATGGTAATTTGTTCTCTGGATGATCAGATGAGTAAGGGTATATATGATTTAGGTGACCCAGATGATGAAAATCCAAGAGACAAAGACTTGAAAGTGGCTGATGAACTTGGCAGAATTGCAGCAGAGAAATTGGCACTTGAAGAACTTGCTGCAAACAAAATTGATCTATCTCCCTTCGATCACAAAATATAGATTCAGGAGGATATCGAAGCTGAAAAAGCTTTACAAGAGGAGAAGAAAATGATCATGGAGGAAAAACAAGAAAAGTGGTTGAGCTCTCGAAATCAGAGAATGCATCCAGATAAAATCACGGCAATAAAGCTAAAGAAAGTAAAAATGAAATCTTTCTGAATGTTCAGCGCAGAAATCTTCCTCTCTTCAGTGTACAATAAGTCAAGAATGTTCAACTCATTTATGCTGTTTCTGAATGGAATGAAATAATTTCTTGTTTATCAAAACGCAAGGAAACTGATGATGTTGAGTTCATTCAACGAGAAATCACCAAAGTGATTGAATATTATGAAGAGGAAGTGAAGAAGAGGGGATCTGGTGTAGTAGTTGTGCCACAGAAGGAAAAACCCACTCGAGCTGAAAAGATAAAATTTCAGAGAAGGAGGCTCACTCACATAAAGTCTCAGCAACTAATCTTGGAGCTGATATCTATTGGAGAGATTCCAAATTGCAAAGGTTTTGACACTACGTTCCCTCCTGGTGTCATTCCTGAAGTGGGTAAAGTTCTCTCAAATCCAAGGGGATTTTATTTTCTTGATGCATATGACAAGATTCGATTTCAGAGAGTTTCAGATTTCGCCAAGGCTGATAGGCTTCATCTGAGATCTCTCCGATACTTCATAGACAATAAAGATCCGGTAGTCAAAGACATTCTGGTTGAATACTTGAAACAAATGGAACTTAAAACTCCAAAGGAACTCGCTCCTGAAGAGTTCAAACCGGATATTTAGAATAGTAATTGTTTCATTATTTATTCTTTATATTCTTTATTTATTTTATAAATAGTCATGGATTATAAACAAATAGGGGGAGATTGTTAGTCCTTTATTTGTATATATTCCATTCCTGAAGGAGCTTTCGAAGAAAGCGACTGAAGGTATACTAGTTTATTCTTTTGTAAATTGTTCTCGCACACCATCTGAAGTAAGAAGCCCGAAGTTCATCTGAAGATTAGTTCTGATGTGAACGTCAGCTGGAGTTAGTCTTCAATCATCAAAGGGTCTTCTGCACTGAAGATACATCTGACAACCAGAATCTTCCTGTTATGTAAAGTGCACGATCTGCGCGTTCTGAAGGAGCTTGAAACGGCAATCTTGTTTTCTGTTCCTAATTATGTGTAGAGCGGTACACGTGTAATTAATTTAGATGGTCAGGATTAGTTTTCTTAGCCTATAAATACCTCCTCGTTAAACGAGAAAAGGTTAAGCATTTGTTCGCTAATTTGCATTCAAGTTTGTTCTTGATTTAGTTTGTACTCGGTGCTCAAGTTTGTTCTTGTGCACTCTTTGAAGTTTGGTTATTAATATAATCCTACTTTTAAAAATTTCGTGTGTTCATTGCTTTAAAACTATTTCCGCACTTTGATCTTATACTATTTTGAGTTAGTTTTATACTATTTCGGCACTTTAAAACTATTTCCGCACTTTGATCTTATCCAAATTGGGGTGTCTTAAAACTTCACATCATAGTCAAGTAATTGATTTTGTAACCACAAATTTAAGCACAACAACTACCCGCAGCAATGTATTCTGCCTCTGTAGTTGAAGTTTATACTGAGCTCTACTCTCTTGCTTGACCAACTGATTAATCTTCCACCTAAAGTTGACAACCTCCTGAAGTACTCTTTCTATCCAAGGTACATCCTTGCAAAATCAGAATTAGAATATCCAACTAACTCAAAATCTGAGTTGTTGGGGTATCAAAGACCAAGATTAGGAGTTCCTTTGAGATATCTAAATATCCTTTTAACAACAGCAAGATGAGATTCCTTTGGATCTGCTTGATATCTTGTACATAGACATGTTATAAACATTATATCTGGTCTACTAGCATTCCTCTATAAGAAGTAATGTTCATTGATTTGCCATCAATGTCCTTTCCTAGCTTAAGAGCAGTTGACATAGGTGTTTTCATTGAGGAACTTTTCAAAATCAAACTTTTTGAGTAAAACTTTGATATATTTTGTTTGATGTATGAAAATACCATCAACCTATTGTTTAATTTGCAAACCAAGAAAATAGTTTAGTTCACCCATCATGCTCATCTGATAATTATCTGACATGAGTTTAGAAAACTTTTTGCATAGTTTCAAATTTGTAGACCCAAATATTATATCATCTACATATATATGTACAAGTATCACATCTCCTTTGTACTTCCTAATAAACAAAATGCTATCTATGCATCCTCTTGTAAAACCTTTGTTAGTGATAAAGGAAGAGAGGGTATCATACCAGGATCTTAGAGCATGCTTAAGACCATATAAAGCTTTGTTGAGAAAGCATACATGATCAAGTAAGCTAGAATCCTCAAAGCTAGGAGGTTGTTTGACATACACCTCTTCTTTCAAATCTCCATTCAGAAAAGCACTCTTCACATCCATTTGAAACACCTTGAAGTTCTTGAAGGAAACATAGGCTAGGAATAATCTATTGGCTTCCAATCTTGCAACAGAGGCAAAGGTTTCATCAAAGTCAATACCTTCCTCTTGACAGTACCCTTGTGCCACTAGTCTTGCTTTATTTATGATGATCTGCCCATTTTCATCTACTTTGTTTTTGAATACCCACTTTGTTTCAATGATGGTTTTATCCTTTGGTTTAGGTACCAAGGTCCATGCATTGTTCCTTTTGAATTCTACAAGCTCTTCTTGTATGGCATTCACCCAGTGGTAATCATTAAGGGCTTCATCAACTGTAATACCCGGATTTTTTGGAAATTATAATATATATATATATATATATATGTGTGTGTGTGTGTGTGCAAGTTCACTTGAAATTAGTAAAATTACGTGTTTAGGATGTTATTTTTATGTTATATATATATAGAATATATGTTGGGTAATTGGATATATATATATATATATATATATATGATTATGGGTGATTTATGTAAATGGGAAAGAAGTTCAAGGACCCAATGTGTAACTTTGTATATATATATGGGATGACTTCACAAATTGAAGTCAAAAAGGAAAGAAGAAAATTCTAGAAGGAGAGGAACATGGGAAGCAAGAGAAAGAGAGAGAGTTCTTGGAGTTTTTGCAAGAAATGGAAGGAAAATCATTGGGAAGCTTGATGATTGTGTGGATGAAGCTTCCATGGTGTAATCCCTTGAGTTCTTCCATCATAGAGCTTGGGTTTTGAACTAAGAAGGAGGCAACAAGTTTTTAATGTTGATCAAGTAAGTCTTAACTTGAAATTGTGTTTGATTTTAGCTATATGTGTTGAATTTGGTAGTTTGTTGGTGAAAGGATGGTAAATGGGTCAAAATCCTTGAAGTAAGGATTAAATACCCAAGTTATGATAATTGTAAGTCATATGATGATATGGAGGTTGTTATGTGGTATCTTGGGCCTTATTTCATGTTATATTGGAGTTTTCTTTGGGAAGTTTTTAATTTGGATCGGATTTACAGCAAGAAAAACAGGGATAAGTTGCTGTTGCAGGTCATCGCAGCGCGACGCATCCTTGTCTGCGCGATGAGTTTTTCAAGCAAAATCATCGCGGTGCGTGGTACCCTGAAGCCTCCTAAAATGTTATTTTAACCTGTTTTGACCTTATATATGCTTGGGGATTGATTTCTATGGTTATAGGAGGTTTATTTGGGGTCTTTTAAGACCCGAAAGGGTGTCTAAGACTAAAATTGAGTCTAGAAACTTTGTTTTTGGTTAACTTATGTTAGTTAACCTTGTGTTTTGTGATCATAGGCTTCTGATCAAGTGTTTGGACTTTGGTTGGATGGGGTCGTGATCCTCATCACACCCTCAGGTGAGTACACCCCGCGGATACCCAAAATTGTTAAAGTTTTCAAGTCATCACTTATGTGTTTTGATTGTTTGGCAATTGTTTGATGGATCTTGATGAATTAAAGGATGTGGAATATGAATTGTTTTAGATTGTGTTCTATATGATTAGCAAACGCTTCGTGAAGCCTTTTGAGTTCAAAGCTTAGGTAGACTGTGAAATCATCATATGATGGGCTTTAAAGGATGGTTTTTAAAATAAGACCATTGCTCCATGTTGGAGATGGTCTGTGTTTAAATTGCCATTTCATTAATGGTTTTGAAACGCGATACTCCATGATGGAGTGGACTTTGATTTTGAAACAAAAGATATGGTTTTGAGTTAAAGAAAGTCATGTTTTCACTTTGCGAGTCTTTTGGGCATTGAGATGCCAACTGTGAAATGTTTTGAGAAAATGGTTTTCAAATAGGAGAATTGCTCCATTTTGTAGATGGTCTATGTTAAAGTGTGTTATTACATAATGGTTTTGAAACCTGATACTCCATGTTGGAGTGAACCTTGATTTTGGAAACAACAAACCTGTTTTTGATTATTGAGAGATATGTTTATACTAAAGATGTTTTTGGGCATTGAGATCCCAAATGTGGATTTGATTGTTGAGCATTTATGCTCAAGAGATATAATTGAGACACTTATGTGTTTATTGATAAGCTTGTATGCTTGAGATATTTGGCCTTGTTGGCATGTGATTTATGTGACCCTTCGGGGTAAGTGATTTTATGACCCTTCGGGGTAAGTGATTTTATGACCCTTCGGGGTAAGTGATTATGTGACCCTTTGGGGTATGTGCTTATGTGACCCTTCGGGGTGTGTTCTTATGTGACCCTTCGGGGTATGTGCTTATGTGACCCTTCGGGGAATGTGTTTTGGTCCGGACCACTGTGTGATATGAACTCTGTACCATAGGGTTCCTAGCCATTGAGACGTGCACAGAGGTTCATGTGGCTTTGGAAATTGAGGAACCGTGATGTACGGGTGGTTGAGGAATCGGTGCAGAGAGTGGAGGGGTATGTCAGTAGCCATCATGACCGTGTGGGTTCACTGGGCTGACGAGCCACCGAACCCGGGGCAACACGAGTGGATTTGGTGAACAGGGCATGCACTCCAGATAACCGTTGTATGGTGGACTGCTTTGTGCATCCCTCACCTTGACGGGGTGATGTGGTTATCCCTCATGTGGGCTCGTGTTGACCGTGGCTAGCTACCACGTGAATACATTGTGGCCCAATAGACAGAACCGCATCCTTATGTGCTTATGTGTATACTTTGAAAGTATATTTATTGCTAAACCCGTATTTTCAAAAGAAAGAATGATGACTTGGTTTTGAAAAGATAAACGTTTTTGGTTGTACTCACTAGCTACGTTATAGCTAACAATGTGTGTTAAATGTTTTGTATCCGCAGGTTGTATAGAGGCCTTGGTGAGGCGGGTAGATGCCTTGGTCATAGTTTTGTTTGCATTTCCGGTAATCTTGGATTTCCTTTGCTTCGTTGATGTTCGTGAGATTGACTGTGGTAACACCTAAAGGGTTTTGAGTTATATTAAATGATAAGTTTACTGTTAAAATATACGGCATTTTGTTGAAATACTCAAAGAGAATTACTATGCTTCAGCGATGAGATTCACAGAATTGTATAAATTGAGTTTTTGAAAAATTTTAAATTTGGACTGAAAATCAGGGTGTTATACCAACCTTCTTTGGTTCAAACATAGACATAAATCCTGAGTAGAAACAAATGTTGCATGTTTTTGATCTTGTTCTTACTTGATCTTCTATGTTGCCTATTACTAGATTGTGAGGATGATATCTGTGGTATTTGAAGGGTTTTTAAATTATATGGGAGTTGGGATCAATTTGGATTTGGGAGATGAAGTTATGTGCTGACTATTAGCTGTAAAAGTGGTTCCATTTGGGTTAGCTGAGATAACTTCATTTTCACAATCTGTGGGTGTCTCTACTGAAAAAGGAATGTGTGATATGGAATTAGAATCTAGTGATGTTGAGTTATTTTCTACATAGTTCAATAGAGGTATAGGGTTGGATGAGATTGGTTATGCATGGCTAAAGGTTTGATTTGAAACAGGTTCATCTATATCATCAATAGTTGGTGGAGATGGATCAACTTACTCTGGAATAGTTTCTCCAGCATGCATGAGATCATTAAATTATTCACTTAAAATATGATTAGAAGAACAGGAAGCAACAAGTCATTTTTATTAAAAATTACATTGATTGACTCTTCAATGACTTTTGTTCTGAGGTTGTAGACTCTATATGCTTTGGAAATCACTGAGTAACCTACAAACACTCTTTTATCAGCTTTTGGAGCAAATATTTGCAGTTGTTCCGTTTGATTGAGAATAAAGCATTGATAAATATGTGCAAAAAGCTTATGCTTGGCCTCCTTCCCTTGAGCACTTCATATGGAGTTTTTTTTGCCTTTTGATGATAAGGGATATGTTCTAAGTAAAACATGCACAACTTACAGACTCAACCCAGAAATTGAAAGCTAACCATTTTCACACAACATGGTTCTGACAACTTCAATTAATGTTTTGTTCCTTCTCTCAGCTACACCATTCTGTTGTGGGGTTCTTGAAGAAGAGAAGTTTTAAGATATCCCTTTCTCATCACAGAAAGCTTCCAGATTTTGATTTCTAAATTCAGTTCCATGATCACTTCTAAGACTCGTGATCATATTGCCATTCATCACTATCATCTTTTTGATAAAGCAAATGATTTCCTCAGTAGACTCACTTTTAGCTCTAAGAAAGAAAACGCAAGTGTATCTTGAGAATTCATCAACCAATACAAGAGCATACTTAGGAGGAAATGATGTTTTATGCTACTTTCCCTTCTCACAAGCAGAGCAAGATTTAGGCTTAGAATAAGTCAGTGAAGGTAGTCCTGACACTAGATCACCCTTGCAAAGCTTGTTGATATTTTTGAAGTTAAGGTGGGAAAGCCTTTTGTACCATAGCCAGTTTGTATTCGCTATGGTTTTGGAATACAAAAATTTTTCATTTGAAGGGTCTCCAGGGGACATGTCAAAAGTATACACATCCTTGGTTCTCTTGGCACTGAACATCGTGTTACCTTCTTTATCTATTATTTTAACACCGTATTTTCACCCATAAAATTTTCAGTTTTTAAATATACTGCGGAAGCGAATGAAATACCAAAAGTATTTACAACAATACATAAACTAGATTTTACAAAACCACTATGTTTAAAATACAGTATTACAAAAACTACGGCTCGTCACAATTTCAATCAGAGTGCCTGTCAATTATTCCCCAGGCAACACCCGCTCACAACTGGACAGTAGTACTTACCAGCCACCTATAAAAGTAGTGAGAGGTGAGGGATTATCACAAAGCTAAGTGAATATAAGTAAACCACCACAGATATACTAGCAAGTAACCGCATGATATCAACAACAGTAAACACATAATAACCCTTTGCCTCATAAGAAGACCGGCGGTTCTGCAGGAACCTACAACCAATGCCGGCCAAGCAAAGGTTTACCGATAGTCTATTTGCTATTCTCACACGGTACTATCTTAAGTTGCAACGAATGCATCAAAAGACCATAATACTGATTAGCTGATAGCAAAGAAACCCAGCCCAATATGCCCAGCCGGAAGTTGACTTCACAGTTGGCGCAACAATCAATTAACATATCACAGTTAATCAATTAATAGACAAACAGTCTATCCATGCATCAATTCACATACATTTGCAACCAAACTAGTTACAACTAATAACACCCGTGAGTAAACATCCACTCACCTCGAGTTCTCGAACTCCCACTCAGTGGTCTAATGTTACTGAGCCTTGTCCTTTCCTGAGATCAGAATAAACTGAAATCTGTAACCGATTCATAAATATGTACCACACATATATTTATATATCTATATAACTTATAAATAACATGAAATAATAATCCACCGTATCCCAAACAAGTACAAATCAAAACAATCAAAATGTCTTGAAACTGGCTTGTCACGCCGCGACACTAACGGATTTGGGGTTCCGGATTTGAGTATCGGATTTGGGTTGCGGATTCTTGGGTATCGGATATTACTTTTGTCTGATTCTCACAAACCCGGATTCTGGGGGTCGCGCCGCGACCCTTAAACGTCGCGCCGCAACGTCGGATTTCCAGACCACCTTCTTCCTTAAAACTGTCGGATTTACAGCCACTTACACTTTCAAAATCCGATTTAAATACTTGAAATCCCACAAGAACACTTCTAAAACATGTATAAACATATTATAACATGTAAGCATCATCAAAAACACATCAATAACAATTAAAACACCAATTCAAGCAAAACCCAATTGTCAAGTTTACTCCTAAACTTCATCCATGGCATCTTCATGAAACCAACACAAGTTTAACAAAAAAACATAGCAAAATGATCAGCATCAAGCAAGGAACATCATCATACCTTTGTTTAGAATTAACACCCAACAAATCTCCACTTTCACTTTTCAAGTTAACAACTTTTCTTGCTTTTCTCTCAAGAACACATAGTTCACACTTTTCACTTTTGAAACATAAATGAGCAGACACTACATGCTAACCTACGTATTCAAGACACACCACACAAAGAAGGAGGTGTCCATGTATTATAAAATTCCTACATATGCAAACATATCCACATACTTGCATACATACAATTGAATATATATATATATATATATATTCGTACACACACACACATATATATATATAATCAATTCTAATAATTTACTAACTTTAATAAATACCAATAATTAAAAATCATTTAATTAAATGCTAACAAGCAAATAATCAAACGTTAATCATGTATAAACGTACCTTGGCCTACGTAACGACTAGGCCCAAAATCAGGATGTTACAATTATGGAACCAATTGACTTATGCTTATGAGATTATATCCTTGGTGATGTGAACTTCATTATCTCCATCACACAATTGACTTATGCTTATGAGATTATATTTTAGTCCCTTAACGTATGAAACTTTGGATAACTTAAGGTTCCTATTATGAAATTCTCCGTAGCCTTTTGTTTGCCTATGATTGTTGTCACCAAAAGTCATCTTTGGACCTTTTTCCTTCTTATAGTTACTTAGCAAAGCTTTGTTGCCTATCATGGTTCTAGAGCATCCACTATTAAAAAACCATGAACCAATACTTCAGTTGTGAATGAACGAAGAATTAGTGACACAGTTAGGAATCCACTAATTAGTGGATCCCTGTGAAATGCACCTAGCATTCCACTTCATTTCAGGTTGTTTAAAAACAATCGGAATAAACATGTTATCAGAACAAGTCTACTATCTTGAATTCCCTTCTAAAGAACATTCAAATGCCTTATGCTCTTTGCTTCCACATTTATAACATTTTTGAAATTTAGTGACCTTGGAGCATTGACCAACTTTATTTGAATGTTTGTGAGTTTTCTTATCATTCTTTTGATGACTATGGGTTAGCTGACCAACTTGACAACTCAACTTATAAAGTTGATCCTATAAATTCTTTAGGTCTTTATTTACAGGCACCTTAGATTGACTCTTAGATTTAGAATGTTTTTGATTAATCTTTGGAGTGGTTGATTTAGAAACAATGTGAACATCATTTGTTTTACTCAGAGTTTCTTATATTGAAGGAGAGTTGAGTACTTCATGATCAACTGACAAGCTATCAGTTGAGCATTTATCATCTACTAACATATCAGTTGATATAGATGTATTAGCTAATGATTCTTTATTTTGCATAACTCTTAGATTTAAGTCATCTGTTTTCAAGGTTTGATAACATAATGTCTCTCTGGTCTCAACAAATGATTCCTTTCATTTACTTACATCCTTTGACTTTATATTCTTAGTATTTTATATTCTGATATCTCAATAGGGGTTGAATCAACTATGTGAATGATTGACTCTTTCACATGAGAACTTTTGCTTTTAACAAATTTATTTGTGAACACTTTTTTGTCTTTAACAGTATTGTGAAAGATTTGTGGTAAAATGTCAGCTTTGTCTAGGATAATTAGGTTCTTATTAGAATCAACATAGCTAGTAGCTTTAGAGTAATTTTCACCAATGATAGCTTGAACTTGTTTGAGTATCTGCTCATTGACACACCGAGTGGTCTTTTCAGCAGATACACACCAAGATTTAACTAACCTTTGTCATTGAGCTTTTTAATTGCTTCACTAGTTACTTTTACTAAGATCTCATTAAGCATCTTTTGATTAGCTAGTTCATCATTTTAAACTATTATCTGCTTAAGTCCCTCATATGTAAGAGTTAATTTTTCCTTGAGTGATTCTATCTCTGATTTTAGCTTCTTCTCTCTTTGAATAGAAGATTGAAAATCAATAAACAAGTAATCAAACATGGCATTCTACTAATTATCATTGTAGTTAATAAATTTGCCAGCCTGATTCATAGATGAAGAATCCCGGTTGGTAGTAGAACAAGCTTCAACAGCCTTTTTCATGTCCTCATCAAATTAATTACCACTGTCTGTGTTGGCCATCATGTAGAACTGAGCAGAGATCACTTCATCTTTATCTGATGAAAGATCCTCTACTGCCCAATCTTCTTTTTCAGCTAGAAGAACTTAGCCTGGGCTTTCTTTTTCTTGTCAAGGACAATAGCAAGGTGTTTCTTATATTTAGTTTCATAGTCTATTTTGGTCTCCTGCTTTGGCATAGATGAAAAACCAATGTTACCTTTAGACTTACAGTCACTGGCTATGTGGCCAATCTTGCTACACTTGTAACACTCTGTTGTGGAGGCATCAAAAGTTGATTTGAATTTAGATTTGACAAAGTTTGATGGCCTCTTGTTGAACTTTTGAACACCCTTTCCCTTCTTGAAATGTTTGAATTTCCTAACCAGCATAGCAACTTCCTTAACCACTGCCTCCAGATCTTCCAAGCTCCTCTCTTCATCACCAATCTGTTCTTCACTTTCTCTAGCACTAGATAGAAGGGCAGTTGGTGCAGTTTTCACTACTTCCTTCATCTCCTTGGAGGACAACTTCCTTTGCTTGACTTATTGCTCATGATTATGTAAGTTACCATAGAGAGCAACCAAAGACATTCCCTTAATCGTTTCACTATGCCTTAAGAAAGTGACAAAGTGATCCCATGTTTCAGGGAGGTAGTCAAGAAACTTGTTCACCAAGACAAAGTTGTTGTTGGTTATATCTGCCCTTTTCAAGTCATTCACAAGGTAGTTGAATCTGGTGTATGTCTGTGTAAGACTCTCACCTTTATGATCAAAGAAGGATTCATACTCTATGTGAGGAGGAGTTCCTTGTTCTCTTTCACTTGTTCATTCCTTTCATAATCAACTGTTAGTGTATCTAACATCTCTTTTGCAGAAGTACAGTTAAGCACTTGATTGTAGATTTCATTGGGTAGTTGTTAGTCCCATGCTTAGAATAGTTAGATTTGATGAGACAAACCATAACTATGTATAGATGATAGGTTAAATGTTAGGAATTATGTAAGTCTGTTGTAGACTGACTGGTCAGCTTAGGCTGAGTAGTCAGCGTACAAATAGATATACAGTTTTCTATGTAAGTACTAGATAGCTCTGTGACTTCGAAGCTGAGATAGGTTTCAAGAATAAAGACTTGAAGATTGGAAGATTCAAGAACTTAGCTTGATGATATCAAGATCGAGTGAGTCAGCTCAGCGCCAGAAGTCAGTGCAAGAATTTAAGTAAGTTTTAAATTCTGTTATAAACTCTCGATATCTTCAACATTTAAATTAGGATATCTAAACCTAATTTAAACTATCTATTAGTTAGATAGAGATCTCAAACGAAGTTAATTAGATATGTTCTAATTAAGGAGTTTGTTTCAGTTTTAAAGAAAAAGATAAGTTTCATCTTTAATCGCGATTTGTTCGTAGATAAATCAAGTATAAATATAAACCTTCTCATGGGTTTTAAAGTGAGAAGAACATAAGGTTCTGCATAAGTTGCAAGATGTACATGTTCATCATACTTGATACGCGTGTGTTGCGCTAACTTTGTGTGTTCGAAGTTCAAGAGAGTTTTCAAGAGTTCTTGTTAATCAGTGTTAACAAGAAGTTCGATCCTCAATTAGTTTGTGATATAAGAGTGTTTAGAGAGAGTTGAGTTTATAATCAGTGTAACATCAAATCATTCTAATGATTTGATTAAAGAGTGATATGGTAATATCTTGATTGATTATTGAATATATTCTTGTGGAATTGTTTTATTATTAATTGAGTGTATTCAACTTCCCTTCTACACTATATCGGTTGCTTGTTTACCCTCTTTGGGACCAACAACTGGTATCAGAGCAAGTTTCTTCATAAACTGAAGATCAAGATCTGCTGTCAAGAGGCCAAGATGTCTAATAACAATCAATCAAATCATATTCAAAACCATGGCGGCAAAAGGGTGTCCTATTTTTTATGGCAATGACTATCCTATGTGGAAGTTTAAAGCCATGTTGTATCCGAAGTCCGTGGATCACAGGATGAGTACTGTGATTCAAGATGGCCCAATTATACCCATTATCCATATTACTGCCACTGACAAAACTGTTCCCTCTAGAGAAACTCCCAAGCCTGAAGCATCTTGGACTGAGGAAGATCGTAAACTATTCAACCTTGATGACAAGGCATAGAGCATCATAGCAAATGCTTTGTCAAACCCTCTTTTGCATAATGTGGCTGGGTGCCAAATTGCAAAAGAAATGTGGGATACTCTAAGTTTTACTTATGAAGGCACTGACTTAGTCAAGCAACATAAGAAGACAAATCTGAATCGTTCTTATGAGACTTTCTTTGCTAAGAAGAATGAAACCCTGGCTGATCAGTTTACTTGGTTCAGTGCTTGATTAATGATCTGATCTTGGTAGGAGTTAAGAAAGATGAAAATGAGTTGGTGCTCAAGTTCTTGGATGTGTTACCAGAATAATTCAATGAGATCACCATTGCTCTTCATGCTGGAGGAACCTTAGGCAAATATGATCTTAGATCTATCTATGGTTTTCTCTTAAATCATCAACAGATCATGGAATAGAAGAAAGTGGCCCTGCAACAACTAAAAGAATCTATCAATAATGATGGATCTGCACTGATTGCAGAAAAGAAAAAGAAGGGATCTAGAAAGTCTCAAGCTAAGACTAACTCTGAATCTGAACATTTTAAGTCCCAGATTCCTACTTCTTTAATAGAACTGTTGAGTGTTTCTTCACCTTCTGGTAACTCTTTCATTTCAGTTATTCTAGATCTGATTTCTCTGTTCAATTGATACTTGAATGACGAGTTCTGAACTGTGTCATCACATAGAATTCTCAAATACAAAATCAGCTCTAGAATTTCTAAGTGAAGATCTGCTGCCTTCAAAAAAGTTTGATCTATGTAATTGTTCTCTCTAAATTCAACTCCCTCTGGAACTTGTAAACTGATATCTCTTTTAGCTCGTAGACTTGCTGCTCTACTTCTTGCAGCTTTGCTTCTGTTCAGGAAGGTATCTATTTCATCAGCAGGAATTTCACCTAATTTATCGATTTTTATGAAAAGTTTCTTAAGCACGTCAACTATCTCTTGTCTAATCTGACTCTTTTTCATCTTTTTGATAGTTGTGGCTACAATCTTCAATTCTGAGAAACCCAACTTGTACAGACATCTCAGATCTAAACCAATCTCATTTTTGTTGTCTAGTACAAAGTTGATTATCACCAATTCTCCCTTTCTGCTTGGTGTAAGTGATTCAATCTTGTGATCAAAATGTGTTCTCTTATAGCAATGCCTTAGATCAATATTTGAGTAGGGAATTGGAGCGGCTCTCGGTCCATGATAGTCAGCTTCAGCTTCAGCTCTAGCAACTTCAACTTTAGCTTGTTCTCTTTGCAGCTCAGCTTGTCTTTGTTGTTCTATCAGTTCCTTCACTAACATACCTATTTCCCTGGCCATCTCTTACAACATCTGTTCAGCCAATGCAATGTTTGCCTTTTCAATGGCATCCATTTCATCACTTGAGTCAGAGTCAGCTTCAGCAATCTAGGACTGACCTTGTTTCTTAGGTTCTGAGATGATAAATTTACTCCTCTTAGCTAGAGACGCATCACTTGTTCTCTTCTTTCTTTTCATAGTATCTATAACCTTGCCTTTCCCTCTATCATCTTGTGAAGCTGGAACAAACTCGGCTTTAGCACTTTTTAGTAGCTCAGGTTGAGGAATTTTGGGAGGCACAACTTGAGGAGTTTCTGTGTGTAGAGTTCCTAGTTAAGCTGACTTGACTGATGGAGCTGTAATTGTTTGGACTGCTGGGGCCTCTTGATCTTGTCGTTGAGGAGGCTGGTCTACAGTACTCATGAATTGATCATGTGTTTCTTCTTCAATATCTACCCTTTTAGTGTTCTCCCCCTCAACCTCGTCATTCTTTTTCTTTGATTCTTCCTCCCCTTTTTGGTCATCATCAACAGGAGAGGTTCTCAGCTTGAGCACGAAGCTCTCCAATGCTGCCACTGACTTGGATAGGTCATTTAATTTGCCCATTAGCTTGGCTTTATCTTTCTTCCTTTTCTTGTGTATAAGCTCATACTGTATTTTTAGATATCTCAATATGGCTTGGGCATCAGTGGCTTCAGTGTCATCAAAGGAGGCGGATTTGGGCTCCTCTAACCTCTTTTTGAGCTCAAATCCCTCCTGGCCAGTAGAGGAATGAATTTCCACTATAGGAGAGACTTTAGAGTATTCCTCCTGAGGTGAGATTATGTTCCCCATATCCAAAGGTTGGTGCTGACCTCTGGAATCAAGGGGGCCAGAATGTGAACCTTGTAATCCTTCCTGGTTTTTGGGAAGATCATTGGCAGGTTGTGCATGAGGGTGTGAGAAAAGAAATGAAGTAGAAGGACCAAAGTCGTGTAATATGGTGGTAGTGGGGGTTGGGCTGAGTGGTGATGAGGGGGGTAGATGACCCTCGGGATTGGTCAGATGTTCAATGTAACCTTCATGGATCTGTGAAGGCATAGAAGTAGGCTCTCCCATGGCTCAAGTAAGTATGGGCTGAGTAGACACCATACCCTGTATAGGTTGAATGGGTGAAGTGAGCCTTGAGGTTGGCACCTTAAGAGAAGGTGTCTCCCCCTTAGCTCCTGCCGGTGGAGGTGTCAGTGTGACATCAGCTCCAAGGTCCTTTTGAGGTGAATGACCACTTTTGGCAGTTTTACTTGTATAGGCGTGGGAAATTAACTTGGTAGCAGTGGGCTGACCAAGGTTGGCTTTAGATTGGAATATAGATGGAGATGTTTATGATGGGGGCGAAGGGTTAGACTGAGTTGGGGTTGACTTAGTCTTATCTTCCTGTTTAGGTGGTGGAGAAATATAAGAGAGGGAAGGAGATGAGGGATGAGAAGTTATACCTGCTACAGCTAGCAGTGGGGACCCAGAGCTAGGAAATAAACTCCTTTGCTCAGAGCAGGAAGTGGTAGAAGAAATCCTTTGTGCACGAGGCCTGAGCTATGTCCTTGGTTGTTCAGCTTGGGAGGACTCAGCCTCAGAATCAACAGCTCCACCTTCTTCCTCCTCAGCTTCTTCATCCTCCTCAGCTTCACTTGACTTAGAAGTCGGAAGCTGTGCAAAGGCCCTCATTTGAGCACTCATTTTTGGGTGCCCGGGGAATATATCATCCTTGAAAATTCTTGAGCTGAGGTAAGGGGTTGGAGTGGTTTCATATCTACTTGCATATTAAGCTCCAAGCCTGTCCTTGAATACCATCGATAGAAAGCGGATGAAGGGCACATTTACATCTCTCACCGTTTTGGTGACTTGTGATCTGAGTACCTCAAAGATCAACTCTACATAATCTAATTGTCTTCCATAATACATGTTGTACAGCAGATGCATCTCGAAATCATTGACATTATCAAGACCACCAACTTTGTATCCCAGTGAACGTACCATTGTAGATACCATGAAACCCCAACTGGTTTGTAAGACTAACTTCTTGATCACTCCGGTTACTTGTGGATGACCCAAGAGTGGTCGCACGCTCCTAGCTGTTTCCCTAGAAACAGGTTCATCGTAATGTGGGACCAGAGGTAGTCGTAATACTCTTCGTAGAACATTCGTATCAACCATCATCCCCTGTTATCGACTTAGGACAGTTCCCTTAATAACCCTTTGATCAGCTTCATAGCGACAGGTATACCAAAATTCTGTCAACAACTGAGGAACTAGACGTCAGGACCATCAAGAAAGGCATGTGATAGGGGTCCTTTGTGAATATAGGAGACATACTCCTCATATCCGTTACCTCGTTTGGATTGTGGAATGTCGATGCACGCCTGTACGTTGGTCTGTTTATACTCCTCGGATCATCTGATCAGCCAGATTAAGAATGTATCCCTCCATTGGTATTGAACTAATTGTGTTAAATTGCACTTAGCAGTTTTAGGGTTTCACACTGAGCGATTGATTCTGCACAAAGCAATGTTAGGGTTTAAAGAATAGAGAGGGAGGAATAAGATTTGAGAGCGTAGACGGAATACGGTGAGAGTCTCTATATTTATACCTTTTCAATGTGAGAGAAAAGTTACCGTTATTAAGTAGTAATAAATATATTCGTTACGGTAAAAACGATTTGTTACAACGGCTCTATTGAGTGTAAGTTACCTAAACTAACACTGTTACATTAATTCAGATTTTACCAAGATTTATGGAATTAATTTTAAGAACATATCTAGAAAGCTTTATAAACGACTTACGTGTATTTAAAAAAGGACATACCTTTAAAAATTATGGATTGACCATAATGTTGGACTTACCATTTGTTAGGACTGACCTAGACATGTGGAACTGACCACACTTTAGAACTGATTACTCAGCGTAGACAGAGTACTCAGCTTAGAATGAGCACTCAGCTCTGAGTGAGTAAGTCAGCTCAGATTGAAACTTAGTCAAAATTTAGCACTTAGCTGATATTGAACAGAGACAAAAGATTAATGAAACATACCAATTTAAGGGTTTAGCATACCCAACTTGCTAAGTAGAGTCGTGAATCTTGTGCCTTCATTGAAGATATCTGCATGCTGATCTTCAGTTTCAATGAAGACTAATTCTACCTTTCCCTTTTCTACTATGTCTCTGATGAAGTGATGTCTTATCTCAATGTGTTTTGTTCTTGAGTGGAAAACTAGATTACGTGTAATGGCAATTGCACTTTGGTTGTCACAGAATATGGGAGTCGTTGAATAATGCAAATCAAAGTCCCTGAGCTGATGTTGTATCCACAGTATTTGAGCTCAACAGATCCCTGCTGCAACATACTCAGCTTCAGTTGTGGAGATTGCCACTGAGTTTTGTTTCTTGATTGTCCAGCTGACTAGCTTATCACCCAACAGTTGACATCCTCCAGTAGTACTCTTTCTGTCTAGACCACAACTTACGAAGTCTGAGTCTAAGTACCCTATCAACTCAAATCCTGATCCTTTGGGATACCGCAAACCTAAATTAGGTGTTCCCTTCAGACATTTGAGTATTCTTTTGACATCTCGAAAGTGTGATTCCTTTGGATCAGCCTAATATCTTGCACAGACACATGTAGCAAACATATCAGGTCCGCTTACTATCAGATAGAGTAAAGAACCAATCTTCCTCTATATGCAGTCTGACATACAGACTTCCCATCAATGTTCTTGTTCAGCTTGACATTGTGTAACATTAGAGACTTTGCAGGATTGCTTGAGTCTAGTCCATATTTCTTAATCAGATCAAAGACATACTTGCTCTGATTAATAAATATACCATCTTACTTCTGGGTAATTTGAAGTCCCAAAAAGTAAGTTATCTCATGTAATACCCGTAAACCTGGGCTAGGAGATTAGCGGGTTGGCGGTATGTGACTAATTGTGTTTTAAATTGTTATGTGTTTATTAAAGGTTAATTGAATTAATTAACTTAATATATGTATGTTTACTGTTAAGATTAAAAGTAAAGAAGTATGTAGCATGTATGTATGGTATGTTAAGTATGCATGTATGCATGAAATTAAGATAAAAGGTTTTGGCCACGTCCTGCTTTGGTTAAAATCAAATATATGTATACGTGGGTTTATCATCTGCTCATATTCTGAAAGAGTGAAAAGTGTGTGTTATTGAGAGCAAAAACCTCGCGTGAAGAAACCTCTCAAAAGTTGCTAACTTGAATTTGTGGAAACAAGATCTTGTGTTCTTTAACTCAAGAAGAAGGTGGGATTATGTTTGTAGCATGCTATTAATCATCTTGATGGTTGAATATGTTGAAAAACATGATCATGTGGTGTTTCACCATTACTGGAGCTTCAAGCTCAAAGTTGATAAGTGGGTTTTGTTGATTTGTAGTTTTTAAGTGATTAAAAGTGTTTTTATGATAACCTATGACATGTTATATGAAGTATATGTGTTTTGTTTCAAGAAAATTGATGTTAGTAATGAAAAGGCTAAGTTTATGTTGGCTGAAATCGAGTTAAGGAAAAAGAAGATCTGTTAATTTAAAGATCGCGGCGCGACCTTCGCCAAATCCGATAGTTTGATCCGGATTGTTAGAAATCCGAAGAAGTCACAAAAACGACCTTATGAAATCCGAGAAATTCCAAATCCGACCCTGATATCCGATTCTTTTGTAATCCGACACCAAATCCAATTATTGAAATTCCGGGATTCGAAATCCACTAGCGTCGCGGCGCGACGCATATGTACGTCGCGGCGCTACCGGTCTGTTTCAGGAAGATTTCTTGTTTTTATTTGTGTTTGTTTGGGATAAGTTGGAATATTATTTATGTGGTTATATTAAGTTGTTCACATGAAATTAAGATATAAATATATGTGGACAAATATATTTATATATTCGAGACTGATTTGGTTGTTGCTGTGTTTTCAGGCAATCCAAAGACTCAGTGATATTAGACATCTGAGTTCGTGTTGATTTTGAGGTGAGTGGACGTTAATTGCGGATGGTAAAGATTATGGTTAATGTTATTGATGTAATGCATGTGATTGTGATGGGAAGATTGATTGATTGAATTGTTGATTGTGATTATTGATTGATGATAACTGTTGCATGACTATTTGGCCAATACGCGCTCTTTGGATTATACTGAGTTGCGTTTGAGAGGTCAGGTAGACTTAGAATTGGGCTGGACTCGTTCACTGGGTAGTTGTACAGTGATAGTCTTACTGGTGCATACGTTGCATCAGAGGGGAATTTTCACTGTGCCAACTAAATGGAGGGCTATCGGTAAACCTTTGCTTTGGTCGGCATTGGTTGTAGGTTCTGCGCCAAACCGCCGGTCTTCTTACATATGTGATTACATGCTTTGATATTGACTGTTGATGTTTGCTTTTGTGCTTAGCCTCTATTCACTTAGCTTTGTGCTAATTCCCCTTAGTTGTTGCTTTTGCAGGTTTGTGTTTGTGGGCGTAGTAGAAGGAGAAGTTGACCCCGCTCTGATATGCATTTTGTATTAAATGAAACGAGCTAGTTTGTTTAGTAACACCCAAACAGATATTTGTACTTTGTAAATATTTATGATGTATATTCAGTGGTTTGTTATTTAAGCTTCCGCAACGCGTATTTAAAACAAGTGGCTTGGGTTTTCCGGTGTGACAGTTTGGTGTCAGAGCCTAGGTTTGGCGAGGCATGCACGGCTAGAGTGTTGCATTCTCAAATCTTGGCTCGTGACGGGTCAAGATTTCCTTCGGTGGAATTAGAGTGAGTTAGAGATGTTTGTAGTAGTTAGTAGTTTGTGTACTAACGGCTTATGCTAATGAGCTGTGAGGTGATGTGATTGTAACACATTATGGCTAACAGAGAAACCCCCATCCTTCCTCCTGTGACCCAAGCTACAACTGAAGCACCAACGATTGAAAACTTGGGAAGTACATAGATTGTCGGAACATCAGGTCAACCTTGCGAAGAGGATCAAAGCGAGTATGTTTATCAGTTGGAGAATGAGTTAATAGAACTCAGAAATAAAGTTCATAATATGGAGCAGTAGCAACAGAACCAACCTGAACCAACCCCGGTGCCAATTGCGATTCCTACACAGTTAACCATAGCACTAGTGACAACACCCCTGCCACCAGCAACACAGATGATGCAACAACCGTTTTATTATCCATATCCACAACCAGGAGCTTATCCTTTTGCGTTTCCTGGATATAAGCAACCGTGCACGTACGATTGTAAACCTTCTGAATATCGAGGGAGTTCTGATCCCAACATTACCTTAAACTGGCTGAGAGAGATGGTGAAGGCATTAGATGCATGTAATTGCGAAAACGAATTAAAAGTAAAATATGCAACGAGGATGTTGAAGGGAGATGCTATGGTCTGGTGGGATTCTATTACCGGCCATTTCACTGAGCAACAGCAGGAGAGCATCACCTGGAGTCAGTTCCAAGAGAAGTTATGCGAACAGTATTGAAGTTCTTTCGAAATTGCCAAGATCAAGAAAGAGTTCATGGATTTACAAATGACAGGGAATATGACAGTAGATGATCTGATCAAGAAATTCAATGAGAAAATGAGGTTTGTTAAACACTGGGTACCCGATGAAGAATCTAAAATTGCCCATTTTGTTGGATCTTTGCAACCGGATCTCCGTAGCGCCACTAGGTGGTCTACCACCCTATCCTAGGCTTTCACTTTAGCCAAATCGGATGAAGGGGATTTGATTGTGAGAAACAGGTTGAGTGGGGAGAGGATTTCCCAACAAAAATCAAGATTCGAACATTATAGTACCCAGCAGAAATAGGGAGGGCGGAGCAGTGGTAGCAGGCAGGGAGAACATAATAGGAGGCCTACTTCGGGTGGGTCTAATCAGAGGGCACCTTGGTGTGGCAGGTGCAAATCGTTTCATAATGGTCAGTGTACGCCCCAAACACTGAGATGCGTGAAATGTGGTCAGTTTGGCCATGATTTTAAGAACTGCAAATTCCCGAGAAGTGTTTGCTGGAATTGCTAGAAAGAGGGGCATAGAGTTGGTGACTGCCCGATGAATAAGAAGTAAGGGTCAGGGTCAGGAGCAGGATCGGCTGGGGGGTCGTCTCCAGCAGGTCAGAAAAGAAAGAACCGACCCATTGCTGAGGGTCGGGTATTTAAAATGACAGTGGATGATGCCACCACCACAGACGATGTCATAATGGGTATGTTTTTCATAAACTCTACTGCTGCTAAAGTATCGTTTGATTCTGGAGCTAACCGCTCCTTTGTTTCAGTGGAATTCTGTGATCAACTGAACATGCCTGTTATTAAGCTTGCTAATGCTTTAGAAATAGAAGTAGTTGATGGCATGATGGTTCCGGTCACGACTGCTGTGGCTGGAGCGAAAATTGATATAGATGGTGTGTGTTTTCCTGTTTATTTTCTTGTCATGCTTTTATCTGGTTTCAATGTGGTGCTCGGGATGGATTGGCTGAGTTTGAATCAAGCAAGTATTAAGTGCCATAAAAAGTTGATTTCTTTTCCGTTAGCGGATGCCACAAGAGTAGTAGCAAGAGGTGAGAAAGTTGGGTCTGTAATTCCAATTATTTCTTGTTTAAAAGCAAAGAAGGCTTTAGATAGATGATGTAAATCTTACTTGGCGTATGTTATTGATGGGAAGAAAGAAAAGCAAGCTATGACGGATATTCGGGTGGTAACGGAATACCTGGATGTGTTTCCAGAGGAATTACCAGGACTGCCTCCAGTTCGTGAGGTAGAGTTCAAAATTGATTTAAATACTGGTTCTCGACCAGTGGCAAAAGCTCCGTACAGATTGGCGCCTTCAGAAATTCGAGAGATGATGACACAGATTTATTATCTGTTAGACAAGGGTTTCATTCATCCAAGTTCGTCCCCGTGGGGTGCGCTGGTATTGTTTGTAAAGAAGAAGGACAGTACGTTGCGTATGTCTATCGACTACCGTGAGTTGAATAAGAAGACGATAAAGAACAAGTATCTGTTGCCCAGAATTGATGACTTAATCGATCAACTACAGGGAGCTTAGTTCTTTTCTAAGATTGACTTGAGATCGGGTTATCATCAAGTGCGTGTTTCAGAGGAAGATGTGTTAAAGACAGCCTTTCATACGCGTTATGGTCATTACGAGTTCTTGGTTATGCCGTTCGGCTTAACCAATGCACCTGCAATATTCAAAGACTGAGATGGAACATGAACAACATTTGAGACAAGTTCTGGAGACTCTGAAGAAAGAACGTTTGTATGCGAAGTTCTTAAAGTGCGAATTCTGGTTGAGAGAGGTTCAGTTCTTAGGGCATGTTATCTGTAACGAGAGAGTAAAAGTGGATCCTTCAAAATTGGAAGCTGCGATGAACTGGAATGCTCCAAAGACACCGTCTGAGATAAACAGTTTCCTTGGATTGGCCGGATACTACCGCAGATTTATCAAGGATTTCTCCAAGATTGCGGGTCCATTGACTTAGTTGACTCGAAAAGACGTGAAATTTGAATAGGGTAATGAACAAGACAAAGCTTTTCAGACTTTAAAACAGTTGTTGTGTCAGGCTCCTATCCTTGCGTTGCCAAGTGGATCGGATGATTTTATTATATATTGCGATGCATCATTTGCTGAATTTAGATGTGTGCTAATGCATAGGGATCGGGTAATTGCATATGCTTTAAGGCAGTTGAAACCACATGAAAAGAATTACCTGACTCACGATTTGGAGCTGGCAGCTGTTGTATTTGACCTCAAACTCTTGAGACACTACTTGTAGGGTACCAAATGTGTAATTTGTACATATCATAAGAGCCTACAATATGTATTTACCCAGAAAGAACTGAATATGCGACAGAGAAGATGGGTGGAACTAACAAAGGATTATGATTGCGAGATCAGATATCACCCTGGAAAAGCAAATGTAGTGGTAGATGCCCTGAGTCGTAAAGGAGCTGGAAGTTCTATCCAATTTATGCGTATGGAGATTGTATCTGATTTAGTGGATAGATTGAAGACTGCCTAGATGGAAGCTCTAAAGGAAGAAAATTTGAAGACTGAATTAATGAGAAAGCGAGAGGATGAATTGAATGACGATTCTCCTGGATTGAAAGTATTTAAAACCCGTGTTTGGGTGCCTATCCTTGGAGAATTGAGAAAGTTGATTTTAAGAGAAGCACACGAGTCGAGACTGTCTGTTCACCTAGGAAGCACTAAAATGTATAATGACTTGAAAGTAATTTACTGGTGGCCTACGATGAAGGCAGATGTGGCACACTTTGTAGAATCATGTCATATTTGTGCGCAAGTGAAGGTAGAACATCAGAAGCCTTACGGATCTTTGAAACAGTTAGAGATTCTTGAGTGGAAATGGGAACATATAACAATGGATTTTGTAACAAAACTTCTGCGTACTCAGAAGAATCATGATATGATATGGGTGATCGTGGATCGACTGACGAAGAGTGCTCTTTTTCTAGCTACTTGCGAGACGGCTTCATTGAGTAAGTTGGCTCAACTATACATTGATGAGATTGTTGCGAGGCATGGTATAACGTTGTCTATTGTATCTGATAGAGACTCTAGGTTTGTTTCTAACTTCTGGACGAGTTACAGAGAGAATTGGGGATGAGGATTAATTCGAGTACTGCTTATCATCCCAGACTGACGGTCAGACTGAACGAACCATACAGACACTCGAAGATATGTTTCGTGACTGTGTAATTGAGTAAGGTGGATCTTGGGATTCACACCTGCCATTGATAGAGTTTATGTATAACAATTCTTACCACTCTAGTATTGGAATGCCTCCATATGAAATGTTGTACGGTCGTCGCTGCCATACTCCAACATGCTGGTTAGAGGCTGGTGAGAAACATCTTGTAGGGCCTGAGATTGTTCAGTTGATTGCTGACAAGGTTGTTATTGCCAGAGAGAAATTGAAAGCTGCCAGAGATAGACAGAAGATGTATGTAGATCCACGACGTCGTCCAGTATCGTTTGATGTGGGGGAGTTAGTGTATCTCAAAGTTTCACCGTGAAAAGGCGTGATTCATTTCGGCAAACGCGGGAAGTTGGCTCCCTGTTATATTGGTCCTTTCCGCATTCGTCAGATAGTGAATGATCAGACAGTTACACTGGATCTTCCAACACAGCTTGTAGGTATTCATGATACGTTCAACGTTTGCTATATGAGAAAATGTAAGGTTGAAGATTTAAGCCAGATTCTCCCTTTGCATGAATTGAAAATGGATTCAAAGAAGAGAATAATAGAGGAACCTGTTGAACTATTTGATCGTAAAGTGACCATGCTCCGTAAGAAGCAAATTCCGATGGTATTGGTCAAGTGGAAGCACAATTTAGGTTCTGACTTAACTTGGGAGACTGAGGCAGAGATGAGAGACAGATACCCCTTTTTTTTTGAACGAGAAGGGATTCCGAGGACGGAATCCTCTTAAAGAGGGGAGATTTGTAACACCCGCAAACCTGGGCTAGGAGATTAGCGGGTTGGCGGTATGTGATTAATTGTGTTTTAAATTGTTATGTGTTTATTAAAGGTTAATTGAATTAGTTAACTTAATATACGTATGTTTACTGTTAAGATTGAAAGTAAAGAAGTATGTAGCATGTATGTATGGTATGTTAAGTATGCATGTATGCATGAAATTAAGATAAAAGGTTTTGGCCACCTCCTGCTTTGGTTAAAATCAAATATATGTATATGTGGGTTTATCATCTGCTCATATTCTGAAAGAGTGAAAAGTTTGTAGTGTGTGTTATTGAGAGCAAAAACCTCCTGTGAAGAAACCTCTCAAAAGTTGCTAACTTGAATTTGTGGAATCAAGATCTTGTGTTCTTTAATTCAAGGAGAAGGTGAGATTATATTTGTAGCATGCTATTAAACATCTTGATGCTTGAATATGTTGAAAAACATGATCATGTGGTGTTCCACCATTAATGGAACTTCAACCTCAAAGTTGATAAGTGGGTTTTGTTGATTTGTAGTTTTTAAGTGATTAAAAGTGTTTTTATGATAACCTATGACATGTTATATGAAGTATATGTGTTTTGTTCCAAGAAAATTGATGTTAGTAATGAAAAGGCTAAGTTTATGTTGGCTGAAATCGAGTTAAGGAAAAAGAAGATCTGTAAATTTAAAGATCGCGGCGCGACCTTCACCAAATCGATAGTTTGATCCGGATTGTTAGAAATCCGAAGAAGTCACAAAAAAGACCTTATGAAATCTGAGAAATGCCAAATCCGACCCTGATATCCGATTCTTTTGTAATCCGTCACCAAATCCAATTATTGAAATTCCGGGATTCGAAATCCACTAGCGTCGCGGAGCGACGCATATGTAGGTCGCGGCGCGACCGTTCTGTTTCAGGAAGATTTCTTGTTTTTATTTGTGTTTGTTTGGGATAAGTTGGAATATTATTTATGTGGTTATATTAAGTTGTTCACATGAAATTAAGATATAAATATATGTGGACAAATATATTTATATATTCGAGACTGATTTGGTTGTTGCTGTGTTTTCAGGCAATCCAAAGACTCAGTGATATTAGACATCTGAGTTCATGTTGATTTTGAGGTGAGTGGACGTTAATCGCGGATGGTAAAGATTATGGTTAATGTTATTGACGTGATGCATGTGATTGTGATGGGAAGATTGATTGATTGCATTGTTGATTGTGATTATTGATTGATGATAACTGTTGCATGACTATTTGGCTGATACGCGCTCTTTGGATGATATTGAGTTGCGTTTGAGATGTCAGCTACACGTAGAATTGGGCTAGGCTCGTTCACTTGTTGGTTGTATAGTGATAGTCTTACTGGTGCATATGTTGCATCATAGGGGAATTTTCACTGTGCCAACTCAGTGGAGGGCTATCGGTAAACCTTTGCCTTGGCCGGCATTGGTTGTAGGTTCTGCGCCAAACCGCCGGTCTTCTTGGATATGTGATTACATGCTTTGATATTGACTGTTGATGTTTGCTTTTGTGCTTAGCCTCTACTCACCTAGCTTTGTGCTAATTCCCCTCAGTTGATATAGAAAACTAGAGTAGGCAACATAGTTTGTAGTAGCCTTTGATCTAGTTAACACACCATCTACAATGTTACCGATAATATCATCAAGAGGATGGTCTTTTAATACTTTGAAGGTTGTAGTTGGAGACTGTGGTTCTGAGTCTGGATCTTAGTAGTGTCCTTCAGGCTGAATAGGACTAACTTCTTCAGTCTTAGTTGGGATTGATAAATCACTTAGATCCTCAATTTGATTTGTACCAGAAGATTCACCTAGATTCTCAGGCTGATGATCAGATTCATGAACCTTGTCTGTGTGATCATCTTCAATGTTGATGGCTTCTTTAGTAACACTATGTTATCAGATTTTCCACCTTCATCATCATCAGAATTATCCATAATATGAGATTTGATGTGAGATCTTCTCTGCTCCTCTCAAGCTCATTCAGACTAACTGAGTCAGCTTGAGCTTTGTCAGATTCATCAATACTTGTCTCATCAAATGTAACATGTACTGACTATTCAATTACTTTTATTTTAAGATTGTAGACTCTGTAGGATTTAGAAATTGAAGAATATCCAACAAATATACTTTGATCAGCTTTAGGTTCCAACTTATGGAGCTGATCTCTTTGGTTTAGCACATAGCATGTTGAACCAAAAATATGGAAATATCCAATGTTAAGTTTTCTGCCATGATACATCTCATTAGGTGCTTTACCATGTCTTTTAACTATTATAGATTTGTTCTGTGTATAGCAGGCTATACTTACAGCTTCTGCCCAGAAGCTCAGCTTGAGCTTTGCTTCACAAAACATGGTTCTGGCAGATTCAATTAAAGTTCTATTTCTTCTTTCAGCAACTCTATTTTGTTGTGGAGTTCTTACAGATGAGAAATTCTAGATAATTCCTTTTTCTTCACAAAAGCCTTCCAGGGTTCAGTTTCTAAACTCAGTCCCATGATCACTCCTGAGCTGCTTGATGTACTTACCCTTCTGAAACTTTTCTTGTTTTATGAAACTGATTAACTCATTAGAAGCTTCACTTTTGGCTTTTAAGAAGATCGCCCAAGTAAATCTTGTGAGCTCATCATCAATCACTAGGGTGTACTTTTTGCCACTTAGGCTTGGGGTGCTTATATGTCCAAATAGGTCCATATGCAACATATGGAGTGGTTCTGTAATTGAAAATCTATGTTTGGACTTGAAGGATCCTTTATGAAGTTTTCCCATCTCACAAGCGAAACAAAGTTTGTCTTTGGCAAATGTGATATTTGGCAGACCAGAGACTAACTCTTTGCTAGACAATTTATTGATATATTTGAAATTCAGGTGTGACAGTCTCTTGTGCCACAACCAACTCAGCTTGGGAGTTGAGTCAGAGTACAAGTAGGTTTCTGTTGAAGGGTCTGCTGAGCTGAGATCCTTCATATATATATATATATATATATTTCTCTTTTTGCCATTAATATTGGCTTTCCCTTCTTATCATAAATTATCCCTACATATTTTCTGAAGGTGACTTCATAATCCTCATCACACAATTGACTCATACTTATCAGATTGTGTTTAAGGCCTTCAACATATGCAACCTTTTTGAAAGTGACTGTTCCAGCTGTTATCTTTCCATAGCCTTTAGTCATTCCTTGAGAATTATCCCCAAATGTCACCTTGGGTCCTTCAATGTTTTGGAATTCACTTAGAATTCCTTTGTTTCCTATCACGTGCCTTGAGCATCCACTGTCTAAGTACCACTTGTAAGAGCCCTGCATGATTAACTAAACATATTAGTTTCTTTTAGGAACCTACTGTTTGGTGGGTTCTGAGGATGAGCACTTAGCTGATCCTTTAGAGGCTAACTGATCAGCTTGAGCAGGTTCTGAGTCCTTTTTAGGCTGATCATCCTCTATTTTCTCAGGCCTTAGATTGGAACTTACACAATCATTGGCTTCATGACCTCTGTCACCACACTTATAGCATTTTCTTGTGAAAATAGGTGTTTGGGTGATTTCTATAAGTTTTCCAACGTAAAATTTGGATTCAGTTTTAGGGTCATGAGATGTGGATAATTTTTCATTCTTTTTAGTCAGTTTGTGTATTTGATTTTCTCTGACTTTGGACTTACCTTTGTCAAATTTATGGTTATCCTTATTTGGTGAGGTTTGACTTACAGACATCTTCCTATTCTTAGAAGTTCTCTCATAACTGACTTGAGAGTTATGTCGTTTTGAGTTGGTGAGTTATCCTATCAAAGACAGTTGTTCTAACATGATTGTAATCCAATCTTTTGAAAACTGACTTACAGTTCCTTTTGGATTTAGAACACTCATCTTGATGGCTTTCATTAATAGCCTTGGGGCTTTGGGTTGGTCTCACAAACTTATTGGTTTTGACCCGCTTACCATCCTTGTTTTTCAAAAATGTTTTTGGTAGAATATCATCAGATCTCACATTTTATCTTCTAGTTTGACTCGATCTTTGTCGATCTCGTCAATAACAGCACTGTAATCTCCCCCTAGTACTGTTTTTACTTGATTTGGTATCTGAATATTGTCAGTTGATCCTTTGATTCTTGTAACTCTTCACTTAGAAGTTTGTTGATGTGAAGCGGACACTCATAATCACTTTGAGTCTTTTTACCAGCATTTATGAGAGTTTCAGAGTATTTAAGTGAAGGTATTCATTTTGGCAAAAACAAGTAGCAACGGAAGCAATATGTATAAGAAAAATCAATGCCAAACTAGTGAATACACTCCCATGGACCAAAATCTAACAATAACATTGCAACTAATATGAACAAGATAAGAAGAAAGGTTATACCTTACTTGATCAAATCACAAGTTAACCTTCCTTGTCAAGTAGCTTAGAATCCAACAAAGAACCCCTCCAATGAAGTCCACCCCAAACTTGTTTGATTCCCAAGTGCTAGCAAGTTGATGTGTAATCACCAAAGCAACAACCAAGTGTGTGTATATCTTGCTTCTTGTGCTCAAGAACACCAAGAACACCAAGAACAAGAGAGAGAGAGAGTTCTAATGTCAACCAAGGGACCAAGTGATAGCCAAAAGCCTCTACTAGAGCAGATAATTCATGGTTTCTTTGTCTACCATCATTATGAGAAGTTAACCCCATTAAACCAAGTGTTTAAGGCTGTTAATTCTGCTGTTACAGCGAACGTACACGGCCCGTGTAGGTCTACATGGCAGTGTAGGCCCAAAGTCCACGGCCCCAATTGGGCTAAGACGGCCCGTGTCTTGCAGGCACTACACGACCCGTGTTCATCTACACGGCCCGTGTAGGCCCAAACTACACGACCTTGAATTAGGCCAATACGCCTCGTGTATGTTGGACTGGACACGGCCGGTGTTCAGGAACACGGCCCGTGTACCATCCTGCCAAAACCCATTTTGGCCTTTTCCTCTTTATTGCTTGATCGTGTTGCCGGAATCAATACTTGGTGTGTGACCCAATAGGCCTATACATCATCGATAGTGCCATTAACTCGTTCGTGTTAGCGGGCATATTCCAACAGACTCCCACTTGCACGTGACACGACTACGAAAAATAACACAAACATAGAGCGGCCTCAGCAAGACATCTATGCTCCCAAGTCAGTATAGGGTATGCCACTCTTGACAAGATCCCCAATCATAAAATGTTGTCCTAAAGATAAATGAACATGTACATCCATTTGTTCGCGATATCCAATATGAACACAAGGCATGGAATATAGTCAACCTACAGATCGTTCACGATTATGTTTCTCGATTCTAGATTAGTAGTGACCAACAAACCAAGTTAACATTGATCCATCATCAATGTAACTTGAGCACGGCCATGCATATGAACATCATCACTCAATCATCAAGGGGCCCATGGATATTCTCTCTACACATAGAGGAACAAATACCTTTCGACTACATAGTCCCGCCACACAGATAATTCTCTACCCAATCATCTCCCTTATAACGACCAGTTACGTGCCGCGTTAGAAAACGATCAAAGCAAAGCAGACCTATGCTTTGAGATCAAATGTATATCTAGTTTAAGGATGAAATGTCATTACCATCCCGAGTAACTTGTGAATAAAACCATGAAGTAAACTCGGGTGCGGGTCCTCCAATCACTTGAAACCCCTTTCAAGTATAGGCATGAATCACGTTTTATCAAAACCAATTCTTTACCTCAATCTTAATTCATACTTTTTCCCCATAATGTAGGACCGATTGTGGAGACTTAAAGATTGTAAAACAATCTAGGGAATAAATTAAACATGCAAAGATAGAACACAATAAAGAGTAAATGTAAGTAATCGCAACACGCGTATATATAGATCTCTACTATATAAATCGAAACAAACATTAGTAACATTATTGCTTAATGTTCCCAAATAGATAATGGTCCAAACATCAATTAAAACTAAATCTAAACCAAGTCATGAGCAAATCTAACACCTATCGTCGTAGTGTGAGAATCATGAGAAGCTTGTGACAATGGTTTAGTAAACGGGTCGGCCAAATTGCCTTCCGAGGTTACTCTACTAATAGCGACTTCACCACTTTTAACCATCTCTCTTATCAAGTGGTACTTACGAGGTATATGCCTCGTTCACTTGTGAGCTCTCGGTTCCTTCGCTAAGGCTACTGCACCCTCATTGTCACAAAAGATCTCAATAGGGTCGGATATGCTAGGAACCACTCCAAGGTCTCGGATGAACTTCCTTATCCACACAGCTTCTTTAGCAGCTTCACTTGCCGCAATATATTCTGACTTTGTAGTAGAATCAGCCACTGTGTCTTGCTTTGAACTTCTCCAAGTAATAGCCCCACCATTCAATAGGAACACAAACCCCGATTGTGACCGGCAGTCATCCCTATCAGTTTCGAAGCTAGCATCAGAGTAACTCTTTACTTTGAGCTCTTCCTCACCACCAAAGATCAAGAACATCTCTTTAGTCCTCCTAAGATACTTAAGAATGTTCTTTATCGCAACCCAATGGGCTTGCCCTGGGTTTCCCTGATATCTACTAGTCAAGCTTAAAGCACATGACACATCAGGACGAGTACATAAATGGCGTACATGATCGAGCCCACGGCCGAAGCATATGGTACTCGATTCATTACTTCTAGTTCCTCTTGAGAACTAGGACATTGAGTTTTACTCAATATCACTCCATGCGACATAGGAAGATTTCCTTTCTTGGAGTCCTCCATCTTGAACCGCTTCAAGACTTTGTCAATGTATGTACTTTGACTCAACCCGAGAAGTTTTCTAGATCTATCTCTATAGATCTTGATACTCAGAATGTATGCCGCTTCTCCTAAGTCTTTCATTGAAAAGCATTTTCCAAGCCAAGTTTTGACACTTTGCAAAGTTGGAATATCTTTACCAATGAGTAGGATATCATCCACATACAAGGCTAAAAAAACAATGGCGCTCCCACTAGCCCTAAGGTATACACATGGCTCGACTACACTCTTTGAAAAAACCAAACTCTTTGATTTTCTCATCAAAGCATAGATTCCAACTATGAGATGCTAGTTTAAGTCTATAAATAGACTTCTGTAATCTACACACTCTATTAGGATGCTTCGGATGTACAAAACCCTCAGGCTGCGTCATATACACCTCTTCGGAGAGCTTCCCATTAAGGAAGGCGGTTTTGCCATCCATTTGCCATATTTCGTAATCATGAAATGCGGCGATTGCCAAAAGTATCCTAACAGATTTCAACATGGCCACTAGGGAGAAAGTTTCATCATAGTCGACACCATGTGTCTAAGTGAAACCTTTAGCCACCAGTCGGGCTTTGAAGGTGTTTACTTTTCCATCCATGTCGGTCTTCTTCTTGAAGACCCACTTACACCCTATAGGTTTACAACCGGGTGTGGGATCAACCAGTTCCCAAACCTGGTTATCCTCCATGGATTGCATCTCGTTATCCATTGCCTCCTTCCACTTACCAGACTCGTGGCCCACTGCCACTTCCTGATAGTTGGTGGGCTCATTAAGATACATCAATAACTCGTCACCCTCAGATATGCGAAACCCATATCTCTCTGGCTCATGGCGAGTTCTACCGGATCTACGGGGAGGTAACGGATTGACGTTAGTCTCCGCATTTTCATGCTAGGTTGCTGGCTACTGCCAACGTCAGGCCTTTCATCCGTTGACTCTTGAATTTCTTCAAGATCAATCTTAGTCCCGCCATGCTGATTGGATACTAATTCTCTTTCTAAAAAGACCGCCCTCCGAGCAACAAATACCTTGTTCTCGGAAGGTTTATAGAATATATATCCAATACCCGCAGCTGGATATCCTATGAAATTACACTTTTCGGATCGGGGCTCCAACTTGTCATCTACCTCACGTCGTACGTAGGCTTGACAACCCCAAACCTTAAGATAGGTAAGAACGGGAGGTTTCCCATGCCACGTCTCGAAAGGTGTTTTATCGACCTTCTTCGTTGGAACGAGATTAAGGATTCTTGTTGCCGTTTCAAGAGCATAAACCCAAACGCTTATAGGCACTTGGGTGTGACTCATCATAGACCGAACCATATCTAACAATGTTCGGTTCTTCCTCTCGGCGACACCATTTAATTGTGGCGTCCCAGGAGGTGTAAGCTGTGAAATAATTCCACAACCCTTGAGATGATCACGAAACTCTTGACTAAGATACTCACCACCCCTATCGGATCTAAGTATCTTAATCTTCTTGCCCAATTGATTCTCTACTTCGTTTTGGAAAGTCTTAAAGACCTCAAAGGTCTCGGACTTTTTTCTAATTAGTTTGGAAATCCTTGTTTATATGGCCAAGTCGACCGCGTATAATCAATTAAAACTACTTTGCTATTTTAGATGGCGTCTTCTAGCAACACCAACACCACCAACCAATTTTCACTTAGAGTTTTCCTTGAGAAGGAGAAACTCAATGGTAACAACTTCTTGGATTGGTTTAGGCAACTTAAACTTGTCCTACACCAAAAAGGGAAGATGGTTTCCATAGAGGAGGCCCTACCCGAGGCTCCTGCTGCCAATGCCACTCGGGCTATCCGAGACGCTTATGAGAAGCGTGTCAAGGATACAGAGGACATTATTTGTCTCATCCTAAGTACTATGATCCCCGAGCTCCAAAAGCAAATGGATCATTTGAGTGCTTTTGACTTGATCACTCAGCTTAAGGAAATGTTCCAGCAGCAAGCGAGACAAGAGAGGTTTGAGTGTCTTAAGATGGTACTTGGTAGCAAGATGGCCGATGGCGGGAATGTGAGTGCACACGTGTTGCGCATGAAAGCAAACGTGGAGAGCATGGAACAACTCGGATTTACCATAGGGAGGGAGCTAGCCGTGGATTTGATCCTATGGTCCCTGCCCACCGCGTATAATCAATTCGTTATGAGTTATCATATGCATAGTATGGATAAGTCCATCATGGAGGTTCATGGTAAGCTTAAGACAACGGAGTCTAGCATGACCAAAAACAAGCCCTCCGTTCGAAATCCCGTTCTTGCTATAAGGGAGGGGCGAATCCAGAAGAAGAAGAGGACCGCTTATATCCCTAAGGGTAAGGGGAAGGGGAAGATTGGTGCTGCTAAGTCTGGCCCCGCTTCGGAGGGTAAAGGCAAGGGGAAGATGGTTCCCCAAGCTAAAACTCCGAATGAAGTGGAATGCTTCTTCTGTGGGAAGAAGGGCCATTGGCGCCGTAACTGCCCGGGGTACCTAGAAGGTCTTAAGAAGCTCAAGGGGTTGAGCATCGCAGGAACTTCCGACTCAGGTACGTACATGATTGAACTCCATCATACTTCTACATCTGGTAGTTGGGTATTAGATACCGGCTGTGGCACTCACGTTTGTAACATTGTGCAGGTGCTAATGACAAGTAGAAGTACGGAGAATGGCGAGCTTGACTTGATTATGGGAAACAAGGAGATTTTCCCGGTCAAGGCTCGAGGAGTAGTTGAATTATCTTTTAATTCCGGTTTTTCCATATTATTATTGAACGTATGCTATTCGCCGCTTGTGGCATGAAACATTATTTCTTTTCATGCATTACACGACAATGGTTTTGGTTTTTCTTTTGACAATGGGGTTATTGTTTGTTTTAAAAATGGTATTTGTTATTTTAAAGCTTATCCTTGTCGTGGTATTTATGAAGTAGATGCGTACGTTAGTGATAATCGTTCAATCATGAATATTGATTCAACGTCTAAAAATGGTTTAGACAAATTGTCTTTGTGGCATGGTCGACTTGGCCATATAAACAAGACTCGCATCACCAAGCTCCAAGCGGATGCGATCTTGGAATCATTTGACCATGAGTCAAATGAAGTATGCGAATCTTGTTTATTAGGCAAGATGACTAAAGCACCCTTTTCCGGCGTGAATGAGAGGGGAAAAGACTTATTGGACATTATACATTCCAATGTGTGTGGTCCGTTTAAGCACATCACAAGAGACAATTCTAGATACTTCGTTACCTTTATAGATGATTATAGTAGGTATGGGTATGTCTAGTTGGTTAGACAAAAGTCCGAGACCTTTGAGGTCTTTAAGACTTTCCAAAATGAAGTAGAGAATCAATTGGGCAAGAAGATTAAGATACTTAGATCCGATAGGGGTGGTGAGTATCCTAGTCAAGAGTTTCGTGATCATCTTAAGGGTTGTGGAATTATCTCACAACTTACACCTCCTAGGACGCCACAATTAAATGGTGTCGCCGAGAGGAAGAACCGAACATTGTTAGATATGGTTCGGTCTATGATGAGTCACACCCAAGTGCCTATAAGCCTTTGGGGTTATGCTCTTGAAACGGCAACAAGAATCCCTAATCTCGTTCCAACGAAGAAGGTCGGGAAAACACCTTTCGAGATGTGGCATGGGATACCTCCCGTTCTTGCCTATCTAAAGGTTTGGGGTTGTCAATCCTACATACGAAGTGAGGTAGATGACAAGTTGGAGCCCCGATCCGAAAAGTGTTATTTCATTGGATATCCAGCTATGGGTATTGGATATATATTCTATAAACCTTCCGAGAACAAGGTATTTGTTGCTCGAAGGGCGGTCTTTTTAGAAAGAGAGTTAGTATCCAATCAGCATGGCGGGATTAAGATTGATTTTGAAGAAGTTCAAGAGTCAACGGATGAAAGACCTGACGTTGGCACTAGCCAACAACCTAGTGAGGTTGAGTCTGAGCATGACAATGCGGAGACTAACGTACATCCGTTACCTCCCTGTAGATCCGGTAGAACTCGCCATGAGCCAGAGAGATATGGGTTTCTTATATCTGAGGGCGACGAGTTATTGGTGGATCTTAATGAGCCCACCAACTATCGGGAAGCGGCAGCGGGCCACGAGTCTGCTAAATGGAAGGAGGCAATGGATAACGAGATTCAATCCATGAAGGATAACCAGGTTTGGGAACTGGTTAATCCCACACCCGATTGTAAACCAATAGGGTGTAAGTGGGTCTTCCAGAAGAAGACCGACATGGATGGAAAAGTAAACACTTTCAAAGCCTGACTGGTGGCTAAAGGTTTCACTCAGACACATGGTGTTGACTATGATGAAACTTTCTCCCCAGTGGCCATGTTGAAATCTACTAGGATACTTTTGGCAATCGCCGCATTTCATGATTACGAAATTTGGCAAATGGATGTCAAAACCGCCTTCCTTAGAGGGAAGCTCTCTGAAGAGGTGTATATGACGCAGCCTAAGGGTTTTGTACATCCGAAGCATCCTAATAGAGTGTAGATTAAAGAAGTCCATTTATAGACTTAAACAAGCATCTCGTAGTTGGAATCTATGCTTTGATGAGAAAATCAAAGAGTTTGGTTTTTCGAAAAGTGTAGACGAGCCATGTGTATACGTTAGGGCTAGTGGGAGCGCCGTTGTTTTCTTAGTCTTGTATGTGGATGATATCCTACTAATTGGTAAAGATATTCCAACTTTGCAAAGTGTCAAAACTTGGCTTGGAAAATGCTTTTCAATGAAAGACATAGGAGAAGCGGCATACATTCTGGCTATCAAGATCTATAGAGATAGATCTAGAAAACTTCTCGGGTTGAGTCAAAGTACATACATTGACAAAGTCTTGAAGCGGTTCAAGATGGAGGACTCCAAGAAAGGAAATCTTCCTATGTCGCATGGAGTGATATTGAGTAAAACTAAATGTCCTAGTTCTCAAGAGGAACTAGAAGTAATGAAGCGAGTACCATATGCTTTGGCCGTGGGCTCGATCATGTACGCCATGTTATGTACCCGTCCTGATGTATCATGTGCTTGGAGATTGACTAGTAGATATCAGGGAAACCCGGGGCAAGCCCATTGGGTTGTGGTAAAGAACATTCTTAAGTATCTTAGGAGGACTAAAGAGATGTTCTTGATATTTGGTGGTGAGGAAGAGCTCAAAGTAAAGGCTTACTCTGATGCTAGTTTCCAAACTGATAGGGATGACTGCCGATCACAATCGGGGTTTGTGTTCCTATTGAATAGTGGGGCTATTTCTTGGAGAAGTTCAAAGCAAGACACAGTGGCTGATTCTACTACAGAGTCAGAATACATTGCGGCAAGTGAAGCTGCTAAAGAAGTTGTGTGGATAAGGAAGTTCATCCGAGACCTTGGAGTGGTTCCTAGCATATCCGACCCTATTGAGATCTTTTGTGACAATGAGGGTGTGGTAGCCTTAGAAAAGGAACCGAGAGCTCATAAGAGAACGAGGCATATAACTCGTAAGTACCACTTGATAAGAGAGATGGTTGAAAGTGGTGAAGTCGCTATTAGTAGAGTAACCTCGGAAGGCAATTTGAACGATCCGTTTACTAAACCATTGTCACAAGCTTCTCATGATTCTCACACTACGGCGATAGGTGTTAGATTTGCTCATGACTTGGTTTAGATTTAGTTTTTAATTTATGTTTGGACCATTATGTATTTGGGAACATTAAGCAATAATATTACTAATGTTTGTTTCGATTTATATAGTAGAGATCTATATATACGCGTGTTGCGGTTACTCACATTTAGTCTTTATTGTGTTCTATCTTTGCATGTTTAACTTATTCCCTAGATTGTTTAACAATCTTTAAGTCTCCACAATCGGTCATACTTTGTGGGAAGAAAGTATGAATTAAGATTGAGGTAAATAATTGGTTTTGATAAAACGTGATTCTTGCCTATACTTGAAAGGGGTTTCAAGTGATTCGAGGACCCGCACCCGAGTTTACTTCGTGGTTTTAGTCACAAGTAACTCAGGATGGTAAGACATTTCATCCTTAAACTAGAGATACATGTGATCCCAAAGCATAGGTCTGCTTTGCTTTGATCGTTTTCTAACGCGGTCCGTAACTGGTCGTTATGAGGGAGATGATTGGGTAGAGTATTGTCTATGTGGCGGGACTATGTAGTCAAAAGGTATTTGTTCCTCTATGTATAGAGAAAATATCCATGGGACCCTCAATGATTGAGTGCTGACGTTCATATGCATGGCCGTGCTCAGGTTACATTGATGATGGATCAATGTTTACTTGGTTTGTTGGTCACCACTAATCTGGAATCGAGAAACATAATTGTGAACGATCTGAAGGTTGACTATATTCCATGCCTTGTGTTCACATTGGATTTCGCGAACAAAGGGATGTACATATTTATTTATCTTTAGGAAAATCATTTCATGATTGGGGATCTTGTCAAGAGTGGCATACCCTATACCGACTTGGGAGCATAGATGTCTTGCTAGAGGCCGCTCTATGTTTGTGTTATTTTTCGTAGTCATGTCACGTGCAAGTGGGAGTCCTTTGGAATATGTCCGCTGACACGAACGAGTTAATGGCATTACCGATGAGGTATAGGCCTATTGGGTCACACACCAAGTATTGATTCTGGCAACACGATCAAGCAAAAGATAGGAAAAGGCCAAAATAGGTTTTGGCAGGATGGTACACGGGCCGTGTCCAGTCCAACATACACGAGGCGTATTGGCCCAATTCGAGGTCGTGTAGTTTGGGCCTACACGGGCCGTGTAGTGCCTGTTAGACACGGGCTGTATTAGCCCAATTGGGGCCGTGGACCTTGGGCCTACACGGCCGTGTAGACCTACACGGGCTGTGTACGTTCGCTGTAACAGCAGAATTAACAGCCTTAAACACTTGGTTTAATGGGGTTAACTTCTCATAATTGTGGTAGACAAAGAGACCACGAGTTATCTGCTCTAGGAGAGGCTTTTGGCTCACAATTTGACCCTTGGTTGACACTTGAACTCTCTCTCTCTCTCTTGTTCTTTGTGTTCTTGGTGTTCTTGAGCACAAGAAGCAAACATACACACACTTGATTGTTGTTTTGGTGGTTGTACATCAACTTGCTAGCACTTGGGAATCAAGGAAGCTTGGGGTGGACTTCATTGGAGGAGTTCTTTGTTGGACTCTAAGCTACTTGACTAGGAAGGTTACTTTGTGTTTTGCACCATTGAGGTATAACCTTTCTTCTCATCTTGTTTATATATTTTAGTTGCAATTCCATTGTTAGATTTTGGTCCATGGGAAGTATTCATTGTTTGCATCGATTTTTGTTATGTACTTTGCTTCCGTTGCTACTTGATTTTGCCAAACGAATACCTTCACAAGTACTGTCTTGAGACATTCAAACCTCTCTTGTCTCGCTTGCTGTTGGAACATTTGCTGAAGCTGAGCGATCAAGTCAAAAGGACTCAAATGATCCATTTGCTTTTGGAGCTCGGGGATCATAGTACTTAGGATGAGGCAAGTAATGTCCTCGGTATCCTTGACACGCTTCTCATAAGTGTCTCGGATAGCCCGAGTGGCATTGGCAGCAGGAGCCTCGGGTAGTGCCTCCTCTATGGTAACCATCTTCCCTTCTTGGCGTAGGACAAGTTTAAGTTTCCTAAACCAATCCAAGAAGTTGTTACCATTGAGTTTCTCCTTCTCAAGGAAAACTCTAAGCGAAAAATGATTGGTGGTGTTGGTGTTGCTTGAAGACGCCATCTAAAATAGCAAAGTAGTTTAATTAGTTTGGAAATCCTTGTTAAAATAAGTACCCATAGTTTTAAACAAAACAATTTATTTGTAACAAGGGATAAGAACCTTATTTCACCTCGCACCGTGACGGGTCTACAGCGGATCACGTGGCGAAGCTATTTAGGCCGGCAACCATTTTACCAATTGTAATCTCTATTACAACTCTTAGACACTTGTGGGACCCGTTGACATCCATTTTGTCGGTTGGCATGTTTGATCCCTATCTTACACCAATCTTAATATATAATTTTTGTTTAGCTCGTGCTTAGCTTGACAACTAACCAAGAATTATATACTAAAATTGTAAATCGTCCGACAAGACACACGGGTGGCACTCTCGACCATTGATTGGCTCATGCTTAGCTCGACAACCAATCATGCGAGTTACCCCACTCACCTTCCACACAATTACACAAGGAATGATTCGTGCTTAGCTCGACAATCATCCTTGCTTCGTTAGATTCGGGTGGTGTCATTTTATGGATGGTGCGTGATTTATATTTTGAAAAACGGGATTTTGTTTCCGGTTTATAAAACCCTTTTGTGAATTAACAAAGTAAGCGTCAAAACGATTTTAAGCACTTTTAATATAATACCATTTTTATATTTTCTTTGTCAATTCTATTCGCGCGCAGTTGTTAACCATTTTAACAAACATTGTATTTTATTTAATTTTATAGAAAAATTATCTAGCATGCGAATCCTAGTCCATGCATAGAATAATAAAATACAACCACGCAAATATATATACATATGATTTGGTAACATGCCGAAAATTCCTATGCGTTTTCCCCGTGAGCCACAACAGGGAAAACGAGCCCAGAAATCTAAGGACAAGATATGGTCTCGTTGGATGAGCTCCCACTGAATCCAACACCTCCGATAGCATGTTGATTCCTTCTCGCCAAGACGTCATCACCATGACTCTCGTTGACTATTTTGGTTTTAAATCTGTACTATATACAAATACATAGAATATATATAAACGACACGCAGGTCGCAATCCTATACTATTTATACAAATACATAGAATAAAAGAAACGGCGTGCACGCCTCACCAATAAGTAAATAAACAAATATTGTTACAACAATATAGCACGCAGGCCGCCAAAAACCAAAAATAATCAATCTTCACAACACATAGGTCTAGGGGCATATCTTGTTACCGAATCAAACCAAACATATCACATAGAAACATGGTGTGCCACACATAACCATGATATATAAATATTTATCTATACTTTAGTTAAGATTGTCAAAACATCAAAGGTACTAAAAGGACAATCCTTGTACATATGCATTAGTGTATCAAACTATTTTTGAGACACATATTCATATATACATTTATAAGTATATATTTATGTACACTTCATGCCAAGTTACAACAAATATATAAATATAAAAAATAAAATATATTAACACGTCTATGAATAAATCTATTCTAGCACAACAAGAGTGTCAATGGAAAAACCAATTTTAAGAAAACACTTTTCTTATCCAAAAGCACTTTTATGGTTTTTCTAGACTCAATAGTGCCAAGCCACGTTAGATATGGCTCTGATACCACTGAAGGTATTCGTTTTGGCAAAAACAAGTAGCAACGGAAGCAATATGTATAACAAAAATCAATGCCAAACTAGTGATACACTCCCATGGACCAAAATCTAACAATAACATTGCAACTAATATGAACAAGATAAGAAGAAAGGTTATACCTTACTTGATCAAATCACAAGTTAACGTTCCTTGTCAAGTAGCTTAGAATCCAACAAAGAACCACTCCAATGAAGTCCACCCCAAGCTTGTTTGATTCTTAAGTGCTAGCAAGTTGAGTGTAATCACCAAAGCAACAACCAAGTGTGTGTATATCTTGCTTCTTGTGCTCAAGAACACCAAGAACACCAAGAACAAGAGAGAAAGAGGGAGAGAGAGAGTTCTAATGTCAACCAAGGGACCAAGTGATAGCCAAAAGCCTCTACTAGAGCAGATAACTCGTGGTCTCTTTGTCTACCATCATTATGAGAAGTTAACCCCATTAAACCAAGTGTTTAAGGCTGTAAATTCTGTTGTGACAGCGAACGTACACGGCCCGTGTAGGTCTACATGGCCGTGTAGGCCCAAAGTCCACGGCCCCAATTGGGCTAAGACGGCCCGTGTTCATCTACACGGCCCATGTGGGCCCAAACTTCACGACCTTGAATTAGGCCAATACGCCTCGTGTATGTTGGACTGGACACGGCCCGTGTTCAGGAACACGGCCCGTGTACCATCCTGCCAAAACCCATTTTGGCCTTTTCCTCTCTATTGATTGATCGTGTTGCCGGAATCAATACTTGGTGTGTGACCCAATAGGCCTATACCTCGTCGGTAGTGCCATTAACTCGTTCGTGTCAGCGAGCATATTCCAACATTAAGTTCATCTTTTAATTTTGAAATTTCAGTTTTCAAATTAGATTGAACAGTAAGAGAGGTTTTGAAGTCATTCAACAAATAGTTGAACATTAAGCATTTCTGCTCAACAGTGTAAGAGCTAAAGTTATTTACCTTGTACATTGAGGCAGTGTAACACCAGATTTGCCATTACCAGATTTTACCAAAAATGTCCGTTTTTAAACAAACGTGAACTTAATCACTATTTTATAACATTGAGCAGCAGAAAAATTTACAATAAACATTGTTTCAGTATCTGGTGTCACTCTACAATAACCGACCATAATGTATTTATTACAACATAAATGTTCCAGCAAAATATCCAGAGGTAGGGGACCCGGCACACTAGGCAATCTAACTTCGATATGCAAAAGCAGTTAACATGGCACCGTTAGCTACACTTAGCTAGTGAGCACAAACTTAGCATAAGCATCATTAGAGTAAGTCATGTATATCAGGAATAAGCATACAATGCTATCCTATCACATTGTGGTGTGCTAACATGATCGATATAAGTTGTTTCTTGCAGGATAGCTAGTCCCACTCAACGCCAATACACCGGGGAATCAGACACAACTCTCCGCGCTAGTGGGGGAGCATAAAGCAGTCCACCAAGCATCGTTAACAGAACCAGAGGCTCCTTAGGTAACTCAGCCATTTCTGACTGATTATCCGTCATGATATAAGGCACGACAGTTCTGCAGAACCTATGATCCGGAATGTCACCTCGAATCACCGTTAAATCCCGAATCTCCTGATCAAGGGTTCTTGGGATCCAGCTATCCGGCTAACCTTTACCATGCTTGAAGATGTCCGTGAAAACATACACATATCTTAGCATGCATATTCAATTACTTCTTTTATCATGCATTTATCTTTAATTACTTCATGAAAGATCCAGTCTAGATCCCTAGCATACACATTATTCATTTTACTAGGCGGTTCCAATTCTGGATCCCGCTGGCATGCACTTAATCTTACGCACGTCAAGTATTTTTCATGCATTTATCTTTAATTACTTCATGAAAGATCCAGTCTAGATCCCTAGCATACACATTATTCATTTAACTAGGCGGTTCCAATTCTGGATCCCACTGGCATGCACTTAATCTTACGCACGTCAAGTATTTATCATGGCATTGTACATTAAGTAGCATGGAAATGTACTTAAGACACTTAGCACATAATTCTTCCTCTACTGAAGCTGATGGAAGTCGGTACTCACCTGAGTAACTTAAAACAGATAGTTATTTTATCTCTGCCTTGTCTAGGGTGTCAAGTTCACCTAGAACATTAGGACTTGCATTAATTGTCTTAACATACTTAGAATAGCTTAAAAATTAACAAAGGAAATCCCAAAATCCGAATTCCACATGAATCCGACAAACTGTCGGATTGTGGGAAATCCGACACAATCTGTCGTATTACATGAAATCCGACATTCTCAGGGAAATCTGATACATTGTGAAATCTGAAACTTATCGGATTTCAACACTTATGGACTTGGCAACTTGGTGGAATCCGATACTTTATTAGAATCCGACACATAGGTTAAATCCGACACTTATCGGATTTGACTTGTGAACTAAACATGCGAACTTTAAGTAATCCGATACTCAATCGGATTTGGAACAAATACTCGGATTTACACCACATGCGTATTCCGACATCCTTAATTTTTGGAATCCGACACTTATTGGATTTGGCAACTTGCGGGTTCTGACACACACATGTCTCGGTATCCGGCAACTTCATGCTGGAAATCCGCCAACTCCATATTGGCTTATTTCCTGAATTCATTATTGTTTGTTTCAACATTTATACATTCTGAAAACACTTATTTTCATTAGTACGATTCCAAAAACACATCTAACCCATACAATAACACCAAACAACCAAAATCCACTTGCTAAGTAAGCTTTGAATGTTCTAGGTGGTGTTTTGCAAGGATTTGAGTTTTAAGCATGTTTTATACATAAATCTGATCTTATACATATCAAATCTTTATAGTAACCATATGTTTACCTTTGTGTGGAATAAAAACCAGCAAATCCTTGCTTTAAGAAAATCTTAGAGAAAGAGTAGAGAATCCGAGAGCTAGAGTGTTTGTGTGTTTTCTTGGTTTTGACCATGTTGACTTTTACACACGTATATATTCATTCACAATCCACAGGCACCGCCTCTGGATTTCTATTAATTCTTTTTCTTAATTAACTTTACTTTCTAATATATATACATATAAACACAAAGCACCTTACACATAAAACACACATATATATACATTTAACTCTTCATTAACATGATTAACTTGCAAGTTTACTAACTTAAATACACGTTTAACAGCTAGACCCAAATTGAGGATGTTACAAATCTACCCCCCTTAAGAAGATTCCGTCCTCGGAATCTACTCAGTGATAAACAAGTGAGGGTATCTTGTCTTCATCTCGTCGTCGACTTCCCATGTTAGGTTCGGACTTAAATTGTGTTTCCACTTAACAAGAACGAGCTTGATCATCTTCTTTCGTAGCTTCTTGACCTTCGTGACAAGAATTTCAACAGGTTCTTCTACGAGTCGCTTAGAAGAGTCAACCTTCAGTTCTTGTAACGGAACAATTTGTTCGTCTTCAACGTTGCACTTACGTAAGTAACAGACGTTGAAGGTATCGTGGATTCCAGATAGCTCAGGTGGCAGCTCGAGAGTTACCGTCTGATCATTGACTTTATGCACGATCTTGAATGGGCCTATGAAACGTGGACTTAGCTTCCCTTTGTGTAACACCGGAAAATCACAAGCCATTTTTTTTAATTGCACTGCGGAAGCTAATTAAAATTAACTTGATTACATAAAACCAATATTTACAAATATACATTCTTTTGTTCATAAGACAACCACAACAATAATTTGGTGTTACAAATAAAACTGGCTCGTCTCTTTTAAAACTAGTATCAGAGTGTGGTCAACTCTTCCTTCTTCAAACTTAACACGAACCTGCAAAACATCAACTGTGGGGAATTAGCATAAAGCTAAGTGAGTAGAGGCTACAACCAATGCCGGCCAAAGCATAGGTTTACCGATAGCTTTCCACTAGATTGGCACAGTAAACTCCCCTCTGAGCAACAAATGCAATAGAAAGGCTACTACTATACAACCAACCACTTAGACAAGCCCAGCCCAAGTCCACGTATAGCTGACTTCTCAACGCAACTCAAAATCATCCTAAGAGTGCGTATCGACCAAATATTCACGCAGCAGTTATCAACATTTCATATCACAATCACACACAGACTTTCACCTTTCTTAATTTGAGATAATGGCTACTATCTCCCTAACCCCCCACGTATACACAAATGAAAATAGGAGGTGGCATAACACATTCTTCACACACATACACGTGCACACATATAAATACATATACATGCATACGGTGACATACATACATACAATACATACATGCATAATATTAATCATATACTTAAAATTAATTTCAATTAATCATCTAAACATAATAAAACAGTTAAACACGTACCACAAACCCACTAATCTCCTAGCCCGGGTTTGAGGGTGTTACAAATCTCTCCCCCCTAAGAGGATTCCTACCTCTGAATCCTTTCTTGCTCAAATAAGTGGTGATATATATCTTTCTTCTCTGCTTCTGTCTCCCATGTCAAATCAGAACCTAGAGTGTGCTTCCACTTGACCAATACCATTGGTATCTGCTTCTTTCGAAGCTTGGTTACCTTTCGATCCAACAGTTCTACTGGTTCCTCTATCAACCTCTTCTTAGAATCAACTTTCAACTCTTGAATTGGGAGAATTTGGTTTTCATCTTCTACTTTACATTTTCTCAAATAGTAGACGTTAAAAGTATCATGTATTCCTGCAAGCTCTGCTGGAAGATCTAGTGTAATCGTCTCGTCATTCACAATCTGACGTATACGGAAAGGACCAATGTAACGGGGAGCTAACTTCCCGCGTTTACCGAATCGAATTACACCCTTCCACGGAGAAACCTTCAGGTATACTAACTTTCCCACATCGAACTTAACTGGGCGACGACGCGGATCTGCATACATTTTCTGCCTATCTCTGGCTGCTTTCAACTTATCTCTAGCAATAGTAACCTTATTAGCTGTCATCTGAACTATCTCAGGCCCTGCAAATTGTTTCTCACCCGCTTCTAACCAATACGTCGGAGTACGGCAACGACGACTGTATAACATCTCATACGGAGGCATCCTTATACTAGAGTGATAAGAATTATTGTACGCAAATTCTATCAATGGCAGGTGTGAATCCCAAGATCCACCATACTCAATCACACAAGCTCGTAACATATCTTCAAGTGTCTGTATGGTTCGTTCAGTCTGACCATCAGTCTGGGGATGATAAGCAGTACTTAGGCCCTGTTTGGTTCACTGTATTCTTTGGGAATTCCTGGGATTGGGAATTAAAAACCCAAGAAATCCTGTGTTTGTTTGGGAAAAAAGCTAGGGATTTCAAATGATGGGATATTAAAGAAATCCCACCAATTCCCTCATATGAAGGAATTAGGAAATACCACCACCCCCCATGGTATTTTAAAATCCTTGATAGAGGGGAATGTGCCATTTACCATTTTACCCTCACTTAACCTAACACCCTTATTATTATTATTATTATTATTATTATTATTATTATTATTATTATTATTATTATCATTATTATTATTTATATTATTATTATTATTATTATTATTATTATTATTGTTATTATTATTATTATTATTATTGTTATTATTGTTATTATTGTTATTATTGTTATTATTATTGAGTTATGTGTTAGACTTTTTGGAACTATTATGTCAAATATGTGTTAGACTTTTTGGAACTATTATGCTTAAATTTTAGTTACATTTTTTGTTATTAAATAGTGTAAATTAATTAGTTACTATTTATTTATTAAATAATTAATTAAACAATAAAAACTGTTTAAAATATAACTGAAGGGTAATTCTGTCATTTGTCACTGAAACAATCCAAATCCTTTGATTGAATTACCAAACAAACAGGATTTCAGAAATGCAAATCCTGACAGATTTTGTCAACCAAACACATGATAGGATTCACAATCCTGCCAAATGCAATTCCTGCAAATTCCCAATCTTTTGACAAAATGCAAATCCCATGAAAAAAATCTGCGAACCAAACGCCCCCATAGGTTAATTCTCGTCCCCAATTCCCTGTGTAAACTCCTGTAGAAGTTAGAAACGAATCTGGAGTCTCTGTCAGATACTATTGATAATGGCATGCCATGCCTCGCAACAATCTCATTAACATAAAGTTGAGCCAACATACTTAAAGAAGCCGTCTCACATGTAGCTAGAAAATGGGTGCTCTTGGTCAGCCGATCCACAATCACCCAAATCATATCATTATTTCTCTGAGTTCGCGGAAGTTTAGTCACGAAATCCATCGTTATATGCTCCCATTTCCACTCAGGGATTTCCAATTGCTTTAAAGATCCGTAGTGCTTCTGATGCTCCGCCTTCACCTGTGCACAGATATGGCATGATTCCACAAACTGTGCCACATCTATTTTCATAGTAGGCCACCAGTAAAGCACTTTCAGGTCGTTATACATTTTAGTGCTTCCTGGGTGTACTGACAATCTGGACTTGTGTGCTTCAGTCAAAATCAGCTTCCTCAAGTCTCCAAGCATAGGCACTCACACACGAGTCTTGTATACTTTTAATCCACGAGAGTCATCAGTAAGTTCGTATTTACATTTCTTCATTAGTTCATTCTTCAAGTTTTCCTCTTTTAAAGCTTCCAACTGTGCAGACTTTAGTCTATCCACTAAATCTGATACAATCTCTATTCGCATAAACTAGATAGAACTTCCCGCTCCCTTGCGGCTTAAGGCATCTGCTACCACATTTGCTTTGCCTGGGTGATATCTTATTTCGCAATCATAGTCTTTAATCAATTCCATCCAATGTGTCTGTCTCATATTCAACTCTTTCTGTGTAAATACATACTGTAGGCTCTTATGGTTGGTACAAATCACACATTTGGTGCCATACAAATAGTGTCTCCATAGCTTTAGGGCAAATACAACTGCTCCCAAATCCAGGTCATGTGTCGGGTAATTCTTCTCATGAGGTTTCAACTGTCTTGAAGCATATGCAATCACCCGATCCCTCTGCATAAGTACACAACCCAATCCCGCAAATGACACATCGCAATAAACTATGAAATCCTCTAAGCCACTTGGCAATGCTAGAATAGGGGCCTGACATAACAACTGTTTCAACATCTGAAAAGCTTTATCCTGTTCACTGCCCCATACAAATTTCACGTCTTTTCGAGTCAACTTAGTCAACGGACCCGCAATCTTCGAGAAATCTATAATAAACCAGCGGTAGTATCCAGCCAAACCCAGAAAACTCTTTATCTCAGACGGTGTCTTTGGAGCATTCTAGTTCATAACCGCTTCTACCTTTGAAGGATCCACTTTCACTCCTTCGTCACAGATTACATGCCCTAAAAATTGTACCTCTCTCAACCAGAATTCGCACTTAGAGAACTTAGCAAACAGATGCTCTTTCTTCAGTGTTTCCAAAATCTATCTCAAATGCTGCTCGTGCTCTACCTCAGTCTTTGAATATACGAATATATCATCAATGAAAACTATCACAAATTTATCAAGGAATGGTCGACAAACTCTCTTCATTAAATCCATGAAAATAGTAGGGGCGTTGGTTAAGCCGAACGGCATAACCAAAAACTCGTAGTGCCCGTAGCGCGTACGAAAAACCGTCTTTAATACATCCTCCTCTAAAACACGCACCTGGTGATACCCTGATCTCAAATCAATCTTGGAAAAGAATGAAGCTCCCTGTAGTTGATCAAACAGATCATCAATTCTTGGCAACGGATACTTGTTCTTTATCGTTCTCTTGTTCAGCTCACGGTAGTCGATACACATACGCAATGTACCGTCTTTCTTCTTCACAAATAATACCGGTGCTCCCCACAGAGACGAAATTGGACGGATGAAGCCCTTATCTAATAAATCTTGTATCAGTGTCATAATTTCCCGAATCTCTGAAGGTGCTAACCTGTATGGTGCTTTTGCAAGTGGTCGGGAACCAGGAATTAGGTCTAACTTGAACTCCACCTCACGAATTGGAGGCAATCCCGGCAAATCTTCCGGAAACACCTCTGGGTATTCCGTTACCACCCGGATATCGTTCATTGTCTGTTTCTCCTTCTTTCCATCAATTACATAAGCCAAGTATGATTCACAACCCCTATCCAACGCTTTCCTAGCCTTCAAACATGAGATAATCAGAATTACAGACCCAGCCTTCTCACCCCTTGCCACCACTCTCGTGCCATCAGCCAATGGAAATGAAATCAACTTCTTATGGCATTTAATACTGGCTTGATTCAAACTCAGCCAATCCATCCCGAGCACCACATCGAACCCAGATATCGGCATTACAAGGAAATAAATAGGAAAGCAAGTACCATCTATATCTATCTTGACTCCAGCCACAACAGTCTTGACCGGAACCATCATACCATCAGCTACCTCTATTTCTAAAGCAGTAGCTAGTTCAGTCAAAGGCACATTCAACCTACCACAAAATTCTACAGATACAAAGGAGCGGTTTGCCCCTGAATCAAATAACACTCCAGCAGGAATAGAGTTTATTAAAAACATACCGGTTAACACATCATCTGTGGTAGTGGCATCATCCACTGTCATCCTAAATGCCCGACCCTCAGCAGTGGGTGGGTTCTTCCGTTTCTGCCCTGCTGAAGATGATCCTCCAGCACCTCCCCCTCATGACCCAGATCCCGTTTCTTGCTTAATGGGCAATCACCGACTCGGTGCCCCTCTTTTTGACAGTTCCAGCAAACGCTCCTCGGCAATCTGTAATTTTTCAAATCGTGGCCAAACTGACCACACTTTACACATCTCATGGACTGGGGCGTACACTGCCCATGATGATAAGACTTGCACCTGTTGCACCACGGTGCCCTCTGAGCAGAACCATCTACAGTAGTCGTCCTATTCTGATTACCTTGTCGGTTACCACTGCCCTGCCCTCCTTGCCTCTTTTGAGTATTATAATGTTCAAACTTTGATTTCTGTTGGGAAATTCTTTCCGCACTCAACCTGTTCCTTGCTATCAAATCTCCTTCAGCCGACTTGGCTAAAGTGAATGGCTGGGATAGAGTGGTAGCCCACCTGGTGGCGCTACGGAGATCTGGATGTAGTGCCCCTACAAAATGGGCAATCTTCGATTCTTCATCAGGCACCCAGTGTTTGACAAACCTCATCTTTTCATTGAACTTACTGATAAGTTGATCCACAGTCATGTTTCCAGTCATTTGCAACTCCATAAATTCTCTCTTTATCCTTGCAATCTCAAAAGTACTACAGTACGGTTCGCAAAGTTTCTCCTGAAATTGACCCCAGGTGATGCTCTTGTTGGAGTATGCCCACTGACATATGTACACCAATATCACTACCGATAATGCATAGGCCTATTGGGTCACACACCAGGGGTTAATCTCGACAACAACCAAAGTGAAAGGGGCAAAAGGGACTTGAATTGTTCAAGTTGCAAAATCAACCCAGCCAGGTGGACTTCACGGCGTGAACTCTGCCAGATCTGCAGGTTGCTTTTTGCTTTTGCCTCTTCTATTCACCAATGGATGTAGAGCTCAATCATTACCTTATGGCCGGCCTTGGGGCACTAGAGGGTCATGTTAAGGTCTATAAAAGACTCATGCATCCACTCCTCTCATACTCTTGCAACTACAAACACTAAAACACTTAGAGACTTCTTGTGAGGTGCATTTATAGAGTGTTCTTGGTGTTCTTGTGAGGATTTCCAGAGGAGTGCAAGGGAGATCATTTGGGTTTTGTTTCTTTGGTGATTTCAAGTTCTTGAAGATCATCAAGACTTGCTAGTACAAGGAGATTACACAAAGCTTGGTGTGGACTAGCAATAGAGGAAGGCTCGATTTGGCTTTCTCCTTCATCCAACTAGAAGTTCTACTCCAGCTCCGAATCCAGAGTGGTATAACTTTCTCCTTGTTCTTTTTATGTTGCATTTGTTGCATGTAGTGTTTGGTCCATGGTTTTGGGTTTCTTGGCTATATGTATCTTGTTTATCTTGTTCTTTTGCTTCCGTTGCGTGCCTAGCAAACCCCAACAGTTGTATCAGAGCCACCTCTACATCAGATTTGCACATGGTGGCCTAAAACCGAAAAACAAAATTTTTGAAATCTGGCCGGATGAACTTCACGCCGTGAACTCTCTTGAGTTCACGCCGCGAAGTGCTTGACAGAATATTTTTTTTCAGTTTTAAAATTCAAATCTGTTTTGGTTTTTGGTTTTGGCCTTGTTGTTGTTTGTTTCTGGTTTTTCCTGTAGCTAGTTGCCTTGTGTCTTGGTTGATATATTTACATGTGGATTATTATTTGGCATGAAATAAATAATTGCATGTACTTATATTATGTATATATGAATATGTTTCATCAAAATTGGTTTGGTGTTACTAATGCATATGTACATGGGATTATTTCTTGTGCCTTGAGTATTATAAATAATCTTAACCAAGATACATTTGTTGCATGGGTTTCTTGTGGCACACCATGCTTTTTTGCTTTCTTATGTTGATTAGATAGCTTTGTTGGTAACCATTTTGCCCTAGACCTTGGTTGAGATGTTTGGTTGTTTCTTATGTTTATTCATTCATTTGATGACTTCTAGTCACATGGTTTGTAATAAATTATTTGTCTTTTTATTTGGTATGTAAATTTGTTTTGTGGCTTGCATGCCATTTAAATTCCAAATTTATGTAAAGTACTAGAAGATAGGATCTTGTGGCTTGCATGCCATTTCTATCTTTAAATATGTATTTGTAATATGGAGACAACCATCGGGAGTCATGGCTATGACGTCTTGGCAATCACAAATCCGGGAGGCCCAATGGAGGTGGCGGGTTTAGTGGGAGCACATCCAAGTCATTGGAAGTTTGTCCCTAGTTGACTTAGTTTTCCCGTTTTGGCTCACGGGAAAATGCATAGGCTTTGGGCATGGTTACCAATATTTTATATGCGTGTGATGTGTTTATTTTGTTTATGCATGGATATTAGGATTATTGCATGCTAGACAACCTTTTATAAATTATAAAAACACAAGAGTTTTAAAATTGATTTACAAACTTGCGCGCGCATTAGATTAACAAAAGGATATAAAATTGGTTTATATTCAAAGTGAAAAATTGGTTTTTGTCACTAAATTTGTTAATCAAAACAAAATGGTTTTTAACCGGAAAACAAATCCCGTTTTCTAAAAGTAAATCACATGCCACCTATAAGATGACACCACCCGAATCTAGTCACGCAAGGTTGATTGTCGAGCTTTAGCCGAGTCAATCCATGCGTGAGCTGTGTGGAAGGTGCGTGTGGCAACTCGCAAGGTTGATTGTCGAGCTCTAGCCGAGATTATTCAAAATTTTAGTTTGAGATGGTGTGGAGGGATCAAATATGCCAATACGACACAATGGTTGTCAATTTGGATCCGGCCTAAATAATGGATTACAATCGGTAAAATGGTTACCGGCCTAAATAAGCTTTACCATGTGATTCGCGGAAAACCCGTCACGGTGTAAAGTGAAACATGGTTCTTAGCCCTTGTTAAAAATGATTTTTTTATTTAACACATGGGGTTATTACTTTTAACGAGGTTTATCAAACTAACTAAACTACTTTGCTTTAATAGATGGCATCTTCAAGCACCAACAACACCACCCACTTTTCCTTAAGAAATTTTCTAGAGAAGGAGAAACTTGATGGGACCAACTTTATGGATTGGTCTAGGCAATTACGCATTGTCCTACGACATGAGGATAAATTGGTCACCATTGAGGAACCCCTTCCGGAGACCCCTGCTATAAACGCAAATAGGTCCATTCGTGATGCGTATGAAAAACGCGTGAAAGACACCAACGAGGTTACTTGCCTAATGCTAAGCACGATGAGCCCTGATTTGAAAAAGCAAATGGAGCATCTAAATGCTTATGAAATGATGCTTGAGTTGAAAGACATGTTCCAACAACAAGCAAGGCAAGAACGGTATGGGTGATTGAACGACCTACTTGGTTGCTAGTTGCAGAGTGGCGGGAACGTAAGCCTCCACGTGCTCAAGATGAAGGCACTTGTGGAGCGCTTGGAGAGACTAGGGTTTACCATAGGAAGGGAGATGGCGGTGGATATTATCCTGCGATCCCTTCCTCCATCTTATGATCAATTCACTTTGAGTTATCATATGCATGGAATGGATAAAACCCTAATGGAGCTACATGGTATGTTGAGGATCGCTGAGTCCAACATGACCAAACAAAACCCTACCTCTCCAACTCCCGTCTTGGCTATCACGGAAGGAGGAACCAAGAAAAGGAAGAAACCGGCCTCTACCCCTAAGGGTAAAGGTAAGGGAAAGGTTGGGGCTCCCAAGCCTAACCCTACCCGGAGCCTAAGCCAAAGGGTCTTATTCCCCAAGTGAAGACTCCGGAGGAGGCGGTTTGCTTCTTCTGCGGGGCGAAAGGGCACATGCGCCGGAGCTGCCCAAAGTACCTAGAAGGCCTCAAGAAGCTTAGAGCTTCGGGAGCGGGTGCTTCTACTTCAGGTACGTTCATGATTGAACTTCATCATACTTCTACTTCTACTGGTTGGATATTAGATACCGGCTGTGGCACTCACATTTGTAACATTGTGCAGGTGCTAAAGGAAAGTAGAAGGCTGAGAGATGGAGAGCTGGATCTTGTGATGGGGAACAAGGAGGTCGTCCCCGTTTTGAAGAAAGAAAGCGTGGAGCTAACTTTTAGATCCGGTTACTCTATTATTTTGAAAAATGTATGCTATTCGCCAAATGTGACGCAAAATATTATTTCCTTTTTTGCTTTGTATGATGATGGATATTACTTTAATTTTGATAATGGAATTATCTCTTGTTTTAAAGATGATGTTTGTTATTTTAAAGCATATCCATGTCGAGGTATATACGAAGTTGATGCATACATCTCAAATGATAGAACAATCATGAATATCGATTCTGAGTCCAGAAATAATTTGGACAAGTTTTCTTTATGGCATAGTCGCCTTGGCCATATAAACAAGAAGCGCATCACCAAGCTCCAAGTGGATGGGATCTTGGAATCATTTGACCTCGGGTCAAATGAAGTATGCGAATCTTGTTTATTGGGCAAGATGATGAAATCTCCCTTTACCGGTGTGAGTGAAAGGGGCAAGGACTTGTTGGACATTGTGCATACCGATGTATGCAGTCCATTCAAGCATGTCACAAGGAACAACTCAAGATACTTCGTTACATTTACCGATGACTATAGTAGATATGGATATGTCTACCTGATTAGGCATAAGTTTGAAACCTTCGAGGTCTTTAAGATATTCCAAAACGAAGTTCAGAATCAATTGGGCAAATCTATAAAGATACTTCGATCCGATAGAGGAGGCGAATATCTTAGCTCAGAGTTCGGTGATCATCTTAAAAATTGTGGGATTATCTCACAATTAACACCTCTTAGGAAACCACAATTAAATGGTGTTGCCGAACGGAGAAATCGGACATTGTTAGATATGATCCGATCCATGATGAGTCACACGAAAGTACCCATCAGTTTTTGGGGGTACGCTCTTGAGTCGGCGGCTAGGATCCTCAACCTCGTACCAACAAAGAAAGTCCAGAAAACACCTTATGAGATACGGCATGGAGTAGTTCCTAATATTGCATATCTCAAAGTATGGGGATGTCCTCCCTATGTTAGACGTGAGGTAGAGGACAAACTTGAACCCCGATCAGAAAAGTGTTACTTCATTGGGTATCCTACCGGAGCCATGGGATATTTGTTTTACAAACCCTCCGTAAACAAAGTTTTTTTTGAAAGGAGGACAGTTTTCCTTGAAAGAGAACTAATATCCATGCAGTCTGGTGGGAAGAAGATTGATCTTCAAGAAATTCAAGAACCCACGAATGAAGGGACTAGCGTCGGCACTAGCACACAACCCGAAGTGGTTGAAACTGAACATGATGATGTGTCGGTACCTGACAACAATCCATTACCTCATCGTAGATCTGGTAGATCCCATCACGAGCCAGAGAGATATGGGTTTCTCATATCTGAGGGTGACAAATTATTGGTGGATCATGATGAACCCACCAACTACCAGGATGCCGTAGCAAGCATTGACTCTGCTAGGTGGAAGGAGGCTGTGGAAAGCGAGATGGAATCCATGTCGGACAACCAAGTATGGGAATTGGTTGATCCCACACCCGGGTTTAAGACAGTAGGGTGTAAATGGGTCTTCAAGAAGAAGACCGGCATGGATGGAACTGTAGATACTTTCAAAGCCCGACTGGTGGCTAAGGGTTTCACACAAACTCATGGTATAGATTATGAGGAAACCTTTTCCCCAGTGGCTATGTTGAAATCTATAAGAATACTCATGGCCATTGCTGCATTTTATAATTATGAGATCTGGCAAATGGATGTAAAAACCGCCTTCCTTAATGGGAAGCTAAATGAACAGGTGTTTATGACACAACCAGAGGGTTTTGTACATCCTGAGTATCCTAATAGAGTCTGCAAACTCAAGAAGTCCATTTATGGACTTAAACAAGCATCTCGCAGCTGGAACCTATGCTTTAATGAGAAAATCAAGGAATTTGGATTTTCGAAAAGCAAGGATGAACCATGCATATATGTTAGGGCTAGTGAGAGTGCTGTAGTATTCCTAATCCTATATGTAGATGATATTCTACTTATTGGAAACGATGTCCCAACCTTACAAAACATTAAATCTTTTCTTGGGAATTGTTTCTCTATGAAGGACTTAGGATAGGCAGCGTATATCTTGGGCATAAAGATCTATAGAGATAGATCCAAAAGGCTTATTGGGCTAACCAAAGTGCATATGTGGACAAAGTCTTGAAGCGATTCAAGATGGAGGACTCTAAGAGGGGTAACACCCCTATGATGCATGGAATGGCATTGAGCAAGACTCAATGTCCTAGTTCCAAGGAGGAACTAGACGTAATGAAGAGGATTCCCTATGCTTCGGCAGTAGGATCAATCATGTACGCCATGTTATGCACTCGTCCTGATGTATCGTGTGCCTTGAGCATGACGAGTAGATATTAGGCAAATCCCGGGCAAGCCCATTGGACCGCAGTCAAGAACATTCTCAAGTATCTTCAGAGAATAAAGGAGATGTTCTTGGTATATGGTGGTGTGGAAGAGCTAAGAGTACGCGGGTACTCTGATGCAAGCTTCCAGACGGACAAGGATGATTGCCGATCACAATCGGGGTTTGTGTTCCTTTTAAATGGTGGTGCTATCAGCTGGAGGAGCTCCAAAAAAGACACGGTTGCTGATTCAACTACCGAATCCGAATACATTGCGGCAAGTGAAGCAGCAAAGGAAGCTGTATGGATGAGGAAATTCATCCAAGATCTTGGAGTGGTTCCTAGCATTACCGACCCCATAGAGCTTTTCTGCGATAATGAGGGTGCGGTTGCATTGGCAAAGGAACCAAGAGCTCACAAGCGGACGAGGCACATTCCTCGCAAATATCACTTCATCAGAGATGTAATAGAGAGTGGTGATATTGTCATCAGCAGAGTAACATCGGAGAACAACTTGGCTGATCCGTTCACAAAGCCGTTGTCACAAGCCATTCATGATTCTCACACTAGATCTATAGGTGTTAGATTCGCTAGTGACTTGGCTTGAGTATTTTGGTTTATGTTTGATATGTATTTATTCTTGGGAACATTAAGCAGTATTATATTTCATATTATATCGATTATTGAATGGAGATTTAATGATACACCTTGGGCGGGTATTTTCTTGAATCCTTACTGTGTTCCATCTTAGCGTGTTCAATCACTTCCCAGAATGATTTATCATTCTAAATGTCCACAATCAGTCACTCTTCTAGGGGAGGAAGTTTGAATTAAGATTGAGGGAAGGGGTTGGTCGCGTATTCAATAATGGATTGAATACAAAAGACGCAACACTTCGCATGTACTTGAATTATTCAAGTGATTGGACGACCCACACCTGAAGTTACTTCATGGTTATTGTCACAAGTAACTCAGGATGATAATATCAATTCATCTTTAGACCGGAGATACATGTGTTTCAAAGCATGTACCTGCTTTGCTTTTATTACTTTCAAACGCAGTTCGTAACTGGCTGTTATAAAGGGAGTTTTTGGGTAAAGTATGGTATATGTGGCGGAACAATGTAGTCAAAAGAATTTGTTCCTCTAGTTTTAGAGAGATATCCATGGGCCCCTCGATGATTCAGAGCTGACATCAAAATACATGTCTGTGCACAAGTTGCAATGATATTTGGTCGATTGCAACTAGAATTTTGGTCACCATCAATCTTGATCGAGAAACATAATCGTGAACGATCTAGAGATTGACATCTAACCATGTCTTGTGTTCACACGGATATCGCGAACAAAGGGATGTTTGATCACTTATCTGTAGGACCATTTCTTATCTATATTTGAGATTTGGCATTTGTCTGGGATGACAAAACCTATGTTGACTTTGGGGCAAAGATGCCTTGCTAGAGGCCGCTCTTTGTCTGTGGTACCATGGGTACGGTATGTCATGTGCAAGTGGGAGTCTGTTGGAGTATGCCCACTGACATACGTACGCCAATATCACTACCGATAATGCATAGGCCTATTGGGTCACACACCAGGGGTTAATCTCGACAACAACCAAAGTGAAAGGGGCAAAAGGGACTTGAATTGTTCAAGTTGAAAAATCAACCCGGCCAGGTGGACTTCACGGCATGAACTCCTTGTAGTTCACAGCGTGAACTCTGCCAGATCTGCAGGTTGCTTTTTGCTTTTGCCTCTTCTCTCCACCAATGCATGTAGAGCTCAATCATTACCTTATGGCCGGCCTTGGGGCACTAGAGGGTCATGTTAAGGTCTATAAAAGACTCATGCATCCACTCCTCTCATACTCTTGCAACTACAAACACTAAAACACTTAGAGACTTCTTGTAAGGTGCATTTATAGAGTGTTCTTGGTGTTCTTGTGAGGATTTCCAGAGGAGTGCAAGGGAGATCATTTGGGTTATGTTTCTTTGGTGATTTCAAGTTCTTGAAGATCATCAAGACTTGCTAGTACAACGAGATTACACAAAGCTTGGCGTGGACTAGCAATAGAGGAAGGCTCGATTTGGCTTTCTCCTTCATCCAACTAGAAGTTCTACTCCAGCTCCGAATCCAGAGTGGTATAACTTTCTCCTTGTTCTTTTTATGTTGCATTTCTTGCATGTAGTGTTTGGTCCATGGTTTTGGGTTTCTTGGCAATATGTATCTTGTTTATCTTGTTCTTTTGCTTCCGTTGCGTGCCTAGCAAACCCCAACAGCTCTCCTGCTGTTGTTCTGTAAAGTGGCCGGTAATCGAATCCCACCAGACCATGGCATCTGCTTTCAACATCCTCGAAGCATATTTTACTTTCAGTTCATTCTCACAGTTGCAAGCATCTAATGTCTTCGTCATTTCTCTAAGCCAATTCAAGGTAATACTGGGTCAAAACTCCCCTGGTATTCAGATGGTTTACAGTCGAGGAACTGCTTGTATGTATAGGGTTGTTTGTATCCCGGAAACGCAAATGGATAACCTCCAGGTTGTGGATATGGATAGAAAAATGGTTGTTGCATCATTTGAGTCATCGGTGGTAGAGGTACTGACACTGGTGGTACGATTGCTTGTGTAGTTATCGCAATTGGTACAGGTGGTGGTTCTGATTGGTTTAATCTCTGCTCCATGTTCAGGACTTTATTTCTGAGATCCATCAACTCATTCTCTAGTTTGAAGTTATATTCGCTCTGGTCTTCCTCTTGCTCTTGCCCAGATGTTCCAGCTTGATTCACATCTTCAATCACCGGTGCCTCTGTAGATTGGGTCACAGGAGGTAGGATGGGAGTCTCTCTGTCAGCCATAATCTGTTACAATCACATCACCTCATTTTTCATTAGCATAAACTGTTAGTATCCAAAATACTAACTACTTCAAACAACTCTAACTCACCCTAATTCCCCCGAAGGAAAGCTTGACCCGTCACGTGCCAAGATTTGGGAATGCAACACTCTAGCCGTGCATGCATCGCCAAACCTAGGCTCTGATACCAAACTGTAATACCGGAAAATCACAAGCCATTTTTTTTAATTACATTGCAGAAGCTAATTAAAATACATATACATGCATACGGTGACATACATACATACAATACATACATGCATAATATTAATCATATACTTAAAATTAATTTCAATTAATCATCTAAACATAATAAAACAGTTAAACACGTACCACAAACCCGCTAATCTCCTAGCCCGGGTTTGAGGGTGTTACACTTTGCGCCCAAAGCGAATAACGCCCTTCCAAGGGGAAACCTTCAAGAATACACGATCACCAACATTAAATGTAGCGGGACGACGCTTAGGATCTGCATACATTTTCTGTCGATCTCGGGCTGCTTTAAGCTTTTCTAAAGCCACATTTACTTTCTCTGAAGTTATCTGGACAATCTCAGGTCTAGCGAACTGTTTCTCTCCAGGCTCCAACCCGCAGGTCGGAGTGCGACATCGTCTCCCGTAGAGCATTTCGTACGGTGGCGTTCCGATGCTAGAATGATATGAATTATTATAGGCAAATTCAATCAATGGGAGATGAGAATCCCATGATCCACTGTATTCAAGTACACACACCTGAAGCATGTCTTCAAGAGTCTGAATCGTTCGTTCTGATTGGCCATCGGTCTACGGATGATAGGCAGTGCTCAGAGGAACACGAGTGCCTAACTCACGTAGCAAACTTTGCCAAAAGTTAGATACAAATATGGAGTCACGATCAGAAACAATTGAACAAAGAAGACCGTGACGTGATACTATCTCATCAATGTAAAGCTGCGCCAAACGAGTCAACGAAGCCGACTCGTTGGTTGCCAAGAAATGAGCACTTTTAGTCAGTCGGTCAACAATGACGCATATCATGTCATGCCCTCTGAAATTCTTTGGCTGCTTTGTCACGAAATCCATCGTGATGTGATCCCATTTCCATTCCAGAATGTCAAGCTGTTGCAAATTGCCATATGGCCTTTGATGCTCTGTCTTGACTTGGGCACATATCTGACATTTCTCCACGAATGAAGCAATGTCTTTTTTCAGAGTGGGCCACCAATACAACCTTCTCAGGTCATAGTACATCTTGGTGATACCCGGATGGATAGATAGCTTAGACTTGTGAGCTTGTTACAGAATCAGCTCACGATTACCTCCAAGAAGAGGCACCCAAATCCTAGATTGAAAAGTCTTCAATCCACGATTATCTTCACCCATCTGGTCTTTTAACTTTTTCATCATTTCAGATTTCAGATTGTCATCCTGCAAACCTAACTGCTGGGCGTCTTTTAACTTTGCAAAAAAATCTGATACAACAGTAAGTTTCATAAACTTTGCCTCAGCTGCTGGCCCCTTATGGCTCAAAGCATCCGCTACAATGTTGGATTTACCCGGATGGTAGCGAATCTCACAGTCGTAGTCTTTTATTAACTCTAACCAACGGCGCTGCCGCATGTTGAGTTCTTTCTATGTAAAGACATACTGCAAGCTTTTATGATCAGTACATATCACACACTTAGTGCCATAAAAGTAGTGCCTCCACAATTTTAGTGCGAAGACAACAGCAGCAAGTTCGAGATCATGAGTTGGGTAGTTCCTTTCGTGAGATTTCAGTTGCCGAGAGGCATAAGCGATTACTTTATCTCTTTGTATAAGAACACAACCCAACCCCGCATAAGAGGCATCACAATAAACAACGAAGTCTTCCAAACCCTCAGGTAAGGCGAGAATCGGAGCTTCACACAACAATCGCTTTAAGGTCTGGAACGCTTCCTCTTGAGCTTCCGACCAGACAAATGGAACATCCTTATGGGTCAGCTTGGTCAACGGACCCGCAAGTTTAGAAAAGTTGCGAATAAATCGTCGATAGTAGCCGGCCAAGCCAAGGAGACTCTTTATTTCAGAGGGAGTTCGAGGAACCTCCCAATTCATCACCGCTTCCACCTTAGCCGGATCTACTTTAACGCCTTCTTGACAGATAACATGGCCAAGGAAATGTACTTCCCGAAGCCAGAATTCACATTTAGAAAACTTGGCGTACAATTGTTCTCATTTGAGAGTCTCGAGAACCTGACGAAGACGAAGCTCGTGATCAGCCTCTGTCTTCGAGTAAACAAGAATGTCATCAATGAAAACAATAACAGATTTATCAAGAAAGGGACGACAGACGCGATTCATCAAATCCATGAATATGGCAGGAGCATTGGTTAAACCGAACGGCATAACCAAGAATTCATAATGGCCGTAATGGGTTCGAAAAGCCGTCTTCGGAATGTCTTCTTCGTAGACTCGTACTTGATGATACCCCGAATGGAGATCAATCTTCAAGAAATACGTAGCTCCCTGCAACTGATCAAAGACATCGTCGATTCCTGGAAGAAGATACTTATTCTTTACAGTTCGCTTATTCAGCTTCCTGTAATCAATACACATCCTCATGGTTCCATCCTTCTTTTTGACAAATAAAACAGGAGCTCCCCAAGGTGAGGAACTGGGACGAATGAAACCTTTTTCGAGTAACTCCTGGATTTGAGTCATCATCTCGCGGATTTCAGAAGGAGTGAGACAATACGGAGATCTAGCTACAGGTGTAGCTCCAGGAATCAATTCAATTTTATATTCAACGTCTCTTACCGGAGGTAAACTCGGTAATTCATCAGGAAAGACCTCAGGGAATTTAGAAACTACCCTGAAATCTTGAACTGATTGCTTTTCCATCGTAGCATCAATAACATATGCCAGGAAGGAATCACAACCTTTGGCCACAGACTTCTAAGCTTTAATAACAGAGATAACAGGTATATCAGAATCCCGTCGTTCTCCTCGGGCAACTACATAAGATCCATCAGCAAGAGGGATCTTAATCATCTTCCTGGAACAAAGAATCTCAGCATCACGTTTGCTAAGCCAATCAATTTCAATCACGACATCGAAGCCCGCAATATGCATAATAAAGAATGAAATAGGGATACTACTACTTTCTATATAAATAACGGCAATAGGAACTTTCTCAGTAACCGAGACTACTTTGCTGTGTGCAACTTCTACATTAAGAGGCTCCTCTAAAGGCACAACAGGTAATTAGAGTCTTTTATGGCAAGCAACAGAAACAAAAGAATATGTTGCTCCTGAATCAAATAGTACATTGGCAGGAATATAATTGATAAGAAATGTACCTGTGATGACATCACCTGCAGCCTTTGCCTCCTCTGCAGTCATCTGAAATGCACGCCCTTTGGCACGAGGGGCGTTGTCTTTCTTCTGCCCTCCAGAAAACCCAGCTGCTCCGGAGCTTTGTCGGTTAGGGCATTCCACCATTTTGTGACCGGGTTTACGACACTGGTAACAAACATCTTCTTTGTATCGGAATTCAATCACCGAATGCCCTCTTTGCCCACACCTACCGCACCTCCTGGTTGCTGCAGAGCATTCTCCGGAGTGATAGGTACGGCATGAAGAACACCAAGGATCGTTAGGTCTTAGTTTCTTAGGAGATTCAGTTTTCCCACCTTCTGAGGATTGCCCTTTTGAAGAGCCCGATTAGAGAGATGGCTGAAACTTCCTTTTACTACCCCCATTGGCAAATTCGCCCCGACACTGTATACGATCACCTTCCATTTTTCGGGCCACTTGAAACGCCCGATCTAGTGTTGGAGCTGCCCGCACATGGGCACAAAATTCCAGTGGCAGAGTCGCCACAAACCTTCTTATCTTGGTAAGTTCATCTGGAATCAGGTGTGGAACAAACCTCATCTTATCAGTAAATGAGGTGATATGCTCCTCAATTGGTTTATCTCCCTTCCGGAGATCTGTAAATTCTCTTTCCATCCGCTCCATAACGTACTCGGTACAGTACTTCTAGAGCACTTTCTCAGAAAACTGCTCCCAAGAGAGAGCAATTAATACCTCTTTGCTAACCCAGGCCTTCATAGTATCCCACCAGAAAATAGGGCGACCTTTTAACATACGTATCGCGTAGTTCACACGGTACTCAGGCTCGCACTCACAAGATTCAAAAGCTTGCTCCATTTCACGGAGCCATTGGATAGTAACAACGAGGTTATCACTCCCTTCAAACGTCAGCGGATGACACGTCAGCAGACATTTTCTTTATCTTAACTCTTCTATATAACACAGAAGAGTAATTAGTACTTAATCATTCTTGCTCGTCATATCTGACATGCTATAACAAGTAATAATCATATAACTCTCATACTCAATCCCCCCTCCAGGAACACTTTTATGGTCGGTCCCTTGTTTGAGATTAAATACTTTTGCAACTACCCAATTCCTTCAAACTTAGGCTCTGATACCTACTTGTAACACTGGCTTTGCCATTACCAGATTTTACCAAAAATTTGCGTTTTTAAACAAACGTGAGCTTAATCACGATTTAATAACATTGAGCAGCGGAAATATTTACAATAAACATTGTTTCAGTATCTGGTGTCACTCTACAATAACCTACCATAATGTATTTATTACAACATAAGTGTTCCAGCAAAATATCCAGAGGTAGGGGACCCGGCTCACCAGGCAATCTAACTTCGATCTGCAAAAGCAGTTAACATGGCACCGTGAGCTACACCTAGCTAGTGAGCATAAACTTAGCATAAGCATCATTAGAGTAAGTCATGTATATCAGGAATAAGCATACAATGCTATCCTATCACATTGTGGTGTGCTGACATTATCGGTATAAGTTGTTTCTAGCAGGATAGCTAGTCCCACTCAACACCAATACACCGGGGAATCAGACACAACTCTCCGTGCTGGTGGGGGAGCATAAAGTAGTCCACCAAGCATCGTTAACAGAACTAGAGGCTCCTTAGGTAACTCTGTTGGAATATGCCCGCTGACACGAACGAGTTAATAGCACTGCAGATGAAGTATAGGCCTATTGGGTCACACACCAAGTATTGATTCCGGCAACACGATCAAACAAAAGAGAGTAAAAGGCCAAAATGGGTTTTGGCAGCATGGTACACGGGCCGTGTCAAGCCCAACTAGCACGGGACGTTTTGGCCCAAGTAAAGGCTGTATGCTTGGGGCTTACACGGCCGTGTAGATGAACACGGGCCGTGTTAGGTCTGTTAGACACAGGCTAACTTGGCCTAATTGAGGCCGTGGGCTTTGGGCCTACACGGCCGTGTTGGCCAACATGGGCCGTGTACAGGCTCTGTAACAGCAGAATAATCATCTTTAAACACTCATTTTAATGGGATTAATGAGGGTGAATGAAAATCCACGATTCATATGTCTCTGGAACAGACTTTTGGTAGTGCTAGAGTCTTATGCTTGAGTTCATACTCTCTCCAATGGTTCTTCTTCTTTATGATCAAGTTTGATGCACAAGAGAAGGTGATATACACTTTGTGATCTAGCTTTGATGCACAAAGGTGTTTCTTGATTTTGAATTGTGTTGTTTTGGTGGCTATTCCAACCTACTAGCATTGGGGAATCAAGTGTGCTTGGGGTGGACTTCATTAGAGGAATTCTCTTGTTGAATTCTTTACACTTGACAAGAAGGATTAGATATTGTGTCCTTCCTTAAAGGTATAACTATTTCATGCTTCTTGTTTCTTTATTTTAGTTGCGATTCCATGTCTAGATGTTGGTCCATGGCATGTGTGTTTGTTTGGCTAGTTTAGTTTTTGTATTATATCTTGCTTCCGTTGCTACTCGTTTATGCCAAACAAAGACCTTCAGTGGTATCAGAGCCATATCTAACATGGCTTTGCACTAACGAGTCTAGAAAAACCATATAAATGTTTCATATAAGAAAATTGTTTTCTTGAAATGATTTTTCGTATGGATGGTTACTAGGCTAAAATTGTTATATTTGTAGTCTACATAAGGCCCATTTAGAATACCACAAATCACTTACATATGCTATTAGAAAAATTATTTTCTAGAAATGGTTTTTCATGTAGATTCTTGTTAGATTAAATTGGTATATTTGTAGCCTACCTAATATGTTAGTTTTTACATCGAGTCTAGAAAAGCCAAATAAATTCTTTTATATAAGAAAATTTGTTTTCTTAAAATTGGTTTTTCATTGAGACTCTTGTTGTGCTAGAATTGTCATATTTGTAGCCTTATTAATATTTTAGTTTTTATATTTATATATTTGTTGTAACTTGGCATGAAGTGTACACAAATATATACTTATAAATGTATATATGAATATGTGTCACAAAAATGGTTTGGTACACTAATGCATATGTACTAGGATTGTCATTTTGGTGCATTTGATGTTGTTGACAATCTTGACTAAAATATAGATATATATATTTATACCATGGTTTTGTGTGGCACACCATGTTTTATTTGTTGCGTTTGGTTAATTCGGTAACATGATATGCCCTTAGACCTATGTGTTGTGGTGGTTGATTGATTTGGGTTTTGGTGGCCTGCGCGCCGTATTGATGTAATATATTTTATTTATTTATTTGTTGATGCGGCTTGCACTCCGTTTATTTTATTCCGTGTACTTGTATAAATAGTGTGGGAATGCGACCTGCGCGTCGTTTATATATATTCTATGTATTTGTATATAGTATAGAATTAGAACCGGAGAAATCAACGGGAGTCATGGTGATGACGTCGTGGCGAGAAGGAATCAACACGCTATTGGAGGTGTTGGATTCGGTGGGAGCTCACCCAACGAGACTTTACCTTGTCCTTAGGATTTGGCCTCGTTTTCCACATTGTAGCTCACGGGGAAAACGCATAGGATTTTTGGGCATGTTACCAAATTATATATATATATATATATATATATTTGCGTGGTTGTATTTTATTTTTCTATGCATGGATTAGGATTCGCATGCTAGACAATTTTTCTATAAAATTAAATAAAATACAACGTTTGTTAAAATGGTTAACAATCTCGCGCGAATAGAATTGACAAAGAAAATATAAACTTGGTATTATATTTAAAAAGTGCTTAAAATCGTTTTGACACTTACTTTGTTAATTCACAAAAGGGTTTTTATAAACCGGAAACAAAATCCCGTTTTTAAAATGTAAATCACGCACCATCCGTAAGACGACACCACCCGAATCTAACGAAACAAGGATGATTATCGAGCTAAGCACGAGTCATTCCTTGCGTAGTTGTGTGGAAGGTGAGTGGGGTAACTCGCATGGTTGGTTGTCGAGCTAAGCACGAGCCAATTGATGGTCGAGAGTGCCACCCGTGTGTCTTGTCGGACGGTTTACAATTTTAGTATATAGTTCTTGATTAGTTGTCGAGCTAAGCACGAGCTAAACAAAAATTATATATTAAGATTGGTGTAAGGAAGGGGTCAAACATGCCAACCGACATAATGGATGTCAACGGATCCCGCAAGTGTCTAAGAGTTGTAATAGAGATTACAATTGGTAAAATGGTTGTCGGCCTAAATAGCTTCGCCACGTGATCCGCAGCAAACCCGTCACAGTGCGAGGTGAAATAAGGTTCTTAGCCCTTGTTAGGAATGATTGTTTTTATCTAAAACTATGGGGTAATTATTTTTAACAAGATTGATCTAAACTAACCAAAACTCGTATTATTGTTATTTATAGATGTCAAACCAAAACATCACTACGTCAAACATCTCACTTCGTGTGTTCCTAGAAAGGGAGAAACTCACGGGGTTGAACTTTATTGCATGGCTTAGGCAATTGAGGATTGTCCTTCGCCATGAGTCAAAGTTGCACATCCTTGAGGAACCCCTTCCGGAGCCACCTGCTACCAACGCGACTTGGGCCGTCCGATACGGGTATGAAAAACATGTTGAGGACACGCGCGATGTTGCCTGCCTCATGTTGTCAACTATGAGCTCGGATTTGCGAAAGCAGCTCGAGCATATGAGTGTGTACAATATGTTAAACAAGCTCAAGGACATGTTCCAACAGCAAGTTAGGCAGGAACACTATGAGTGTGTCAAAAGCCTAGTCGGTTGTAGGCTGCAGGAAGGCGGGAATGTTGGTCTACACAGCCTTAAGATGAAGGCGAATGTGGACCACATGGAGAGGTTAGGATTTCCTATTGGGAGACAGCTCGCTGTGGATATTGTACTCCAGTCTCTGCCCGCATCATATGATCAGTTTGTCACAAACTATCATATGCAAGGAATGGAGAAATCGTTAAGTGAATTGCATGGCATGTTGAAGTCTGTGGAGTCTGACATGGCCAAGCATAGTTCCACCTCAACCACTCCCGTCTTGGATTTAAGGAAACAAAGGAAAAGGAAGAAGAAACCGACCCTAAAAGGAAAGGTTGGAGTTTCCAAGCCTATCCTTGATATTGAGTCGAAGGACAAAGAGGATGTGCCTCAAGAAGAAACTCAAGAAAAGGTGGTTTGCTACTTCTGTGGAAGATTTGCAAATTGGGGCCGTCACGCCTGCCCTACGTGTCAAGAGGATATAAAACTTCTCAGGAAAGAGAGAGTTAACTTTCCATCTTCAGGTACATTCATGATTCATTGCTATTCTTCTATAAGTTGGGTTGTTGACCCGAGCTGATTGACTCACGTTTGTCACAAATTTGTTTGTTACATAGTGTAGGTCCTTTGGTGAAAGAAAAGCATGAAGAACCGGATCTCGGGCGAGGAAACCATGATGATTGTCCTCTAAGAGAAGATAAGGAGACTTGATCTCGCTTTTGTCACCGGTTTATTTATTACTTTATTTTCTTTGCCCTGCGTGGCAAGTAACATCTCTTTGTATGATCGTTTTCAATTACGGTGGACATAATTTTGAAGTTTTAAGGATTGATGTAAAACCTTTTTAAGTGTTATTTGTTCAAGGTTTTTATGTCATAGCTCATGTGTTGTTTTGCCCTGCGTGGCACACAACTTTCCATGTGGTGACGATGAGTTTATTCTTAAAATACGAAATTTATTATAGAAATTTGTTGTGAGATATTTTGTTCAAAATTTTTCCATGTCATGGCATACACAAGGTTTTTGTTACATGTAATAGAATATTCATGAATAATTGATTCTTAATCCAAAGTAGTTTGGATAAGCCGTCTTTGTGTGATAATCAACTTTACCACATAAACAAGTAATATATCATCTAGATCCATGTGGTTGGGATCTCGGAATAGTTTAGCCTCGGGCTAAACGCTTTGATGTTGATCTTGTTTATTAGGCTAAGATGATTATGAGGTTCTTCACCGGAGTTTATGAGAGGATTATAGGCTTATTGGATATTGATCACATTTTATGGATAATCCGTTTAAGCACATCACAAAGAATAACGAAAGAGAAACTTCTTCGTCACTACCTTGATGGTAGTAGGTGCGAGACGTTTACTAGTTTGGGTATATGTCTGAAACCTTATTGGTGTTCAGAATTAACCAAGACAAATTTAAGAATCAATAGGGCATATAGATCAAGGTACTTAGATCTAGTTAAGATGCTAAGGTATCTATTATCTATATACTTGATGACCATATAGTGAATTGTGGAATTGTTTCACAATTTATATCCTACTAAGACACATTGGTACATGGTGTCATGGAGTAGGGAACCGGGTGTTATTGGTCCGGTTTATGACGGGTCAAGAATGTGTGTCCGATTTGTCGGGATATTCATTTACCATTGTGACTAAGTCCTCAAATCTAAATTCAATTGATGGTCTATTTAGCATTTATTAAGATACGACTAGAAAGGTTCTTTGCTTGTCTATCTTATAGTTCGAAGTCATCCATTCTACATTCAGTGGGAGAAGGATAAACTTGAAATCAAGAAGTGCTAATACATTTGAGGAGTTCTTCTAAGTTTTAGTTATTTAACCTTTTGAGAACAATGTTTGTTGCTTAAAAGGGGAAGAAGAAAGAAACTAAAACTAAGGTATTCCAGTGGAAGAACGTGGAACTTAAATGAAAGACTTGATGATGATACTAGCATATAATCTGATATCTTTGATAGATGATCATCATGGTTATGCTGGTATGCCTGACAAGGAGTCGTAACTTTTTTTAATTCTGATAAGGGTCATGTAGAGCCAAAGAGATATGGGTTTCTCATATCTAAGTGGCAATGACTTGATGGTGAGTCATGTTGAGTTCACCACCTATCAGAAGTGCTAAAAATAAAAGAAGTAAATGATAAAGAGATGCAATCCATTTGAAATGTCCAAGTGCTTGACTTGACTTAATCCCATACCTAGGTGTATACCAAGGTGGTAGTGATGGGATTAACATGCATGGAATTGTAGACAACTTCAAATACCAACTAGTGGTAAAGTTTTCATGATGGTTATGGAGAAAGTTGTCCTAGTGGCTATGTTGAAGAATGTTTGATACTCGTGGATATTAATGACCGCGTTTCGCCATGAAACAATATGATGAGGAAGTGCTTATAACACTCTCCTAGGGTCTTAATATACATCCGTAGTATCCGAATTATGTCTACAAAAGTGGGTAAGACCACTTCGGACTTATTCTTGCATCTTGAAGGAAAGATCTTTGCTTACTAATAGAAAATCAAAGTGATGACTTTTCTAGAAGCGTAGATAAAACCTTTTATATATGTCAGGGCTAGTGGGAGCTTTGTTGTATTCCTAGTGTTAAATGTCTATTGAAGATAATGTCTCGGTATTAGGTTATCTGCGAACCTGATTCAAGAATTATTGCTTCATGAGGGCATTTAGGAGATACAAAATTGGATAGTATTTAGTTCAAGAAATATAGAGATATGTTCTTGGTGTTTGACAACTAGAATAGGCTTAGAGTAAGTAGTTACTCTAATGCGTGTTTCTGCTAGGATAACTGTTGATCTTTGCTCAAAGTTGATGATCCTAACTTGTGGTGTTGCTTGTTGGTTCTTAAAGTATTACTAACCTTGTTGTGGGCTTTTGAGACAATGAGGGTGTGATTACTTTAACTTTTTGAAAAGTTGGGATCTTTTTGATGTATACTTTTGAAGTAGTCTTGTCAAAAGAGATATAATTGAATAACAAAAGTACTTGTGGATGTTGTGGTACAAATCCACGAGTTAAGCCGTTGTTATGGACTAGTGATGTTTATCATACTAGGTCAATTAGCATTTCTAATGCATGTAACTTGGCTTGAATATGTTTTGGTTCATGTTTGATTTGTACTTATATTTTGGGGACGTTAAGAAGTATTGCAATTCATACTATATCGATTATTAAATGGAGATTTAATAATACTCCGAGGGCGGGTATTTTATGAATCCTTATTGTGTTCCATCTTAGCATGTTTAAAGACTTCCGAGAATGGTTTCCATTCTAAAATCTCCACAATCGGTTATACTTTATGGGAAGGAAAAATAAATTAAGATTAAGGTAAAGGATCAGTTTTGTTAAACGTGATTCTTGCCTATACTTGAAAGGGGTTTCAAGTGATTGGAGGACCTGCACCCGAGTTCGCTTCATGGTTCTGGTCATAAGTAACTTGGGATGATGATGACATTTCATCCTTAAACTAGAGATACATGTGATTCCAAAGCATAGGTCTGCTTTGCTTTGATCGTTTTCTAATGCGGTCCGTAACTGGTCGTTATAAGGGAGATGATAGGGTAGAGTATTATCGATGTGGCGGGACTATGTAGTCGAAAGGTATTTGATGATGGATCCTCGATGATAAGGGAGATGATAGGGTAGAGTATTATCGAAAGGAATTTGTTCTTCTATGTATAGAGAAGATATCCATGGGCCCCTCGATGATTGAGTGCTGACGTTCATATGCATGGTCGTGCTCAAGTTATATTGATGATGGATCAATGTTAACTTGGTTTGTTGGTCACCACTAATCTAGAATCGAGAAACATAATCGTGAACGATCTGTAGGTTGACTATATTCCATGCCTTGTGTTCACATTGGATATCGCGAACAAAGGGATGTACATGTTCATTTATCTTTAGGACAATCATTTTATGATTGGGGATCTTGTCAAGAGTGGCATACCCTATACTGACTTGGGAGCATAGATGACTTTCTAGAGGCCGCTCTATGTTTGTGTTATTTTTCGTAGTTGTGTCACGTGCAAGTGGGAGTCTGTTGGAATATGCCCGCTGACACGAACGAGTTAATGGCACTACCGATGAAGTATAGGCCTATTGGGTGACACACCAAGTATTGATTCCGGCAACACGATCAAGCAATAAAGAGGAAAAGGTAAAAATGGGTTTTGGCAGGATGGTACACGGGCCGTGTCCAGTCCAACATACACGAGGCGTATTGGCCCAATTCAAGGTCGTGTAGTTTGGGCCTACACGGGCCGTGTAGATGAACGCGGGCCGAGTAGTGCCTGCTAGACACGGGCCGTCTTAGCCCAATTGGGGCCATGGACTTTGGGCCTACACTCCCATGTAGACCTACACGGGCCGTGTACGTTCGCTGTAACAGCAGAATTAACAGCCTTAAACACTTGGTTTAATGGGGTTAACTTCTCATAATGATGGTAGACAAAGAGACCACGAGTTATCTGCTCTAGTAGAGGCTTTTGGATATCACTTGGTCCCTTGGTTGACTTTAGAACTCTCTCTCTCTCTTGTTCTTGGTGTTCTTGAGCACAAGAAGCAAGATATACACACACTTGGTTGTTGCTTTGGTGATTACACATCAACTCGCTAGCACTTGGGAATCAAACAAGTTTGGGGTGGACTTCATTGGAGGGGTTCTTTGTTGGATTCTAAGATACTTGACAAGGAAGGTTAACTTGTGATTTGATCAAATAAGGTATAACCTTTCTTCTTATCTTGTTCATATTAGTTGCAATGTTATTGTTAGATTTTGGTCCATGGGAGTGTATTCACTAGTTTGGCATTGATTTTTGGTTGACTTTATTCCATGCCTTGTGTTCACATAGGATATCGCGAACAATGGGAAGTATATGTTCATTTATCTTTACGACAATCATTTTATGATTGGGATCTTGTCAAGAGTGGCATACCCTATACTGACTTGGGAGCATAGAGGCCGCTCTATGTTGGTGTTATTTTTCGTAGTCGTGCCACGTGCAAGTGGGAGTCTGTTAGAATATGCCCGCTGACACGAACGAGTTAATAGCACTGCTGATGAAGTATAGGCCTATTGGGTCACACACCAAGTATTGATTCCGGCAACACGATCAAACAAAAGAGAGTAAAAGGCCAAAATGGGTTTTGGCAGCATGGTACACGGGCCGTGTTCTTGAACACGGGCCGTGTCCAGCCCAACTAGCACGGGACGTTTTGGCCCAAGTAAAGACCATGTGCTTTGGGTCTACACGGCCGTGTAGATGAACACGGGCCGTGTTAGGTCTGTTAGACACGGGCTAACTTGGCCCAATTGAGGCCGTGGGCTTTGGGCTTACACGGCCGTGTTGGCCAACACAGGCCGTATACAGGCTCTGTAACAGCAGAATAATCAGCTTTAAACACTCATTTTAATGGGATTAATGAGGGTGAATGATAAGCCACGATTCATATGTCTCTGGAACAGACTTATGGTAGTGCTAGAGTCTTATGCTTGAGTTCATACTCTCTCCAATGGTTCTTCTTTGTGATCAAGTTTGATGCACAATAGAAGGTGATATACACTTTGTGATCTAGCTTTGATGCACAAAGGTGTTTCTTGATTTTGAATTGTGTTGTTTTGGTGGCTATTCCAACCTACTAGCATTGGGGAATCAAGTGTGCTTGGGGTGGACTTCATTAGAGGAATTCTCTTGTTGAATTCTTTACACTTGACAAGAAGGATTAGATATTGTGTCCTTCCTTAAAGGTATATCTATTTCATGCTTCTTGTTTCTTTATTTTAGTTGCAATTCCATGTCTAGATGTTGGTCCATGGCATGTGTGTTTGTTTGGCCAGTTTAGTTTTTGTATTATATCTTGCTTACGTTGCTATTCGTTTATGCCAAACAAAGACCTTCAAACTCAGCCATTTCTGACTGATTACCCCTCATGATATAAGGAACGGCGGTTCTGCAGAACCTATGATCTGGAATGTTACCTCGTATCACCGTTAAATCCCGAATCTCCTGATCAAGGGTCCCTAGGATCCAGATATCGGGCTGACCTTAACCATGCTTGAAGATGTCCGTGAACACATACACATATCTTAGCATGCATATTCAATTACTTCTTTTATCATGCATTTATGTTTACTTACTTCATGATAGATCCAGTTTGGATCCCTAGCATACACATTATTCATTTAACTAGGCGGTTCCAATTCTGGATCCTGCTGGCATGCACTTAATCTTACGCACGTCAAGTATTTATCATGGCATTGTACATTAAGTAGCATGGCAATGTACTTAAGACACTTAGCACATAATTCTTCCTCTACTGAAGCTTATGGAAGTCGGTACTCACCTGAGTAACTTAAAACAGATAGTTATTTTATCTCTGCCTTGTCTAGGGTGTCAAGTTCACTTAGAACATTAGGACTTGCATTAATTTTCTTAACATACTTAGAATAGCTTAAAAATTAACAAAGGAATTCCAAAATCCGAATTCCGCATGAATCCAACAAACTGTCGGATTGTGGGAAATCCGACACAATCTGTCGGATTACATGAAATCCGACATTCTCAGGAAAATCCGATACATTGTGAAATCCGACACTTATCGGATTCAACACTTATGGACTTGGCAACTTGATGGAATCCGATACTTTATCAGAATCCGACACATAGGATAAATCTGACACTCATCGGATTTGACTTGTGAACTAAACATGCGAACTTTAAGTAATCCGATACTCTATTGGATTTGGAACAAATACTCGGATTTACACCACATGCGGATTCCGACATCCTTAAGTTTCGGAGTCCGACACTTATCGGATTTGGCAACTTGCGGATTCCGACACACACATGTCTCGGAATCCGGCAACTTCATGCTAGAAATCCGCCAACTCCATATTGGCTTATTTCTAGAATTCATTCTTGTTTGTTTCAACATTTATACATTCTGAAAACACTTATTTTCATTAGTACGATTCCAAAAACACATCTAACCCACACAATAACACCAAATAACCAAAACCCACTTGCAAAGTAAGCTTTGAATGTTCTAAGTGGTGTTTTGCAAGGATTCAAGTTTTTAGCATGTTTTATACATAAATCTGATCTTATACATATCAAATCTTTATAGTAACCATATGTTTACCTTTGTGTGGAATCAAAACCACCAAATCCTTGCTTTAAGAAAATCCGAGAGAAAGAGTAGAGAATCCGAGAGCTAGAGTGTTTGTGTGTTTTCTTGGTTTTGACCATGTTTCCTTTTACACACATATATATTCATTCACAATCCAGAGGCACCGCCTCCGGATTTCTCTTAATTCTTTTTCTTAATTAACTTTACCTTCTAATATATATATATATATACATATATACATAAAACACCTTACACATAAAACACACATAAATATACATTTAACTCTTCATTAACATGATTAACTTACAAGTTTACTAACTTAAATACACGTTTAACAGCTAGGCCCAAATCTAGGATGTTACAGGTAGGATCCCAGTTGGTCAGCTTACTCAACTTAGCAGCTTCAGCTAGATCCTCGTCAAAGGAGCTTTCTTCTAACTCATAGTCGACCTGTTCCTCTTTGTAACATCCTCGATTTAGGCCTAGTTGTAAATCGTCGTATGTAAATAGACGTAATATAATAGATTATGTAAAGGGTCTAAGTTGTATAACTATATATATATATAGAAGTATACTTTGACTAAGACTAGTCAAAGTTGGCAAAAGAAGCAAAACACACAAACTTTCTCTCGTGAGTTTCTGGGAAAGAAGAAAGAATTGAAGGTGGTGGTATTGAATTCAAGTAAGGTAAACATGTATTTGTTGTAAGGTTTAAACATGCTGGAAATCAGTTTTGTGTTTAAATTATAGATAAAAACTCAGATTCATGCAAAACACCATTAAAGAACACTCAAGGCTTACTTCACAAGTGGTTTTGTTTGTTTGGTGTTCTTGTTTGGATTTGATAAGTTTGTGAAGTTTATACAGATGAAATATGATTTTTCAAAGTGTTTTAAATACAAACTTATCGAGAATGAAATCCTGGAAATGAGTTAAGAAGGTGGCGGTATTCCTGCCTATGAATGTGTCGGATTCCGAGACTTGTAAAAGTATCGGAATCCGCTAGTGTCAAACTCCGTAAGTGTCGGAACCCGATAGTATGTCGGATTCCGCTAATATGTTAAAATCCGCAAGTTGTCGGATTCCGATAGTATGTCGGATTTCCCCATGTGTCGGATTCCATAGTCCGGATTCCACTAAGTATACATGTATCGGATTTCCTAAAAACCGCATGACAATATTGGATTTCCCATAATCCGACAGTTTTGTCGGATTATGCTAAGTCCGGCTTTGGAATTCCTATGTTTGTTTTAGTGGTCATAATTTGTATATATAGATGATTGATGTAAGTAATGGTTCTAGGTAAACTTATTGAATTAGTTGAACCGGAGTTAAAGTAATCTGGTTAATTAAGCTACTCAGGTGAGTACCGACTTCCATAAGCCTCAGTAGAGGAAGATTTACTTGCTAAATGTACTAAATGTAATTCAAAGATGTTTAAAGTACATGTATGCTTAGAATAAATGAATAAGTATTGCCATGCTACTTTATGCACAATGCCATGCTAAGTACTTGTTGAATGTAAGTTAATTATATGCGAGCGGAATCCAAAATTGGAGCCGCCTAGTTAAGATGAATGATATGTATGCTAGGGATCCAGATTGGATCCGTAATGATAAAATGAATGACTATTTATGCTAAATGAATTAAATGAATATGCATGCTAAGTGAATGACCCACATTGGATCGACTATGTGTATGTGAAAAGTTCGCGGACATCTTCAAGCATGGTTAAGGTCAGCCGGATAGCTGGATCCCAGGGACCCTTGATGAGGAGATTTGGGATTTAACGGTGATTCGAGGTAACATTCTGGATCGTAGGTTCGGCAGAACCGCCGTGCCTTATATCATGAGGGGTAATCAGCCGGTTGTAGCTGAGTTACCTAAGGAGCCTCTGGTTCCGTAAACGATGCTTGGTGGACTGCTTTATTCTGCCCCTCCAGCGCGGATGGTCGTTTCTGATCCCCCGGTGTATTGTTGTTGAGCGGGATTGGCTATCTTGCAAGAAATGACTTATACCGATCTTTTCAGCACACCGCAATGTGATAGGATAGGATTGTATGTTTATTCCGTGATGCATGACTTGCTTTATTGATGCTTATGTTAAGTTTGTACTCACTAGATATGTGTATAGCTAATGGTGCCACGTTGACTCTTTTTGCAGATAAAGAATAGGTTGCCTGGTAAGCAGGGTTTCCTGCTGCTGGATATTTTTTATTGGAACAATTTATGTTGTAATGTGATATTGTGGTCGGGTGTTATGTTAGAGTGACACCCAACACTTGATACAAAGTTTTGATTGTAAATAACTGATGTAAACCTTTTTAGTTTAAATTTCGTTGCTTAACCTAATGTTATTTAATCTTGATTAAGTTCACGTTTATGAGAAACTCAAATTTTCGCTAATTTTGCGATTTACAAAGTTGGTGTTACACTCTTCATCCTCAATTGCCATTAACACCTATTTGGCTCATCATCATCTAAGATAGATGATTCAGTGTCCCAAGTTTCAGCATATAGACCTTTGGTGTTTTCATATGTCTTGCCTTTGAGCTGCTGATATTTCTTCTTGTATTTATCTGCTCTGTAGGCATTCTTGTCAGCTACTGAAGTTGACTCCCCTTTCTTAGCTCCGCACTCAGTAGCTATGTGTCTTATCTTCTGACAGCTGTAGCACTTAGCTTTCTTAGGATCAAAAGCAGACCTACCACTTTCGCTCTTGTCAGATTTACCCCTTACTCTTCTGAACTTTCTAAAATTTCTTGCAAGCATAGACATTTGTTTAGTAAGAGCATTCATCTCTTCATCATCTGAGTCTGAGTTAGAACTTACCCCCTCAGACTCAGACTCGGAGTCTGTCTCAGCTTGAGACTTTCTAGATCCTTTCTTCTTCTTTTCTGCAACCAACGCAGATCCAACACTATTGACAGATTCTTTCAATTGTTGCTAGGTCACTTTCTTCTCTTCCATGATCTGTTAATGATTTAAAAGAAAACCATAGATAGATCTGAGATCATATTTTCCTAAGGTTCCTCAAGCATGAAGAGCAATGGTGATCTCATTGAATTGTTCCGGTAACACATCCAAGAACTTGAGCACCAACTCAGTTTCATCTTTCTTGACACCTACCAAGATCAGATCGTTGATCAAGCATTGAAACCTAGTAAACAAATCAGCCAGGGTTTCATTCTTCTTAGCAAAGAAGGTCTCATAAAAACGACTCAGATTTGTCTTCTTATGTTGCTTGACCAGATTAGTGCCATCATAAGTGACACTAAGAGTATCCCACATCTCTTTTGCGGTTTGGCACCCAGCCACAATATGCAAAAGAGGATTTGTCAAAGCATTTGCTATGATGCTCTGTGCCTTGTCATCAAGACTGAACTGTTTGTGATCTTCCTCAGGCGAAGATGCTTCAGGCTTGGAAGTTTCTCCAAAGGGGACAGTTTTGTCAGTGGCAGTGATTTGGATCATGGGAACGATTGGGCCATCTTGAATCACGGTAGTAATCCTGTGATCCACAGACTTTAGAAACAACAAGGCTCTAAACTTCCACATACGATAGTCAGTGCCATCACATATAGGACACCCTTTTGCCGCCATTGTTGGAATATGATTTGATTGCTTGTTAGCAGACATCTTGGTCTCTTGATAGCGGATCTTGATCTTCAACTTATGAAGAAACAGACTCTGATACCAGTTGTTGGTCTCTATGAGGGTAGACAAGAAACCGATATAGTGTAGAAGGGGGGGTTGAATACACTTTATTAGCAATTAAACTAGTCAATTGAATGTATATTCAATAATCAAAAAAATGTACTACAATTTCACTCTTTAATCAAATCAACACAATGATTTGATCTTGTACTGATTACAAACTCAACTCTCTCTAAACACTTTTGGATCACTAACTAATTGATGATCGAACTTCTTGTTAAAACTGGTTAACAAGAACACTAGAAACTCTCATGAACTTTGAACACACAAAGCTATCGCAACACATGCGTATCAAGTATGACAAACACACGTACTTTTGCAACTTATGCAAAACCTCTTATTTTAAACATAAAAGAAGGTTTATACTTATATTTGATTCATCTACGAACAAATCGTGATTTAAAAGATAGAACTTATCTTTTCTTTAAAACCGTAACAAACTCTTTAATTAGCACTTATCTAATTAATTTCGTTTGCGATTTCTATCCAACTAATAGATAGTTTAAATTAGGTTTAGATATCCTAATTTAAATGTCGTAGATATCTAGAGTTTATAACAGAATTTAAAACTTATTTAAATTCCTGAACTGACTTCAGGCGCTGAGCTGACTTATTCAGACTTGACATCGTCAAGTTGAGTTCTTGAAACTTCATGTCTTCAGGTGGTCATCCTAAAAACCTATCTTAGCTTAGAAGTCATTGAGTTATCTAGTACTTACATAGAAAACTCTTTATTTGTTTGTACGCTGACTACTCAGCTTAGGTTGACTAGTCAGTCTACAACAGACTTATATAAATCCTAACACTTAACCTATCATCTATACATAGGTATGGTTTGTCCATCAAATCTAACTATTCTAAGCATTGGACTAACATATACCATGCCTCGAAACAATCTCGTCAATATACAGTTGTGCCAACTTACTCAAAGAAGCTGTCTCACAAGTAGCTAAGAAATGAGCACTCTTTGTCAATCGATCCACAATCACCCATATCATATCATGATTCTTCTGTGTACGTGAAATTTTTGTTACAAAATCCATCGTTATATGTTCCCACTTCCACTCGGGGATCTCCAACGGCTTCAAGGATCCATACGGCTTCTGGTGTTCTGCCTTTACTTGTGCACATATATGACAAGATTCCATGAAATATGCCACTTCTGTCTTCATTGTTGGCCACCAGTAAAGAACTTTCAAATCTATATACATTTTGGTGCTTCTTGGGTGTACTAACTGTCTCGACTTGTGTGCTTCTATTAAAATCAACTTTCTTAATTCTCCAAGCATAGGCACCCAAACCCGAGTCTTGTATACTTTCAATCCACAAGTATCGTCATTCAATTCCTCTTTTAGTTTCTTTATTAACTCTGCTTTCAAGTTTTCTTCTTTCAAGGCTTCCAACTATGCAGATTTTAGTCTATCCACCAAATCAGTTACTATCTCCATGCGCATGAATTTGATAGGACTTCCAGCTCCCTTACGACTTAGGACATCCGCCACCACGTTTGCCTTTCCAGGATGATATCTGATTTCGTAATCATAATCTTTGATCAATTTCAGGCATCGTCTCTGTCTCATGTTCAATTCTTTCTGAGTAAACACATACTGTAGTTTTTTATGATCAATGCAGATTACGCATTTAATACCATACAAATAATGTCTCCACAGTTTTAGCGCAAATATAACAACTGCTAACTCCAAGTCATGAGTCGGGTAATTCTTTTCATGAGGTTTTAATTGTCTTGAAGCATACACAATCACTCGATCACTCTACATTAACACACATCCGAATCCAGCAAATGACGCATCACAATACACAATGAAATAATTTGATCCACTTGGCAAAGCAAGGATGGGACCCTGGCATAACAACTGCTTCAATGTCTTAAAAGCTCTATCGTGATCATCACTCCACACAAACTTCACATCTTTACGAGTCAACTTGGTCAACAGACCAGCAATCTTGGAGAAACCCTTGATAAATTTGCGGTAATACCCAGCCGAACCATGAAAACTCTTTATCTCAGAGGGCGTCTTTGGAGCGTTCTAATTCATCATAGCTTCCACTTTCGAAGGATCCACTTTCACTCCCTCATTACAAATTACATGCCCCAAGAACTGAACTTATCTCAACTAGAATTCGCACTTCAAGAATTTCGCATAAAGTTGTTCTTTCTTCAGAGTCTTCAAAACTTGTCTCAAGTGCTGCTCATGTTCTAACTCAGTCTTTGAATAGATTAGGATATCATCGATAAAGACAATCACAAACTCATCCAAGAATGGTCGACAGACTCTGATCATTAAATCCATAAATAACGCTGGTACATTAGTTAAGCCGAACGGCATAACTAAGAATTCGTAGTGACCATAACGCGTACGAAAAGCTGTCTTTGACACATCTTCATCAGACACACGCACTTGATGATAACCCGATCTCAAGTCAATCTTGGAAAAGAATGAAGCACCCTGTAACTAATCAAACAAGTCATCAATTTTGGGCAACAAATACTTATTCTTTATCGTCTTCTTATTCAACTCACGGTAGTCGATACACATACGTAACGTACTGTCCTTCTTCTTTACAAATAATACTGGCGCACCCTACGGGGACGAACTCGGACGAATAAAACCCTTGTCTAACAGATCCTAGATCTGTGTCGTCATTTCTCGAATTTCTGAAGGTGCCAATCTGTATGGAGACTTCGCCACTGGTCGAGACCCTCAAATCAATTTTAAACTCTACTTCACGAACATGAGGCAACGCTAGCAATTCTTCTAAAAAACCCCTCCGGGTATTCCGTTACCACCCAAATATCATTCATCGTTTGCTTCTCTTTCTTTCCGTCAATAACATATGCCATGTACAATTCACATCCTCTATCCAATGCTTTCTTAGATTTCAAACATGAAATAATGGGAATAACAGACCGAGCCTTCTCACCCCTTACTACCACACGCATGCCATCCGCCAATGGGAAGGAAATCAACTTCTTGTGACACTTAATACTAGCTTGGTTCAAACTCAGCCAATCCATCCCGAGCACCACATCAAAACCAGATAAAGGTATAACAAGGAAATAAATAGGAAAACATGCACCGTCTGTATCAATTTTAGTTTCAGTCACAGTAGTCGTGACCGGAATCATCATACCATCCGCTATTTATATTTCTAAGGAATTAGCAAGCTTAGTAATAGGCATGTTCAATTTATCATAGAATTCCATAGAAACAAATGAGTGATTAGCTCTAGAGTCAAATAGTACTCTATCAGGAGTAGAGTTTATCAGAAACATACCCATGATAACATCGTCAGTAGTGGTGGCATCATCCACCATCATCTTAAACGCCCTACCCTCAGCCGTGGGTGGTTTCTTTCTCTTCTGACGAGTAGCTGAAGATGATCCCCCTAGCCGATCCTGCTCCTGACCCAGATCCCATATTCTTATTATTACAGCACTCACATGCCCGGTGCCCGTCCCTTTGACAATTCCAGAACACATTGCGTGGAAATTGACAATCCTTAAGTCCATGCCTAAACTGGCTACACTTAACACATCGCAATGTCTGGGGTATGCAAGGCCTTGTGTTAAAGGATTTACATCTGGTGCACCAAGGTGCCCTTTGACCTGACCCACAAGTCGAAGGCCTTCTATTCTGATTATTTTGTCTCTGACGACTTTGCCCACTCTGTCCACCTTGTCTCTATTGAGTGTCATACTGTTCAAACTTAGACTTTTGCTGGGAAATCATATCTCGACTCAACTTGTCTCTAGCCTTAATATCTCCTTCAGCCAACTTGGCTAAAGTGAAAGCCTGGGATAAGGTACTAGCCCACCTGGTGGCACTGCGGTAGTCAGGGATTAAAGCTCCCACAAAGTGCTGGATTTGTGATGCCTCATCTAGCACCCACTGCTTTACAAACCTCAACCTCTCATTGAATTGCCTGATTAAATCATCCACCGACATGTTCCCTGTCATTTGTAAATCCATAAACTTCTTATTTATTCATGCAATCTCGAAAAAACTACAGTACTGCTCGCAAAGTTTCTCTTGAAATTGATTCCACGTAATGCTCTCCTGTTGCTGTTTGGTAAAGTGTCCCGTTAAAGAATCCCACCATACCATGGCGTCTCCCTTAAGCATCCTCATAGCAAATTTCACCTTTGATTCCTCCTCATAGTTACAGGCATCCAACGCCTTGACCATCTCTCGTAACCAGTTCAAAGTAATATTAGGGTCAGAGCTTCCTTTGTACCCTGATGGCTTGCAATCCAAGAATTGCTTGTATGTGCATGGTTGTTTATATCCAGGAAACGCAAAAGGAAAAGATCCTTGTGATGTAAATGGATAATAGAACGGTTGTGGTATAACCTGTGTTACTGGTGGAAGGGGTACCGTCACTGGTAACGTAGTTGATTGAGTGGTAATCGTAGTTGGAATTGGGGTTGGTTCAGTATGAGTCTTCCTTTGCTGCTCCAGATTTTGAACCATATTTCGAAAATCCAAGAGTTCATTCTCAAGCTTATAAATATATTCACTTTAATCTTCTTCCTGATATTGCCCAGAAGTTCTTGCCACATTAGTAGTATTTAATTCCTCAAGTACCGATGTCTCTGTTGGCGCTTGGGTCACAGGAGGAAAGACAGGGATCTCCCTATGAGCCATATCTGTAATGTTCACATCATCTCACAATTCATTAGCATAAATTGTTAGTACACAAATTACTAACTACAACATGCATCTCTAACTCACTCTAATTCCACCGAAGGAAAGTTTGACCCAGCACGAGCCAAGATTTGGGAATGCGACACTCTAGCCGTGCATGCATCGCCAAACCAAGGCTTTGATACCAAACTGTAACACCGTAAAATCTTAAGCCATTTTTTTAAATCGCGCTGCGGAAGCTTAATTAAACAAACTTTTCATAAAGTACAAAATTAACAAACATCAACAATCTATTTAAAAAAATTTAACATTGTATCTTTCGTGTGTTACAAAATACTTATGGCTCGTTTCTTTCTAAACTAATATCAGCATTGGGTCAACTTCTCCTTCTATAAACACCAACGATTCACAAACCTGCAAAAGCGTCAACTGAGGTGAATTAGCACAAAGCTAAGTGAGAGGAAGCTTAAAATACATCAGCAAGCACCAACAATCGATAAAAAATATGTAATCACATAATCCAAAAGATCGGCGGTTCGACATAGAACCTACAACCAATGCCGGCCAAAGCAAAGGTTTACTGATAGCCCACCACCAATTGGTACAGTTAGATCCCCTCCAATACAACGCATGCATAAGAGGGTCTACAACTGCTCAACCAATAGCGATCAGGCCTAACCCAATTCCACGCATAGCTGACTCCTTAAACGATACTCGATATCATACCTCGAGCACGTATCAGCCATATAGTCACACAACAGATATAAACAATATTCAACATGCAACAAGCAACAAAACAATGAGCTTCAGACTAAACAGTCTAGCTAAATACAAACACGTGCAGAGCATCAGACTAAACAGTCTAGCTAGATACAAACATGTGCATTACGTCATCCATATCAATAATATACTTTACCATCTGTGAGTTAACATCCACTCACCTTGTGATCTCAACACGAACTCAGATATCTAATATCATTGAGTCTTTGTGTTTCTTGAAAACACAATAACAACATAACCAATCTCTGATTCATAAATATATCTACCCACATAAATTTATATCTTTATTGCTTATATACACTAAGCTTGATCCTCATATGATTAAATATATAACATACATTATCAAAGAGCCAACAAACAACAAAATATCCTGAAAACCCTTAGACGTGTCACGTCCAACAATCCAACGCGTCTCGTCGCATGAATGTCGGATTTGGGACCATTGGATTTATGGTTGTCGGATTTCAAGTCTCAGATTTGCGTTATACGGATTTGGGTTCTTCGGATTTTGGGTATTCGGTTTTCAAGACATCGGATTTCACAATATATCGGATTCAAGGGTCGGAATTTCAGGTGTCGGAATTAGCTATCGGATTCCGGAAGCTCAGGATTCAAGGAATACCGGTTTCAAAGTATCGGATTTGTTAGTATCGGATTTAATGATGTCGGATTTTAGAGTTGTCGGTTTCAAGGTAACCGGATTTCATCATCTTCTTCCTCAAATCGTATCCAACCGACTTAGTTATTCCATGGATCAATTTCAGAGTTTAAAAACCTCACCAAAGCTTACCAAAAACATATCCAAACATCTATAAAAACGTTTTCATGCATCATAAACATCTTTTAGCCATAAAAATCATTTGAAAACACAAAACCCACTTAATCAAGTAAGCTTCAAACTTCATTCATGGTGATTCTCATTTAAACCCATTAAAACACTATAAGAAATATAACAAGTAAATCAACAACAAGCTACCAACATAATATAACCTTTGCTTGAATTAACAGAACTCCAAATCCTCTAATCAATATTCAAGTTTGCAACTCCCTTTCTAGCTTTCTTCAATAGAAGGTAAATACACACACATACACACTTTGTTTTCTTGAAAATTATGAGTGGGTAACCTTTCAAATTTTCCATATATACACGTACACATATAATTCACAAAACTAGAGCAGGAGGTGGCTAACCCTCAATCCAATTTGCATACTCTCATACACGCATACACACACTTACATACATACATACGTACATACATACATGCTTCCATGCATACATATATTAATTCCTTTCTTCCAATAATAGCCAATTTCCATTTATATATCAAATTAGCAAATTATAATTTATATATATAAACACATAGTTAACAAAAACAAACATGTACCGATAACCCGCTAATCAACTAGCCCGGGTTTGTGGGTGTTACACTTAACCATTAAAGGGCTGTGAAATATCTCTTCTTTGTAAAAGAAGATGCAAATCCCATCTTGACTGCTTGCATTTGATCACACGGCTTTCGCTGCAACCAGCCACATCCCGTATGGTCACCCAGTTACGACATGATGTTAAGACGCACTAAAGTACAAAAGTCCCTGTCCCCCAAACCACACATCTCAAGTCTAACCAATCAAGCTTACTCATGACATGGCTCCATGGAGTAGGCTTGATGCGGATCACCTCCAATATTTGCTTTTCCCAACAAATATCTGTAAGGACTTGGTCACAAACTTGTGCTTTTATTTTCTCCACGAATAAATCATCAAGTATTTATTATAGCTTTATCTCCTTGTTGTAGCTACCACTACATCAAGTAGCTATGGAAAATTTAGATATTACAAAACTTGTATATCATGGATAGGTTAAATATGCTAAAAATGGAAAACTTTAAAAAATTATTTAAGGACTTTCTATTTCAATAACTATGAAATGTAAGTACATAATTATAGTTTTAAGTTTAATCCATGGTTATAATTAGTTACCGCACTAGCTACTAGATCCTATATACTGCATCCCTATATAATTAGCATGTTTCTCATGCTTATCTCTAGCCGGTGCCTTAGTCAACGGATTAGCTACGTTGTCTGCTGTCGTTATTTTGCATAGTCTCACATCTCCTCTTCCGACTATCTCTCGGATGGTGTGATACTTTCTAAGCACCTGTGTGGTCTGCTGATGATCTCTTGGTTCTTTTGCTTGTGCTAAAATCTCTCATATTATCACAAAAGATATCAATCGGTCTAGAGATACTAGCAACAACTCTAAGATCCAAGATAAAATTCTTCAGCCAGACCGCATCCTTTGCTGCATCATTTGCCGCAATGTACTCATCCTTTATAGTAGAATCTGCTATTGTATCTTACTTCTTGCTTTTGCAAGATATTGATCCTCCGTTTAGGGTAAAGATAAACCCTGGCTGCAACTTAAAGTCGTCTCTGTTAGTTTGGAAGCTAGCATCTGTGTAACCGGTTACACAGATCTCGTCTCTACTTCCTGCAAAGACCAAGAACATATCCTTTGTCCTTTTCATGTACTTAAGAGTGTTCTTGAAAACCACGCAATGGGCCTCGCCTGGGTTTCGTTGATATCTACTCGTGACGCTTATCGAATAAGCAACATCGGGCCTAATACCTAACATGGCATACATAATCGATCCTACAGCCGAGGCATCAGGAACCGATTTCATCCTCTTCTGCTCTACTAGAGAAGCAAGAAATTGAGCCTTGCTCAAAGGCACACCAACTTGCATCAGGATGAAGCCTTTCTCGGATCCATCCATACAAAACCGTTTCATGATTTTTTTGATGTATGTACTTTGACTAAGTCTGATCAGCCACCTAGATCTATCTCTATAGATCTTTATACCAAGTATATATGTAGCTTCTCCCAGGTCCTTCATCTGAAAACACTTACCTAGCCAGGATTTTAATCCTTGCAGTGCTGGCATGTCATTTCCTATTAGCAATATGTCATCCACATACAAGAGCAGGGAGATTGTTATGCTCCTACAGAACTTTGTGTAAACACTTGATTCAAAGTCACTTTTGGTGAAACCAGACTCTTTAACGCACTCATCAAAGTGTATGTTCTAACTCCTAGATGTTTGCTTTAATCCATAAATTGATTTGAGCAGTTTGCATACCTTATTTGGATTCTTGGAATCTTCAAAACCATCCGGTTGTGTCATATATGTTAGTTTTGTGTGCATAGTCAGCGAACCCCGATGCCATGCCCAACGTCATAAAGCACTCAAGGGTCACACCTGTGAGGGCCTATAATCCGAGAAGTAATGCAACCACACTCAAGAGAATGAATTTATGTTAGTTAGTTATAAATCATAAATCATACGTTACAGTTTTAACTTACGAATGGGAGAAATTACCAAGTTAATTAATTGACAACAAAATATATATTTATTAGTTAATAAATATATATTGTTAATTAATTATATTCAAGATTAATAATTTAAGTTTAAATTATTTATTTTGGATAATGTTTATTAATTAATAATAAAGAAACTTGAAAAAGAATATATATATATATATATATATATATAATCGACCGGCGACAAATATATATATATATATATATATATTAATATCTATTTTCCTTTATATTATTATTAATAATATATATAACTGTGTGATTAAGTTATTGTTTAAATTAGGAAATGATTATTGGTTTTCTAATATCAACCAAATTCCTATTAGTACAAATGGGAGATTAAGGTTTAGGATTAAATTTGATAGAGATACATGATACACCATTCTAAAGGTTTGGAAGAACTTCTCCTCTCCTCTTCTTCTTGAGTTCGGCCAAGAACACACATCAATAACCGAGTTTGGTTTTTGGTTGATCTTGAAGACACATTGTTCGTATGGTCGCTTACAATTATTTCTAGCGTGTCTCGTTTGGTCTCATTACGGGTGGACTAATCTTAAGCAACTTAATGTAGATATGTATGAAGTTCTTACCTTTATCTTGTATATGAATATATGTTTGTTCTTCTTCATCTTGTTAACTACATATATTGTGATTGAAAAGATCCTAACCCCTTTCGGGTTTTAGGGGTTATGTTTATCACTTAAGTTTTCGCCTTTGTGAATGATGACAAGTTTTATTCTTGGTGTTGGTTCAAACTAGTTATGTTTGAATCAGGATGACACGAGGAGGTCTTAAAAAACCCTTTAATGATATCAGAGCTTCGGCTCATTAATTTCTCTCTATATATGTATTGAATCTATTATTATATATTTTGTTCTTTGTTTATATATATATATATATATATATATATATATATATATACACACACACATATGTTCACGGAATCGAGATTAACAAGTTTGTTAATATCAAAGATTCAAACTTTAATATTCAAACAAGTTTTGTTTGGATATCAAAAGTGTTTAAAGTTTTAATCTTGATCAGAAAGGTTAAACCAGTTAGGTTTAACCGGTTAAGATTTAAAAACTTTAAAAGTTTTAATTTTGTTCATATTTATATATTTATGTTCATATATATCGAATTGTTCAAATATTAACAAGTTTATGTTAATATGGATGTTTTAAAGTTGTATTTTAAAGTTTTAATGAAAACAAGTTTTGTTTTGATATATATATATATATATATATATTGTTATATTATTCCGAATGTTTTTCCGGTGGCCGGAAACCATCGCGGACCACCGAAGGTGGCCCAGCAGTGTGTAACATCCTAAGGTCGGGCCTATATTTGTGTAGGCTTCGGTAAGTTAATACGTGGATTATTAATTGATTAATATTTAATTAATTGTTGATTATTTAATTAAGTGATATATATATATATATATATATGGTTTTGCATGTGTGAGTGTGTGTGCATGCGATTGAAGTTTAGAGGTTGACACCTCATGCTTTGGTCATTAGGATTATATGTATACGTGGGTGAGGTGGTAATCCTCACATTTTGAAATCTGCTAAAAATTGTGGTGTGTGCAAAACCGAGAGAAGAAGCAGGAAGAACAAAGCAATCGGATTTTTTGGGTTTCTTGATTTTGTGTGATTCAAGTAAAAGGTTTGTTTGATTATTCTATGCTTCTTGAAACATGATTCATATTAACATGCTACGGTTTTGATTATGTTGGATTTTGTTTATGAACATCATCTAAACTTGCTATATGAGTTTGTCGGATTTGGTGTTCTTGAGTGTTAAGGTGTTTAAGATGCATGATTGGATGTTTAATCATGTTTATATATGTTTTGGTAAGGTTGTATATGAATTATATGAACTGGAAATATGATTTATGGAAGCTATGAAGTTATCGGATTGATGATTTGAGAAGATGATGAAGTTGTCGGATTGTAGTGAAGATGATAAAAACCGCTATGTTGGAAAACCGAGTGTTGAAATCCGAGAATGGTGAATCCGATACTTTAGAATCCGAAACTTGTGAAATCCGAGACTTGGGAAACTGACAGTGATGATTCCGGAACTTATGAATCCGGGTGTTGTGGAAATCCAATGTTCATGTGAAATCCAATGAACAAATCCGACAGTTGAAATCCAAAGGGTGGAATCCGAGAGAAGTATCGGATTTCCTTGAAAACCGACAAGTGTTGCGGATTCCTTCAAAATCCGACAGATGTATCGGATTTCCCCAAAATCCGATGGAAGTTGCGGATTGTCTTCAAATCCGACAGGGGTATCGGATTTCCCTTGAAATTCGATAGTTTGGTTGTTTGTTGAATATTTGATATTATATGCTAAGTGTTTATGCATATGTGAATCTAATATGATGTGTTTTATTTAAAGATGATATAAATATATGTTTAATATATATATTTATGAATCAGATACTGATTTCAGTTTGTTGTGTTCTCAGGAACAGACAAGGCTCATTAACATTAGATCACTAAGTGGAGAAGCTGAGATCTTGAAGTGAGTGGATGTTTACTCACGGGTGATATTAGTTTACTGGTTTGGTTGCAACTATTGTTGGTTTGATGCATGGATAGATTGTATATCTGATGGTTGATAAACTATTGATTGTTAATTAATTGTTGTGTTAGTGATATGTATACATGATGGTTGGGAAGTCAGTTTTCGACTAGGCTTATGGACTAGGTTCATTTGCTATTGGCTAAGCAGTATTAGGACATTGGGATGCATTTGTTGCTACTAGAGGATAATATTGTGTGAGAATAGAAAATGGACTATCGGTAAACCTTTGCTTTGGCCGGCATTGGTTGTAGGTTGCTGCAGAACTGCCGGTCAGCGGCTCTTTTTACAGGTTTTGGTAAGTCAGCGGCTTGGCTGAGAGTGGTTAGCTTGGGGAGTAATCACCTAGGACTCTGATAGGTTATGTGTGACGATCCTTGTTTTGTAATATAGATATTTTAAGAGGATGGTTTTGTAAACTCTGGTTATTGTACAGTTATAAATACTTTTGGTATTTAATTCGCTTCCGCAGTGATTGTTTTAAATGAAAATTTTTGGGTTAAAAATACGGTGTTACATAGTGGCTACCTAGCAATGGCGGTCCAGCGGCGATAGCCCAATCGCGACGGCGGGCCAATTGAGGCAGCCTGATATAGTGGCTCATGGCCTGATGTGGCTACAGCCCATTAAGGTTTGGCCCAACCACCGACCCAACTTGTGTTGCAGCCTGATATGTTTTGGGCTTCTGCCCAATTCATAACCCAATACATTTGAAAAGGTTTTAAAAATATATTTTAGTTCTTTTTCCTAAAAACTAAAATGATTTTTATTCGGCTTTAGGGCGCAAATTGGTTTTCGGGTGTATTGGGCTTATCGGTCCATTTGGGTAAAACCAAGTAAATGGGCTTCGGCCCATATATTTCATTTATAGATTTGTGTTGTAAATTTATTATACGAATATATTTTAGTTCTTTTTCCTAAAAACTAAAATGAGTTTTATTCGGCTTTAGGGCCCAAATTGGTTTTTGGGTGTATTGGGCTTATCGGTCCATTTGGGTAGAACCAAGTAAATGGGCTTCAGCCCATATATTTCATTTATAGAATTCTGTTGTAAATTTATAATACGAATGTTTTGGGATAATATATAATACAAGTTTTTTTAATATTTATGTATATTAATTTTTAAGTTTTTAAAGTATATATATATATATATACATACTAGCGGGGTACCCGCGCAATGCGGCAACGGTGATTAAAAATGATTTGTAAGGAGGTTTTTGGTAGGTATTAATCAAGAGGACACACAAGACGTAATTTTGTAATTTTTATTTAGCAGGTGAAAAGGGAATGAAATTTCGATGTAATTTTATAGTTTCTATTTAGCAGGTGAAAAGCGAATATTATATATTTTCCCCGTCTGGAATTTATGGAATGTTATTAAGTTTATGGAATATTTTGTTTTGTAATTTTTGCTATGGAATTTATGGAAAGGGAATATTCTGGAATTTATGAAAAAGGAATGTTATTAAGTTTATTTTATGCAATCATTTTTTGGTAGATGAGGGTAGAATAGTAATATTAAGTTACTTAAAATTTAATAGTTATAAGGAAAAAGCTTAAATGCTTTATATAATAGTACATATATATATATAATATATATATGTACATTATGATTAAGGTTTATTTTAACTAGTTTAGTTAAAGTAAGTGTTTATTATGTTTAGTTGAAACATAATAAAGTTTTAATCATAATGATGTATTATTTGAACAAAGAAAAGGAACAAGTTAATTTAATCAAATTTTTTTTTGTTTTGGTTTAAAACATCATTTAGTATAATAGTTATTTTACTAATAGTTTTATAATTGATTAAAAGTTGACAAAATTTATTTTTGTCTTCTTGTCTCAATTAATAATTTAATTAATTGAGAAGTATCGAGATAGTTTAATAGATCTGGCTCTATGTAGTTACTCGTTTTTTATACAGTTTATATTTAAATGCGTGGTTGTCTTATATATATTGTTATATATATTTATATGCTCTAGAACGGGGTTGACTTGTATATTAGTCGCATTAGCATTATTAAGTCATACTTGCCGTTTATACATGTCAACTACAAGTGCTACACCTAAATAAGTCAAGAGTATATTCTTATGGTTAGATATGTAGGTTATAGTTTTTGCCGACTTAGACCCATTGTAGTGTTTTTCGCTTTCTATTTTAGTTTTGATTTTTGGGGAGTCCTGCATGTACAACCCCTTCATAATGTAAAAGTAATAGAATAAGATTTTTTGTGTTTTTATTATTATTGTAACCAAGACGGTAGGCGGAGATTTTCAAGATGAAGGAACAAGACGAATATTCCTCAAGTCAAGACCTTAAGTGTCAAGGCCAGTGGAAGCAACCGAGTAAGGGAGGATCTACCACCAAGCCACGGGATCAAGCTAGTCTAGGTTGTCCTTAGCTGGCACCTTAGGACAAAGTTGGCAAAACTATAACATTTTTATTATAACTGTTGGGTTTTGGTGACATCCAGAAAAACACAGCGGAAAGAAACGAGTATAAAACAATTTAGATTTTATGCCATCAATCACACCACACAATGGACCACACTCTAAACAATAGAAATGAAACTAAAAGAAAGAGAACAAGGACAAGAAATCATATCATACAAAATTCTTTCTCCTTGTTGCCTTGGAATATTTGTACACAAAGTAGTGTACCACTATCGGTATCCACATCAAGTGTTGATGATCCCCACGTGCTAGCTATGTTTGGACGCCGCCAAAAGCTCCACCAATAACTTACAACAACTTTAATATCAAAAGTGCCTTGTTACTAATCTTCAAGTGTGTTTGCTTTGAGAGAGAGCACGAACTAACAAATAAGTTACAAGTTCATGTATAAAAAACAACTAGTAGCAACTACTTGTAACCAACCATGTTCCATAAGCTCATTTGAACTTATATAGACTCCAAATTGAAGCCTAAAATGTTCATAACCGATCTAGGAGTAATGGCCATCAATAATCATGAATACCCCATTAATCTAGTCTTAAAAGGCTACTTTAATAGGCAGTTTCAGCATGAGGCACGGTCGTGCCTCACAGGACACGTCCGTGCTAGCCCACGGGCACACCCAAGTCACGCCCAACTTGGGCTCGTGCTTTCGCACTAGGCACGGCCGTACCTCCATTAGGCACACCTGTGTCGGTCCCAATGGGTACGCCCTAGGCACGCCGGCCTTAGGCCCGTACCTGGCATAGGGAACGCCCGTACCTTCACAAGGCACGACCGTGCCCGACCCAACCAAAACCCATTTTGGCATTTTTCCCTCTCTCGTTCAAAGGTGTTGCCAGAATCAATATTTCGCGTGTGACCTAATAGGCCTATGCCTCAACAGCAGTGATACCAACTCGTGTGTGTAAGTGGGTATTCTCCAACAAACTCCCACTTGCACATGACATACCTACGAAAGGTAACACCGACATAGAGCGGCCTCTAGGAAGGCATATACGCCCCTAAGTCAGCATAGGGTATGTCACCCATGACAAGTACCAACCTGTAAAGAATAGTCCTACAAATAAGTGATTATTCATCCCTTCGTTCATGACATCCGTTGTGAATGCAGGTCATGGAACATCATCAACCCCAAAACATCCACGATTATGTTTCTCGATCTAGACTAACTATGACAAACAACACAAGTTGCAAAATTGATCCACTATCAATTCAACTTGAGCACGACCATGCATTTTGATGTCATAATTTCAGTCAACGAGGGGCCCAGCGATATCTCTCTAAAGAGGAATGAATACCTTTGACTACATCGTTCCGTCATAATAACATGTTCTTGCCTGAAAACTTCCCTTATAACAGTTAGTTACGAACTACGTTAGAAAGCACTCTAAACAAGACCATGTTATTAATCAAGAAGTGCATGTATCTCAAGTAAAAGGACAAATAATATTATCATCCTGATTTACTTGTGATCACGTCCATGAAGTAAACTCAGATGCGGCTCCTCCAATCACTTGATCACCATCAAGATTAGGCTAGTGTTGCGTAAACATGTATTCGATCCACTATGAATACTTTACCAACCACTTGCCTCGATCTTAATTCACTTCTTCCTTCCAATGAAGAATGACCGATCGTGAAGCATTTAGAATAAATAAATATATTCATGGAAGGAGCTAAACATGCTAAGATGGAACACAATAAAGGTTAATGAAAGTACCCGCTCCGCGCGCATTATCAAATCCCCATTTGATAATCGATACAATCAAAGCACATTATTGCTTTAATGTTCCCAACTCAAAACATATCAAATTCAACTAAAACAAACTCAAGCCAAAGCCACTTGTAAACCAAGTGTATGCAAGCCTAGTATGAAAACTCATCACCGGCTGCGACTAAAGCTTAGTGAGCGGATTCACAAACTGACATCCATGCGTACTCTAACAATCACCATATGTTCTCTCAACCAACCACTTATAAAGTGTGCGTCGGCAAGATCATGATCCTTTGTTCAAGCATTCGTGCTCTCATTGTTTCAAAGAACCCAATAGAGTTGGCGATACTTTGAACAATAGTTCTCGTCTATGAGCCATTGTACTCTCATTGTTTCAAATGACCCAATAAAGTCACAATGCACAAGACATGGTTCATATATAAGTCATCACACTCTCATTGTCTCAAGAGAACCCAAATACAGCCAATGATGCTTAAAGAACCAATCTTATCGATAACGTTCACTCAACAACACAACAACAATTTCACCAGGAGTAATACATTACTCAAAGTTCCTTGTTACCACTGAACATCAACTTGAAGAATAATGTGCCAAGAGTTCTTCCAAGTATATCAAAATGAGAGAAAAGAAACCATGTGATAAAGCAAGTTGCTAATTAAATTAAAACACTAGTCCATCATGTTTCAATATCACTCTCTTAGTTTTGTCACTCCTAAAAGTTCACGTTTGTATCTTCCACTTCTTCTTATGAAGCAATAATTTCTCAACCCCGGTTTTTTTGAACCGCCAAGTTAGGATATTATCTTCAATAAGAACTATATTATGGATACACAATTTAAGGAACACAAGTGCTCCCACTAGCTCTAGCATACATCCAAGTTTAATCTTCCCTTTTCGAAAACTCAAATATATGATTTTCTCATTAAAGTGAAGATTACAACCTTGCGATATTTATCCAAGTCTACGAGGATACTTTCAATGTACAAGACACTTTCGGATAGTGTTGAAACACTCTTCCTCAAAATTCCCATGAAGGAATATGATCTTTACATTGTAGTGATAAACACATATATCTGAGTAACCTTCAACATAACCACTAGGAAAATTTCCTTATGATACCATCCTCATGGTCAATCATAACGGAATATTTATCATTAGTTGGTATTTGAAGTTCAAGTCCATGAATAGACTTCTTGGGCTTGTAGACTACTAATAATGTACAAGACTCTCGGAAAGTGTTAAAACACTTCCTCAAAGTTTCTATAAAGAAACATAGTCTTTTCAATTCACTGCCATATTTTCATAGCCATAAGAAGACAGTGATATACCATATGTCATCCAAGTAAGCTTCAACATAACCACCAGAGGGAAAAAAAACCCTTTTATGATACCGTTCTCATGGTCAATCATATAAGAATTCTTACCACGAGTCGGTATTTGAAGTTGTCTACAACTCAATCCATGCATACCCTTAGGTTTGTACCAAGGCATCGGATCAACCAAGTCCAATACTTGGATATCCTCATGGATTGCATCCCATTCTTATTACCTCTCTCATTCTAGTAGAAACTAGGCCTACCACGACTTCCGATAGTTGATGAATTCCACTAATCCATCATCGAGTTATCTTCCGTTTGATATAAAACATATATCTATCCGGCCTTATGACAACTCCTATCAGAAATAGGAAGAGTAACGAATTATGCCAGGTACTCCAAAATCGCCATGGTGAGTTTCAATCATTACTGATTGTATGCTAGTGCCAACATCAGGTTTTACTCCCACTGGCTCCCCATAGATATTAGGCTTCCACTTGCTATTGAGCGACAAAACTTGTCCTTAAAAAGTTCGTGAAACAAATATCTCATGCCTAATGGAGTAGCATCTTTAGTCATCGGATTCTACCACCTCACGTCTACACATAGGCTAGATAATCTAGGTTTTGAGATAGACAAGCAAAGACACTCATACTAGTCTTTTCTCCTAAGATGCGTACTAGACCATCTTTGTTGATTTTATATATAGAACATTGCCCACCATATTTAAGCATCCCAACACATTGTGTATGAACTTGTGATCCATCAAGACCCGAACATTGTTGTAATATGCCCGTTGACACGAACGAGTTAATGGCACTACTGATGAGGTATAGGCCTATTGGGTCACACACCAAGTATTGATTCCGGCAACACGATCAAGCAAAAGAGAGGAAAAAGGCCAAAATGGGTTTTGGCAGGATGGTACACGGACCGTGTTCCCAAATACGGGCCGTGTTCCCAAACACGGGCCGTGTCCAGTCCAACATACACTAGGCGTATTAGCCCAATTCAAGGTCGTGTAGTTTGAGCCTACACGGGCCGTGTAGATGAACATGGGACGTGTTGTGCCTATTAGACATGGGCAGTCTTAGCCCAATTAGGGCCGTGGACTTTGGGTCTACACGGCCGTGTTGATCAACACGGGCCGTGTACGTTCGCTGTAACAGCAGAATTAACAGCCTTAAACACTTGGATTAATGGGGTTAACTTCTCATAATTGTGGTAGACAAAGAGACCATGAGTTATCTGCTCTAGTAGAGGCTTTTGGCTTCTACTTGGTCTCTTGGTGGATACTAGAACTCTCTCTCTCTCTTGTTCATCTTGTTCTTGGTGTTCTTGAGCACAAGAAGCAAGAAACTCTTGCACTTAATTGTTGTTTTGGTGATTGCACATCAACTTGCTAGCACTTGGGAGTCAAACAATCGTGGGGTGGACTTCATTGGGGGAGTTCTTTATTGGATTCTAAGCTACTTGGCAAGAGAGGTTTTCTTTGTGACTTGCATTGAGGTATAAACCTTTCTACTCATCTTGTTTATCTTTTAGTTGCAATTTCATTGTTAGATTTTGGTCCATGGGAAGTATTCGTTGTTTGACTTTATATTTTTGTTATACAATTTGCTTCCGTTGTTACTTGTTTTTGCCAAATGAATACCTTCAGTGGTATCAGAGCCATATCTAACGTGGCTTTGCACTATTGAGTCTAAAAAAACCATAAAGTTTTTTTGATAAGAAAAGTGTTTTCTTAAAATTGGTTTTTCATTGAGACTCTTCTTGTGCTAGAATAGATTTATTCGTAGTCTTGTTAATATTTTAGTATTTATATTTATATATTTGTTGTAACTTGGCATGAAGTGTACACAAATATATACTTATAAATGTATATATGAATATGTGTCTCAAAAATGGTTTGATAAACTAATGCATATGTACAAGGATTGTCTTCTGGTGCTTTTGATGTTTTGACAATCTTAACTAAAATATAGATATATATTTATATATCATGGTTATGTGTGGCACACCATGTTTCTATTTGATATGTTTGGTTTGATTCGGTAACAAGATATGCCCTTAGACCTATGTGTTGTGGTGATTGATTATTTTGGTTTTTGGCGGCCTGCGTGCTGTATTGTTGTAACAATATTTGTTTATTTATTTATTGGTGTGGCTTGCACGCCGTTTCTTTTATTCTATGTATTTGTATAAATAGCATAGGATTGCGACCTGCGTGTCGTTTATATATATTCTATGTATTTGTATATAGTAGAGAATTAAAACCGGAATAGTCAACGGGAGTCATGGTGATGACGTCTTGGCGAGAAGGAATTAAACATGCTATTGGAGGTGTTGGATTCAGTGGGAGCTCACCCAACGAGACCATATCTTGTCCTTAGATTTTTTAGCCTCGTTTTCCCCGTTGTAGCTCACGGGGAAAGCGCAAAGGATTTTTGGGCATGTTACCTAATCATATATATATATTTGCGTGGTTGTATTTTATTTTTTATGCATGGATTAGGATTCGCATGCTAGACAATTTTTCTATAAAAATTAAATAAAGTACAATGTTTCTTAAAATGGTTAACAATTGCGCGCAAATAGAATTGACAAAGAAAATATAAAAATGATATTTGTAATACTCGTTTTCTAAATAGCATTAAGGGTAATATTTTAATTCAAATGTTGTATAGCATGAGGACTCTTGACAATTTGGTTTTATTGGTTTAATTACTTAAATAAAAAGAATCATTATGTGGACTTTAACTTGTACAACTAGTAGCTAACTATATGGGTTAAATTGGACTAAAATGTATTGGGCTTGGGATTTAAGTGTGTATGTGAGGGTCCGATTAGGGCATAGCCCTTTACTGTAGCCGCCTTTGTTTCTTCTTGTGTCTGGTAATCGTGACTCACAACCGAGAGGGAGTGAGACACGAAATTGAATGGGAACCTCACCAAGACTTGGAGGAATCAAGTGTTCCTTCACATGTATGTAATCCTCACTCTGCAACTCTCGATTCTTGATGAAAATAGGAATTTAATCATCGGTTATTGCTCTGTTTTAATATGCGATCGGCCAAGAACCAACAAACATGAAAGCACGAGTTTAATGGTACAATTGAATGTAATGGACTAAGGTTCATATGAAAGCTTAGTAACACTGATCAATGAGTAAAACATGGATTAACTAGGATTTAGTGAGCATTATTAGACTGCTGTTGTTTTGACTTGCGTTGAACCCAATCGAGCACCCAACAGAGTTTTAATGGCCTGGAAGCTTGATTAAAAATCAATTAATCGATTAGGATACATGCTACATTATTGATAATATCTTTTTCTAATGATAGTATCAATTTAAATGTTTGATTAGATACTTTCAAGCTTTCATTTGGGTTGGAGATAATGTAATTTTGATAAGCAAAGGACCTCAGGTGAGTTTATACTAACTTACTCGTTATATTGTGATATGTTCACGCAATGTATGTCTAGTGTTATGTACGAGTTTATATGAAATCCTTATTGATGTGTTACTTGTATTTATTCATGATAAGTTGTTATATGATAACGTTGATTTTATGTTAGTAACCGACTGGGCCTGTGTGGCTGGGCGGGGCAGATGACATCATCTAAAGGTGGGACCTGTGATGTGTCATAGCGGGCGAGGCCCAAGTTTAAGGCATCAACGGGTGGGACCCGAGATGTGGCAGCAAGGGCGAGGCCCAAGTTTAAGGCATCAACGGGTGGGACCCGAGATGCGGCAGCAAGGGCGGGGCCCAGCTGCAGTATGTGCTATGTTTGCAGTTGGTGCTATTCACTATAAAGTGTAAGTGTGGTGTTAAATCACTAAGCTTTGTGATTACCCGTTGTTGCTTATGTCTTTCAGGATATTGGAGTAAGGACAAGGAAAAGGCTCAGGTGTGACAGCAGAGACGGTGGCGTCACGCGAACTTGAATTTAAATGTTTTAAATAATTTTATTTACCTTCCATGGTTTACAAACGATTTTACGTACTCTGAACTTTGGGATGAATATAATTATAAATTTTGATGGTTGACTTATGATTTATTAACAGTGGTTTATTATAATTAATTATTGTAAAAATAAATAAATTTTGGGACATTACAACTTGGTATGAGAGCCTCGGTTTAAGAGATTCGAGCATGCAAGTGTGTGTGCTTGGACTTAAACCTTGGTTCTAAAAATTTTCAAAGCTCAAAATTTTAATTTCTTCTTAAATAATTTGTCGGGTGAGGACTATAGTTAGGGTCTCTTGCATATTCTTGTTGATTGTTGCTTGAGATCTGACTTGCGGTTCGAAAACCCGACTGAAATTTTCAAACACGATTGATAAGCTGTCAGCTGGAGCTTGGTCCTGGTGAGCACAAGGTGAAACATGGTATATATGTATTATTTAGTAAAGTATACCGTGTAATTGAATCCATGATATATGTTAAAGTGTTAAAGATTATATCCATGTTTAGGCATATCGTGAATACTGTGTACCGTGTATAATGGTTACCATATAAGTTTAGAATGGATGATTTGGCCTTATTTCATATTCTCGTTTGATGTTGGGATAGGGTAGAATCAAACACTCGATCACTTATATGAATTAATGTTACGCATGGATGTATACATGATATGTTTAAACTAGGATATGATGAATTGGATGAGAAACCTTATATGCTTGTATGATCTTGTGACAGTTTAATAGCATTAAGGTACATGTGGATAAAGAGATATACTTTTCGCTAGTGTACTTTAGTATGAGAATAAATAGGTATTTGCCTATACGTGAAACTATGTGCTAAAGTGACACATGGCCTAAGCCTGTGAATCGGGATTTCGAGTGGTAATGACAAGACTAGGTATGTATAATGTGTTTAGAATAATATAGGGCCCATATTATTACAAGCACACAATACATGCCGGAGCTTGTCGGAATCGTGAGAAATCTTGTGAATCAGGTGAGGGGTACTTGTAGGACAGTAGTATTCGTGTAGAGCAAGAGTGCCTTAGTACAAGTAGGGCTACTTCAGATGTGAGAAAGGCATGCTAGGAATACATACATAATGTGAATATGAACTGCGATCTGCTTAGGATAGTATGATAAGGCCACCTGATGAGGAGTGCGTTATCTATATGTCCAAAATGGCGATTACGAGAAGAAATCAGAACCTAGGGATCAAAGGAAACGCTGATACGCCCCAGGATGGGGGACACTGCTAACTTCACTACAGAAACTGATCTAACAACAATATAAGATACTGGTGTGCGGTGTTTGGACTATGAAAAACCAACAAGAGCTTGTTTCGGATGAACGACTCGTAGCTACGGTGGGAAACTCTTGGAACAGATACTTTGTTCCGGCATGTGACCGAGTAGATGAAAGTGATTGCGTCTGAAAAAGCTGACAGAGTGAGAGTGGTTTTGTAGACTAATTGATGACCCGAGAACCCGAAAATGAACCAAGGTACCATTGGGTGATGTAATTATAAAGATTTCTCGGTGTAACCCACCTGTTCTCGAAGTGAAACCTAACCCCGTGATTAGTACTTTTTTGGGTAACTGAGGTAGAAACTGTTTTTCACATGTGTTATTGTACGATAGATTAAAAGGTGTTGGGTGTCATGGACCTCCTTAGATGGGCAAACAGGGACTTGTGGTCGCCTTTGGTTCAACAAAGCGGGTTATCCGGCCGAGTAGTTCGTAATGAGGAGCACCGATTTTAATTTTAAAGAAAAAGGATGAGTCTTTTGGATGTGTATCGGTTATAGGGAGTTGAACAAACTTACAATCAAAAACTGTTACCCGCCATCAAGGATAGACGACTTGTTTGATCAACTACAAGGAGCATCAGGGCTTTCCAAGATAGATCTCCGATCTGGATATCACAATTGCGAGTACATGAAGAAGATATCGGTAAGACTGCGTTTAGAACGGAGGTGTAGGCACTACGAGGTTATGGTAATGATCTTTGCATTTACCAACGTACCATCTATATTGATCACAAGAGCCTGAAATACTTCGTGGATCAGAAGAGTTTGAGCATGCGGCAACGAAGATGATTAGATCTAGTGAGAGATTACGATTGTGAGATTCTTTATCACCCATGCAAGGCTAATGTAGTGGCCAATGCACTGAGTTGTAAGTCGTGATGTATGTTATTACGGGTGAAATGTATACGGGTGACGGTTACCTTCGCTATTTTATTTTTCTCGAACGGCACATACAGAGGCAATTAAGACATAAAACCGCAACAGAGAGAGAGAGAGAGAGAGTTGAGGGTCAAGTAAAGGACCTTGTTAAAGACATTCGGGATTTTTTCACACGTTACGGATGGGTATCGGTGCCGATGACAACCGATGTTGGATTGACCTTACTAGAGGAAGCTCGTGAGATAAATTTTCTATCTATCCACGGGCTACAAAGATGTATCAGGGTTTGAAAACAGATTATTGGTGGCCTGCTATGAAATGAGATGTCGCGAAATTCGCGGAGAGATGTTTAGCATGCTTGAGGGTCGACGCGGAACAGTAGAGACTGCGCAGAAAACTGCAACCGCCGAAAATACCAGAAAGGAAATGGGAGTATATCACAAAGGATTTTATTACCAAACTACCGTGAACACCGAGAAACTTAGACACTATTTGGGGTGGTGGTAGATAGGGTGATGAAGAGTGCATACTTTATACCGATTCGCGAGACCTTCTCGTTGGTAGCGTTGGCTGATGTATATGTGAAAGAGGTAATCTCCGGCGTGTGTCGGTGATATCCGAAAGGGATACGAGATTCACTTCGAGGTTTTGGGAGGAGTTTCGCGGCAGTTTGGGGACGAGGTTTCACTTTAGTACCGCTTATCAACCACAGATAGCTAGTCAAGTGAGAGAACGAATCAGACTCTTGAGTCTATGATGAGGTCATGTATTTTAGATTTCGTTGGTAGTTGGGATACTTACCTGCCATTGATAGAGCTTTCATAGAACAACAGTTTTAATGTTAGTATCAGGATGCCTCCCTATGAAAAGCTTTCCGGGAGGCTGTGTAGGACGCTGATTATTGGGGTAAGGTCGGGCATAGAATACTTGAGAGTACTGAAATATTGTAGAAAACTACACAAAATATAAGGAAATTCGAGAAAGATTGCGTGTAACTCAGAGTAGACAAAAGAAGTACGCAGAAAAGAGATGCTCGGATCTAGAAGTCCAACTTGGAGACTTCATGTTACTAAAAGTATTGCCTTAGCAAGGGATCATACAATTCAGGAGCGGGATAAGAAGGGTGGCGTATTGCTTAGAGCTACCCGAGTAGTTGTAAAGAAATCATAACACTTTTCATGTGTCACACCTGATGAGGTGCCTATGTAATGAATCTACCTTCATACGTTTAGAAGATATCGTGGTTGACGAGAACTTGAATTATATAGAAAAACGTGTTGCTGTTATATATCGGGAAACAAAAGTTCTACGAAACAAACAGATTGAGATGGTAAAGGTTTAGTGGGAACACCGCAAGAGTTCAGAATGGACTTGGGAGCCAGAGACAGAAATGAGAAATACTAACCTGGATTAATCGAGTAGTGACTTCGAGGTCGAAGTCGTATTTAAGTGGGGGAGAGTTGTAATACTCGTTTTCTAAATAGCATTAAGGGTAATATTTTAATTCAAATGTTGTATAGCATGAGGACTTTTGACAATTTGGGTTAATTGGTTTAATTACTTAAATAAAAAGAATCATTATGTGGACTTTAACTTGTACAACTAGTAGCTAACTATATGCGTTAAATTGGACTAAAAGGTATTGGGCTTGGTATTTAAGTGTGTATGTGAGGGTCCGATGAGGGCATAGCCCTTTACTGTAGCCGCCTTTGTTTCTTCTTGTGTCTGGTAATCGTGACTCACAACCGAGAGGGAGTAAGACACGAAATTGAATGGGAACCTCACCAAGACTTGGAGGAATCAAGTGTTTCTTCACATGTATGTAATCCTCACTCTGCAACTCTCGATTCTTGATGAAAATAGGAATTTAATCATCGGTTATTGCTCTGTTTTGACATGCGATCGGCCAAGAACCAACAAACACGAAAGCACGAGTTTAATGGTACAATTGAATGTAATGGACTAAGGTTCATATGAAAGCTTAGTAGCACTGATCAATGAGTAAAACATGGATTAACTAGGATTTAGTGAGCATTATTCGACTGCTGTTGTTTTTACTTGCGTTGAACCCAACCGAGCACCCAATAGAGTTTTAATGGCCTGAAAGCTTGATTAAAAATCAATTAATCGATTAGGATACATGCTACATTACTGATAATATCATAGAATGTGTATAACATGGATTTGTGATTGATTATCAACTTTTCATCAAGGTGTCGATGCTGTGCGTGTTCGTGTGGAGCTGTCGTGAACAACGGGGAGAAAGACAACAATGAATTTATTGTTTTGCTCCAATTCGATTAGGAAACTCTAAGGTAACATTCCTTGACCCTCAATGATATGGTTTTGTGCAAATTCAATACTTTAAACCGAACTATGGTGTGGTTCTAAGCTGTTCTTGGGCTGTTTATATCACTAGACGGGAGGGGCAAGAAACCGAGACTCAAACTAAATTTTAAGGGTTCTAATCCTTACAAAAAATCAATTAAATGATATGGGTCATGGTTTGATGTCAAGAACACATAGCAAAAGGAAATTTCTCATTTGGTTAAGAATTTAGTAAACTTGGATTTGAAGGTGTCAATAGATGGTGTTAAGCACCTAACTGTTCTTGAGCTACTTGAGATCTTGAGCTGAGGTATATATATATATATATATATATATATATATATATATATTATGTTTGAATCAAATTAAGACAAGGTTTAGAATCATTAAATGGGTATGGTCTTTGAATCACAAAATGGGTTTAAAGATGGGTCACAAAATGGTTGTTGATATTGAATTGCAAAATAGCTTATGGGAAGGAAACACAAGTTGGTTATTAGTATTATATCACAAATTGATTCATGGTGTCAAACCATAAATGGGATTCAACTTTCAATTTGCAAGTTAGTTATAGTTTTGAATTACAAATTGGTTATAAGACCTTGAATTATAAATTAGTTCATTTTATTGAATTGCGTATGGATTGATCAAGTTGAATTGCAATTTGGTTATGGGCCATTGATTTTAAATCACAAAATGGAACATTTTAGTAGCACATGGATTACAAGCTTGACTTGTCTACTTGAATAGCTAAACCTTGGAATTTATAAAATTATATGAACAATTGGAAGTAGTAGCTATTCTAATCGATTTTAAGGTTGGTTATAGAGGCTATTGAAAGGTGATATTATTGGGAATATTTATGAATGCAAAAGATGGGTAGATTGTTAATATTTGCAAGCTTTCTTGAAACGGGTCACACCGACCCGTTAAGTAAAGAAACGCACGAATTAATTAAATGATTGGCTTTTGCACTATCCAATGACCCTAGACATGTTCCTTAGATTATATATATATATATGAGTCCACGTGATGCAAATCAGATTCGGGTTTAAACGGTGAGAATGTCGAAATATTTGCAAGTTTGACTTTTGTTGACTTTTATCGTCTTTTCGAGTTAGGACCTCAAACTTTTCATTTAAATCCCTCATAATAAGGGGAACAAGCTGTCTTTAGAAAGTTTTTGTCAAAAACGTCGTTTTGGGCTCGATCCGTTAGAGTCAAAGTTGTGGATTTTTGACCCGTTTGACCATTTAAAAGCTTTAAGCTTGGTTTCACCTTTTGAGCAGTTTTCTTGGGAGAATACTTGCATTCTAGTATGTTATTAGCAAGATAAGTAAGTGGTAAAGTATAAGTAGAAGTAATTGGTATCTGAAGGCCTTGAGCGAGTCATTCCTTGTGTCGTTGTGTGGAAGGTGAGTGAGGTAACTCGCATGATTGGTTGTCGAGCTAAGCACGAGCCGATTAATGGTCGAGAGTGCCACCCGTGTTTCTTGTCGGACGATTTACAATTTTAGTATATAATTCTTGGTTAGTTGTCGAGCTAAGCACGAGCTAAACATAAATTATATATTAAGATTGGTGTAAGATAGGGATCAAACATGCCAACCAACATAATTGATGTCAATGGATCCCGCAAGCATCTAAGAGTTATAATAGAGATTACAATTGGCAAAATGGTAGCCGGCCTAAATAGCTTCGCCACGTGATCCGCGGTAAACCAGTCACGGAGCGAGGTGAAATAAGGTTCTTAGCCCTTGTTATAAATAAATTGTTTTGTTTAAAACTATAGGTACTTATTTTAACAAGGATTTCCAAACTAACTAAAACTACTTTGCTATTTTAGATGGCGTCTTCAAGCAAGACGAACACCACCAACCATTTTTCGCTTAGAGTTTTCCTTGAAAAGGAGAAACTCAATGGTAACAACTTCTTGGATTGGTTTAGGCAACTTAAACTTGTCTTACGCCAAGAAGGGAAGATGGTTACCATAGAGGAGGCCCTACCCGAGGCTCCTACTGCCAATGCCACTCGGGCTATCCGAGACGCTTATGAGAAGCGTGTCAAGGATACCGAGGACATTACTTGCCTCATCCTAAGTACTATGATCCCCGAGCTCCAAAAGCAAATGGATCATTTGAGTGCTTTTGACTTGATCGCTCAGCTTAAGGAAATGTTCCACCAACAAGCGAGACAAAAGAGGTTTGAGTGTCTTAAGACGGTACTTGGTAGTAAGATGGCCGATGGCGGGAATGTGAGTGCTCACGTGTTGCGCATGAAATCAAACGTGGGGCGCATGGAACGGCTCTGATTTACCATAGGGAGGGAGCTAGCCATGGATTTGATCCTATGGTCCCTGCCCACCACGTATAATCAATTCGTTATGATTTATCATATGCATAGAATGGATAAGTCCATTATGGAGCTTCACGGTATGCTTAAGACAACCGAGTCTAGCATGACCAAAAATAAGTCCGCCGTTCCAAATCCCGTTCTTGCTATAAGGGAGGGGCGAATCCAGAAGAAGAAGAGATCCACAAATACCCCTAAGGGTAAGGGAAGGGGAAGATTGGCGCTGCCAAGTCTAGTTCCGCTTCGGAGGGTAAAAGCAAGGGGAAGATGGTTCCCCAAGCTAAAACTCCAAATGATGCAGAATGCTTCTTCTGCGGGAAGAAAGGGCATTGGCACCGTAATTGCCCGGGGTACCTAGAAGGTCTTAAGAAGCTCAAGGGGTTGAGCATCGGAAGAAATTCCGACTCAGGTACGTACATGATTGAACTCCATCATACTTTTACATCTGGTAGTTGGGTATTAGATACCGGTTGTGCTACTCACGTTTCTAATATTGTGCAGGTGCTAAGGACAAGTAGAAGGATGGAGAATGGCGAGCTTGACTTGATAATGGGAAACAAGGACATTTTCCCGGTCAAGGCTCGAGGAGAAGTTGAATTATCTTTTAATTATGGGTTTTCCATATTATTATTGAACGTATGCTATTCGCCGCTTGTGGCGCGAAACATTATCTCTTTTCATGCATTACACGACAATGGTTTTGGTTTTTCTTTTGACAATGGAGTTACTGTTTGTTTTAAAAATAATATTTGTTATTTTAAAGCTTATCCTTGTCGTGGTATTTATGAAGTAGATACGTACGTTAGTGATAATCGTTCAATCATGAATATTGATTCAACGTCTAAAAATGGTTTAGAAAAATTGTCTTTGTGGCATGGGCGACTTGGCCATATAAACAAGACTCGTATCGCCAAGCTCCAAGCGGATGGGATCTTGGAATCATTTGACCACGAGTCAAATGAAGTATGCGAATCTTGTTTATTAGGCAAGATGACTAAAGCACCCTTTTCCGGCGTGAATGAGAGGGGTAAAGACTTATTGGAGATTATACATTCCGATGTGTGTGGTCCATTTAAGCACATCACAAGAGACAATTCTAGATACTTCGTTACCTTTATAGATGATTATAGTCGGTATGGGTATGTCTACTTGGTTAGACCAAAGTCGGAGACCTTTGAGGTCTTAAAGACTTTCCAAAACGAAGTAGAGAATCAATTGGGCAAAAAAAAAGATTAAGATACTTAGATCCGATAGGGGTGGTGAGTATCTTAGTCAAGAGTTTCGTGATCATCTTAAGGGTTGTGGAATTATCTCACAACTTACACCTCCTAGGACGCCACAATTAAATGGTGTCGCCGAGAGGAAGAACCGAACATTGCTAGATATGGTTCGGTCTATGATGAGTCACACCAAAGTGCCTATAAGCCTTTGGGTTTATGCTCTTGAAACAGCAACAAGAATCCTTAATCTCGTTCCAACGAAGAAGGTCAATAAAATACCTTTTGAGATGTGGCATGGAAATCCTCCAGTGCTTGCCTATTTAAAGGTTTGGGGTTGTCAAGCCTACGTACGACGTGAGGTAGATGACAAGTTAGAGCCCCGATCCGAAAAGTGCTATTTCATCGGATATCCAGCTGCAGGTATTGGATATATATATTCTATATACCTTCCGAGAACAAGGTATTTGTTGCTCGGAGTACGGTCTTTTTAGAAAGAGAATTAGTATCCAATCAGCAAGGCGGGACTAAGATTGATCTTGAAGAAATTCAAGAGTCAACGGATGAAAGACCTGACGTTGGCGCTAGCCAACAACCTAGTGAGGTTGAGTCTGAGCATGACAATGTGGAGACTAACGTACATCCGTTACCTCCCCGTAGATCCGGTAGAACTCGTCATGAGACAGAGATATATGGGTTTCTCATATCTGAGGGCGATGAGTTATTGGTGGATCTTAATGAGCCTACCAACTATGGGGAAGCGGCATGGGCCACGAGTCTGCTAAGTGGAAGGAGGCAATGGATAACGAGATGTAATCCATGGAGGATAACCATGTTTGGGAACTGGTTGATCCTACACCCGGTTGTAAACCAATAGGGTGTAAGTGGGTCTTCAAGAAGAAGACCGACATGGATGGAAAAGTCAACACTTTCAAAGCCCGACTGGTGGCTAAATGTTTCACCCAGACACATGGTGTCGATTATGATGAAACTTCCTCCCAAGTGGCCATGTTGAAATCTATTAGGATACTTTTGGCAATCGCCTAATTTCATGATTACGAAATATGGCAAATGGATGTTAAAACCGTATTCCTTAATGGGAAGCTCTCCGAAGAGATGTATATGACGCAGCCTGAGGGTTTCATACATCCAAAGCATCCTAATAAAGTGTGTAGACTAAAGAAGTCCACTTATGGACTTAAACAAGCATCTCGTAGTTGGAATCTATGCTTTGATGAGAAAATCATAGAGTTTGGTTTTTCGAAGAGTGTAGACGAGCCATGTGTATACGTTAGGGCTAGTGGGAGCGCCGTTGTTTTCTTGGTCTTATATGTGGATGATATCCTGCTTATCGGTAAAGATATTCCAACCTTGCAAAGTTAAAACTTGGCTTGGAAAATGCTTTTCGATGAAAGACTTAGGATAGGCGGCATATATTCTGGGTATCAAGATCTATAGAGATAGATCTAGAAAATTTCTCGAGTTAAGTCAAAGTACATACATTGACAAAGTCTTGAGGCGGTTGAAGATGGAGGACTCCAAGAAAGGAAATCTTCCTATGTCGCATGGAGTGATATTGAGTAAGACTCAATGTCCTAGTTCTCAAGAGGAACTAGAAGTAATGAAGCGAGTATCATATGCTTCGGCCATGGGCTCGATCATGTATGCCATGTTATGTACTCGTCCTGATGTGTCATGCGCTTTGAGCTTGACTAGTAGATATCAGGGAAACCCAGGGCAAGGCCATTGGGTTGCGGTAAAGAACATTCTTAAGTATCTTAGGAGGACTAAAGAGATGTTCTTGATCTTTGGTGGTGAGGAAGAGCTCAAAGTAAAGGGTTACTCTGATGCTTGATTCTAAACTGATAGGGATGACTGCCGATCACAATCAGGGTTTGTGTTCCTGTTGAATGGTGGGGCTATTACTTGGAGAAGTTCAAGGCAAGACACAGTAGCTGATTTTACTACAGAGTCAGAATACATTGCAGTAAGTGATGCTGCTAAAGATGCTGTGTGGATAAGGAAGTTCCTCTGAGACCTTGGAGTGGTTCCTAACATATCCGACCCTATTGAGATCTTTTGTGACAATGAGGGTGCGGTAGCCTTAGCGAAGGAACCGAGAGCTCACAAGAGAACGAGGCATATACCTCGTAATTACCAGTTGATTACAGAGATGATTGAGAGTGGTGAAGTCGCTATTAGTAGAGTAACCTCGGAAGGCAATTTGGCCAATCCGTTTACTAAACCATTGTCACAAGCTTCTCATGATTCTCACACTACGGTGATAGGTGTTAGGTTTGCTCATGACTTGGTTTAGATTTATTTTTAATTTATGTTTGGACCATTATGTATTTGGGAACATTAATTAATAATGTTACTAATGTTTGTTTCGATTTATATAGTAGAGATCTATATATACGCGTGTTACGGTTACTTACATTTAGTCTTTATTGTGTTCTATCTTTGCATGTTTAATTTCTTCCCTCGATTGTTTTACAATCTTTAAGACTCCACAATCGATCATACTTTGTGGGAAGGAAGTATAAATTATGATTGAGGTAAAGAATTGGTTTTGAGAAAACGTGATTCTTGCCTATACTTGAAAGGGGTTTCAAGTGATTGGAGGACCCGCACCCGAGTTTACTTCATGGTTTTAGTCACAAGTAACTCGGGATGGTAATGACATTTTATCCTTAAACTAGAGATACATGTGATCTCAAAGCATAGGTCTGCTTTGCTTTGATCATTTTCTAACGCGGTCCGTAACTGGTCGTTATAAGGGAGATGATAGGGTAGAGTATTATCGATGTGGCGGGACTATGTAGTCGAAAGGTATTTGTTCCTCTATGTATAGAGAGAATATCCATGGACCCCTCTATGATTGAGTGCTGACGTTCATATGCATGGCCGTGCTCAAGTTATATTGATGATGGATCAATGTTGACTTGATTTGTTGGTCACCACTAATCTAGAATCGAGAAACATAATCGTGAACGATCTGAAGGTTGACTATATTCCATGCCTTGTGTTCACATTGGATATCACGAACAAAGGGATGTACATGTTCATTTATCTTTAGGACAATCATTTTATGATTGGGGATCTTGTCAAGAGTGGCATACCCTATACTAACTTGGGAGCATAGATGTCTTGCTAGAGGCTGCTCTATGTTTGTGTTGTTTTTCGTAGTCATGTCACGTGCAAGTGGGAGTTTGTTGGAATATGCCCGCTGACGCGAACGAGTTAATGGCACTACTGATGAGGTATAGGCCTATTGGGTCACACACCAAGTATTGATTCCGGCAACACGATCAAGCAAAAAAGAGGAAAAAGGCCAATATGGGTTTTGGCAGGATGGTACACGGGCCGTGTTCCCGAACACGGGCCGTGTCCAGTCCAACATACACGAGGCGTATTAGCCCAATTCAAGGTCGTGTAATTTGGGCCTACACGAGCCGTGTTGTGCCTATTAGACACGGGCCGTCTTAACCCAATTGGGGCCGCGGACTTTGGGCCTACACGGCCCTGTTGATCAACACGGGCCGTGTACGTTCGCTGTAACAGTAGAATTAACAGCCTTAAACACTTTGTTTAATGGGGTTAACTTCTCATAATTGTGGTAGACAAAGAGACCACGAGTTATCTACTCTAGTAGAGGCTTTTGGCTTGTACTTGGTCTCTTGGTGGATACTAGAACTCTCTCTCTCTCTTGTTCATCTTGTTCTTGGTGTTCTTGAGCACAAGAAGCAAGAAACTCTTTTACTTGATTGTTGTTTTGGTAATTGCACATCAACTTGCTAGCACTTGGGAGTCAAACAATCTTGGGGTGGACTTCATTGGAGGAGTTCTTTATTGGATTCTACGCTACTTGGCAAGAGAGGTTTTCTTTGTGACTTGCATTGAGGTATAAACCTTTCTACTCATCTTGTATATCTTTTAGTTGCAATTTCATTGTTAGATTTTGGTCCATGTGAAGTATTCGTTGTTTGGATTTATATTTTTGTTATACACTTTGCTTCCGTTGCTACTTGTTGTTGCCAAACGAATACCTTCAAACATATCCAAGAATATTCGGTTCCTCCTCCATGTGACCCATATGCCAATGTGTCCTACGCGAAATAAATTATGAGATAAATCACACAATTCTTATGATGGACACAAGATCATATATTAAGATACTCAACATCTTTACAAGATTTAAGTAACTTAACCTTTCGTCCACAAACCTCGTTAAGGTAATCATTGAACACCTCAAAGGTTTCAAATATACCTATCCCTACTACCACCACGGGTAAAGGTAACGAAGTGTATGTAGTTATCCCTATGGATTTGCTTGAACAAATTAAACACACAAGTGTGAACTAATTACAACAAGCTCTCAATCCTCTTACATACGCCGATGAAAGATGTACAAGTCATTTAGCCTAATAAACAATTCTCGCATCAACATTTGATCAATTATCAAATGCATCCAAGATTCCAAACCACACGGAACTTGGTGAAGCAAGTCTTGTTTACATAGCTAAATAATCTTGTCACTTGGATAACTAATCGAAACCATTTTTGGATTTAAACACATTATTCATGATTACTTTATTACTTTTAAGCAAAAGCTTATAAATGACATGACATGGATAAAGTAACAAAATAGCTAGATGAAATGGAGAGATCAAGACTCCCAATCCTCTCAATCGAGACAACGTCCAAGTTTCCCAATCTTGAGCTCTAGCTCTCCATGCCCTATCAGCTACTTCTTCCGTTTAACACCTACACTTTGTAACAAAATAATTTTGCAACAAATGTGAATGTTATAGCCAGCATTTGAATAAATCTAGCTAAGAAGTAGAAAAGCAATGGAGCTAATCATGAATGTACCTGATGACGAGGAGCTATTTCCTTGCCTCACAGTAAGCTTTAACTCCGAACACTCAGGACAAGCGTGGAGGCGCCAATCTCCATATTTACCGCATTAATAGCAAACTTCTCCTTTAGGAGTCGTATTCTCTTTCTTGGTTTTACGTTCCTTAAATAACCAGGTGGGAACGAACTTGCGTTTGGGCATGTTAGACTCGAAAGTCTTAAGCATACCTTGCAACTCGTCTAAGGATTCTACCATTTTGTCCTTTTGATAGTTTTTGATAAACTCATCATATGAAGCGGGAAGGGACTTGAGAATAATATTCACCACAAACTCCCTCACAATGGGAAATCCTAGTATTTCCATTTGGTCAATGTATGCCTTCATACGAAGCACACGAACACTAACCTTCCCACCTTTCTGCATCCGGCAACCTACAAAGGCCTTGATAGACATAAAGTGTTCCTCTCTAATATTATATTGGAACATGTCCTTCAACCGATTAATCATGTCATATGCACTCATATGCCCAAGTTGCTTACGCAGCTCGCAGCTCATAGTCGATAACATGAAAGTAGAAACATCTTTTGCGTCTTCGTCACGCTTTTAAAGGCGTATCTAGTGGCCCAACTTGTGTTGGTAGCAGGTGGTTTCGGAAGAGGTTCCTCGAGTATGTGCAACTTAGATTCATGGCGAAGGACATTTCGCAATTGCCTATACCAATCCACAACGTTCACGCCTATGAGTTTCTCCTTTTATAGGAACGAACGGAGAGATAAATTCGGTGTTGCATTGTTAACGTTTGTCATTTACAATTTTAGAGTACACGTTTTAGTGAATTTAGATATAATCCTTGTATAAATAATTACCCAGTTAGTTTTCAAAACCAATTATTTAAACAAGGCTAGAAACCATATTTCACTTTATCTTATGACGGGTTTACCGCGGATCACAAACCAAAGCTATTTAGGCCGGTAACCATTTTACCGATTGAAAACATTTTGCAACTTCTAGATCCTTGCGGGATCCATTGGCAATCAAAATGTCTTTTGGCATGTTTGATCCCTTCTCGCACCAATCCTAACTTGATCCCCTTAAATGACTCGGCCAGAGCTTGACACCACCTAAGTATCACAAAAAGAATTGTAAACTGCCCGTCAAGACACACGGTGGAACTCTCGCCAATAGTTGGCTCGTGCTAAGCTCGACAACCAATATTGCGAGTTACCACACTCACCTTCCACACAGTTCCACTCAGCATGACTCGTGCTAAAGCTCGACAATCATCCATGTTTCACTAGATTCGGGTGGTGTCGTCTTACGGATGGCGCGTGATTTACATTTTAAAGATAAGAATTCGTTTTTCTGGTTAAAACAATTTTAACCCATTGAGCGAATTAACAAATCAAGTGATAAATACAATTTTTATCCACTTATAATATAATACAAATTTATATTATCTTGTTAATTCTCTACGCGCGGAATGAAATATAAACCAATGTTATAAATCTTTGCGTTTTATATATTTTTGAAAAAAATATATAGCATGCGATATCCTACACATCCATGCAAAACAATAAATATATAAAACAACCACGCATACACAATAGTTTGGTAACATGCCCAAATCTTATGCGTTTTCCCCGTGAGCCATACGAGGAAAACAAAGTTAACTAAAGAATCCAATATCCAAAGCACGTAGCTGGGTGTGCTCCCACTGAAGCCGGCATCTCCAAAAGGCAATCCGGACTCCATGTTGCCGAGACATCAACGTCGTGATTCCCGTTGGTTTATTACATACAAATTCAACTTCTATACTATTTTACAAATACATAGAAGAAGAAATAACATGCAAGCCACAATCCTATGCTACTAATACAAGTACACATCGCCTCCTTTGTGGAGAGATGTCAGATCTGCGGGCAAGTCAAGACGGAACACCAAAGGCCTTACGGTAATATGCAATAACTTGATATTCCGGAATGGAAGTGGGATCACATCACGATGGATTTTGTGACAAAGTTTCCTAAGACGTTTAGAGGGGATGATATGATATGGGTCATCGTTGACCGGTTGACTAAAAGTGCTCATTTCTTAGCCACGAATGAGTCTGCATCTTTGACTAGCTTGGCTTAGTTTTATATTGATGAGATTGTATCACCCACGGTCTTCCTTGTTCTATTGTCTCCGATCGTGACTTTCGGTTTGTTTCTAATTTCTAGCAAAGCTTATAGTGTGAGCTTGGCACTCGTGTTCATTTGAGCAATGCTTACCACCCGCAAACTGATGGTCAATTTGAACGGACGATTCCTTTGGAGGATATGCTTCGTGCATGTGTACCCGAGTTTGGTTATTCATGGGATTCTCATCTCCCATTAATTGAATTCGCTTATAATAATTCATATCATTCGAGTATTGGAATGCCACCTTACGAGATGCTCTACGGTAGACGTTGTCATACTTGAACTTGCTGGTTGGAACCTAGTGAGAAATAGTTCGCTGGACATGAGATTGTCCAGATTACATCTGATAAAGTGAATGTAGCGCTTGAAAAGCTAAAAGCTGCTCGTGACCAACAGAAGATGTATGTGGATCTTTGACGCCATCCCGCTACATTTGATGTTGGTGATCATGTATTCTTGAGAGTTTCTCCTTGGAAGGGCGTTATTCGTTTTAGACAAAAGGGCAAGTTGAGTCCACGTTTCCTAGGTCCCTTCAAGGTGATTCGTAAAGTCAATGATCAGATGGTAACTCCTGAGCTGCCTTCTGAACTTGCTGGTATTCATAACACTTTCAACGTGTGTTACTTACGCAAGTGAAACGTTGAAGAAGATCAGATCCTTCCATTGCAAGAACTAAAGGTTGACTCTTCTAAACGAATCGTAGAAGAACCAGTTGAGATACTTGACACGAAAGTCAAGAAACTACGTAAGAAGATGCTCAAGCTAGTCCTTGTAAAGTGGAAGCTCAACTTATGTCCAAACCTGACATTAGAAACCTATGACGAAATTAAAGCGAGATACCTTCACCTGTTTATCACTGAGCGGATTCCGAGGACGGAATCCTCTTAAGGGGGGGGTAGATTTGTAACATCCTTGAATTGGGCCTAGTTGTATATGATTGACGCGTGTGTGTAAATTAATTAAATTAATGATAAAGTAATAAAATATGTATGTTTTAGTTTTTATAAGTTAAATTATTAAAGTAATAGTAATATAAATAAGATGAATGATTTATGAACGTTTTTATGTGGGGATTACGAAAATATCCCTTTTAGTCAAAACCGGTAAACGAGGGTCAAGTTGAAAAGGGGAACAAAATACCCCTTGTGGATAAAGTTAAACCCAAAGTCGGTCTAAGCCTATGTAAACCCACGTATGAGTGCTCAAAACACAAATATTTCCATTTGAGAAAGTTTTCTTGTGTTCTTGAGCTTGTGGAAGAAAAAGATTGTGCAAAGCATGAATCTTAGTAGCAAACCAAGATTATTATCATCATCTTCATCTTCTTCACCTTGCTCTTGTGTTGAGATTGAAATAGGTTAAATACAAATTGACCCAAGAACTAAAAATGTTGCTTCAATCTGTTCCTACAACTCTTGTGGATGGATTTGAACATCAAACCAAGCTTGTGTTGGAGTATGCCCACTGACACATGTATGCCAATATCACTACCGATGATGCATAGGCCTCTTGGGTCACACACCAAGGATATATCTCGACAACAACCAAAGTGGAGGGGCTAAAAGGAATAAATGTTTATTGAGTTCCAATTTTTTCCGGCAAGAGGGAGTTCACGGCGTGAACTTATGTTGTTGTCGAGATCAAGCATTTGATGCATCATATAATAAAAGCGTTGCTGTTCATATGGTGATTTCATGTCCATGAAGATTACCAAGGCTTGCTAGTACAAGGAGATCAAGCAAACTTGGGGTGGACTTGCAATAGAGGAAGGCTTGCCTTAGCTTTCTACATTCATCCAACAAATTTGTTTTCTCCAGCTACTCAAGGAAGGGTATATATTCTTCTCCTTTCTTGTTTGCATATTTCATTACTTGCATGCAAATATTGGTCCATGTGGTGGGTTTTATATTGGCATTTTGTTCTTTGTTTCTTGTTCTTTTGCTTCCATTGCGTGCCTTGCTAAAACCTAACAGTGGTATCAGAGCCACCTCTACATCAGTTTTGCACTTGGTGGCCTAAAAACCAAAAAATCAATGTTTTTGAAATCTGGCAGAACTACTTCACGCCGTGAACTCTTTGGAGTTCGCGCTGTGAATTTCTTATAGTATGTGTTTTTTCAACTTTTTCAAATTTAAATCTGTTTTTCTTCTTTAGTTTTTGGCCCTTTGTTGTTTGTTTCTAGTTTCTCATGTAGATTAGTTGTCTTGTATCTTGGTTGGTATATTTACATGTGGATTATTATTTGGCGTGAAATATATAATTGCATGTAATTATATTATGTATATATGAATATGTTTCATCAAAAATGGTTTGGTGTTACTAATGCATATGTACGTGGGATTATTTCTTGTGCCTTGGATGTTTTAAATAATCGTAACCACGATACATAAGTTGCATGGATTTTGTGGCACACCATGCTTGTTAGCTTTCTTGTGATGTTTAGATAGCTTGTGTTCGTAACCATTTTGCCCTAGACCTTTGGTTGTGATGTTTGGTTGCTTGTTGTATTTATTCATTCATTTGGTGATTTTATATCACATGGTTTGTAATTAATTATTTGTGTATTTATTTGGTATGTAAATATGTTTTATGTGGCTTGCATGCCATTTAAATTCCATATATTTGTAAAGTACTAGAAGATAGGTTTTTGTGGCTTGCATGCCATTTCTATCTTTGCATGTATTTCTAATATGAAGTCAATCATCGGGAGTCATGGCTATGACATCTTGGTGATCGATCACAAACCCGGGAGGCCCAATGGAGGTAGCGGTTTTAGTGGGAGCACATCCAAAGTCATTGAAAGTTTTTCCTTAGTTGACTTTGTTTTCCCGTTTTAGCTCACGGGAAAACACATAGGCTTAGGGGCATGGTTACCAATATTTTATATGCGTGTGATGTGTTTTATTTGTTTATGCATGGATACTAGGATTACTGCATGCTAGACAATCTTTTATAACTAATAAAAACACAAGAGTTTTAAATGGTTTTGTTAACTCGCGCGCGCGTAAGAATAACAAAGAGGATATAAAATTGGTTTATATTCAAAAGTCAAAAAATTGTTTTTGTCACAAAATTTGTTAATCAAATCAAAATGGTTTTTTAACCGGAAAAAAAATCCCGTTTTCTAAATGTAAATCTCACGCCACCCATAAGATGACACCACCCGAATCTAGTCACGTAAGGAATGATTGTCGAGCTTTAGCCGAGTCAAACCTTACGAGAGCTGTGTGGAAGGTGATGGTGGCAACTCGCAAGAATAGTTGTCGAGCTCTAGCCGAGCCAATACTTGGGCAAGAATACCACCGTGTATCTTGATGGTTGATTTACAATTTCGAAATAGAATTTTGAATGGTTGTCGAGCTTTAGCCGAGATTATTCAAAATTTTAGTTTGAAGTTTGTATGGAGGGATCAAACATGCCAATACAACACAATGGTTTTCAATTTGGATCCCGCAAGAAACTAAGAGTTGTAATAATGGATTACAATCGGTAAAATGCTTACCGGCCTAAATAGCTTTACCACGTGATCTGTGGAAAACCCGTCACGGTGTAATGTGAAATATGGTTCTTAGCCCTTGTTAAGATAATTGTTTTTCTTAAAACTTATGGGGTAATTATTTTAACAAGGATTATATCAAACTAACCAAAACTCATACTCTTGTTATTTATAGATGTCAAACCATAATAACACCACGTCAAACATTTCACTTCATATGTTCCTAGAAAGGAAGAAACTCACAGGAGTGAACTTCATTAACTGGTTTACACAATTGAGAATTGTCCTTCGCCATGAGTCAAAGTTGCAAATCCTTGAGGAACCCCTTCCAGAACCACCGGCTACCAACGCGACTTGGGACGTCTGATACGCATATGAATAGCGTGTTGAGGACACACACGACGTTGCCTGCCTCATGTTGTCAACTATGAGCTCAGAGTTGCAAAAGCAGTTCGAGAACATGAGTGTGTTTGATATGGTAAACAAGCTTAAGGACATGTTCCAAAAGCAAGTTAGGCAGGAACACTATGAGTGTGTTAAAAACCTAATCGGTTGTAGGATGAAGGAAGGCGGTAATGTAGGTGTCCACATCCTTAAGATGAAGGCGTACGTGGACCAAATGGAGATGCTACGATTTTCCATTGGAAGGGAGGGAGCTGTCGATATTGAATTGCGGTCCCTGCCCACATCATATGATCAGTTTGTCACAAACTGTCACATGCAAGGGATAGATAAATCCTTAAGTGAATTACATGACATGTTGAAGACTGCGGAGTCAGACACGGCCAAGCATAATTCTACCTCGTCCATTCCCATCTTGAGTTCAAAGGAACAAAAGAAAAGGAAGTAGAAACCGAACCCAAAAGGAAATGTTGAGTTTCCAATCCTATCCTTAACATTGAGTTGGAGGAGATAGATAATGTGCCTCAAGAAGAGACTCAAAGGGTGGTTTGCTACTTCTATGGGAGATTTGGAGATTGGGGTCGTCATGCCTGTTCTACGTGCCAAAGGGATATAAAACTTCTAAGGAAAGAGAGAGTTTTAGTTCCCTCTTAAGGTACGTTCATGATTCATAGCTATTTTTCTAAAGCTCGGAGTGTTGACCCGAGCTAATTGACACACGTTTGTTACAAATTCATTTTTGTTACAAAGTGTAGGTCCTGAGGTAGGAAGAAAAGCATGAAGAACCGGATCTCAAATGAGGAAACTTGGATGCTTGTCCTCTACGAGAAAGTTGGGATATCTGATCTCATCTTTATCCCCGGTTTATTTGTTACTTGTATTCTGTTACCCTGCGTGGCAAGTGATGTTTCTTTGTATGCTCGTTTCGAAGACGATGGATATAATTTTGAAAGTTTTGAGATTTGATGTAAAACTTTTTCGTATTATTCATTCAAAATTTATTCATGTCAAAGTTTATGTGTTGTTTTGCCCTGTGTGGCACACAACTTTACATTTGATGACGATGAATCTTTTTCTTAAAATATGAAGATTGTTATGAAAAATATTTTGAGATAATTGTTAGATTCAAAAATTATCCATGTCACGGCATACACAAGATCTTTGTTGCAAGTAATAATATATTTATGAATATATGATGCTGGATCCAAAATAGTTTGGAGAAGCTATCTTTGTGAAATAATCAACTTTACCACATAAACGAGGAAGTATCACCTAGATCCGCGTGGTTAGGATCTCGGGATAGTTTAACCTCGGGTTAGACATTAGATGCTAATTTTTTTATTAGGCTAAGATGATTATGAAACCCTTCATTGTCATGTGTGAGAAGGATAAAAGCTTGTTGGATATTGATCACGCTTTTGTGGATAATCCGTTCAAGCACAACACAAAGAATAACTAAAGGAAAACTTCTTCATCACTACTTTCTGGTAGCAATTGCAGAAAGTTTTCTAGTTTGGGTAAAAGACTGAAACCTTGTCAATGTTCAGGATTAACCAAAACTTCTACCAGAACCTATAGGGCATATAAATCAAAATATTTAGATCTAGCTTAGATGCGAAGATACCTTGTATCTTTAACAAATGACCATATAATGATTTGTGGTTTTTCCACGTAATTCATTTCCTACTTAGACACATTGGTAAATGGTGTCATGTTGCGGGGAACTAGATATTATTGAATATGATCTGGTTTATGATGGGTCATGAATGTGTATCCAGCTTGTTGATACTGTCACTTAACATGGTGGACTAAGTCCTCAAATCTAAAGCCAATCGATAGTCTAATTAGCACTTAATAAGATATGACTAGAAAGAGTTCTTTGCTTGACTATCTCATAGTTCAAAGTTATCCCATCGACATTCAGTCGGAGATGGATGAACTTGAAATCAAAAGGTGCTAATACATTTGAGATGTTCTTCTAAGTTTTAGATGTTTAACCTTCTGAGAATGGTGTTTTGTTGTTCTAAAAAAAGGGAGAAAATAACTAAAACAATCCAGTGGAAGAACATGGAATTTAAATGAAAGAGCTAATGATTGACCTTAGCAAATAATCAATTTTGCTTGATTAAGAACCATCATTGATATGCTGGTATACCTGACTAAGTATCATTACTTATATGTTTGATAAGAGTCATATGAAGGCAAAGAGATATGAGACTCTCATATCATAGCAGTGATGACTTCATGGTGAGTCATGTTAAGGTCACCATCTATTGAAAGACATAGTGAACACGGATTCACTAAGTTAAAAGAAGTAATTGATCAAGAGATGCAATCCATTTGAAATATCTAAGTATTTGACTTGGCTTAATCCCATACCTAGGTGAAAATCAAGAAGGTACAAGTAGGATTAATATGAATGGAGTTGTAGACAACTTCAAATACCGACTATGTGAAAAGGTTTCATGATGGTAAAGAAGAAACTTTTTCCTAGTGGTTATGTTGAAGAATATTTGATACAAGTGGCTATTATTACCTTTTGTGGCAATGGGAGATAGCACACAGATATACAAGACCGTGTTCCTTCGTGGAACAATATTTTGAGGAAGTGCTTACAATACTCTCCGTGGGTCTTATATATATATATTGTCAAAGTATCCAAATTAACTCTACAAGCACGGATAAATCTATTGTGGATTTATGCTAGCATATAAAAGGTAAGATCTCTACTTTTATTAAGGAAATCTAGTGATAATTTTCTAGAAGCATGGATGAGACTTGTACATACGTCAGGGCTAGTGGGAGCTTTGTTGTATTCCAAAGTATAAATGTCTATTGAGGATGATGTCCAGATATTGAGTTGTCTATGGACCTAATTCAGGAATTATTTTTTCATAATGGCACTTAGGAAATACAAAATAGAATATTTTGAGTTCAAGAAATACCGAGATATGTTCTTCATGTTTGATGACTAGAAAAGGTCTGGATTAAGTAATTACTCTAGTGCAAGTTTCTATAAGGATAACTTTCGATCTTGATCGAAGTTTATGATCCTACCTTGTGGTGTTAATTGTTGGTTCTTAAGTATCACTTACCCTATTGTGGGCTTTTGTGACAATGAGGGTATGGTTCCTTTAGCACTTTAAATTACGATATCTTTGAAAGACATTTTGAGAGAGGTCAAGTCAGTAGAGATATAAGTACATAACAAAAGTACATGTAGGTGCTGTGTTACAAACCCACTTGTTAAGCCATTGTTATTGACTAGTGATTTTATCATACTAGGTCAGTTGGCATTTCTAAATGCATATAACTTGGCTTAAATATTATTTTGGTTTATGATAGATATGTGTTTATCTATTTGGGGAATGTTAAGCAGTATTGTATTTCATACTATATTGATTATTAAATGGAGATTTGATAATGCGCTGAGGGCGGGTATTTTCATGAATCCTTACCCTGTTCCATCTTAACATGTTTAACCACTTCCCATAATCCTTTATCATTCTAAATGTCCAAAGTCAGTCATTCTTCGTAGGGAGGAAGTTTTAATTAAGACTGGGGGAAGGGGTTGGTCACATATCCAATAATGGATTGGATATTGTTGGGGTTTGTTCGGTTTAAAAAAATATATTTTAGCAATGGAAGCATGAACAACAATTTTAAAATTTTTAAAACTCCCCACCAATGATCCATATGCAAGCCTTAAGAAACAAAACCAACCATAGGGTGTTTAGAACTACAACCTTTGTAGCGTGAGTAAACCGTTGGTGAAGTGGTTGATCTATGAGAAGCCAAGAGAAGACTTCCTCCAAGGTATCCACAAATCAATGAGTCCAACACCTCCAAGATGCTAGTCTCTCCAACCCTTGATATTCAAGAATGCAAGCAACAACCTTTGTTCTTCTTCTTGAACTAGATGTATGTATTTTGAGTATGTGTTTATGTATCACCTTTGCTAACTTGAAGAACACCAATACTAGAGAGTAAGGATGTTTTTCAAGTATAAAACACTTAGAACAATTCTAAGAACACAAAGAAAGGTGATAGCATGCAAGCATGTTACAAAAGGGACCATGCATGTAATTATAAAAGTCAAGAAGCAAAGCAAGAGAGGGAGGACCCCCTCCCTTGCATTATGGACGAAAATTAGAGGGGGGAGGGTCCCCTCTTGCCTCTTGCTTTCTTACTTGTCCCATACATGCATGTCTTGGTTAAGTCTTATGCAAGAATACACCATATGGCCCCTTTCTTGCTCATTGTGAGAATTTCTAGCTATTAATCTTTTAAATATATAAAACATATACTAGATATGTCATACTATGTATAAAATACATCTACATGTATTTTATATACATACTTGATTGTTACTAGTAACTCCTTACTTGTAACAAGGATATACATACATTTATATAATTGTTACTAGTAATAATTTATTTGTAACAAATATATATTTATACATATATATATATATTCATACATATATATATAATCATATGTTTATATTTATGTATTTGATATGCATTACCTTATATCAATATATAAGAGTGATATTATTATTTCACATAAATAATAATATGCAACAATGCATATATACTTATATATATATATATAATGAGTTGGAAACATATTTAAATCATATTCAAATATGTAATTGGTGTCCATTGATTGTAAATGTGTCACCCTATGGATTTATTTATTATCTGTAATATCGTATTAATTTGTGTCTTGTGCACATAGAACCAACAATCTCCCACTTGCACAAGTTACAACTTAAGCCGATATAGACAATGGTAAGAACGTCTAGCAACATCCCATTGCCCCTAATAATAAATAAAGTCTGTTGATCAACACTTTCACCAACGAAATTAACTCACTAGCTACAAATCGTTGTTATAGGTAAGTCATCAATTATCCCTTTGTTTTAACATCTCGTTGAACATGAGACATGGATCGTCATCAATTCTCATATAATGTTCAACTTGTTTTAGGGCCCAGAGATATTATACTCCCAATTAAATGAGAGAAACAAATTCCATTTTGACCACATACGTCTCTTATAAGACTCATATCATACCTAATAATGGCCTTTATAACTACCCGGTTAAAGATAGCGTTTAACCACATTAAAGCATGATACTCCTCATACTCGAGTCCCAATATGTGTCTCAGGTCTAAGGATACAAAGATACCACCTTTTTCTAAAGATTTACTTATGACACTGATCCATGAAGTGATCTTAAGAGCGGCTCATATCCAATGTTCGTTCCCTAGCAAACATTAGTGAATTTGGCTGCAAACCCTTTTGCCTACTTTCATCACGAATGAAAGTCAACCAACCGATTCACATTAGTCTTAATTCATAACTATTCCCATAGTTATAACCGACTATGGACGTTTTAGAATAAAGAATTATTCATGGATTTAAACATGCTAATAAAGAACACAATAAATATTAATGAAGTGATCATATCCCATATATCATTCAGATATTGTCATAATGTTCCAAAATATCCAAATACTAAATTACAATTCAAATCCAATTCCTTGCAAAGCGAAGACCTATTGCCCTAGTATGACTCATGCTTAGTCGAGCAAGAGGTTTCGTAAAAGGATTTGCAAGATTCTGATCTGTATGAACTTTGCGAATACACACATCTCCTCTGTCCACTATATCCCGTATGTAGTGGAAATGCCTGAGGATGTGTTTGGTGCTGTGATGTGATCTAGGTTCTTTTGCCTGGGCAATAGCACCTTCATTATCACAAAATATTTCTATGGGTTCTTGAATGCTTGTTACTACCCCAAGGTCAGCAATGAACTACTTCATCCATGCAGCTTCTTGTCCAGCCTCAGAAGCAGCAATGTATTCAGATTCTGTAGTGGATTGTGCAACTACACTTTTCTTAGAACTTTTCCAAGCAACCGCGCCTCCATTCATGTCGAAGACATAGCCTGATTGTGATCGAGAATCATCTCAATCCGTTTGGAAACTAGCATCTGTGTAACACTTTACACAAAGATCTTCTTCCAAACCCCCATATATCAAGAACATGTCTTTGGTTCTTCTCAAGTATTTTAAAATGTTCTTCACTGCCATCCAATGACTATCTCCTAGGTTTTGCTGGTATCTGCTTGTCATGCTCAAAGCATACGAGACATCTGGCCTAGTGCATAGCATGGCATACATGATGGATCTAATTGCAGAAGTATATGGGATCTCATTCATTCTATCTAGCTCTTCCTTTGTGCTAGGTCTTTGATCTTTACTCAAAACCGTGCCTTGTGCCATTGGCAAAAATCCTCTCTTAGAATTCTCCATCTTAAATCGTTTCAAGATCTTGTCAATATATGCACTTTGACTTAGGCCAATAAGACGCCTAGATCTATCCCTATAGATCTTTATTCCGAGAATGTAGGCGGCTTCTCCTAAGTCTTTCATTGAGAAACACTTCCCAAGCCAAGACTTGATGTCTTGCAAGGTTGGGATGTCGTTTCCAATGAGTAGTATGTCATCAACATACAAGACAAGGAATGATACTGCGCTCCCACTAGTTTTCTTGTAAACACACGGTTCATCTTCTGATTTGATAAAACCAAACTCTTTGATTTTCTCATCAAATCGAAGATTCCAACTTCGAGATGCTTGCTTTATTCCATAGATGGATCTTTTAAGCTTGCACACCTTGTTAGGATACTTAGGATCTACAAAACCTTCGGGCTGAACCATATAGACATCTTCACTTAAGTGTTCATTTAGAAAAGCTGTTTTGACATCCATTTGCCATATCTCATAGTCATAATATGCAGCTATGGCAATAAGTATTCTAATAGATTTAATCATGGCTATCGGAGAGAAAGTTTCATCATAGTCAATACCATGAGTTTGAGTGAAACCTTTCGCCACTAGCCTTGCCTTAAATTTGTGTACATTTCCATCCATGTCTGTCTTCTTCTTGAAGACCCACTTGCTCCCTACAGTCTTACTATTGGGAGGAAGATCAACCAAGTCCCATACTTGATTTTCATACATGGACTGCATCTCAGTGTTCATGGCATCAAGCCATTTATCGGATTCCGGATCTGATATAACATCTTGGTAGTTAGTAGGCTCAGAAGAGTCTACCAAGAAAATCTCATCATTGGACATGAGAAATCCGTATCTCTCGGGTTCTTGACGAGGTCTACCAGATCTACGAATACTTTGTGTTTTAGTAGGTTCTTGAACAACCCATTGTTCTGGTTCAACAACCGTTTGTTGAGTGCTAGTGCCAACCTAACTTGTATTTTTTGGTTCTTGAATTTCTTCAAGGTCTACATTGCTCCCACTAGCCTCTTTCGAAAGAAACTCCTTTTCTAAGAAAGTGGCATGCCTAGAAACAAACACTTTGTTCTCAACTGGGTTGTAGAAATAATATCCTAATGAATCCTTAGGATATCCCACAAAATTACATTTGATAGATCTAGGATCGACTTTGCTTGAAGCTTCTTGTCGTACATGAGCCTCACAACCCCAGACATTCAAGTAAGATAAGTTTGGAACCTTTCCATACCACATCTGGTATGGTGTCTTATCTACCTTCTTGGTTGGAACCATATTCAAATCTACTATAATCATCGGTGAATGTAACGAAGTATCTATCACCATCCCTAGACATTGATCTAAAAGGACCGCATACATCCGTATGTATGATTCCTAATAGATCTTTGGCTCTTTCACTTGAACCGGAGAAAGGAGCCTTAGTCATCTTCTCATATAAACATGATTCTCAAACTTCAAATGAGCTAGAATCGTTTGATTTTAAAATTCCATCCTTTTGAAGTTTTGCAATGCGTTTCTTGTTTATATGACCAAGTCGACAATGCCATAGGTATGTTTGACTTAAGTCATGCTTAGGTCGTTTGGTGCTAGTGGTATATATAGAATTATCATCAAGAGATCTTTTAAGATTAACTTCATATATTCCATTAAGAGGGCGAGCCTCAAAATACAAAATGTCGTTTTTGAAGGCACGAATGCCATCATCAACGAAACCAAAAGTGAATCCAGATTCTCTTAACCGAGCTACTGAAATAATATTCCTAGTTAAACTAGATACATAACAACAATTGTTTAATATTAAGTACAGACCATTTGGTTATAATAATTCAAAAGTTCCAAGGGCTTCAACAGCAACATTTGCTCCATTGCCCACGTGGAGATCCAAATCGCCTGGCTTCAGCAGCTTACTTTTTCTCAACCCCTGCACATTGTTACAAATGTGAGTTCCACAACCGATATCAAATACCCAGGAATTTATAGAAAAAGTATACATTTCAATCATATATATACTTGAAGTGCTGGCCTCGCCAGCCTTCTTCTTTTTCAACTCTGCGAGGTAGGTTGGAAAATTGCGCCTCCAATGTCCTACCACCCCACATTCAAAGCACGGGTCATTCTTGGGAACCTTTCCCATCGTCTTGGGTGTAGGAGCCTTGGCAACCTGCTTTCCTTTGTCCTTTCCCTTTGCCTTTTGAGTTTTTTTTCTTTTTCTTCTTGATTTTCCCTTCTTGAATCATCAAGACTTGAGGTGTTTTGCTTGGAATCTTACTCTCAGCAGTTTTAAGCATCCCATGCAACTCTGAGACAGATTTCTCCCAATTGTTCATGTTATAATTCATGACAAATTGATCATAGGCTTTGGTCAATGAGTTAAGGATCATATCCTGTGCAAACTCGTTGGTTGTGGGAGATCCAAGCCTAGCAAGCTGGTCAATGTATCCTTTCATCTTTAGCACATAGTCGCTAACGGATTGACCTTCCTCCATCTTGCATGCATGGAAGGCTCGAGTGACCTCAAAGCGTTCTTGCTTCTCTTGATTTTGGAACATTTCCTCAAGCTGGCGAAGCATCTCATATGGTCCATGCTCCTCAAGGTTCTTTTGAAGATCTGGAGACATGGTAGCAAGCATGAGGCATGCAACTTCGACAGAGTCATCGGAATGCTTCACCCAAGCATCCTCAAGTACATACAATTTCTTTTCGTGCTTAAGAATGATTCTCAAGTTACGATACCAGTCTAAGAAATTTGTACCATTGAGTTTTTCTTTCTCTAAGATTGAACGAAGAGATAAGTTGTTAACGGGCGTAGTTGAGTTAAGGGCCATCTACAAAATTAACAAAGTTCAATTTAGTATTTTTGATATTTAATCCTTTAATAATTAATACCCTTTAGAATTATAAAATTCTTTAATTTTTAAAGGCTAGGATCCAAGTTGAACTTAACCTTGAATGTTTGGCTAATGCTCTCTCCATCAAGTTAAAACAACAAGGTAGCTAATGTTTACCAATTACATCTTGTATGTAATTCCTAGATCTTTATGGGATCCTAGACAACGATTGTCAATTTTGGCATGTTTGATCCCATCTATGCCTCGGGCTTCCTTACGTTTAGCTAATGCTCTCTCCGTAATAAGATTCCGATTAAGTCGTCCTATTTCAAGACGGTGAATTTCCGGCCCAAGACGTTCATGGAATTCGAGGAAAAACACCTTGGTTGTTACAAAAACAATCCACGCGTTTGGCTAATGCTCTCTCCACGTGAGTGTCGTTGCAACAAGCGAGTGTCTTAAAATGGGATGACATGGACTTACGTTTTGAAAAAGGACTTTTACCGTTTTGTATATTTATTAAATAAAACAAAACGAGTCGTGTGACTAGTATTGCATGCATACAATAATAAGTCCACGTTTTGATAAAATCATATTATATATATATATATTGGTCTTGAGTATTCTTAAAATCCATATTTTACGAACTCTCAACGCGTTCAATTTTAAACTAGTATTAATATCCTATATTAACATGTGTAGTTTCGAGCGCGCGAATACGACCAATTTTAGCTTGTAATAAAACCATTTTATTATTAAGCTTGAATGGAGTTTGGTTGAGTTTTTAAAATCTCTATTTTATAAAACTCACATATATATATATATATATTGACATAATGAATTTTAATCTTTACAAAACTCCTTTTATATAAAATTCATTTTACATCTTATGTTATGTCAACTTAAAATACCAAACTCCCATTGTGTGATTTATATTATGTCAAAAATAGTATCTAGCATGCAAAAAACCTATTTTCAACCATGCATAATAATATAAACATAAACACACACAAATAACATGTATAAGTGTATAACCAAGCCATTTATCCTAAGTGGTATTTTTGTGAGCCATACAAAAATACCAAGTCATAACTAAGGACCAAATACTCCTCTTGTGATGAATTTGAAGCTCCCACTTGCCAAAACAACTCATTGTAGTGCAAATGATTCCAAGCCTTCATGGTTGACTCCACCACACTTGAAAATCCAACTTGGTCATTTCTTTATCTTGTTACAATTTTATAAAAGTAAACTAGTCTAAACTATTCTACTACTTACAAAATACAACAAGATGAAACAAAACTAAAATTATTATTACATACCAAATGAAAGAATAATGTTACAACCAAATCGAATTTCCAACACATCAGAAAAGGTCTATGGCTTGTTATGCACAACATACACTCAAACAAACATATATATCAACACCTGATATTTAGGCAACTTTTACAACCAAACATGCATGTGTTTTGGTTGTTTCCCAAAATAAATATATAAACATATACAAGTTGCCTACAAGAAAATCCACAACTTTTCTAACAAAAGAAAAATTGTCCATTTTCTTAAATAATACATACTCAAAATAAAGTTTCTTAAAACTATATATAAATGGCTTTGATACCACTGTTGCGGTTTGTTCGGTTTTAAAAAAAATATTTTAGCAACGGAAGCATGAACAACAAATTTAAACTTTTTAAAACTCCGCACCAATGATCGATATGCAAGCCTTAAGAAACAAAACCAACCATAGGGTGTTTAGAACTACAACCTTTGTAGCGTGAGTAAACCGTTGGTGAAGTGGTTGATCTATGAGAAGCCAAGAGAAGACTTCCTCCAAGTTATCCACAAATCAATGAGTCCAACACCTCAAGATGCTAGTCTCTCCAACCCTTGATATTCAAGAATGCAAGCAACAACCTTTGTTCTTCTTCTTGAACTAGATGTATGTATTTTGAGTATGTGTTTATGTATCACCTTTGCTAACCTGAAGAACACCAATACTAGAGAGGAAGGATGTTTTTCAAGTATAAAACACTTAGAACAATTCTAAGAACACAAAGAAAGGTGATAGGATGCAAGTATGTTACAAAAGGGACCATGCATGTAATTATAAAAGTCAAGAAGCAAAGCAAGAGAGGGAGGACCCCCTCCCTTGCATTATAGATGAAAATTAGAGGGGGGAGGGTCCTCTCTTGCCTCTTGCTTTCTTACTTGTCCCATACATGCATGTCTTGGTTAAGTCTTATGCAAGAATACACCATATGGCCCCTTTTTTTGCTCATTGTGAGAATTTCTAGCTATTAATCTTTTAAATATATAAAACATATACTAGATATGTCATACTATGTATAAAATACATCTACATGTATTTTATATACATACTTGATTGTTACTAGTAACTCCTTACTTGTAACAAGGATATACATACATTTATATAATTGTTATTAGTAACAATTTACTTGTAACAAATATATATTTATACATATATATATTTATATATATATATATATTCATACATATATATAGAATCATATGTTTATATTTATGTACTTGATATGCATTACCTTATATCAATATATAAGAGTGATATTATTATTTCACATAAATAATAATATGCAACAATGCATATATACTTATATATATAATGAGTTGGAAACATATTTAAATCATATTCAAATATGTAATTGGTGTCCATTGATTGTAAATGTGTGACCCTATGGGTTTATTTATTATCTGTAATATCGTATTAATTTGTGTCTTGTGCACATAGAACGAACAGATACAAGGGACGCAACACTTCGCCTATGCTTGAATTCTTCAAGTGATTGGATGACCCATACCTGAAGTTACTTCATGGTTTCTGTCACAAGTAACTCAGAATGATTATATCATTCCGTCCTTAGACCGGAGACATGTGTGTCAAAGCATGTACCTGCTTTGCTTTGATTGCTTTTCAAACGTAGTTCGTAACTGGCTGTTATAAATAGAGATTTTGGGTAAAGTATGGTGTATGTGGCGGAACAACGTAGTCAAAAGGATTTGTTTCTCTAGTTTAGAGAGATATCCATAGGCCCCTCGATGATTGAAAGCTGACGTAAAAATGCATGGCCGTGCTTAAGTTGCAATGATGTTTGATCAATTGCAGTTAGATTTTTTGGTCACCGTCAATCTTGATTGAGAAACATAATCATGAACGATTTGGAGATGACATTTAACCATGTCTTGTGTACACATAGATATCGCGAACAAAGGGATAATTTGATCACTTATCTATAGGGCCATTTCATACTTATGTTTGAGATTTGCCATTTGTCAAGGATAACAAAACCTATGCTGACTTGGGGGTAAAGATGCCTTGCTAGAGGCCGCTCTTTGTCTGTGGTACTATGAGTACGGTGTCATGTGCAAGTGGGAGTCTATTGGAGTATGCCCACTGACACACGTACGCTAATATCACTACCGATTATGCATATGTGTAACATCCAAAAACCATGCCTAGTTATGGGTAGGCCAATGGTAAGTTGAAATGTGTGTGATTGTGTGTATTTAAGAATTAATTACGTGATTAAATGGACGTTTTCTATTGTATTATTTTATGATTGGACAAGTTGGCTCTAGTACGAGGGTTGTAGAAAATATCCCGCTGTATGCTAAAATTAACTGGTTAAGAAAGATTAATAGTTTGGAGGTATCTAGAAAAGATAAGAGTATTTTATTATTTAAAAGAAAATAATTAAATGGATTATGTAAATATGCTGGATGTATTTGTGTGATGTATGTATGTGAGTATGTATGTATATATGTGTAGGCATGAGTAAGCATGATGTCTTGACACCACCTGCTTCTTGAATTTGGATTTAGAAGAGTACACGTATGTTCAAATGTGTTGGGGAGATAATCACTTCACCCTAATAATCAACTCTGCCTATCCTAAAACATAGAATTTGATGATAACCAAACCCTACATTCAGTATGACTTAGAAAGAATTCAAACATGTGTTGTTTGAATCAGTTTATGTAAAAATATGCTAAATATGGAACCATCAGCTGAGGAAAATAAGCCATCAGCTAAGCATCAGATCCTACTCAAAGTATCAACCAAAGGATATCAGCCAAGGAGCATCAGATGAAGAAAACAAGTAAAGAAGACCATCAGCTAAGGAAAAATAGTCTATCAGTTGAGTAAAATTATTGATCAGCTGAGGAAAATATTCCATTAGCTGAGTAAACAAATTGATCAGCTGAGTGAACGAATTGATCAGCTGAGTGAAGAATTTGATCAGCTGAGTGCCTACTCTATCAGCTGAGTGTACAATTGGATCAGCTAAGTGCCTACTCTATCAGCCTAAACCTTGCACTACTTGTGAGAAGGGAAAGCAACGTAGGACATCATTTCCATCCAAGCAAGCCTTCTCAATTACAAAACCTTTCTATATGTTGCTCATGAATCTCTTTGGTCCTGTTGCAACTGCTAGTATTGATGGAAGTAAGTATGCTCTTGTATTGGTTGATGAATTCTCAAGATATACTTGGGTTTTCTTTCTTAAAGCAAAGAGTGAGGCTGCTGAAGAGATTATCTGTTTTATCAAAAAGATGGAAGTGTTGAATGGCAATCTGGTGAGGAGTCTTAGAAGTGATCATGGAACTGAATTCAGAAATCAAACACTGGAATCTTTCTGTGATGAGAAAGGGATATCTCAAAACTTTTCTGCTCCAAGAACCCCACAACAAAATGGTGTAGCTGAAAGAAGAAATAGAACATTGATTGAAGCTGCCAGAACCATGTTGTGTGAAAGTGGGTTACCCTTTAATTTCTGGGATGAGGCTATAAGTTGTGCATGTTTCACACAGAACAGGTCCCTTATTATCAAGAGGCACAACAAGACTCCATATGAAGTGCTCAAGGGAAGGAAGCCAAGCATCAGCTTTCTACATATCTTTGGTTGTCAATGTTTTATACTCAATCAAAAAGATCAATTGCAGAAGTTTGCTCCTAAAGTTGATGAAGGAGTGTTTGTAGGTTACTCTGTGATTTCTAAAGCATACAGAGTATACAACCTCAAAACCAAAGTAATAGAAGAATCCATCAATGTAAGTTTAAATGAAAATGAATTTGTTGCTTCTTGCACCTTTAATCATGTTTCAGGTGAAGAATTTAATGATCTTATGCAAACTGGAGAAGTTCCTTCAGAGCAAGTAGATCCCTCTCCACCAGCTGCTCATGATGTAGATGAACCTGTTCCTATTCAAATTTTTAACCATGTACAACCATCCTCATCCAATCCCATACCTCTACTGAATCATGTGGAAAATGACTCTACATCATTGGATTCCAATTCCATATCACTCATTCCCTCTTCAGTAGAGATACCCACAGATTGCAATAATAAAGTTATATCAGCCACTCAAAATGAACTCATTTCTACTGCTGATAGCTAACATATAACTTCTTCTCCCCAAATCCAAATGAATCCCAATTCTCAATAAATCCAAAAAGCCTTCAAAGACCTCAAGCACCATCCTCATAATTTGGTGATAGGCAACATAGATGATCCAGTTAGAACAAGATCAAAAGCTTGCAACATCTGCTTGTATTCTGGATTTGTCTCAATGATTGAACCAAAGAAGATTGATGAAGCTCTAAATGATCCCCACTGGGTGTCTGCCATGCAAGAGGAACTGGCAGAATTCAAAAGAAATAATGTATGGACTTTGGTACCCAAAACAAAGGATAAATCCATCATTGGAACAAAGTGGGTGTTCAGAAATAAGCTAGATGAAAATGGGCAAATCATCAGAAACAAAGCAAGGCTAGTGGCATAGGGGTACTGTCAAGAAGAAGGTATTGATTTTGATGAAACCTTTTCCCCTGTTGCAAGATTGGAAGCTATCAGACTATTCCTAGCCTATGCTGCCTTCAAAAGCTTCAAAGTGTTTCAAATGGATGTGAAGAGTGCATTTCTGAATGGAGATTTGAAAGAAGAGATGTATGTCAAACAACCTCCTTGTTTTGAGGAGTTAAGCTTACCTCATCATGTTTACTTTATAAACAAAGTTTTATATGGTCTTAAGCAAGCTCCAAGAGCCTGGTATGATACCCTCTCTTCTTTTCTCATTAACAAAGGTTTTACAAGAGGATGCATTGATAGCACTTTATTTATTAGGAAGTACAAATGTGATGTGATACTTGTGCAGATATATGTAGATGATATGATATTTGGGTCTACTAATTTGGAACTACGCAAAAAGTTTTCAAAACTCATGTCTGATAATTATCAGATGAGCATGATGGGTGAGTTAAACTATTTTCTTGGTTTGAAAATTAAACAAGAGGTTGATGGTATTTTCATTCAAAAAACAAAGTATGTCAAAGATTTACTCAAAAAGTTTGATTTTGAAAACTGTTCTTCAATGAAAACACCTATGTCTACTTCTATCAAGTTAGGAAAGGACACTGATGGCAAATCAGTGAACATTACTACTTATAGAGGAATGATTAGGTCACTTTTATACCTCACTGCAAGTAGACCAGATATACTATTTTCAACATGTCTCCGTGCAAGATATCAAGCTGATCCTAAAGAATCACATCTTGCTGCTGTTAAGAGAATATTCAGATATCTCAAAGGAACTCCTAATCTTGGTCTTTGGTACCGCAAAGACTCAGATTTTGAGTTAGTTGGATATTCTGATTCTGATTTTGTAGGATGCATATTAGACAGAAAAGTACTTCAGGTGGTTGTCAACTTCTAGGAGGAAGATTGATTAGTTGGTCTAGTAAGAAACAGAATTCAGTGTCAACATCTACTATAGAGGCAGAATACATTGCTGCAGGAAGCTGTTGTGATCGAATTTTGTGGTTACAAAATCAACTACTTGATTATGATATGAAGTTTGAAGACACCCCAATTCTATGTGACAATACAAGTGCAATCTCCATCTCAAATAATGCAGTCATGCATTCAAAAACAAAGCATATTGAAATCAGACATCATTTTCTCATAGATAATGTGCAAAAGAAGAAGGTAACTTTGCACTACATCAACACTGATTTACAACTTGCAGACTTGTTCACAAAGCCATTAGATGAAACAAGGTTCAATTTCCTAATATCCAAACTAGGTATGCTTAATTTTTAGTTTAGAATAGTGGTAATTTAGATTGTGTTAATTTATAAGTGTTGAAAATTATAAGATACTTATCTAATCATATCTAAGTCTTACTTGATTTGTGTAAACTGAGTAACTATGCTCAGCTGATGCCTATCAGCTGATCAAATTTACTCAGCTGATCACTTTAAGATAAGGAAGACATGCTCAGCTAAGTACTTTACTCAGCTGATACCCCAAATTCTCACTATCAGCTGATAGTTTTCCATCAGTTGATACCCATTAACTAATAGTTTTTCATCAGCTGATACACTCCTATGATCAGCTGATGATTCTACACTTAGAAAAATTTTCACTTTTTACTCTCCTTTAATGCTTTTTAACCCTAGTTATTTACTCCGTTTGTCAATTTTCATTTAATAGCTAATTAATTTGTATTCCGTTAGATCTTTTGTCAGTATCTAATGATCTCTGTTAACTAACCTTCATAAATATCCCAATTTCTCTCTCATTCACCTTTACCTGTTTAAACTTTCCAAATTCCCTCTCTCTTTCTACAAAGAACTACCCTACCTTCTCTCTCGATACTCACTGTTCATCATCCCTACCAAATGGCCACCTATATTGCAGACCCGGCTGTTAACCCTGGTGAGAATGTTGCACCCAATCAACCGATGGATAAACTCCCAACAACATTCTGCTTTGCAACACCATCCCTGCCTCGCGAGAAAACCAAGGATATGAACCAATATTCCAGTTCCTTCAAGCTCATCCACTGCTCGATAGTCTCACCGCTGATCCTCACTACATATTCCCTACCATTATTGGTGAACTATGGTACTCCGCAACCTATAACCTAAACAACAACACCATTAACTGCACCCTAGCCCAAGGAAACTATAATCTCCAAATCACCGTTGACACACTTCGTGAAGCCACTGGTATTCCTCACTTCCCACCTTACACAGCTTTTCCATCCAGAGCAGAAGTTCAAATAGTTTTAGACACCATCGGCTACAATGAACCTGTAGTGCATGGTCAAGTCAAAGTCTCTGCTCTCGCTCATCCATGGAAGTATTTGGCCAATGTGGTCATACGTTGCTTCGGTCCTAAATCTGGAATCCATCATCTCATCAACCAAACCGAGCTTCTGGTGCTCTATGCCCTAGCCTTTGGGGTCAACATCGACTTTGCTCAAGTCATATTCTTTGATCTCATTGATAAAATCACTCAGAGCACAACCAAGAAATCATCGAGGTCGGAGGTGCCCTACATTCGATATTTAAGCCTGATAGCCATGAGGGAAATTAGAGAGGATGATTATGTGGGCTTAACAAAACATCTTGAGCATATTCCTGTCCCTGCCATGGGTTAAAAGATATTCCATTTCTTAAAGGCAAACAGAGGTCCTCCAATCACTGGCCAAATGCAACAGCTTATAGATGCTGCAAATGGTGATGAAAATGCTGATGATGATGAAAATGATGATGATGATAATGGTGATGATGATGCTGATGAAAGCCACACTGGTTCTAAGCATGATGATGATGATGCTGGTGATAGTAATGCTGGTGTATTTGCTCCTCCCAGTCCAATGGAGCTAAGTCCTCTTGGTGATGATGGTGATGCCCAAGAACAAGAGATGTTTGAGAAACTTCTGGAGCTCATTGACAGAAGTAGGCACATCATGACCCAAGGTATGGACAGTACTGATTCCACCTCTGAGGATATTCAAATGGTCGTCCCAACCTTTGATAGCCCATCCTCATCTCCAGTCCAAACACCACTCCAACAGCCAAGCTCTAGTGAACCTCCTGTGGTCACTAGTTCTACTCCTATCCGTAGCCCCATATATACAAGGTCACCAGAAGTGACTCATTATGAGCACTTTGAGGGAGTGCAATCCACACCTCTGACCTCAACTCCAATTACCCTTCCTCATGTTGAGGGGGAGCAATTGGATGTTGCAACCTTTGAGCCAGTGGATGTATCCTCACAACAAGATACATCTGTAAAAATGGGACTTAAACCGCTAGCTGAGACAACTCCCAACAGGTTGATCTCATTGAAAGACAGACCTCAACCCAAGGTCACACTGTGTCTATCCCTCAATTGAGTTAGCCTATACCATCTATATTCTCCCAACAGAATGTGGATCCAATATGGGATTCCCTGTTATTGAGTGCATCCCACACTCAGTCCACTTACTTTGCACCTATCATTGATTCTCTTCTTACACATGCACAGCCTGCCAATGCTAGTGGTACAAACCAATCACTTGCACAGGGCTTAACTCTCTTTCCCAATGAATTTGAGCTTATACACCAAGGCTCAAATGAGGGAACACACACCTTACCCAAATTCTTTGAACGTTTATCCACCCCTTCCACCTCTACCCCAGCTATATCTGCCCAAACCCCAAACCTTACCCTTATCCAGACTATTAACGAAAACCTTGATCAACTAGCCCAAACTTTCCAAACCCAAACCTCTACTCAATTGTCTAAACTTACCAAAGACATTGAGTCTCTCAAAACCCCACCCTAACCCTCCCCTGCACCCATTAACCTTACCCGAATCCTTACCAAGATAGACCATCTTTCTACCCTTCTTCCATCTCAACCCCAAATTCCCAGCCTACCTCAATCTACTATCTCTACCATAAACCAAAATATCTCCAACCTCCTATCCCAACTCCAAACCCTATGCCTAGTCAACCCAAACATTTCTGTACCCATTCCTGCACAACTACTCCCTATGCCTTCTTTTCTCAAAGGCATCCTTGATGGCATAGAAACCTTAACAGAACAATCCAGAATGAGTCATCTCTCATTATGGAAAGCCTTTAAAGATCTCAAGGATGACCTCTCCCTTCAGCTCTCTAAAATTACCTCTACCCCTTCCTCCACCCATACCCCTACCCCTGCCCCTTCCCCATCCCATAAGCCTGCAAAAGGTGACTCCCCTCCTCCTTTTGATGATGCCAAAAAGGGGGAGAAATTCTCAAGTTCTTCCAGGGAGGATGATCCTGACTCAGAGGATATTGATGCTGCTTATGCTGAAACTGCCTCAAAAATCATGCAGCAGGAAGCACCCAAAGCAACAGCTCCCTCACCTATTAAAAGAAAAGCATCTTCTGAGGGGGAGCAAAGGTTTCCAAAAAGGTTGAAAAGAATGGCAAACAGGCCAAAACCTAAAAGAAAATTTGCTGAGGGTTGCTCTCCACTAATCACCATAGAGTCTGATTCTGATGATGAGGATGATACTCCACTTTCTGACATCCTCAGAAGAAGAAGAAAAAGTCCTAAGCCATCTGCTCCACCAGTCCAATCAACCCAATCAGTCCAAAAGGCTTCAACCTCTGCTCCTAAGGATAAAGGCAAACAAAAGATGACAGATGAGCAAGTTGAAGCAGATGATCAAATGAAAAGGGAGTTTGCTCTTAAAGAAAAGGAAGAAAAGGAGAATGCTCAAATGGCTCAAGCATTGGGTGTTTCAGTTGAAGAAATCTACCAAGCCAAAGAGCTAGCATATCAGCAAGAGCAAGAACAAAGTCAAAATCAAGCTGCTGCTCAACACATATTGGCAAGGGAAAAATCTCAGGCTGACTACTCAAAGCTAGATCCCATGCTGATGCCATCAAAACCCTCTTCAACCTTGATTTATTTGCTCCCATCAACCTAAGTCAACAAAGACTTCAAAGCTTCAGAGAAAGAATTAATATTCTAAGAAACAGAACATAACCAACTCCAATAACAAGAGCCACTGTCCATAAAGGTGATGGTGAACCCTACCTCAAAGCAATAAGACAGAACAACTTCAACAGCTGTGAAGTTGTATCCTAATAGAGGTGTTACATATATGGGTTCACAGAGTTAGTTGAGATCTTGTTCCTTCTCTTCAAATCCAAATCAAAGCTCAAAGTTCAATTCATTCAGAAAATTCAGAATTGGATAGCTCTAGCTGTGTCACAAAGGGCATTCACTCCATATGATTATTACAGGCATGTGCACACAGTTGATAATCTTCATAAGAAAGGCTCCAAGCCCTTCAAACCATTTGAGCTAAGAGAGGTACTACCCCAGCATGAATTCTTATCAGATTTTGAGGGTCTCAACACATCTTTTCCATTGAACATCACTCCTGAGCTGTACAAGTTTATAATTATGCATGTTGAAGGCATATTCTTTTTGGACAGAGCTGGCACATGGAGGTTCTTTAGAGAGTCTGAAATCCTTAAAGCTAGCAAGAAGTTTCTATTTAGGCTAAGGATATCTACAAGAGGCAGAACTAGAAATGAAAACTTTGAAGCCCTTGTTCAAGCCCAATGTGAAGTCTTAGCTGAAGCTGATCCCCATGCCAAAGATTTTGAAGTTAAAGAAGAACCATGGTGGGATGATTGAAGACAGTTTCTAACTCTGAATTTTTTTTTGTTATTTAATTGATTGTAAATTATAAAATAGTTAGTTAGTAGTCTATCTATGTAATCAATTATGTACATTTCTTTATTCTGTTATTTCAAGTGATGTTTATGTATATCAGAAAATCAAAATCATATAAAAATGGAAAAATGAAAAGATACCACAAAAACCGAACAAAATGGTACAACACAGAAAAAGATTCCACAAAAACAGAACAAAATGAAACACTAGAAAAGAAACCAAAAACAGAACAAGGTTCAAATAAAAAGAGCTACCAAAAAACAGATAGCTAGGTAGCCAAATGTACTTAAAAGTTTAAATCTTTTGTAATTCGAAGTCAAACTGATTCTTCAAAAAGAAAAAGGTTTTGTCATCATCAAATAGGGGGAGATTGTTGGGGAGATAATCACTTCACCTTAATAATCAACTCTGCCTATCCTAAAACATAGAATTTGATGATAACCAAACCCTACATTCAGTATGACTTAGAAAGAATTCAAACATGTGTTGTTTGAATCAGTTTATGTAAAATTATGCTAAGTATGGAACCATCAGCTGAGAAAAATAAGCCATCAGCTGAGCATCAGATCCTACTCAAAGTATCAGCCAAAGGATATCAGCTAACGAGCATCAGATGAAGAAAACAAGTAAAGAAGACCATCAGCTGAGGAAAACAGTCTATCAGCTGAGTAAAATTGTTGATCAGCTGAGGAAAATATTCCATCAGCTGAGTGTACAAATTGATCAGCTGAGTGAACAAATTGATCAGCTGAGTGAAGAATTTGATCAGTTGAGTGCCTACTCTATCAGCTGAGTGAACAATTGGATCAGCTGAGGCCCAGAGCATCAGCTAAGTAAGTCTTCCTTTACACACGTTATCTCCCCTTATAAACTGATGTATTTGATTGATCAGCTGAGCATTCTTGATCAACTGATCATACAAATACATGAGCTTATGTCCTCCTAAGTTTACTATTGATCAGCTGAGCATCTATATGATCAGCTGAGCAATATGTATCAACTGAGTCCAAGCAAAAAGTGATCAACTGATATATTTTGTCAACTAAGTAGTGAATATCAGAGTTCCTAGTACAATCTGTTAGTTGAGTCGTGAAAAATGTCAAATCTACTTTATCTTTTCAGATTGTAAGTCATATGTAAAAGGCAGAACATGTGTTGTTCTATTATGCCTTAGATCTTTGTTTGAAAAAAAGAAAAAATGCACTTTTTGGATCAAGTATGAGACAAAAAGGTTTGATCTTATCCTCTGGAAAAGGATAATGATACCTCAAACAGACGAAAATCTTGAAGATTTGTTCAAGCAACTAAGTATGGCTGGCAATCCCATATTTGGTAAAGTCAAATCAATCAGAAGCTTGGTTTTGATTAAAAGTACAATCATGGAAAGGGAAAGATACTTCTACACGACAATAGATGTGGACTTTAATATTTTATATTGTGAATGGGTTGCACTTTTGCAGAAAAGTACAATTACTTTTATCAAAACATTTGATTAAAGTAACTTTACTTTTCACCCACTACCTTTACAATTAAAATATTATATTTCCACATCCTCTTTGTCTCTTACCTTCATGCAACCAGATCCACCAAGACTTCTATATATACTCATGCATGGTGTACATGCAAAAAGACAATACACAATACAACAAAGTAAAGTCTCTACTACACTAAAAGAAAATATCACAAATTGAGAAATTCGTAGAGTATAAGTATTGTGTAGAATCAAACTTGTTCATGTGTTGAACACTCTATATACATTAGTTGTTTTAGAGTTAGCTTGTCTATGTGTTAGACAAATTGATTGCCACCTTTTATTGTACTTAGAATTTCCGCTTCTAGTACATGTAATTCTTGATTCATATCAATAAGAATTATATAAAAGTATATAAGTGTGTCTTTAATTTTAAAAGCTAAAGTTTGTATTCAACCCCCCCTTCTACATACATTGGTTGTTGCGTACTCTATCTGGGACTAACAAAATGTGGTGCTGGATATACATGGACTAATACCACCTCCTCAATTCGAATAGCCTTATCTGGAGTTTTGTGTGTGTGTATGTGTGTGTGTAAAAGTGTATGTGGGTGTTTTTGCTTTGAATAACAAGAAGAACAAGAAACTTGAAATATTGAATTGAAGAATAGTTGATTGATAATTCAAGAAAAAAAGGTTAGATCATGTTTATAGCATGTTGTTATTTATCTGGATATGTTTTCTTGTTGTGGGTTTGAGCATGAAACACCATTGATGGATCTTGAAGCTCAAAACTTGGTAAATGGGTTTTGATTGTTTTGATGTTACTTATGGATTTGATGAGTTCTACATGTTTGTTGATATGTTATATGAAGTTTAAACATGTTTTAGAAGTGTTTTGGTAAGATTCAGATGTTGAAATTGAGTTAAAAGGTATTTAAAGTCGGATGAGTTTTGGAGAAAAAGAAGAAGAAAGTTGCAGGTATCGTCGTGACGCGATGCGTTCAAGAAAGGGATGCGACACGTCCATTGAAATCCGTGAAAATGAGATTCCGATGGTCCCAAATCCGATTCTTGTAAACCGACATGTTGAAATCCGACATTTGAGAATCCAAGACCTTAATCTGACACTTCAAATCCAGGATTTTGTTGAAATCCGATACCCGAAATCCGGTGGCTAGAATCCGACATTCTATGGCGACACGACGCGTCGGTATATTGGACGCGACGCGCCCGAGCGATTTTCAGGATTTGAGGAGTTTTTCGCTGATTCGATTATGTAGCATGTATATGACTATTTATGTGGGATCTTAACTTGTTGAATATAGTCATGTTTGCTATGTACATATATATATGTGAACATATATATTTGAATCAGGGACTGATTGTTAACTTGTTGAATATAGTCATGAAGACTCAGTGATATTAGACAACTGAGCTAAACGTGATTGAGGACTGTAGTGAGTGGAAGTTTACTAACGAGTGGTAATGGTGGCAACTGTTACTATGATAAATTGTTGTTTCGGATATAATGATAGACTGTTGAGTCTGAGATGCGATAATTGACGACTGAGTTTGATATGCGAAGATAGATTGTTTAGTTTTGATATGCCATGATAGACCGTTAGTCTAGTAATTGTTGATCAAGAGTTATATGTTTGCGTACGTGTTATTATGTGGTAGATTTATACTTTGCGTTTGTGTTGGATGTGTATCTGGTATTGTTTGAGAACCAATTGTTTTTGTAACGGGTTAGAGGTGATCGGCTTCTGTGAAAGAGCTAGTTGGGGTGAACTGCTGTTGAAAGACTTGGGCTCGTCTACGGTTGGTTGAACAGTGGTAGTCCTACTGACGCATGCATTGTATCAGGGGAAATTTCACTGTGCCAATCGGCGGAGGGCTATCGGTAAACTTTTTCTTTGGCCCGCACTACTTGTAGGTTCGGCAGAACCGCCGGTCCTCATGCTTTGAGAAATTGATGAATTGACGGATTGATTGGTGACTGTGGCTCGGATGTTCAGTTGTGAAGTGTTGTTGTTGTTGATAGCTTGTTTGTAGCTTCCATTCACTTAGCTTTGTGCTAATTTACCATGGTTGGTTGCTTTTTGCAGGTTTGACTGTTTAGTTGTGTTTGTAGGAAAAGGGAATTTGACAAACGCTATGATATTGTTGGAAATAATGATATATTGTTCTATACAACCACCACATCCCCACCACCGGAGATAACCGCCGACGGCCATCAGCTGCCATCTACCGCCGTCAAGTGCCGGAAAACCGCCACCATTACTGCCTATATATATGTAATCGATTGTACGGAGAATGTAATCGAGATTTCAAAGTTTTTCAGTTTATATCTCGAAAGTTTGAAGTTTCAGATTATAAATCAAAGATTTGCAAGTTTAAGTTTAGTTTTATGAGTTTTGTGAAGTTTTGATCCTGACATTTGGTATCAGAGCCGAGGGTAACACCAAGGTTCTCATCATCTACCAAGAAAAACCCACAAAAAATTGAAACCCTAATTGTCGAATTAGAGGCAGAGGAAGAAAGCGATCGGAATCTTTTTTCTGGGTTTGTTTGTTTTCATCACAAAAGATACCAAGGGCGGCTGTTCAACAAGGAACTACCACCCGGCACCATTGAAGGAACTTACCTCACCGGAGAAGACGACCGGAGAAAACCAAACGGTCAAAACGACCACCGATCGAAGGCACGAAGACAGAAGGCATCGCACCACTCGAACAGAAGTCGAGATTCACTCGACAAGAAGCACCGATCGGAACAACCATCAGAGAACTCGAAGAAGAAACCATCGGAAGTTTTTCTCGGAGGAACAAACAGGGAGCGTCACTTGGAAGCAATCAAAAGAGATCTTAGCACTTCAAGGAAGAAGACAAGCCAAGAGACGGACTCAGTTGAAAATGGTCTATGTGATCATGGATTTGGTGACGACTTTTGTCAAAAGCGACCACAAGTTCGCAAGAGTTCGTGAGATTGAAGAACAAGGAGTTGATGAAACAAATAACAAGGTTTATGATTAATCAAAGTTTACGACGTATGATGACAAAGAAGATGAGAAGATTTCAAATTATATCATTAGGGGGTGAATGTTGGAAATAATGATATATTGTTCTATACAACCACCACATCCCCACCACCAGAGATAACCGCCGACGGCTGTCAGCCGCCATCTACCGCCGTCAAGTGTCGGAAAACCGCCACCATCACTGCCTATATATATGTAATCGATTGTACAGACAATGTTCGAAATCGATTACATTGTCAATAACATTCCATTCAACATCACAACAACTACAATTTCACCAACAATAATACATTACTCAAAGTCCCTTGTTACCACCAAACATCAACTTGAAGAACAATGTACCAAGAGTTCTTCCAAGTAAGTCAAAATGAGAGAAAATAAACCATGTGATAAACGAAGTTGCTAATTAAATTTACACAGTAGTCCATCATGTTTCAATATCACTCTCTTAGTTTTGTCACTCCAAAAAAACCACGTTCGTATCCTCCAATTCTTCTTATGAAACAATAATTCCTTAACCCCGGTTTGATGAACCACCAACTTAGGATATTATCTTCAATAAGAAGTATGTCATGGCTAAACAATATTTGGAACATAAGCGCTCCCACTATCTCTGGCATACTTCCAAGTTTAATCTTCCCTTTTCAAAAACTCAAACCTATGATTTTCTCATTAAAGTGAAGATTACAACCTTGCGATGTTTATTCAAGTCTACGAGGATACTTTCAATGTACAAGACACTTTCGGATAGTGTTGAAACACTTTCTTGGGCTTATAGACCTTACAAAGATACTTATGATGTACAAGACTCTCAGAAAGTATTAAAATACTTTTCCTCAAAATTCCTATGAAGGAATATGATCTTTACATTTCACTGGCACACTTTCATAGCCATGAGATGGCAGTGATACACCATAAGTCATCCGAGTAGACTTCAATATAACCACCGGAAAAAATTTCTTTTATGATACTATCCTCATGGTCAATCATATCAGAACTCTTACCACCGGTCAGTATTTGAAGTTGTCTACACCTCAATCCATGTGCACACTTTTGATTTATACGAAGGCATCGGATCAACCAAGTTAAATAATCGGATCTCCAACATGGATTGTATCACATCCTCATTACCTCTTTCCTACTATTAGACTCTAGGCCCACTACGACTTCCGATAGTTAATGAATTTTTCTTATCCATACATGAGTTACCTTCCTCTAGATATAAAACATATATCTATCCGGCCTTACGAAAACTCCTATCAGACATAGAAACGGTAACGAATTGTTCCAGGTACTCCAGCATCGCCATGCTGAGTTCCAATTATTACTGATTGTATCTTAGTGCCAACATCAGGTTTTACCATTCAAGGCTCCATTTACTCCCACTGGCTCCCATAGATGTTAAGTTTCCACTTGCTATTGAGCGACAAACCATTGTCCTCAAAAGTTTGTGAAATGAATATCCCATGGTCTCAGCAGAATACCTAATGGAGTAGCATCACTAGTCCCTGGATTCACCCACCTCACGTCTACATGTAGGTTGGACAATCTAGGCTTCGAGATAGACAAGCAAAGACACTCTTTCTAGTCTTATCTCCTAGGATGCGTGCTCATCTTTGTTGATTTTATATATAGATCATTGCCCGCCATATTTGAGCATCCCAACACATTGGGTATGAATTTGCAATCCATCAAGACCCAAACATATCCAAAAATGTTTGGTTCTTTCTCAAAGCGACCCCATATGCCAATGTGTCATGAGGGAATTAAATTATGAGATAAATCTCATAGTTCTTATGATGGTGACAAAATACACAAATTAAGATACTTAACTGTTAATTTTAGATAAATGTAGAAAAGCATATATTGTAGGCGCGGCCTATAAATAGGCCTTAGGCCCCTTGGCCTTGTAAGCTTTTTGGCACATTAGTGCAAGATCAATATTGAAAGAAAAAGGTGTGGTGTGTGTTTCTCTCAAATATAATCTTCCCTCTACACTGTTACTTGAAGGTTATATCATGGGATTGACCATTCAATTGGTATTAGAGCCAAACTTGATCTAAGTTGGCTCGTTATTGAGTGAAGTGACGAAGAACAAGCTAAATCGAAGAAGCTACTGTTCAAAATTCGAAGTTATGAAGGTTTGAGTGTATTTTGTGTTGAATTTTATCCCATTCATCTCTAAATCAATTATGAGTTCGAAAACAATCTGATATGATTTAATTTTGATCATAATCGATTGAGTTTTTGAAGTTGTTCATGGAAACATCTACGATTTTTGCTTCAAAAGTTCATCATATTTCATGAGGATGATGTAATCATTGGGATATTGTTGATCTATAGAGAATTACGAGTAGAAGGGTATATAATTCGAGTTGTTGAGAAACCAAGATTCGTAAAGGAGAAGAAGAAGGAAGACAGAAAGGGTTACAATTGTGGGGGTAATGGCCACTTTATCAAAGATTGTACTCAAAAGAAAAGGAAAGATGTTGAGTAGTACAAGCAAAAACTCAGATTGGCAAAAAGAAAGAGTGCATGAAAAGCCATGATGGTTGAAGAAGACCAGTTCCTCACAGATATCGATGACAGTGATCTGGATGAGGAAGCACAAACACATTTTTGCCTGATGGCTGATGTTCAGGATGAATTCTCGGAAGAAGATGAAGTGCTAGAGGCACACTATGATAACTCAGAAGATGAAATGCTTGATGATGAGGATGCTGAGGATGAGGTACACACTAAATCCCTAACAGGTTGTGGTCTGAGCATGGAACATGTTCAGATCATCATGTCACGCATGAAAAAGTTAGAGAAAAAGGTACAAAAATCCAAGATAAACAAAGAAAAATTAAAAGAAATAATAAGAAATCAATAAGTGGAAACTTTCCAGGTTGACAAGGAAATAGCTGAACTCAAAACACAGATAATTGAAAAAGAAAACGAATTAATTGAGTTAACAGCAAGCATGAGTACCCAAATTCATGATCTCAAAGTAGAGAAAATTAGTGCTGAAAATAACACTAAATTTGTAATAAAAGAAAAGGGTGAACTATGCTCAAAGATTGAAGAACTTGAACACACACTGATCAAGAGGGGTTAATTAGAACAAACAATATTTCTGAATAAATCCAAAGAACGCAAATTCTCTAAATGGACCTACGATGGTCTTGGATTTGAAAACCTAAGATTTAGTGAAAAAGTGACAGCCAAACAACTATATGACTTCACTTTAATGAATGATGGCATCACAAAGAATATGGTATTTGTTGGAGAGGAGGAGGAAGTAGTAGAAGAGGATTTCAAAAGAAAGACAAACTTAAAATCTGAAATTCCTTTTAACTATCAGGAACTAAACGAGTCTAGCACATCTGAGCCTCACAAGCTCATTGAGTTAGATGATGACTCTATGCTTACATATCCTGAAAATCTTAAGAAGCAACGGGTAGTTTTGGAAGCCCGAGTATATATACCACATATGGTTTTACAAAGGCAACTCGAAATACTTGTAGCTTATTATTTTCAAACCATTATCACACTTGATTTAGAAAAGGAAATAAACGAATCAGAAAAGAGTATTTCATGTTACTATAAAACGGAAATCTTGACATGCACTTATACTCCTTCTACATCCCAACAAACAAGAAAATATACCCGAGAAGAAAAAGGTAAAACAAAGGTGAAAGATTCATGGACTCCAAGAAAACTTCACAAATCTCCTGAAACCACCAAGAGGCAACCAAATGCCATTCCCAAAGCCAATCTCACACACTCTCACAAGTACAAACCAAAATCACCAGCAAAAGTTGTCAACAAGAACTCAATGTCTCTCGTAACTAACCATTACTCAATTGTTTCAGATGTGAGAAGAAAAGACAACAACAAGAGAAGTATATGCACAAAAGCTAACAGACGAAAGTTCACACCCAGTTTGTCTAAGCCATGTTTTGAATTTTCCAAGAAGTGTCATCACATTTCAAATTTCTTCAGTCAATGTATTTCTCTTTCCAAAAACAAAATGAAAGCAAGTACTTGTTTTTGCAGAAGTCATGGTTGTTTGCACGGACCTTGTGAATACAAATGTGAATATGATAGGCTTAGAAAAAAATTGGGAATTTGTACGTGTGAGAATTGGAGACCACAAGGGTCAAATCAGGTAAATGCACCCTTTATCACATCACACGGAATAATCATTCATCAGTGGGTAACCAAACATGCTCTAAAACTCATGAATTATTGGAACTATGAAAATAGATTAATCACAATTCAAGAGTTAGTAACATATCAGAGAGGAGGGTACAAAGAATTTTTGAAGGCATGGAACAACACTGAATCCAAAACAAGGAAATCGCAATCCCCACATACCAATACTCTCTCAAGAACAAAGTCTAAACCAACAAAACCATCAAACTCAAAATTTCACACCTCACAACACAAAGTAAACAAACCAATCATCGAAGAATACAAACCTGTAACCACCAAACAAGCACCTAAATCTCAAACAGTTGCACACCCAAAGAAGTTTCAAGTTTGGCAATGCAAAGATATGGTGCAGGTATTTGATCTCAACAACTCAACGTAGTCCGCAATTCTTTAAAAAGGATAGATCCCTCTAAAAATTGAATCTCAAATTGTTCCTGATCCATTCTGGATTAAAACCTCAAAGTTTAATAAAGAAGAACAAAAGATTCAATGGAAAACACATAAAAGAATAAACTGCATCTTTCAAGAAGTTGTTGACACCAATGCATCATCTAACACACAATGACCCATTTCCACATGTGGACCTAAATCTTCATTATTTTATGTGTGTAGGAACCTAATCTCTAGTACCTAGACTCAGGGTGCACCAAGCATATGACAGGTGACAAGCGTCTTCTCAAAAACATCGTTCCCAAGTACTCCGGGAATGTTCCTTTTAGGAATGAAAATGTAGCACCGATACCGGGGTACGGAGATATAGTGAAAAAGAGTATCAAAATCAAGGTTTCTTTTGTAGAAGGACTGGGCCATAACCAGTTTAGCATTGGCCAGTTCTGTGACAAAGACTTGGAGGTCACTTTTAAAAAGAATTCATGTTCAGTCGAAACGGAAACAGTTGATGTGCTTCTAGAAGGAACAAAGAAGTCTAACTTGTATTCCATCGATTTGAACAACTACAACTTAACGACCTCTGTTTGTCTTCTAAGTAAAGCCTCATCAGACTTAACTTGGTAGTGGCACAGGAAACTCTCACATCTCAACTTTCACAACATCAAAAAACTACTTACTAGAGATCTAGTGAGAGACCTGCCAAAGTTAAAATTCAACAAAGACCATTTGTGTGTAAATTGTGAAAAAGGCAAGATGAAACGATCATCTCACAAAGCCAAGCAAGTCTCCAGTACAAAGAAGACAATGGAGCTTCTGCACATGGATCTATGTGGTCTGATGAGTGTCCAAACACGCAATGGGAAGAATTATATCCTAGTCTTTGTTGATGATTACTCTAGGTATACGTGGGTCAAGTTCTTAAGGTCGAAAGATGAAGAAACTCCTATCATCATCATCTTCATCAAACAATAACATAATAAGTTTGAACACAGTGTTGCCTCCATTCAAACGGATAATGGAACTGAGTTCAAGAAAAAAAATCTTGTCTGACTATCTTGACCTGGTGGGAATCACACATCAATTCTCTGCATCATACACTCCACAATAGCATGGAGTGGTGGAACAACGCAACCGAACTTTGGTTGAGGCTGCTCGTACTATGCTATCATACTCCGGTCTCCTACCTTCCTATTGGGCTGAAGCAGTCAGCACAACGTGTTACACACAGAATCTTTCTTTCATCCATAAATGTTTCGATAAAACTCCTTATGAATTCGCAAATGGCATTGTGCCTAATATCAAATATCTTCTTATATTTGGTAATAGGTGATTTGTACTCAATGAAAAGGATAATCTAGCAAAATTTAAGGCCAAGGCTGATGAAGCAATTTTCTTAGGTTATTCACATGAGTCTAAAGCCTACAGGGTGTTAAATAAAAGAACTAACTGTGTTATGGAAAGCATAAATGTTACATTCGATGATATGTTGGCTGTTAACGCTTTTCAAAAGGAAAAGGAAGTTGCTTCTGGACAAGTCAGTTCAGGACCAGTACTTCAAATAAAAGAAAAAAATATAAATCCAAGTTCCTCAGAACACAATTTAGATTTGTTATTTGATTTCTTACAGTCTGAATCTAATGTTCCTAATGCTGGTGACAGGAATGATGCAGTGTCTCATACTACAACTGCAACGGAGGTTGACAACTGATCTTCATATCCAACCGTGGATTCTCCGTCTACATCAACAGTTAGTCCAGTTGTAGTCCCTCATAAGCAGGTTTATGAGGGTACTCCCGTTTATGATTCAGAACCAATACCAAATGAGGAAAACATTGAACTCATAAACAGATTAAATGAGTTCTTTCCTCCAATTCAGAACCCCCGAGGAATAAGATGGATACAATTCCATCCCAAATATCATATTATAGGAAATGTTCAAGACAGTGTAAGGACTCGTTCTACAAAGGCTAATGAGTGCCTTTATTCCAGTTTCCTATCTATGATTGAACCCACCAAAGTCTCCGATGCTTTACAAGATGCTGATTCGATCATTGCTATGCAAGAGGAACTCAACCAGTTTGAAAGACTCAAAGTCTGGAGATTGGTACCATTTCCAGAAGATAAATCAGTGGTTGGTACCAAGTGGATATTTAAGAACAAACGGGATTCCGATGGCATAGTGGTTAGAAACAAAGCTAGGCTGGTTGCTAAAGGTTACAACCAACAGGAGGGGATAGACTACGATGAAACATTTGCTCTTGTAGCTAGGATAGAAGCCATAAGATTATTCATAGCCTATGATGCCTACAAAAGCTTTAAGGTTTTTCAAATGGACGTCAAGACATCATTCTTAAATGGTATCCTCAAGGAGGAGGTTTATGTGTCTTTGCCAGAAGACTCCAAACTCCCACATCATGTTTATATTCTAGACAAAGCGTTATATGGACTAAAACAAGTACTGAGAGCTTGGTATGATGTCCTGTCTGAATATTTGCTGAGTGAGGGATACAACAAAGGAAAAACCGACACCACTTTATTTACAAAAGCCAAAGGAAAGGATTTAATCTTAGAACAAATTTATGTAGACGACATCATCTTTGGTTCTATAAACCTAAAGTACAGTGACGAGTTTTCACTTACAATGCAAAATCGATTTCAAATGAGTATGATGGGAGAGATGAATTTCTTTCTCGGATTACAAGTGAAACAGTTGAATCATGGCATTTTCATCACTCAATCCAAGTACATTAAAGACTTGTTGAAGAAATATTACATGCTCAGCTGTTTCTCTTCATCTACCCCTATGTCCTCAAAAACAAAACTGTCTGCTGACCTTGAGGGAAAAATAGTTGATTTAAAAACATATCGGGGTGTGATAGGCTCATTACTGTATTTGACAGCTAGTAGGCTAGATATAATGTTCTCTACATGCTTATGTGCTAGATTTCAGGCTAATCCAAAGGAATCATATCTGTTGGTAGTAAAAAGGATATTCAAGTATCTCAAGGGTACTCCTGATCTAGGTCTGTGGTATCCAAGGGATTCAAGTCTACAGCTATATGCCTATTTAGATGCAGATTATGTTGGTTGCATGCTTGACAGAAAGAGCACATCTGGCAGTGCACACTTTTTAGGCTTTCAAGAAACATAATTGTGTCTCTACTTCAACTACTGAGGCTGAATATGTTGCTACTGCAATGTGCTGCTCTTAGAGTTTATAGGTTAGGACTCAGCTCTCTGACTTTGGCCTACACTATGACAAGATCCCACTACTCTGTGATTCACAATCTACCATATCTATCTCATGTAATCTAGTTCACCACTCAAAGACCAAACACATTGACATACGGTATCATTTTATTAAAGATAATATGGAAAAAGGTTTAATAGAACTGCAATATGTTAAGACTGATGATCGACTGGCTGATTTGTTTACTAAACCATTAGACGAAACTCGTTTTAGTGAGTTAGTATCCAAATTGGGTATGCTGAATTATAAAGTCTAACTATCAGTTATTTGTTTTGAGTGGGTATTTCACTTTGTTTGTTCATGTTACAGATAAAAGAAAGCACTATCTAAGGGGGAGTGTCAATCATCCGTACAAGTTACACATGCTTGTAGGGGGTAAATACTTTAAAAACATTTCATAAATCAATTAAAATACCAAAAACATTCACAAAACAAAGAAAATGTCAAAAACATATGCAAAATTCTTGAAAATATCAAAAATATGTGTTTTTATTAGTTTAAAATTGAAAAAAACAAAAATATTTGATTTTTGGTTTATGAGAAGAAAAGAACAAAAAGATTTTAATCTTTTCTTATTCACTTCGAATTCGAACTCTTAGTCTTCGAATTCTAAGTGAGCATTCAAGTCTAATGGACTTTGAAAATTCCTTAAAGGTCTCGCATTCGAAATAAACATTACTCTACATTCAAAAGGAAAATCAAAAGACTTCGAGCGCTACTCAACTTCGCATTCGAAGCACACCCAAGTCAAAGGACTTCGAGTCCATACCTTGACTCTAATTTGAAGCTAGTGGACTTCGAATACAAAACCAATTCCTTTAAGAAGACTTCGAGCGAGTTTATTAGACTCAATTTGAAGCTAGTAGACTTCGAACTCTAAACAGTGTATTTCCAATACACTTCGAGTGCGCATGAACAGTACTCTTAACGGAGTCAAAATCAACTCTCTTCGAGTTCGAAGCTTTCACACTTCGAATTCAAAGCCTCTTGAACTTCGAAGTCAACAATGGTCCTCATGACCACTTCGAGCGCGTTTTTCCCTCTTTAACCCTTTGGACTTCGAGCGTGTAAAATTCAAAATTTTACCGTTGCATTGGTTCTATAAATAGGTGGTTCATTTTTAAGTGTTCTTTACGCTATCAACACATTCAAACTTATGAAAAAATTTCGGTTACGTGTTTTGTGGATTTTACTCAAAGTTGCTGTCAAAATTTCGATTTTTTGTGATAAACTTGAAATCTAAACCAAGGTATACATTTAACAAGCAACAAATCAGGAGTAAAAGTTTTAAAAAATGCTCAAACTCGAAAATGCACTGTTCAACTCGGAAAACACCTTTTTCCAACTTCGAATGCATTGTTCGATGTTCAAATGAACTTGTTAATGCAAACGTGGTTTGCGATGGGACATAAGAACACTAGGACAAAGTTTTTGTCAAAGTAAAACTCGAAAAATTTGAAAAGTGTTCTTCGTGTTCTTCAAGTGGTTGAAGATTGGGCTTGATTTCAATTTTAGCCTAGATCTTCATGTTATGGACCAAATGAGAAAATTTTCAGTGTTACAAAAGTGTTTAGATACATGTATTCATTGTAAAACATGAGTCAAAACACATTTTTGTCCATCAAAAATACGACTTCATCAATGAAGGATTTTTTGGTGTTATACAATTTTACTAGGAGTTGACAAATTTTCTAAGATTTTACTCCAAGTCAATGTTTCCAAGTCAACAAAAGTCAAAGTATTTCACACTTGATTATTTGACCTAACAAGTCAATAGATTTCACTGAGTTATTCTTCAAAGTGAAATAAACTCATATATTGGCTGTTCTTACAAGTTTAAACATGGCTATGGAAGATGAATCTGTCTCATATCGTTATTCGAAAACTAGCCAATCCCATAACCCCGATGATCAACTCCTTCTTACAAATCAATTTCTCTCTGTTATCACCCATGATAATAACCACTTTATAAACCAAGATAACTTTCGCAACCCAAATTTCCCCATTATCTCTGAAATTCTCCGCATTCATCCCCTAAACCATGCTCTTACTTATAACCCATCCACATCTGGGACACATGTCCCTGAGATATACGTTCAACAATTCTGGCACACCGCCCATACTCGTACAAATCCCGACTCAGGTCGTGTATCTATTCGTGGTGATGTAGATCACTTCACCTTGAACATCACTGGAAGCCGATTGAGGAAAATCCTCCAGCTTCCTACCGCTAGAAGTAGGCCTCCTCTTCTTGACTTTCAGGAGATGCCTGATGAAACCACTGCCCTTACAGGCATTTGAGCCATGGGTTATCTTGGGGACTTACTACTTCGTTCCCACTTTAAAAGAGCCAATCTTCACCCCATATACTATACTTTCTTGAAAATCCTTCAACGCTGTCTCACTCCCAAACACACTGGCTATGAGTACCCAAACTCCAACAAAATCAAACTCACATATGTTGCGGCTAATCACTTGCATATTGATTATGCCACTTTAATTTTTCTTGACATTATGCAGCAAGTGGAGGGCAAACTCTCTGATCTAAAGAGAGCAAAGGGCAGATTTCTGCCGTATCAACGGTTTTTACCTATGATGGTCCAATTTGCAATAGACAGAAACGAGGAGATACCTCGAAGGCCAAATCATGCTGCTATTAGGCTAAAACAGTTTATGTATGTCAAACTTATGATTGCTGATCATTCAATTTAACCGCATCGATTCCCGGTTTCTCTGCTGGATCTATGTGCCCAGAATGACGTTGTGAGAATTTATAGGCAGAGTGTAGTGTAACATCCGCGAACCTAGGCTAGTTGATTAGCGGGTTAGCGGTACGTGTTTAACTGCTTATATTTAACAACATGATTTCATGAGTTAATCAATATAAGTAAGTTAACTAATTAAAAGAGTTAGTAAATTAATTAAATGGTTATGTACTGAAATATCTAGCTTATGTATGTATGTATGAACGCATTAAGTTATGTATGTGGATATCTATGTAAGTAAGTGTGTGCACGTGTTTGTAGGCATGCAATTTGGGTTGAGAATTTGCCACCTCATGCTTAAAGTTTAACTAGTCTAGTGTACATGTAAGTATATTATGAATTTAGCTTAGTACCTGTTCAGAATTTTCAAAAGAAATAGGGTGTGTGTGTTTTATGTTTTCTGCCGTAAACAAGAAGAGAAAAAGAAATCGGATTTGGAGATTGTGTTTCTTGAATTCAAATTAAAGGTTGGTATGTATTTATATTATGATTTTACTTGTTTAGATGTATTGATCTGTTAAGAATCATGGATTTATGTAGAACACCATAAATGGAGCTTTGAACTCACTACTTGCTAAATGGGTGTTGATAGATTTTATGATTTAAATGGTTAAATGATGTTTAGGATGCAAGAATTCTAGTTTGTAAATGATTGTATATGTTATTTATAAGTTTTGATGAGTTTAGAAGTTTTGGGTTTGATATATGATGATGATGATGATGAAGTTGGCGGATTGTGTTGAGGAAGATGATGATGAAAACCGATGGTTGTTAATCCGATAAAACTTGAAATCCGGTATTTAAGAAACCGATACCTAAATTCGGAACCTAAATCCGACATTTCCAAATCCGGTGTTCTAGAATCCGAGAAAACGAAATCCTATACTTGAATCCGGTATCTCTATAAACTGACAAACCTAAAAACAGATATCATGAAATCCGATAACCTCAAATCTGGGGTTTGTAATCCGAGAACCTAGAAATCCGATAACCGGAATCCTAGACTTGAAATCCGACAGTCATCAAATCCGATAATTGGGATTAAACTTGTAATTATTTGTTTATTCTATCTTATGAGGAGTTAGCTTGTGTTTATAAATAATTAAATTATAAATATATGTGGACAGATATATTTATATATTCGAGACTGATTTGGTTGTTACTGTGTTTTCAGGCAATCAAAAACTCGGTGATATTAGACATCTGAGTTCGTGTTGATTTTGAGGTGAGTGGACGTTAATCGCGGATGGTAAAAATTATGGTTAAAATTATTGATGTGATGCATGCGTTTGTGTTTGGAGAATTGATTGAATTGTTGATTGTGATTGTTGATGATATTTGTTGCTTGACTATTTGACCGATACGTGCTCTTTGGATGATATTGAGTTGCATTTGAGAAGTAAGCTACATGTGGAATTGGGCTGGGCTTGTCTACTGGTTGGTTGAACAGTGGTAGCCTTACTGATGCATGCGTTGTATCAGAGTGGGATTTTACTGTGCCAATTCAGTAGAGGGTGTTAGAACCTAGAGGGGGGTGAATAGGTTATATGCCCACTCTTTGAAGTTTTTAACAATATTTGCAAGTAATTAAAGAGTTTAAGGAAGAAAGATATCACCAATGAAGTAGTTTGGACACAATGATTTATAGTGGTTCAAGCAAGGGTTAACAACCTTGCTCTACATCCACTCCTTGGCCTCACCCACCAAGAGTTGCTCCACTAACTTCTCTCTTTGAAGGTAGAGATAAACCTTTTACAACTTCTCTCTAATTCTAAGGCTAGAGATGATCCTCACTTCTCTCTAATTCTAAGGCTAGAGATGATCCTCACTTCTCTCTAATTCCAAGGCTAGAGATGATCCTCACACAATTACAAATATATAAGAAGGTAATGTAGTGTTTGAACTTTGAATGCTTTCACTCTTGCTTCATTCTTGATCTTGAAAGATTGAATATTTATCAAAGAATATGAGCTCACAAGATTTAGTATGTGTTATGTGTTTTTCAGATTGCAAGAGCTTGGTTAAAAAAAGACTTGAGTTGCCCTAAATAAGGAAAAAGGTGCAAGCTCAAAAAGTGTCCAGACTGTCCACGGTCGATCCACGGTCGACCGTGGCATCGACCGTCGGCCTGCTAGATCTTTTTGAGACTTGTGAATATAGACGTTGGCCTTTTACCAAAACCACACACAACCCATTTTTACCATAAAAATGCACTGAAAAAAAGCTTAAGAAAAGTTGGGTTAATGCCATACTTCTTAAGTTTGAATTTAATCATAAAAATGGTAGTTTGGAAACCAAATGCACAAAGCATGTTGGAAGTTTACCTCTTTGGGAGATTCCTATTGCTAAATATGGTTTTAACTTGTTTCAATGTAAGATTGTGTTTAGTATTTGCCAAAATGAGAATTTATTTGCTTTGACTTCCAAGCTTGTGATTTTTATAAAAATTGTCTCAATTTTTATAAAAGTTTTTATATAAAAATTATTTTATAAAAACGTAAACTCATTTGATTATTTATTTTGTAAGCTCATAATCTTCAAACGTTTGTTTGCAGGAATCTTCGACATTGGCTTCTACTTGAACTCGGATCTTGACGATTGGAGCTTGGCCATTTGATGAAGCTTATTTTGTAGATCATAGATGAGAATATATTTTATTGAATATATATATGTATATGTGCACATATGTTAATGTTAGTACATACAATTATATAAACAAGTTGTATATTTTTGTGTCAATAAAAGAGGATATATTTGTAAGCCTATTTTTCCCAACAATCTCCCCCTTTTTGTTGAAGACAAAAATTTATAACTTGTATAAGAATTGTATATATAACTTTAACATGTTAACATGTGCATATATACATATATATGTATATATTCTTCTATCTTCTCCCCTTTTTTTGTCTTAACAAAAAGGAGGCTCCCCCTTGACATAAGCTCCCCCTGGAATGTAAAACTCCACTTCTTGAGGTGTTTAATCTATAATGTATGAAAATACTACCAAGAACTTGCCAAAGAGATGTGAGTATAAGAAATATTCTAAATATACAATTATCACAAGCCAAGGTTCAAGTAATACAATTCATGGCATAATGATCATAGCAAACAGTAGCACATAGCATTTCAACAAACATTCACCACAAATACTTCCCCTTGAATCACCACAATTTATCTTGTCATGACACTAGATTTGTAAAAGACCTTTGCTTTGTAAAAGCATGACAAGAGGTAATATACTTTAACATAATTGAGAGTGTGTTCAAGAATATAGCAAACTCCTTGACAATATGTTCATAATGTGTATGTGTCCTAAAGTGGAGAATGATTTGAAACTTTTATTAATCATGTGATAGCTAATGTTAGTTAAGATATATTAAGCATGAATTGATTGAGTTTGGGCATTAAAAGTCTAAAAATAAAAATTGAAAATCTCAAAAATTTCCAGTGGGCTGACGGTCGATGCACGGTATCGAGCGTGGATCGACCGTGGTGCGTCTGGAACATTCTGTTAATACGACGGATGATACCACGGTCGACCGTGTATCAACCGTAGGTGAGCTGTTTGAAATTTTGGTTTTTTGTCCTTTTTGACATGATATGTATACATAACCAATTCTTACCTAAACAACTCTATTCTTACACAAAGCTTATCATTTATCTCTTATAATAGAGCCAAGAGAAATTACTTTCTAATCAACAATCTCAACATGATTTCTTTTAAAAAAAAATTCACAAATCCTTATGATTCACATGATTCTTTAGTGCAAAAGGAGATCCCTAATACCTTTTGGAAGAAGAATGAGAAGTCACGAAAAGGGAGTCATCAACCGTGAATCAACTGTGAATCCAACCGAGCCTTTGACCGCAACTTCAACCGTAAGGTAAAGTATTTTTTCTTGTGATGATTTTCAAGCTTTTTAATAGAAAAATGGTGAAGATGGCGGCTAGGTTTTGTGGGGGAAGATGATATGAGATGTAGTGGAGAGGAAAGAGAGAGAAAAGGCAAAATGGGGTCAAAAATCCGTCAGGCCCACGAAGGTCGATACACGGTCGACCGTGATATCAACCGCGCCTTTTGCTTAGTTTTTGAATTTAGGCAGTGATCCGACGGTCGATCCACGGTATCGACCGTAAGTCGACCGTGGTTCTTCTGGAATGTATATTTTGACCATTTCCATGCATTTAGTTGTTATTTTTAAGGAACATGTTCCATTATTCCTAAACCAAGTTGTAATGTATCAAACATTTCAATTTTTAGCGGTTTAAAGAATATGTCGGCAATATTTTCACATGAAGCAACCTTTTCTAAATTTATCTCATATTGTCACGTAGGAAATGATGCCTAATTTGAATGTACCATCTTCATATTGGTTTATTTGAAGTCCGAGAAGGTAATTCAACTTATCCATCATTCTCATATCAATTTCATCATGTATAAGATTTCAAAACTCATCACACAAAGATGATTATCAAATTTTACATTTGGGAAGTCTTTAACAAGCTCATTACTAGTCATTTTTGTAACAATCTCATGTTAGCATGTCCTAGTCTTTTATGTCACAATGTTGACTTATCAGTTATAAATGCAAGACATACTTGTGTTAGGATTATCACCAAATCTACATGTATCATGTCCATTTCTCCTAACATCCTTTGCATATCAAACTTTCATGTTTAGAGAATCTAACATTCAAATCTTATAAGCTACTATCATGCTCAAAATTTGAGAATTTGAAATGAAGAATGATACCTTTACCAACTACCTTTCTTCTTAGGTTGCTTTCAAACATATCCTCCATCATACTCCTTGTATTAAGTGAAGAGTTCTCTATTACCGGTCATGTGTTTTGAGCAACCACTATCAAGAATCCAATACACGAGACATAATCTTGTTGCACTTGTGTAATTTTCATTCAAGCTTTTGGTACCCAATGTTTCATGGGTCCAGGATGGTTAGTATCAAAAACTCCTACTCTAATCCACCTTTGTGTAATCTTGAACCCTTTATGATACCATGTGTTCATAGAGTTAATAGGTTTATGAGAATGTCTTGATTTTTGAATTGTATTTGATTTAGGTTTCTTGAATCCAAGTCCATGCCTTGTAGTTGGAGTATAAAACTTTCTCATTAATTCATTACTTGCAACATTTGGCATACAAGTGGAAGGACTAGAAACAATGTTGCAATTTTGAACTTTTGGAAAATTCCAGTGAGACGACGGTCGATTCACGGTCGATACCGTGGATCAACCGTGAGGCTCCTGGATTTTTTCTTCCTCTTTTTCTTTCACAAATTTGATAGGTGTTAAGTGACTAGTTGGCATGTTGTTTGAGTAACTTGAGAACCCAAGACCACCTTTATCTTTTGATGATTTTTGAATCTTTAACATCTCAACTAACTTGGTTGAACTATCTTCAAATTTTGACAAGGTGGTTGTGTCAAAATTTGTCTTTATCTTACTTTCCAAATCTTTCAAGCTTGGAGATATATGAGAAGCAATTTTACTTTCTAGATCTTTTATTTTCAAGTTCAGGTCATCATTTTCATTTCTTAACTTGACATTTTCCTTTTTCAAGCTCTTGTTCTCATTTTTTAACTCCTCATTTTTAGCAAGTATTTTAGAGCTAAAATCACATAATTGATCATATTGATTGTCATCATTATCACTATAGTAGCTAGAATCGGAATGTACCTCACTTGTCTCAAAAGCCATGAGACATTTTTCTTCTTTTCTTTCCTCTTCTTCATCACTTGAGGATTCTTTGACATGTTTAGCTTTGAGTGCAATGCATTTGCTCTTTTCTTTCTTTGGCTTGGCACTTTCATTATCTTTTTGCATGATTACTTCATACACCTTGAGATTTCCTATTAGCTCATCCATTTGTAATATGTTCAAGTCCTTTGACTCCTCAATAGCCGTCACCTTTGCTCTCCATTTTGGTGAAAGAGCCCTAAGAAACTTTCTTACAATCTTTTTGTCAGTGTAAGTAGTCCCAAGTGCCTTGAGACTAGTAACAATACTATTAAACCTTGTAAAAGCATCATCAATTTTCATATCATCTAGTATTTGAAATTGTTCTTATTGTTGCACAAGTAATTCAATTTTGTTATCTAGAACTTGGGCATTTCCTTGATGTGTGATGATAAGAGATTTCCAAATTGCATTTGCACTTTCACACATGAAAACTCTTTCAAACTCTTTTCTAGGTAAAACATTGTATAGAAAAAGTTTTGCTTGAAAATTTTTTGAAATCATTTTCTTATCCTCTTGATTCCATTTTTCTTTAGGAGTTGGAACATAAGCATTTTGTTTAGAATCAAAGGTTTTTGGAACATGATCTCCTTCTTCAATAATCTCCCAAAGGTCAATATCTTTGGCCTTTACATAGGTCATGAATCTTTTCTTCCAATAGCAAAAGTCTTCTTCTTCAAGAAGTGGAGGTCAAACCTAGAATTCCCCTCCATATATTTTTGTCCCATTTTATCAACTCAAAAATTTTTGAAAAAAAAATTTTAGAAGAATTAAACAACTTTTCAAAAATTATCTAGAGCAACTTGCTCTAATACCAATTGTTAGAACCTAGAGGGGTGGTGAATAGGTTATATGCCCACTTTTTGAAGTTTTTAACAATATTTGCAAGTAATTAAAGAGTTTAAGGAAGAAAGATATCACTAATGAAGTAGTTTGAAAACAATGATTTATAGTGGATCAAGCAAGGGTTAACAACCTTGCTCTACATCCACTCCTTGGCCTCACCCACCAAGAGTTGCTCCACTAACTTCTCTCTTTGAAGGTAGAGATAAACCTTTACAACTTCTCTAAAATTCTAAGGCTAGAGATGATCCTCACTTCTCTCTAATTCTAAGGCTAGATATGATCCTCACTTCTCTCTAATTCTAAGGCTAGAGATGATCCTCACACAATTACAAATATATAAGAAGGTAATGTAGTGTTTGAACTTTGAATGCTTTCACTCTTGCTTCATTCTTGATCTTGAAAGATTGAATATTTATCAAAGAATATGAGCTCACAAGATTTAGTATGCGTTCTGTGTTTTTCAGATTGCAAGAGCTTGGTAACAAACAAGACTTGAGTTGCCTTAAATAAGGAAAAAGGTGCAAGCTAAAAGTGTCTAGACTGTCCACGGTCGATCCACGGTCGACCGTGGCATCGACCGTCGGCCTGCTGGATCTTTTTGATACTTGTGAATATAGACGTTGACCTTTTACCAAAACCACACACAACCCATTTTTACCATAAAAATGCACTGAAAAGAAGCTTAAGAAAAGTTGGGTTTATGCCATACTTCTTAAGTTTGAATTTAATCATAAAAATGGTAGTTTGGAAACCAAATGCACAAAGCATGTTGGAAGTTTACCTCTTTGGAAGATTCCTTTTTCTAAATATGGTTTTGACTTGTTTCAATGTAAGATTAGGTTTAGTATTTGCCAAAATGAGAATTTATTTGCTTTGACTTCCAAGCTTGTGATTTTTATAAAAGTTTTTATATAAAAATTATTTTATAAAAACTTAAACTCATTTGATTATTTATTTTGTAAGCTCATAATCTTCAAACGTTTGTTTGCAGGAATCTTCGACATTGGCTTCTACTTGAACTCGGATCTTGACGATTGGAGCTTGGCCATTTGATGAAGCTTATTTTGTAGATCATAGATGAGAATATATTTGATTGAATATATATATATGTATATGTGCACATATGTTAATGTTAGTACATTCAATTATATAAACAAGTTGTATATTTTTGTGTCAATAAAAGAGGATATATTTGTAAGCCTATTTTTCCCAACAATCTCCCCCTTTTTGTTGAAGACAAAAATTTATAACTTGTATAAGAATTGTATATATAACTTTAACATGTTAACATGTGCATATATACATATATATGTATATATTCTTCTATCTTCTCCCCTTTTTTTGTCTTAACAAAAAGGAGGCTCCCCCTTGACATAAGCTCCCCCTGGAATGTAAAACTCCACTTCTTGAGGTGTTTAATCTATAATGTATGAAAATACTACCAAGAACTTGCCAAAGAGATGTGAGTATAAGAAATATTCTAAATATACAATTATCACAAGCCAAGGTTCAAGTAATACAATTCATGGCATAATGATCATAGCAAACAGTAGCACATAGCATTTCAACAAACATTCACCACAAATACTTCCCCTTGAATCACCACAATTTATCTTGTCATGACACTAGATTTGTAAAAGACCTTTGCTTTGTAAAAGCATGACAAGAGGTAATATACTTTAACATAATTGAGAGTGTGTTCAAGAAAATAGCAAACTCCTTGACAATATGTTCATAATGTGTATGTGTCCTAAAGTGGAGAATGATTTGAAACTTTTATTAATCATGTGATAGCTAATGTTAGTTAAGATATATTAAGCATGAATTGATTGAGTTTGGGCATTAAAAGTCTAAAAATAAAAATTGAAAATCTCAAAAATTTCCAGTGGGCTGACGGTCGATGCACGGTATCGAGCGTGGATCGACCGTGGTGCGTCTGGAACATTCTGTTAATACGACGGATGATACCACGGTCGACCGTGTATCAACCGTAGGTGAGCTGTTTGAAATTTTGGTTTTTTGTCCTTTTTGACATGATATGTATACATAACCAATTCTTACCTAAACAACTCTATTCTTACACAAAGCTTATCATTTATCTCTTATAATAGAGCCAAGAGAAATTACTTTCTAATCAACAATCTCAACATGATCTCTTTTAAAAAAAAATTCACAAATCCTTATGATTCACATGATTCTTTAGTGCAAAAGGAGATCCCTAATACCTTTTGGAAGAAGAATGAGAAGTCACGAAAAGGGAGTCATCAACCGTGAATCAACTGTGAATCCAACCGAGCCTTTGACCGCAACTTCAACCGTAAGGTAAAGTATTTTTTCTTGTGATGATTTTCAAGCTTTTTAATAGAAAAATGGTGAAGATGGCGGCTAGGTTTTGTGGGGGAAGATGATATGAGATGTAGTGGAGCGAAAAGAGAGAGAAAAGGCAAAATGGGGTCAAAAATCCGTCAGGCCCACGAAGGTCGATACACGGTCGACCGTGATATCAACCGCGCCTTTTGCTTAGTTTTTGAATTTAGGCAGTGATCCGACGGTCGATCCACGGTATCGACCGTAAGTCGACCGTGGTTCTTCTGGAATGTATATTTTGACCATTTCCATGCATTTAGTTGTTATTTTTAAGGAACATGTTCCATTATTCCTAAACCAAGTTGTAATGTATCAAACATTTCAATTTTTAGCGGTTTAAAGAATATGTCGGCAATATTTTCACATGAAGCAACCTTTTCTAAATTTATCTCATATTGTCACGTAGGAAATGATGCCTAATTTGAATGTACCATCTTCATATTGGTTTATTTGAAGTCCGAGAAGGTAATTCAACTTATCCATCATTCTCATATCAATTTCATCATGTATAAGATTTCAAAACTCATCACACAAAGATGATTATCAAATTTTACATTTGGGAAGTCTTTAACAAGCTCATTACTAGTCATTTTTGTAACAATCTCATGTTAGCATGTCCTAGTCTTTTATGTCACAATGTTGACTTATCAGTTATAAATGCAAGACATACTTGTGTTAGGATTATCACCAAATCTACATGTATCATGTCCATTTCTCCTAACATCCTTTGCATATCAAACTTTCATGTTTAGAGAATCTAACATTCAAATCTTATAAGCTACTATCATGCTCAAAATTTGAGAATTTGAAATGAAGAATGATACCTTTACCAACTACCTTTCTTCTTAGGTTGCTTTCAAACATATCCTCCATCATACTCCTTGTATTAAGTGAAGAGTTCTCTATTACCGGTCATGTGTTTTGAGCAACCACTATCAAGAATCCAATACACGAGACATAATCTTGTTGCACTTGTGTAATTTTCATTCAAGCTTTTGGTACCCAATGTTTCATGGGTCCAGGATGGTTAGTATCAAAAACTCCTACTCTAATCCACCTTTGTGTAATCTTGAACCCTTTATGATACCATGTGTTCATAGAGTTAATAGGTTTATGAGAATGTCTTGATTTTTGAATTGTATTTGATTTAGGTTTCTTGAATCCAAGTCCATGCCTTGTAGTTGGAGTATAAAACTTTCTCATTAATTCATTACTTGCAACATTTGGCATACAAGTGGAAGGACTAGAAACAATGTTGCAATTTTGAACTTTTGGAAAATTCCAGTGAGACGACGGTCGATTCACGGTCGATACCGTGGATCGACCGTGAGGCTCCTGGATTTTTTCTTCCTCTTTTTCTTTCACAAATTTGATAGGTGTTAAGTGACTAGTTGGCATGTTGTTTGAGTAACTTGAGAACCCAAGACCACCTTTATCTTTTGATGATTTTTGAATCTTTAACATCTCAACTAACTTGGTTGAACTATCTTCAAATTTTGACAAGGTGGTTGTGTCAAAATTTGTCTTTATCTAACTTTCCAAATCTTTCAAGCTTGGAGATATATGAGAAGCAATTTTACTTTCTAGATCTTTTATTTTCAAGTTCAGGTCATCATTTTCATTTCTTAACTTGACATTTTCCTTTTTCAAGCTCTTGTTCTCATTTTTTAACTCCTCATTTTTAGCAAGTATTTTAGAGCTAAAATCACATAATTGATCATATTGATTGTCATCATTATCACTATAGTAGCTAGAATCGGAATGTACCTCACTTGTCTCAAAAGCCATGAGACATTTTTCTTCTTTTCTTTCCTCTTCTTCATCACTTGAGGATTCTTTGACATGTTTAGCTTTGAGTGCAATGCATTTGCTCTTTTCTTTCTTTGGCTTGGCACTTTCATTATCTTTTTGCATGATTACTTCATACACCTTGAGATTTCCTATTAGCTCATCCATTTGTAATATGTTCAAGTCCTTTGACTCCTCAATAGCCGTCACCTTTGCTCTCCATTTTGGTGAAAGAGCCCTAAGAAACTTTCTTACAATCTTTTTGTCAGTGTAAGTAGTCCCAAGTGCCTTGAGACTAGTAACAATACTATTAAACCTTGTAAAAGCATCATCAATTTTCATATCATCTAGTATTTGAAATTGTTCTTATTGTTGCACAAGTAATTCAATTTTGTTATCTAGAACTTGGGCATTTCCTTGATGTGTGATGATAAGAGATTTCCAAATTGCATTTGCACTTTCACACATGAAAACTCTTTCAAACTCTTTTCTAGGTAAAACATTGTATAGAAAAAGTTTTGCTTGAAAATTTTTTGAAATCATTTTCTTATCCTCTTGATTCCATTTTTCTTTAGGAGTTGGAACATAAGCATTTTGTTTAGAATCAAAGGTTTTTGGAACATGATCTCCTTCTTCAATAATCTCCCAAAGGTCAATATCTTTGGCCTTTACATAGGTCATGAATCTTTTCTTCCAATAGCAAAAGTCTTCTTCTTCAAGAAGTGGAGGTCAAACCTAGAATTCCCCTCCATATATTTTTGTCCCATTTTATCAACTCAAAAATTTTTGAAAAAAAAATTTTAGAAGAATTAAACAACTTTTCAAAAATTATCTAGAGCAACTTGCTCTAATACCAATTGTTAGAACCTAGAGGGGTGGTGAATAGGTTATATGCCCACTTTTTGAAGTTTTTAACAATATTTGCAAGTAATTAAAGAGTTTAAGGAAGAAAGATATCACTAATGAAGTAGTTTGAAAACAATGATTTATAGTGGATCAAGCAAGGGTTAACAACCTTGCTCTACATCCACTCCTTGGCCTCACCCACCAAGAGTTGCTCCACTAACTTCTCTCTTTGAAGGTAGAGATAAACCTTTACAACTTCTCTAAAATTCTAAGGCTAGAGATGATCCTCACTTCTCTCTAATTCTAAGGCTAGATATGATCCTCACTTCTCTCTAATTCTAAGGCTAGAGATGATCCTCACACAATTACAAATATATAAGAAGGTAATGTAGTGTTTGAACTTTGAATGCTTTCACTCTTGCTTCATTCTTGATCTTGAAAGATTGAATATTTATCAAAGAATATGAGCTCACAAGATTTAGTATGCGTTCTGTGTTTTTCAGATTGCAAGAGCTTGGTAACAAACAAGACTTGAGTTGCCTTAAATAAGGAAAAAGGTGCAAGCTAAAAGTGTCTAGACTGTCCACGGTCGATCCACGGTCGACCGTGGCATCGACCGTCGGCCTGCTGGATCTTTTTGATACTTGTGAATATAGACGTTGACCTTTTACCAAAACCACACACAACCCATTTTTACCATAAAAATGCACTGAAAAGAAGCTTAAGAAAAGTTGGGTTTATGCCATACTTCTTAAGTTTGAATTTAATCATAAAAATGGTAGTTTGGAAACCAAATGCACAAAGCATGTTGGAAGTTTACCTCTTTGGGAGATTCCTTTTTCTAAATATGGTTTTGACTTGTTTCAATGTAAGATTAGGTTTAGTATTTGCCAAAATGAGAATTTATTTGCTTTGACTTCCAAGCTTGTGATTTTTATAAAAGTTTTTATATAAAAATTATTTTATAAAAACTTAAACTCATTTGATTATTTATTTTGTAAGCTCATAATCTTCAAACGTTTGTTTGCAGGAATCTTCGACATTGGCTTCTACTTGAACTCGGATCTTGACGATTGGAGCTTGGCCATTTGATGAAGCTTATTTTGTAGATCATAGATGAGAATATATTTGATTGAATATATATATGTATATGTGCACATATGTTAATGTTAGTACATTCAATTATATAAACAAGTTGTATATTTTTGTGTCAATAAAAGAGGATATATTTGTAAGCCTATTTTTCCCAACAATCTCCCCCTTTTTGTTGAAGACAAAAATTTATAACTTGTATAAGAATTGTATATATAACTTTAACATGTTAACATGTGCATATATACATATATATGTATATATTCTTCTATCTTCTATATATTCTTCTATCTTCTCCCCTTTTTTTGTCTTAACAAAAAGGAGACTCCCCCTTGACATAAGCTCCTCCCTCGAATGTAAAACTCCATTTCTTGAGGTGTTTAATCTATAATGTATGAAAATACTACCAAGAACTTGCCAAAGAGATGTGAGTAAAAGAAATATTCTAAATATACAATTATCACAAGCCAAGGTTCAAGTAATATAATTCATGGCATAATGATCATAGCAAACAGTAGCACATAGCATTTCAACAAACAGTCACCACAAATACTTCCCCTTGAATCACCACAATTTATCTTGTCATGACACTAGATTTTTAAAAGACCTTTGCTTTGTAAAAGCATGACAAGAGGTAATATACTTCAACATAATTGAGAGTGTCTTCAAGAATATAGCAAACTCATTGACAATATGTTCATAATGTGTATGTGTCCTAAAGTGGAGAATGATTTGAAACTTTTATTAATCATGTGATAGCTAATGTTAGTTAATATATATTAAGCATGAATAGATTGAGTTTGGGCATTAAAAGTCAAAAAATAAAAATTGAAAATCTCAAAAATTTCTAGTGGGCTGACGGTCGATGCACGGTATCGACCGTGGATCGACCATGGTGCGTCTGGAACAAATTTTTTGAATACAACGGATGATACCACGGTCGACTGTGTATCAACCGTAGATGTGCGGTTTGAAATTTTGGTTTTTTGTCCTTTTTGACATGATATGTATACATAACCAATTCTTACCTAAACAACTCTATTGTTACACAAAGCTTATCATTTATCTCTTATAATAGAGCCATAAGAAATTACTTTCTAATCAACAATCTCAACATGATTTCTTTAAAAAAAATTTCACAAATCCTTATGATTCACATGACTCTTTAGTGCAAAAGGAGATCCCTAATACCTTTTGGAAGAAGAATGAGAAGTCACGAAAAGGGAGTCATCAACCGTGAATCAATTGTGAATCCAACCGAGCCTTTGACAGCAACTTCAATTGTAAGGTAAAGTATTTTTTTCTTGTGTTGATTTTCAAGCTTTTTAAGAGAAAAATGGTGAAAATGGCGGCTAGGGTTTTTGGGGGAAGATGAGATGAGATGTAGTGGAGAGGAAAGAGAGAGAAAAGGCAAAATGGGGTCAAAAATCCGTCAGGCCCACGAAGGTCGATACACGGTCGACCGTGATATCGACCACGCCTTTTGCTTAGTTTTTGAATTTATGTAGTGATCCGACTGTCGATCCACGGTATCGACCGTAAGTTGACCGTGGTTCTTCTGGAATGTATATTTTGACCATTTTCATGCATTTAGGTGTTATTTTTAAGGAACATGTTCCATTATTCCTAAACCAAGTTGTAATGTATCAAATATTTCAATTTTTAGCGGTTCAGAGAATATGTCGGCAATATTTTCACATGAAGCAACCTTTTCTAAATTTATATCATATTGTCACGTAGGAAATGATGCCTAATTTGAATGTACCATCTTCATATTGTTTTATTTGAAGTCCGAGAAGGTAATTCAACTTATCCATCATTCTCATATCAATTTCATCATGTATAAGATTTCAAAACTCATCTCACAAAGATGATTATCAAATTTTACATTTGGGAAGTCTTTAACAAGCTCATTACTAGTCATTTTTGTAACAATCTCATGTTAGCATGTCCTAGTCTTTTATGTCACAATGTTGACTTATCAATTATAGATGCAAGACATACTTGTGTTAGGATTATCACCAAATTTACATGTATCATGTCCATTTCTCCTAACATCCTTTGCATATCAAACTTTCATGTTTAGAGAATCTAACATTCAAATCTTATAAGCTACTATCATGCTCAAAATTTGAGAATTTGAAATGAAGAATGATACCTTTACCAACTACCTTTCTTCTTAGGTTGCTTTCAAACATATCCTCCATCATACTCCTTGTATTAAGTGAAGAGTTCTCTATTACCGGTCATGTATTTTGAGCAACCACTATCAAGAATCCAATACACGAGACATAATCTTGTTGCACCCCTACACTTGTGTAATTTTCATTCAAGCTTTTGGTACCCAATGTTTCATGGGTCCAGGATGGTTAGTATCAAAAACTCCTACTCTAATCCACCTTTGTGTAATCTTGAACCCTTTATGATACCATGTGTTCATAGAGTTAATATGTTTATGAGAATGTCTTGATTTTTGAATTGTATTTGATTTAGGTTTCTTGAATCCAAGTCCATGCCTTGTAGTTGGAGTATAAAACTTTCTCATTAATTCATTACTTGCAACCATTGGCATACAAGTGGAAGGACTAGAAACAATGTTGCAATTTTGAACTTTTGGAAAATTCCAGTGAGACGACGGTCGATTCACGGTCGATACCGTGGATCGACCGTGAGGCTCCTGGATTTTTTCTTCCTCTTTTTCTTTCACAAATTTGATAGGTGTTAAGTGACTAGTTGGCATGTTGTTTGAGTAACTTGAGAACCCAAGACCACCTTTATCTTTTGATGATTTTTGAATCTTTAACATCTCATCTAACTTGGTTGAACTATCTTCAAATTTTGACAAGGTGGTTGTGTCAAAATTTGTCTTTAGCTTACTTTCCAAATCTTTCAAGCTTGGAGATATATGAGAAGCAATTTTACTTTCTAGATCTTTTATTTTCAAGTTCAGGTCATCATTTTCATTTCTTAACTTGACATTTTCCTTTTTCAAGCTCTTTTTCTCATTTTTTAACTCCTCATTTTTAGCAAGTATTTTTGAGCTAAAATCACATAATTGATCATATTGATTGTCATCATTATCACTATAGTAGATAGAATCGGAATGTACCTCACTTGTCTCAAAAGCCATGAGACATTTTTCTTCTTTTCTTTCCTCTTCTTCATCACTTGAGGATTCTTTGACATGTTTAGCTTTGAGTGCAATGCCTTTGCTCTTTTCTTTCTTTGGCTTGGCACTTTCATCATCTTTTTGCATGATTACTTTATACACCTTGAGATTTCCTATTAGCTCATCCATTTGTAATATGTTCAAGTCCTTTGAGTCCTCAATAGCCGTCACCTTTGCTCTCCATTTTGGTGAAAGAGCCCTAAGAAACTTTTTTACAATCTTTTTGTCAGTGTAAGTAGTCCAAACTGCCTTGAGACTAGTAACAATACTATTAAACCTTGTAAAAGCATCATCAATTTTCATATCATCTAGTATTTGAAATTGTTTATATTGTTGCACAAGTAATTCAATTTTGTTATCTAGAACTTGGGCATTTCCTTGATGTGTGATGACAAGAGATTTCCAAATAGCATTGCACTTTCACACATGAAAACTGTTTCAAACTCATTTCTAGGTAAAGCATTGTATAGAAAAAGTTTTGCTTGAAAATTTCTTGAAATCATTTTCTTATCCTCTTGATTCCATTTTTCTTTAGGAGTTGGAACATAAGCATTTTGCTTAGAATCAAAGGTTTTTGGAACATGATCTCCTTCTTCAATAATCTCCCAAAGGTCAAATCTTTGGCCTTTACATAGGTCATGAATCTTTGCTTCCAATAGCAAAAGTCTTCTTCTTCAAGAAGTAGAGGTCTAACCATAGAATTCCCCTCTATATAATTTTGTCCCATTTTATCAACTCAAAAATTTTTGAAAAATATTTTTAGAAGATATAAACAACTTTTCAAAAATTATCTAGAGCAACTTGCTCTGATACCAATTGTTAGAACCTACAGGGGGGGTGAATAGGTTATATGCCCACTTTTTGAAGTTTTTAACAATATTTGCAAGTAATTAAAGAGTTTAAGGAAGAAAGATATCACCAATGAAGTAGTTTGGACACAATGATTTATAGTGGTTTAAGCAAGGGTTAACAACCTTTCTCTACATCCACTCATTGGCCTCACCCACCAAGAGTTGCTCCACTAACTTCTCTCTTTGAAGGTAGAGATAAACCTTTTACAACTTCTCTCTAATTCTAAGGCTAGAGATGATCCTCACTTCTCTCTAATTCTAAGGCTAGAGATGATCCTCACTTCTCTCTAGTTCTAAGGCTAGAGATGATCCTCACACAATTACAAATATATAAGAAGGTAATGTAGTGTTTGAACTTTGAATGCTTTCACTCTTGCTTCATTCTTGATCTTGAAAGATTGAATATTTATCAAAGAATATGAGCTCACAAGATTTAGTATGTGTTCTGTGTTTTTCAGATTGCAAGAGCTTGGTAAAAATCAAGACTTGAGTTGCCTTAAATAAGGAAAAAGGTGCAAGCTCAAAAAGTGTCCAGACTGTCCTCGGTCGATCCACAGTCGACCGTGGCATCGACCGTCGGCCTGCTGGAACTTTTTGAGACTTGTGAATATAGACGTTGGCCTTTTACCAAAACCACACACAACCCATTTTTACCATAAAATGCACTAAAAAGAAGCTTAAGAAAAGTTAGGTTAATGCCATACTTCTTAAGTTTGAATTTAATTATAAAAATGGTAGTTTGGAAACCAAATGCACAAAGCATGTTGGAAGTTTACCTCTTTGGGAGATTCCTTTTGCTAAATATGGTTTTGACTTGTTTCAATGTCAGATTGTGTTTAGTATTTGCCAAAATGAGAATTTATTTGCTTTGACTTCCAAGCTTGTGATTTTTATAAAAATTGTTTCAATTTTTATATAAGTTTTTATATAAAAATTATTTTATAAAAACTTAAACTCATTTGATTATTTATTTTGTAAGCTCATAATCTTCAAACGTTTGTTTGCAGGAATCTTCGACATCGGCTTCTACTTGAACTCGGATCTTGACGATTGGAGCTTGGCCATTTGATGAAGCTTATTTTGTAGATCATAGATGAGAATATATTTGATTGAATATATATATGTATATGTGCACATATGTTAATGTTAGTACATACAATTATATAAACAAGTTGTATATTTTTGTGTCAACAAAAGAGGATATATTTGTAAGCCTATTTTTCCCAACAGAGGGCTATCGGTAAACCTTTGCTTTGACCGTCATTGGTTGTAGGTTCTGCGCCGAACCGCTGGTCTTCTTGGATATGTGATCACATGCTTTGATATTGACTATTGATGTTTGCGTTTGTGTTTAGCCTCTACTCACTTAGCTTTGTGCTAATTCCCTTCAGTTATTGTTTTTGCAGGTTTGTGTTTGTGGGTGTTTGTAGAAGGAGAAGTTGACCTGACTTTGATAATATGTTTTAAAAGAATCGAGCCTGATATTTTTGTAACACTAAGACTGATGATTCTGTTGTTTGTGAACACTAAGACTTACCCGAGGCCTTCGACTCTAAAACGGAATTTATGTATGGCTATCAACCGGGTCCTCTAGACACAACAAGTGCAAGCCATGAATTTGATTCTTCTATGGATGCCAATGATGAGTATGAAAGTGAAATGGAAGAAGAAGAGGTAGAGATAGGAGAGAGATAGAGGTGAGTAAAGAACAAATGAATGCTGAGGGACCCCCAAGCCCAAAAAGCCGGGAAGCCACACCTACTACTGAAGCTGACACTGTTAGCTCTGGTATTGAAACAGTCATTTCATCCTAACAGTGCACACTTACCCCTCCAGCCACTCAAGTATCTCTCAACAGATGCTTATTTCAACTCATGGAGAACTAACACATACTCTATCGGCCTCTCATTCGGAGATGGCTGGTATGGAAACCAGAGGTATGCCTCTCCCGAACTCGACCGTCTCTTTAACGCACATCGATATACTGCAGATATCTGCATTTCTTTCTAGACACCAATCCACACTTGCACAAATAATGACGTTGTTTACAAGACAATAGTCCAGAACACCTGTAGGTGGCACTACTGAAATTGTCGTTCGAGGATCAGGTGGAAATCTCCCCGGAGTATACACCACTGCAGCTCCGCACGCGAGTAGTTCTGCCTCCGAGGCAGAAACTTCAACGAGCACTCTAAGTGAGTCTCGGTTTGTTACAAATGAGGAATTGCAGGAGGCCCTTACCCCAATTACTGAGAGCCTAGCAGATATCAAGCAGACACTTTCTTTGTTAAAAACCAAAGTTGATGATGGCTCGGGCTTATATACTGACACTTTGAAATCCCTACTTTATGTGTGATTGATGGAGAGTGCCCCATACCGTGAATAGAACCTAGATCTTCTTCAAACCCTTCAGAATGAACAAACTTACAAGGGCAACAATCTTAATGAATTTAAAGAAATAGTTATAAACTCGATGGAGGATCTGGGCAATGGGGTCTTTCAAAAATTAGATTCGGTGGAAAACAGGATGACCATTCTTGAATCTACATGCAAATCCCAAGCTGATGAGTCAAAGTGCATGCGTGATGACGATGATCCCGATCATGATCCTCACGAGGCGGAGAAAAGACCGTGCGTTTTGACTTTTACTCCTTTAACAGAATGATTAGTAGCTGCAATGGGGATCGGGGCACAATCACAGCAACAACAACAACAACAACAAACAAAAACTAAACCTGAACCTGACATCCCAATGTTTGAATTTGAGACTGAAACTGCTGACATCAGTGAAAGGGATGAGTCAGATGAACTGCTGAAAGAGATTGATGAGTTCTCTTTTGGCAAACTGCCAGAAAGAACAGAGGAAGTCCAGATAGTGGACAGGTTTGAGGATATGCCGGTGCCTATTATTCAAAATCCAACTTCTTCAAGGGTTGCAAAGCCTGCGAGGGAGTTGGTCACCAAAAAGCAAATGGAGGAAGCAATCAGGACATTAAATCTAACAAGAGTCCTCCAAGGCATTTCAGAGGAGTTCCATCAACTATTCCCTCCTGAACCAAAGAAATTCCAGGTGTCAGCTGCCAACATCGTGAGAAAAAATCAACAATCAGAGCAGCCTAAACAACTACAACAATCATCTGAATGGCCACTACCTTCGAATGTCCAACTAGCTCCATCAGTTCCAATCTCATTAGACCCAGGCCTGGATAGACACAACATGTTCACTAGAGAAGCTATGAAAGACCCTTTGTGGGGAAAATATGGAGTGAACGCTGCTTACCATGAGGATCGGATTCCTACTATCTTTACTTCTCAAATCAGAGACAAGATTCCTTCTGAACTGAGGGGTCTTGATGATACTCAAAGGAGACGATACAATCATATCTTTAATGAATACAAGACACCAAGGGAGCAGATTGTGTCAGAATACCCGATCAGCAAAGTACTTCGCATCAGCATGCAAAAATCTTTGTGGTACAGCTTTGCTGTTTATGATGTACAGAGAGCAGATGGTCAGAAAATCTCCTTAAATGAAGCTGATTTCAGACATGTGAAGCTACATGACATTGAGTTCATATACGAGGAGCTATCCACCAAGATCAACAAGTCCTATGAAGAACAACAAGGACGATCAGCTTTGATGAAGTATATGAGGATATTTATTGAATTTATACAAGAGCATGATCCACAATTGGGAGCCGAGAGTAATCAACTCGAGGTGATTCTGCTTAGACCTCTGCAAAACCATCCTAATCTACAAACCCTAGAAGAGCTAACCGTTATTGATGAAAATCATCCAAGCTTTACGGGTCAAAGAGTTGTCATCTTCATCAACCAACGTAGTCAAAAGATGTTCATTCAGATGGTGGACATGATGACATACTCTGATGGTATTTTGAAATTGTTGATCCACAGACTCCAGGAAAAGACTGACAAAGAACAATCAACTACAAGTGAGTCGGAATGGACTGGGTTAATAAGAACTGTTGACGCTGTTAAAAGGACGTTGGACAGTCATCGGATTATTCGAAGGTGGCAGATAATGTTTGGAATAAGAAATAGGTTTGTATTGTAATTACTATCTTTCTGCATTTCTATTTTAATGTAATAGGCTTTCTCTCCGTTTAGGGGGAGATTGTTAATTTTAGAAAAATGTTGAAAATCCTATCTTGTAGGCGTGGCCTATAAATAGACCTTAGGCTCCTTGGCCTTGTAAGCTTTTTGGTACATTAATGCAAGATCAATATTGAAAGCAAAAGGTGTAGTGTGTGTTTCTCTCAAATATCATCTTCTCTCTACACTATTACTTGAAGGTTTATATCACGGGATTGACCTTTCATTAACATCTTCACAAGATTCAAGCAACTTAACCTTTAGCCCACAAACCTTGTTATGGTAATTATTGAACTCCACAAAGGTTTCAAACATACCCATCCCTACTACCACTACTCGTAAAGGTAACGAAGTGCATGTAGTTATCCCCGTGGATTTGCTTGAACGAATCATACACACAAGTGTGAACTAAATTCAACAAGCTTTTAATCCTATTACATTCGCCGATGAAAGATGTACACGTCATTTAGCCTAATAAACAATTCTCGCACTCAACATTCGATCAACTATCAAATGCATCCATGATTCCAAACCATAAGGACCTTGGTGAAACAAGTCTTGTTTACATAGCTAAAATAACCTTGTCTTGGATAACTTATCCAAACCATTTTTGGATTTAAACATATTATTCATGATTATTTTATTACTTTTAATCAAAAGCTTATAAATGTCATGACATGGATAACCTTTAAAACAAACCACTAATATATATATATATATATATATATATATATATATATATCAAATACAAAGTAATATCCATCGTCAACCAATGCATAATAGACATAATATTTCTCTCGCCACGCAGGGAAGATAATATATTAATCTAGTAAGATAATAAAATAGCTAGATGGAATGTGGAGATCCAAACTCCTAATCCTCTCAATCGAGACAACGTTCAAGTTTCCCGATCTTGAGCTCTAGCTCTCCATGCCTTATCAGCTACTTCTTTCGTTTAACACCTGCACTTTGTAACAAAACATTTTTGCAACAAACGTGAGTGTTATCGCCAGCATTTCAATAAATATAGCTAAGAAGTAGAAAAACAATGGAGCTAATCATGAATGTACCTGATCACAAGGAGCTATTCCCTTGCCTTATAGGAAGCTTTAACTTCTCCGAACACTCAAGACAAGCGTGGCGACGCCGATCTCCATATTTACCGCAGAAATAACAAACTTCTCCCTTAGGAGCCATATTCTCTTTCTCGGTTTTACGTTCCTAAAATAACCGGGTGGGAACGAACTTGCGTTTGGCCATGTTAGACTCGAAAGTTTTTAGCATGCCATGCAACTTGTGTAACGATTCTACCATTTTGTCCTTTTAATAGTTTTTGATAAACTCATCATAAGATGCGGGCATGGACTAGAGAATTATATTCACCACAAGCTCCCTCCTAATGGGAAATCCTAGTATATCATTTGGTTAATGTACGCCTTCATACAAAGCACATGAACATTAACCTTCCCACCTTCCTGCAACCGACAACCGACAAGGGACTTGACACACATAAAGTGTTCCTCTCTAATCTGATGTTGGAACATGTCCTTCAACCGATTAATCATGTCATACGCACTCAAATGCCCAAGTATCTTTCGCAGCTCGCAGCTCATAGTTGATAACATGAAAGAAGAAACATCTTTTGCGTCCTCGACACGCTTTTCAAAGGCGTATCTAGTGGCCCAACTTGTGTTGGTAGCAGGTGGTTCCGGAAGAGATTCCTCAAGGATGTGCAACTTAGATTCATGGCGAAGGACAATTCCCAATTGCCTATGCCAATCCACAGTGTTCACGACGACGAGTTTCTCCTTCTCTAGAAACGATCAGAGTGATAAATTCGGTGTTGCGTTGTTAATGTTTGTCGTCTACAATTTTTAGAGTACACGTTTTAGGAAATTTAAATATAATGCTTGTAGAAATAATTACCCAAAAAGTTTTCAAAACCGATTATTTAACCAAGGCTAGAAACCATATTTCACCTTACCTTATGACGGGTTTACCGCGGATCACAAAGTAAAGCTATTTAGGCCGGTAACTATTTTACCGATTTGCAAACAATTTGCAACTTCTACATCCTTGCGTGATCCATTGACAATCAAAATGTCTTTTGGCATGTTTGATCCCTTCTCGCACTAATTCTAACTTGATCCTCTTAAATGACTCGGCTAGAGTTCGACGCCACCTAAGTGTCACAAAAAGAATTGTAAACCGTCCGTAAAGACACACGATGGAACTCTAGCCAATAATTGGCCCATGCTAAGCTCGACAACCAATATTGCGAGTTACCACACTCACCTTCCACACAGTTTAACTCGGCATGACTCATGCTAAGCTCGACAACCAATATTACGGATGGCGCATGATTTACATTTTAAAAACAGGATTTTGTCTTTCCCGGTTAAAACAGTTTTAACCAATTTTGCGAATTTACAAATCAAGTGATAAATACAATTTTTATCCACTTATAATATAATACAATTTATATTATCCTGTTAATTCTATATGCGTAGAAAGATATATAAACCAATTTTATAAGTCTTTGTGTTATTATATATTTTGAAAAATTATCTAGGATGCGATATCCTACACATCCTTGCAAAATAATAAATATATAAAACAACCACGCATACACAATAGTTCGGTAACATGCCCAAATCCTATGCGTTTTCCCCGTGAGTCATACGAGGAAAACAGGGTCAACTAAGAAATCCACAATCCAAAGTACCTAGTTGGATGTGCTCCCACATAAGCCGACATCTCCAAAAGGCAATCTGGCACCACGTCGCCCAGACATCAATGCCGTGATTCCTGTTGGTTTATTACATACAAAATCAACTTCTATACTATTTTACAAATACATAGAAAAAGAAATGGCATGCAAGCCAAAATCCTATGCTACTAATACAAGTACAAAGGAATGAATAAACCGCATGCAAGCCGTATCAAATAATAATTACAAAAATTACAACAATACGGCACGCAGGCCACCAAAAACCATATAAACCAAACACCACAACACATAGGTCTAAAGGGCATTTAGTTACGAAACAACAATTAAACACAACCAAAGCAAAACCATGGTGTGCCACAAAACCATGTCAAATATATTTCTATTAAGATTGCCAAAACAAAACACCCAAGGCACAAAAGGAAATACTTGTACATATGCATTATTAATTTTAATACACCTTCAAAATTACATATTCATATATACACATATAAATATATATATTTTTTATACACTACATGCCAAGCCATACAAAATATATAAATTCAAGGAATCAAAATATAGTGGGGAAAAACTGGATTCAAGACTAGACCAACCAACAAATCCGGAATTTAAATATAATTTTAAAATATGTTTCAAAAACAGTTTCTGGGCCAAAACCCGGAGGGCACGGGCATGCCCGCCAATCTGCCAGTATACAGTTTAAACAGTTTCAAGTATCAAACAATATTCTGCTGGCACGGCCCGTGCCCCCACTAGTACGGCCGTGCCCCGGCTGCCGGCACATCCCATACCCCTAGAGGTACGGCCATTCTAAGTCACCGAAAAACCAGATTTTGACCGAAAACTTAAAATTCCGGTTGCAATCCAAATGTGCAAAGCCATGTTAGAGATGGCTCTGATACCACTGTTGGGTTATCATTGTAACACTGCTTCTGAATTTAGTTGCTTTAATGTCAAAACATATTATAGCAGCGGAAAATTTTCTTTTAACACAAACACGGTCATTTACATTATCAAAAGAACGTAGGTGTTACCAATGTACAGGAACCGACCATAGAATCATATTACATTACAACATATATCTACAAGTGTTCCACCCATAAGGGCTATGTACATCCCAAAAGTAACCCGCCTCTCAGGCCATCTAGTCTTTACCTGAAAAGGGAAACATACTATCATTAGCTACACTAGCTAGTGAGTACATACAATCATAAGAATCAATATAGTAAGTCATGCGTCATATCATAAACAATCTTTGCTAGCTTAGCACATAGCGGTGTGCTGACAAGATCGGTAAGAGTCGTGTCTTGTAGGGTAATCAATCCCGCTCAACAACTCAGACCGGGGAATCAGACACGACCAATCCGCGCTGGTGGGGGAGCACAAGGCAGTCCACCAAGCATCATTCACAGAGCCAGAGGCTCTACAGGTAATCCAGCCACAATCAGCTGATCACCACTCACGTTAAGGCACGGTGGTTCTACAGAACCTTGATCCGGGATGCACCCCGAATCACCGTTAAATCCAGAAATGACCGAAGTCCTGTTAGGATCCAGCTAACCGGCTGTCCTTAACCATGCGTCAGATAGTCTGCAGACAGTTCACATACACATATACGTACATTAGATCCCATAGGGATCCATCATCTTTCATATAGCATCATACAGTTATTCATACGATCATATCATCATGTATTAACTAAGTGGTTCCAAACTGGACCCACTAGCATGCTCCTGACACATACTCTAACATCATACAAGTCATACACTTACCTCTTCGAGCGTACCTACAAAAGCAAGTTAGTCATACATAATACATTCACATAGTCACTTAGCATGCAAGCCTTACTCTACTGAGTCTCGTGGTCATAGGCACTCACCTGAGCTGTTACTAGGCACAGGTATTCAACCTTGACTTCTCACATACAATAAGTTCACCTAGCATATCACATTGACCTTAATCATTCACATGTGCATTCAAGACTCGACAAAACAATATTCAACATTGGACATTTCACAAATCCGCTAGGACTGTCGGATTTGGGGAAATCCGATGGCCCTGTCGGATTCATGAAATCCGATACTTAGACTCCAAATTCCGATACTCAATCAATCGGATTCCAACACTTCAGAATTCCAATACAATGAAATCCGATACTTATCGGATTCCAATACTTAGAATCTGAAACCAAGGAAATCCGACAGACTTGCGGATTCCAATGGCTACTAAACATGAAATCCGACAGAGTTGCAGAATCCGACACGTTTATCGGATTCCGACACTTCATTCGGTTTTCATCACATGCGGATTCCGACAACTTCATAGTTGCGGAATCCGACAACTTCATCAACTATGATTCCGATAGCTTCATCTAATCATCTAAACAACTTTATTTTGGCTTTCTTTAAGTCCAGAACATCATAACACCATCATCTAATTTTCATAAACACATGAAATCCAAACAAGAACATCATTCATGTAAAACCCACTTAGAAAGTGAGCTTTCCATGTTCTTCAAGATGTTCATGCCTAGATTCATGGTTCTTAACATGTTATACATGCTTCTAAACTTCTAGATATCTATGAATTCTATCGCTAACCTTTGAAGATCAACAACGATCAACTGCTTCTTGTTCTTCTTTGAAATCCGAGAGAAAGCACCGAGAGAAAAGAGAGAAAAGCGTTTGCGGTTTTGTATATGTGTGTTTTACTATGTTTGACCAAAGTCAACTTACCACATATATATATATATATATCCACATTTAGCAGAGGCGGTTGCCTCATTCTTCATTCGAGGGTTTCCTCTTTAAATTCATTACACATACTTAATACACATACATATCAACATACATGCATATGCACGTACATAAACATATATACACTTAATTCAACAAGTATACACAACACACTACTTGTTACAATAACTATACATGCGTACGTACTTAACTACAACTAGGCCCAACTCGATGATGTTACAAATCTACCCCCCTTAAGAAGATTCCATCCTCGGAGGGAATCTGCTCAGTGATAAACAGGTGAGGGTATCTTGTCTTCATCTCGTTCTCAACTTCCCACGTCAAGTTTTGACCTTAGTTGTGCTTCCACTTCACAAGGACCAGTGTAATCATCTTCTTGCGTAGCTTCTTGACCTTCGTGTCAAGAATCTCAACAGGTTCTTCAAATAGTCGCTTGGAAGAATCAACTTTCAATTCCTGCAAAGGAATAATTTGTTCTTCCTCAACGTGGCACTTGCGTAAGTAGCACACGTTAAAGGTGTCGTGTATTCCAGATAATTCAGGCGGCAGCTCTAGAGTCACCGTCTGATCATTCACTTTGCGTATAATCTTGAATGGGCCAATGAAACGTGGACTTAGCTTCCCCCTGTGTCCAAAACGAATGACGCCTTTCCAAGGAGAAACCTTCAAGAACACACAGTCACCGACTTCAAATGTAGCGGGGCAACGCTTTGGATCCGCATACATCTTCTGTCGATCCCGAGCTGCTTTTAACTTTTCAACAGCCACATTCACTTTGTCAGAAGTAATCTGGACAATTTTAGGTCCAGCGAATTGCTTCTCGCCAGGCTCCAACCAACAGGTCGGAGTGCGACATCGTCTTCCGTAAAGCATCTCGTATGGTGGCATTCCATTGCTGGAATGATATGAATTGTTGTAAGCAAATTCAATCAATGGGAGATGGGAATCCCACGATCCACCAAATTCGAGTACACAGGCACGAAGCATATCTTCTAACGTTTGTATCGTACGTTCAGATTGGCCCTCAGTCTGCGGATGATAGGCGGTGCTCAGATGAACACGAGTGCCAAGTTCGCGTTGCAGACTCTGCCAAAAATTTGAGAAAAACCGAGAGTCACGATCAGATACAATTGAACAAGGAAGACCGTGACGTGACACAATCTCATCAATATACAACTGGGCTAAACGGGTCAGCGAAGCAGACTCGTTCGTTGCCAAGAAATGAGCACTCTTCGTTAGTCGGTCAACAATAACCCAAATCATGTCGTACCCTCTGGACGTTCTCGGTAGCTTTGTCACGAAATCCATCGTGATATTATCCCATTTCCACTCCGGAATATCCAACCGCTGCAGATTACCATAAGGTCTCTGGCGCTCCGTCTTCACTTGCGCGCAAATTTGACATCTCTCCACGAATGAAGCGATGTCTTTCTTTAGAGTTGGCCACCAATATAACATCTTCAAGTCGTGGTTCATCTTTGTAATTCCCGGATGGACAGATAGTTTGGACTTATGGGTTTCATGCAGAATCAGCTCACGGTTACCTCCAACAGAAGGTACCCAAATCCTGGATTGAAAAGTCTTCAACCCACGATTATCTTCGGCAAGCTGAGACGATGTGAAGCTGATCCTTTAACTTCTTCATCGTTTCAGCCTTCAGATTTTCTTCTTGCAATGCAATCTGTTGAGCTTCCTTCAGTCGAGAAATCAAATCTATGACAATGGTGATCCTCATAAACTTAGCTTCTGTTGTCGGTCCTTTACGGCTCAAAGCGTCCCCTACAACATTGGCCTTGCCAGGATGGTAACGGATCTCACAATCGTAGTCTTTTCTTAACTCCAACCAACGGTGTTGCCGCATGTTGAGTTCTTTCTGAGTAAAGACGTACTGAAGACACTTGTGATCTGTGCAAATCACACACTTTGTGCCATAAAGATAATGCCTCCACAACTTTAGTGCAAAGACAACGGCAGCTAGTTCCAGATCATGGGTTGAGTAGTTCTGTTCATGTGATTTTAACTGCCTAGAAGCGTAGGCAATCACTTTATCACGTTGCATTAGGACGCAACCCAAACCCGCGTACGATACATCACAATACACCGTGAAGTCCTCCGAACCCTCAGGCAGAGTAAGGATTGGAGCTTCACATAACAACCGTTTCAAGGTCTGAAAAGCTTCTTCTTGAGCTTCTGACCAGACAAAAGCAACATCCTTGCGAGTGAGTTTGGTCAACGGACCCGCAAGCTTCGAGAAATCGTGGATAAACCGCCGATAGTAGCCAGCCAAGCCAAGGAAACTTTTAATTTCGGAAGGAGTCCGAGGAACTCCCCAATTCATCACAGTCTCCACCTTAGCTGGATCTACTTTGACACCATCATGACATATAACATGGCCCAGGAAATGAACTTCCTTATGCCAGAATTCGCACTTAGATAGCTTAGCATACAACTGTTCTCGCTTTAACATCTCGAGAACCAAACGAAGATGAAGCTCGTGATCAGCTTCCGTCTTCGAGTAGACAAGAATATCATCAATAAATACAATCACAGATCTATCAAGAAACGGACGACAAACCCGATTCATCAGATCCATGAAGACGGCAGGGGCATTGGTTAAGCCGAACGGCATAACTAGAAATTTGTAGTGACCATAACGAGTTCGGAATGCAGTCTTAGGCACGTCTTCTTCACGAACTCATACTTGGTGATACCCCGACCGGAGATCAATCATAGAGAAACATGTAGCTCCCTATAACTGATCAAAAAGATCATCTATACAAGGATGTGGATACTTGTTCTTTACAGTTCGCTTTTTCAGCTCCCTGTAATCTATGCACATTCGCACCGTTCCGCCCTTCTTCTTCACAAAAAATACAGGAGCTCCCCACGGCGAGGAACTCGATCGAATAAAACCATTGTCAAGCAACTCCTGAATTTGAGTCATCATCTCTCTTATTTCAGAAGGAGCAAGACGATATGGAGAACGAGCCACATGTGTAGCTCCTGGAATAAGTTCAATCTTAAACTCAACATCACGAATCAGAGGCAAACCCGGAAGTTCTTCGGGGAATACCTCAGGGTAGTCAGACACCACCCGAGTATCACGAACTGGTCACTTCTCCATCGTAGCATCAATAACATATGCCAGATAAGAGCCACAACATTTAGCAATCGAATTTTGAGCTTTAATCATAGAGACAATAGTAATATCAGAATCCCTTCGTTCTCCACGTGCAACAACATAAGATCCATCAGAAAGAGGAATCTTAATCATCTTTTTGGAACAAATAATCTCAGCATCACACTTGTTGAGCCAATCCATCCCGATCACAATATCAAATCCCACAATGGGCATAACAAATAAAGAAATAGGGATATTACTCCGGTCAATATAAATCACAGCTACTGGGATTTCTCTGTAACAGAGACTACTTTGCCGTCAGCGACCTCTACTCTGAGCGGCTCAGTCAAAGGAACAACAGGTAATTGCAATCTTCTACGACAGGCCAAAGATATAAAGGAGTAGGTAGCTCCAGAATCAAATAAAACACTAGCAGGGATATAATTGATAAGAAAAGTACCCGTAACGACATCCCCTGCTGCTTTTGCCTCATCCGCCGTCATCTGAAAAGCCCTGCCTTTCACGTGTGGCGCGTCATCTCTTTTTGGTCCGCTAGAAGAAGAAGACCCTTTAGCTCCAGAGCTTTGTCTGCCTGGGCAATCAGTCAACTTGTGCCCAGGCTTGTGGCACCGGTAACATACATCCTCTTTGAAACCACAGTCTGTCGTAGCGTGGCCCTTCTGCCTGCATCTACAGCAACGTCTAGTAGAGATAGAACACTCACCAGAATGATAAGTTCGTCATGGATTACACCAAGGAGAATTAGGCCTCGGCTTTTTAGAGGAATCTGTCTTCCCGCCTGCTGAGGATTGTCCTTTGGAATGACCCGATTTTTCAGACGGATTAAACTTCCTCTTTGACCCTGCACCGGCAGATTCGCCCTTGCAGTAAAGACGGTCACCTTCCAGTTGTTGGGCTATGTCAAAAGCCCGATCCAGTTCAACAGCGGCCCGAACATGAGGGCGAAATTCCAGTGGCAGAGTTACCACAAACCGCCTTATCTTGGTGGTCTCATCAGGAATCAAATGGGGAACAAACCGCATCTTATCAGTGAATGCAGTTATGTGTTCTTCGATCGGCTTGTCCCCCTTTTGGAGATCATTAAATTCCCTCTCCATTCTTTCTAAATCATAATCGGTGCAGTAATTTTTTTCAGCACCTTCTTGGAAAACTGTTCCCAGGTGAGAGCATTCAACACCTCCTTATTAACAGAGGCTTTCACCGTGTCCCACCAAAAGATGGCACGGCCTTTCAGCATCCGTACTGAATACTCCGGTTCAAACTCGCATGATTCAAAAACTTGCTCCATTTCCCGGAGCCACTGAATAGTAACTGTGGGGTTATCACTCCCCTGGAACGTTAGAGGATGGCAAGTTAGAAACTTCTTATAAGAACAAGTCTTGCGATGCTTGTTCAGAGTAGCTTGCAATAAGAGCTCCTTTGTTACTCGAAGCTCCTCCTCCAGACGCCTTATAATAGCAGCCTGATCTGGTTCAGGTCTGCCACCACCAATATTGTGCTGAGATCGTTGATCTTCAGCCTGATGAGGCATATGAGAAGCCTCATCTTCCATCTCCTTCAGTGCTTGCTCTGTGTTGCCACGTTCGACAGACATCTTATATCAACCTTCTATATGACAGAGAAAGAGCAGTTAATACTCAATCTCACTTACTGAACTTACAAATCATCATATAACACTAGCATACATATAACTCTCACTCAATCCCCCCTCTAGGAACACTTCTTTATGGTCGGGCCCGAGCTTGAGATCGAATACTCTTTCAAGTACCCAATTCACTCAAACTTAGGCTCTGATACCCAACTGTAACACCGCTTCTGAATTTAGTTGCTTTAATGTCAAAATAGATTATAGCAGCGGAAATTTTTCTTTTAACACAAACACGGTCATTTACTTTATCAAAAGAACATAGGTCTTACAAATGTACAGGAACCGACCATAGAATCATATTACATTACAACATATATCTACAAGTTTTCCACCCACAAGGGCAATGTACATCCCAAAAGAAACCCGCCTCTCAGGCCATCTTGTCATTACCTGAAAAGGGAAACATAGTATCATTAGCTACACTAGCTAGTGAGTACATACAATCATAAGCATCAATATAGTAAGTCATGCGTCATATCATAAACAATATTTGCTAGCTTAGCACATAGCGGCGTGCTTACAAGATCGGTAAGAGTCGTGTCTTGCAGGGTAATCAATCCCGCTCAACAACTCAAACCGCGGAATCAGACACGACCAATCCGCGCTGGTGGGGGAGCACAAGGCAGTCCACCAATCATCGTTCACAGAGCCAGAGGCTCTACAGGTAATCCAGCCACAATTAGCTGATCATCACTCACGTTAAGGCACGGTGCTTCTGCAGAACCTCGATCCGGGATGCACCCCAAATCACCGTTAAATCCAGAAATGGCCGAAGTCCTGGTAGGATCCAGCTAACCGGCTGACCTTAACCATGCGTCAGATAGTCTACAGACATTTCACATACACATATACGTACATTTGATCCCACAGGGATCCATCATCTTTCATATAGCATCATACAGTTATTCATACGATCATATCATCATGTATTAACTAAGTGGTTCCAAACTGGACCCACTAGCATGCTCCTGACACATACTCTAACATCATACAAGTCATACACTTACCTCTTCGAGCGTACCTGCAAAAGCAAGTTAGTCATACATAGTATATTCACATAGTCACTTAGCATGCAAGCCTTACTCTACTGAGTCTCATGGTCATAGGCACTCACCTAAGCTGTTACTAGGCACAGGTATTCAACCTTGACTTCTCAGATACAATAAGTTCACCTAGCATATCACATTGACCTCAATCATTCACATGTGCATTCAAGACTCGACAAAACAATATTCAACTTTGGACATTTCACAAATCCGCTAGGACTGTCGGATTTGGGGAAATCCGATACTTAGACTCCAAATTCCGATACTCAATCAATCGGATTCCAACACTTGGGAATTCCAATACAATGAAATCCGATACTTATCGGATTCCAATACTTAGAATCTGAAACCAAGGAAATCCGACAGACTTGCGGATTCCAATGGCTACTAAACATGAAATTTGACAGAGTTGCGGAATCTGACACGTTTATCGGATTCCGACACTTCATTTGGTTTTCATCACATGCTGATTCCGACAACTTCATAGTTGCGGAATCCGACAACTTCATCAACTGTGATTCCGATAGCTTCATCTAATCATCTAAACAACTTTATTTTGGCTTTCTTTAAGTCCAGGACATCATAACACCATCATCTAATCGTCATAAACACATGAAATCCAACAAGAACATCATTCATGTAAAACCCACTTAGAAAGTGAGCTTTCCATGTTCTTCAAGATTTTCATGCCTAGATTCATGGTTCTTAACATGTTATACATGCTTCTAAACTTCTAGATATCTATGAATTCTATCGCTAACCTTTGAAGATCAACAACAATCAACTGCTTTTTGTTCTTCTTTGAAATCCGAGAGAAAGCACCGAGAGAAAAGAGAGAAAAGCGTTTGCGGTTTTGTATATGTGTGTTTTACTATGTTTGACCAAAGTCAACTTACCACATATATATATATATATATATCCACATTTAGCAGAGGCGGTTGCCTCATTCTTCATTCGAGGGTTTCCTCTTTAAATTCATTACACATACTTAATACACATACATATCAACATACATGCATATGCACGTACATAAACATATAAACATATATACACTTAATTCAACAAGTATACAAAACACACTGCTTATTACAATAACTATACATGCGTACGATACATCACAACACACTTCTACGAGGCACTACGCCCTAGGCACTCCGTCCATGGGTCTGTACCTGGTATAGGGCATGCCCGTACCTTAACAAGGCACGGTCGTGTCCGGTCCTACCAAAACCCAGTTTTGGCATTTTTCTCTCTCTCGTTCAAAGGTGTTGCCGGAATCGATACTTGGTATGTGACCTAATAGGCCTATGTCTCATCAGCAGTGATACCAACTTGTGTGTGTTAGTGGGCATTTTTAAAAAGTTGGTATTAGAGCCTTGATTTGACAATGCGAGCACAACTAGAGTGTTACATTCCCAAATCATGGCTCATGTTCGGTCAAACTTTCCTTTGGGGAATTAGACTAAATTGGAAATGCGGTGTGTTAGTTAATATGTTATGTACTAACGGTTTATCTAATGATCTTGTGAGATGATGTGATTGTACATATATGACTGACAGAGATAACCTTGCTGACACTCCTGTGACCCAAGAAGTGGCTGAAACTTCAAAAGTGGATGTTTTGAATATGACTAGTCAAGCTGGTACTTCAGGTTGTGAACTTGGAACGAATCAGAGTGAATGAATTTAGGAACTTAGAAATGCTATGTGTAGTGTGGAACGAGAGAGGATTATTCAGAATTAATGAATTCAGATTCCTACGTCTATTACAACTCAAGCTACAACTGTGCACACAACAACCAACCTTTCATCCTTTTACTACTCAAGGAGCTTATCCTTTTTCGTATCCTGGATTCAAACCACCATATTCATATAAGCAATTCACGGATTGTAAACCTTCGGAGTATTATGGAAGCACATACCCTAACATAACTTTGAATTGGTTGCGAGAAATGGTAAAGGCTTTAGATGGGTACCATTGCGAGGATGAATTGAGAGTTTGTTTTGCGACTCGTATGCTTAAAGGAGATGCTATGGTATGGTGGGATTCCTTTAGCATTTATTTTTTGAAACAACAGCAAGACAATGTGACTTGGGAGCAGTTTTAGGAGAAACTATGTGAACAATATTGTAATACTTTTGAGATAACTCGTATCAAAAGAGTTTATGGAGTTGCATATGACTGGAAACATGTTTGTGGGTGAGTTTATGGAGTTGCATATGACTGGAAACAAGTGTTTTATACTTGTAATAATATAAAATTTTGAGAAACCAAATTCCTTAATTGGAAATAGTGGATATAAGGGAAATCCAAATTTAAGGTTTCATCAACTTTAAGATTCTTATCCAAAATCTAAGTTTTAGATTTAATACTTAAAATCGGTATTTTGATTCAAGAGTCAAGTTTTGACTAAGTCAATAGAATATTTTAAGTAATGTCATATTTTCATAATAGTTAGTGGGAGCAATTGACCTATGCCAAGTTATATAATCACATAAAAGCTAAGAAGTGTTTGGACAACACGGTGATTAATAGCTTGTTATGTTTTAGGAATATATATAATTTATGATAGAAATTTTGAAGGTTTGAAGATGGACCAAGTAATGCGACCAATCACACAAAGTCAAAGTGACATCAATTTTGAGAGCTACTTAAAATAGAAGTGTTTCAAAAACTTGAAGCATCTAAGATAAGATGTCATAATTATATATTAAAAACTCAATGTCACTAATATTAATATATAAAGGAATTAAGTGTTGAAAATAATAAACAGATAATTAGATAAGTGTTCAAACACTAGGTGTCTAATATTATGTTTACGTGTTTAGTAAATAAGTTTCATCTATTTCTTGGGATAGAAAGTAATTTTACATCTACAATGTAACTAAGTTTAGTTGCAAGAGTATTTTATATATTCAGAAACAAGAAGTTATTCTAGTTCTCCTAGTTTAAGGAATATAATAAAACTAGAAAGACTAGAAATGTTTTTCAAGGTTTGCAGAAAACAATCTATATAGCAAGAAAATGGGAGCACTAATCTTTAATTCATGCTATGCTTGTTTTTGGTTTGTAGTAATTTGTAGTTACAAGTTGTAATTCATGATAAGTTGCACTTGAAACCAATATAGTAACACAAATCGACACCGTGAATTGAAACAATGGACTAGTATTAATTATGTACTTTATTCCATGTCGGAATATAGGGGTACATTATTAATCCCATTATTCTTCACTATTTTGCATGTTTTGGTAAGATCCATGAATAAAAGTTCTTATTCAGAATTGTTATCTATGACTTATCTTGGTGGCAACCTTGATAAGGTTATAACGTCATCGTGATCCTTGGTAGAGATTCATTGTTATTAAAGATAGCTACAAGGTTGTAGGCCAAGGATTGACGGATATTCATTAGGGAGTGAATATTGGATAGATCCACCATGAAGAATATCTCGTGGTCTGAGTCAAAGGTATTCATCACATAGATTGTCCTTAAGCATAAGATATTTTGTTTGGGGCATGGGGACTTCTGTACTTTAGTGCGTCTTAACGTCACACCATAACTGGGTGACCATACGAGACGTATTTGGGTGCAGCGGAAACCATGTTGCCAAATGCAAATATGCGAGAGGCATTTGCAACTCCTTTTAAGGAGAGATATTTCTGGGCCCCTTGACTAATTAAGATTGCTCAAGTGCATGGCCATGCCCAAACAAACTGATTTGTTCTTTGTCATTTATCACTCAGTCAAAATCGGATAGTCAAGAAAACTTCTGAGTCTTTAAGAGTTGACTCTTACCATGCTCACACTCATAATCGAAATATCAAGCTACAAAGGGAAAAGCCTAAAGTACACCAATTGTAAATCAGTTTGTTTTATTAGTTTTTATTTATTATTGCATTATCACAATTTGTGGGTTTAAGAGTCCTTATGGCCTGGTTACCCTAAGAGCTTGTCTAAGGCCCATCTTAGGCTAGTGTCATCAAGCATAGGTTGCCAATGTGCATATGTGGGAGTCTGTTAGTTTTGTGTACATAGTCAGCAAACCCCGATGCTACGTCCAACGTCATAAGGCACTAAGGGGTCGCACTTGTGAGGGCTTCTAATCCGAGAAGTAATGCAACCACACTTAAGATAACAAATTTATAACTAGTTAGTTAGAAATTGGAACTCGTAAGTTACGGTTTTAACTTGCGAAGGGGAGAAATTACCAAGTTAATTATTGACAAGAAAATATATATATGTATTAGTTAATAAATATATATTGTTAGTTAATTATATTCAAGATTAATAATTTAAGTTTAGATTATTTATTTTGGATAATGCTTATTAATTAATAATAAAGTAAATTGAAAAGGAAAATAAAATATATATATATATATATATATATATATATAAAATCCACCGGCAACATATATATGTATATATATATAGAGAGAGAGAGACGGGATCATCTACGAACCCGTCGCATTTTGCATATATAAAAGTCAATTTTGGTAGGCTATTATTATTATTATTATTATTATTATTATTATTTGTGTGTGTAAAGATGAGATGCAATGTTTTTAGACAAGATGTAGTGATCTTATGCAAGATGCAGTGGTTTTTAAATGCAAGATGCAATGGTTTTTAGATAAGATGTATTGGTTCTTAAATGAGAATCCATCGAGTAATTCGTGCATGATAAACTAGTTTTAAGAGAATTCCATGTTTTTTTAGATAATATGCAATGATTTTATAGACTAGATGTAGTGTTCCCAAAGTTCTTATTTTACGAACCGTTTCTATTGGATCCTCACCCTATATATATATATTAATATCTATTTTCTTTTTTTATTAATAATATATATAACTTGGTGATTAAGTTGTTGTTTAATCCATATCAGGAAATGTTTATTGGTTTCGTAATATCAACTAAATTCCTATAAGTATAAATAGGAGATTAAAGTTTAGGATTAAATTTGATATAGATACATGATACACCATTCTAAAGGTTTAGAAAAACTTCTCCTCTCCTCTTCTTCGTGAGTTCGGCCGAGAAAACACAAACCAAGTTTGGTTTTTGGTTGATCTTGAAGACACACATTGTGCGTGTGGTGGCTTGCAATCATTTCTAGCGTGTCTCGTTTGGTGTCATTATGGGTGGACTACATCTTGAGCAACTTAAGGTAGATATGTACAAAGTTCTTACCTTTATCTTGTATATGAATATATGTTTGTTCTTGTTCATATTGTTAACTACATACATGTCGATTATGTGTGTGTGTGTATATATATATATATATATTGTATATATTGAGATTGAAAAGACCATGACCCCTTTCCAGTTTTAGGGGTTATGTTCATCACTCAAGTTTCTACCTTTGTGAGTGATGATAAGTTTTATTCTTCGTGGTGGTTCAAACCAGTTGGTTTGAATCAGGATGACACGAGGAGGTCTTAAAAAACCCTTCAATATACACGTCCTCCGTTAGTTTCCCATGAAGGAAAGCGGTTTTGACATCCATTTGCCATATCTCATAATTGAAGTATGTAGATATCCCCATTAGAATCCTAATAGACTTAAGCATAGCCACCGGAGAAGAGGTTTCCTCATAATCAATACCATGAGTTTGAGTAAAAACTTTTGCAACTAGTCTTGCTTTAAAAGTATGCACATTACCTTCCATGTTAGTCTTCTTCTTGAAGACACACTTTCACCTAACAGCTTTACTATGTTGTGGTAAGTCTACTAACTCCAAAACTTGATTGTCATACATGGATTGCATCTCTACCTTCATGGCGTCTAGTCATTTATCAGACTCACTACCTGATATAGCATCCTTGTAGGACATGGGTTCTTGTATATACCCTTCTTCTTGAGTGATAAGAAATCTGAGATATCTATCCGACTCAGTTCGAGTCCTACTTGAAGTGCGAAGGTCTTGTGTTTCCACTTCCTCCTCAACCACTGACTCGGGTGGGGTCTCAACAATCCTTTGTTAAGTTACAGGTTCCATAAAGGGTAGTGGTGTATCTTGTTCTTCTTCAATTTCCTGAAGATCTATTTCCTTTCTGTTTGTTCCTAAATTTAGAAACTTATCTTCCAGAAAAATCACAGTCCAAGCAACAAAGACTTTGCTCTCGTCAGAGTTATAGAAATAGTATCCCAAGGTTTGCTTAGTATAGCCCACGAAGATACATTTATCTGATTTGGGTTTGCTCTCATCAGAGTTATAGAAATAGTATCCTAAATTTAACGAACGCCTCATAACCTTAAATCTTTATGAAAGACAGTTTGGGCTTTTTACCCTTCCAAAGCTCGAAAGGTGGCTTTCCATCTTCCACTGACTTTGATGGAACCTTGTTCAGCATGAAAGCAGCTGTCTCAAGTACGTATCCCCAAATCGACATTTGTAACATAGTTTGATTCATCATAGACCCAACCATGTCGACCAGGGTTTGATTTCTCCTTTCAGATACACCATTCCACTATGGTGTAAACGGAGGTGTAAGTTGTGAAACGATCCCACAACTTTTTAGATGATCGTCAAACTCTTGGCTCAGATATTCACCACCTCGATCAGATTGAAGCAGCTTGATCTTCTTGTCCAGCTGGTACTGTACTCCATTCTGATATTGTTTGAAGAAATCAAAACTTTCAGACTTATGTCTCTTAAGATACACATAACCATACTTACTGAAATCGTCATAATGAAGTATCGGTATCCTCATTTGGCTTCGTGACTGAAAGGTCCACACACATATGTGTGTACTGTTCCCAATAGTTCCTTTAATCCTTCATTCAGGCTATTAGAAGCCAAGACTCACAATTGACTATTGATTCTAAATCAAAAAACCCTAGAACTCCATCATGATGGAGTTGCAATATGTGTTTCTTGTTAATATGACCAAGTCGACAATGCCAAAGGTAAGTATGGTTCAAAATATATTTTGACCTTGTACTTATATGATTGATTTCATTATTGTTATCTTGTAGATTTAATGTGTATAGACCATTTTGTGAACTTGCTTTAAAATAAAATAAATCATCTTTAAAGCACAAAATCGTTTTCCCTACAAACTGATAGGTAAAACCATTGTCTATTAATAAATCATACAAGATTACATTTTTGATTAATCCAAAAACATAATAACAATTCTCTAGTTCTATAATCAAATCCGAAAGCAATATGAGACTATATGTTCTTACAACTTCAGCACCAACTGTGGAGCTTTCGCCTAACCATAGGTCCATATTGCCCCTCCTTAGTTTCCTACTAATCCTCTAGAATCCCTGCAAATGATTGCATATATGATGACCACACCCGGTATCAAGTACCCTTGATTCAAAAGAAGTAATTAAGCAATCTATCATAAAGATAACTGTATCATTGGGTAAGCCAATGTCCAATAGATTAAGGTCGAGTGAGTGCTCGCATAAATCCTTGCTACCGCAAACTGGGCAACAAATGTTTCCTAGCTCATCAATCAAGTCATCTGTTTCCATTGGCTCAACATGTGTTGTACCAAGAACATCAGGATGCAGATGGTCACCTATACACATCAGGATTTTGTGTATACCAACAACTGTTAGTTCTTGTCCTCTAAGCTCATTCACTAACTTTGATTGATAGTGATCTATTAGCGACCCAACCAATATCATGACCAACTCTTGTTCAATGACTTGTGATCCCAAGATGGTTAACCAATCAAATAACCTTCTCATATTAATGAGATGATCGCTTACAGACAGGTGTTCTTTCATCCTCCATGAAAGTACTTCCTTCATCAACAGGAAACGTCCATAGCGTTCGCTTTCTTTGAATTCTTCCTCCAAATTATACACAACCTCAAAAGACGACTTTCTTTTGAATTTGCCCAAGAACTCGGATGCCGTAGAGAGTATCAGAATTGACATGACATCAGATTCGTTAGATTGATACTTATAATATGTATCATACTCTTTATCCGGGGTAGAAAAAATAGGTCGTGCCCGAGGTGGTCTTTCAATAGTGTACAACTTTCCTTATGCACTTAGGACATTCCTGAAGTGCAACTTCCAAACCGCACGGTTTGGTCCTGAAAGTTTCCACTTGTTCATGATGAAGCTAAAAGACTCCTCAAGTGTATAAAATGGAATAATAGATAATAATGACATCTACAGAAAAACAACAAAATAAAACGATTCAGTAATATGATTAAAAAGTTTTAAATAAATTATAACCCTTAAACAATCTAATTTAGACTAGGACTCATATTTCACACGTGTCGGTGCACGGTTGGGCATGACAACACTGACCCCGTGTTATTTATGGTGGTTAATAATTATACCGATCACATTTAAACTAAAATATGACTCCTAGATCCTCGGGACATCGAATGAAATATAATTTGGACATATTCAGTCCTTCTTAGTGTGCTTTGTGCCCGTCACATCAGGGAATCGCAATGTCCTTCACCCTCTCCCCATGTCGGTTTTAACCCTTGTGTGCATGGTTTAGGCACGACAACACACCAAGGTACCGGTAACAGGTCGGTGTACCGTTAGATGGGTAGCACTACTCATCTAATATTTTAAAAGGGTTTTTGTGAAAGTCCTTGGATTGTGAAGAAGCTGATTTACTAGAGAATACTTGAACAAAAGATGAGAAACTTTAGCAAGAACAATTATGAACACTTTGCATGCAACTTGAAGTTTCTATGATATTGCTTTGAACGTGTTTACAAGTTGAAGATTACATAATGGCAAAGGTTGCCTTGCAAACTAGGTTTGCAAGGCTATAAATGTAAAAGCCTCATGGGCTTAAAAGCCACATGGGCCCAAAACTAGTTAACTAGACTAGACTAATGAATTACATATAAAAGTGGGCTAAGCTCATAACACTAACTAGTCTAGAATAATACATAGTTTAATTACAGCAAAAGTAACACAAGGCTAACAAACAAATAAATATCTAACATTCTCCCCCTTTTGTTGCCTTGTGCTAAAGTAGGTATTGATCATCTGCTTCTCTGACCAAGGAGCCTTTCCCAGCTCCTTCTGGCCTTTCTCTCTTGGATCTTTTCCTCCAGCTGATCCGTAATTCTGGTCATTTTCACTAACTCTGGATTGATCTGGCAAATGTCAGTTATTGAAGCAAGTTCTACGGAATTTTGATATACATCTTTGAAGCGTTCCATCAGAATATGCACTGAGCTCATAGAGTCGAAGGAATGCTTTGCCACCGTTAAGGTTTGACATGATAAATCCATCGGCTCCTTCATAATCCTCAACAAATTTTTCAATGATAGTGTATTTTTTGTGCTTGTCAAGCTTAGAATGCTGTTGGTTGGGCCTTTGAACGTTTATCTTTAGAAGATCAGCATTAGCACCTAACTGTAAATCGTGGGTTCTGCACAAGAGGATTTTCTTTCGCATGAAGTCTCTTAGAACTTGGAGAGCTCTTTGTTCCTCCCGATTCTTTCCGGTCTTACAGGCCATCTCATCTTGATATGAGTAATGTCCCCCAAATTCAGAAATCTTAGCTCGACCTCGTGAAATTTATATCTTTTCCCATCTGCTCTGGTGAGGTGAAAGTGAACCATTGAGTAGTTGAGGAAGTTACGCAAGTACACAAATTCGATCTTGACAATTGGGTATTTGGAGGCCACTTGTTGTTTTGTGCTTGTATGGAAGGTGGCGGCGAATCTGATAGACTTCTCATGCTCTTGAGAGTTCAGACGTATAAATCAGCAACCTCTCTAACTACTTCGGAAAAGATTTCCGGAATTCTCTATTCCAGATAGGGAGTATTGAGCCACTGAGTAGGCCAGCGAGGTTGGTCCTTTGCAAGTGCTTCCCTAGGCCTAAAATTTCTAATGTTTGGCCTTTCTACTATGATTCTCTCGTGAGTGGCCAAGGGTTTGGGTCCTCCATGATAGGTTTCAGGTACCGGCCACTCACCCTCTTGTTGCTCAGACCTTTGAGGTTGCTGCTGACTGATAAGATTTATGCGCGCAACATTGAATTGCCACTGTTCTGGTGGAAAAATGTCAAGCAGCTCCCTGTTGATTGTAGTGAAGACCTTGCGTATGTTGATCAGCGGAGTTTCTTCCACTTCCTCAGTTATAGGCCATTTGCCATTGGATTTTCTGTTGAAGATTCTGGTTCTGTTGTAGTTGTTTGGATTTGAGGGATTTGGATTGTTGGGGTTTCTGGCTTATCAGTCTCTGACTCTGCCCCTTGACCAGTTTCAAATTCAAAATCTACGGTTCTAGGCTCAACTGGTTGTTGTTGCTATTTGCTGCCACTACCACTCCTACTCTAACCCTCTTACGAATTGGATACTGGGGCGGCTTCAATTCTTAACAGTGTATTTTGAGCCCCAATGCATCGCCGCTGCCTTTTCTCCCCCTCATGATGTCCTAGATCCTCAGGATCATCATGCCTCCGATCCTAGATTCAGATTCGGTTTTGCAGGATTCCTCCACTACTTCCAGCCGTTTGCTTATATTAGAGATGGTTGCGGTTAGGGCATTTAGGGCTTGGAGGACGGTATCTTGGAAGGTGGTGGAGCTGGAGGATGCGGGCTGGGGTTATTGTTGTTGTGATGCAAGTAGATTGGATTGTTCAGTGGTGGGATCGGCAACACTATTAAGTTTGGCATAGAGAAGGTCCTTGAGTTCATCAATAGTGGACGGGGGAGGCGGTCCACTAGTTTCAAAGCCAGCAAGCTCCGAATGAGTTGCCGACTGAGTATGTGATGATTCCCCGTGTAATGAAGCTACTCCCAGTTGAGTGGGAGCAGAGTGGCTGATGGGGTGAGGTGTTTGCACTAGTGGGATACCAGTGTCTGTTTTAATACCGGCCGGAACAGTGTCCCAACCGATAGTACATGAGGCTTCCCGGCTTTCTTGGTCTGGGGTACTCTCACCCTCTTTCTTTTCCTCCTCATCCTCACTATCACTAACCACAACATCCATTTCTACATCTTCTCTTTCTATGACAGGTACATCATCGAAGGTGGCTAATATGTCGGACAGGTCATGATGGATGTCCTCCTGGTGATCAGATACTTGTCTCATGGCAGTGGATTCAGCACGGACTGGGGAAGGTCGCGGGCCGAAGGAGATTGACTGCCCGAAGGAAGATGATTCGGTTTGAGTCCTTTCCGTGGAGGACTTACTAGCTGATGTATCATTGGTGGAGGCCTCGGAGTCACTGATCACCACTCCCTCACTCTCTTGTATATCTTCTCCCTCACCACTTCCACCACCGCTCTCATCAGATTGTTCCCGCTCAATCACAACCCTGCTCAGGGCACCCCTGCGCACCCGAGCTCCTAGACCACTAAGACCCTCGCCATGTGCTACCGCTCCATGGGCAGGCACAACTGGTTCTGGTTGCATCAGAGGAGCGATCCTATTCTCTCTCATATACTCACGCACTGCCTCACTCTCCTGATTCAAGATTCGAAGAAGGGCAACAGGCACCTGCATGGCAACAATGTTAGGTAAATCTCTTATGCGTAGGAATCGGGTTATCCATTGCATTTCGATCTGCAGGTTGTCAAGGCGTCGGGGAATAGTGTGGTAGGTTTCCAAGTCAGCAACGATTAGGATGGTGAGAAACCTTTGGAATGGAATGAATGTTTTACGTCGGGTTGTTGTTTTCTCATTCACCATTCTAACTATCTCCTCAAAGATGATGGTGGTGTAGTCAAGGTGGAGGTTGTAAGTAACACAAGCCAAAAGTAGCATGAGTAGTACGAACCACCATTAGTGGCCCTATGAATCCCAGTGAGAGTACAGGAGATTATCGTTGCAAGCGTCTGCTAGAGAGGCGCAAGGTTGGTTCGTCGAAATTGGTGAATTTGTGGAAGCTCGCCATTGTAACCAAGACCTTGAATGAGTTGAAGTACTTCATCTACCCCAGGGTTTTTATCAAATTCGGTTTTGTTAGGGTAGTGATCTGCTACGGGTAGGTCTAGTACATTTCGGAGTCGGACCACAGTCAGAATGAATCGTACAGTTTCGATGCGTCCTCGGAGGCACTTGTGGCCTAAATGGGTAACATCCTCAATAAAGGTGTACCACAGTTGTTGAAGGTAGATTTCAGGTACATGGGTTGCGGAGGTGTTTGGGTTCTCGGTTATGGCTGGACAGAGTGGATTGGCTCGGATAATTTTAGTAACGATAGGGATTTTTGTATCTGTCTCCAAATCAAAGTAAAGGTTGTTGCTGAGAGTTTCAAGCCTTTCAGCAGCTGGAACAAGACTTTCCTCAGTAAGTGGTTGATTGGTTGCCATCTGGAACAAGTAGCATAGAACAAATTAGTACAGCAGATAATAGCAGCTTAGGATGCACATGTGAATATTTAAGTGAATTTGCATTTCTTGATTTTAATGCACATGTGAATGAATGCATATGTGAAATGCGTAGGTGGGGTGCTTCTGATATCGATGCACATGTGAATAAGGACTTTGACTTTGACTTTTGATTTAACCATTTTGGAGCAAAGTCAAAAATTTTGACTAAGTGTTGAGAGTCGGATCAACTTTCACTTGAAAGTCACATGGACAAGTTGTGTGAATGTCGGATGGACTATTAAATCGCATAGGACTTTTTAGATTGAAAGTCGCATGACACAAATTGTGTGAATGTCGGATGGGCTATTAAGTTTCATGGAAGATTTTGAAATTTAAAGTCGCATGGACAAGGAATCATGCGAAAGTCGGATGGACAAGGTTCACTCGAAAGTCGGATGAACAAAGTTCATGCGAAAGTCGGAGGAACAAAGTTCATTCGAAAGTCGGATGGACAAAGTTCATTCGAAAGTCGGATAAAACAAATCCATATGAAAGTCGCATGAGCCAATTTCCCAAAGGTCGGATTGACCAAATTTAATTCGAATGTCACATGGTTTAAGACTTGGCCATTTTCCAGAGTTGTTTGATGCAAAAGTCGCATGGACCATTTTGAGTTAAAGTCGCATGAACTTAACAGTTCAAAGTGTCGGATGGGCAAAGATCATCCGAAAGTCACATGGAATAAATTTCCCAAAGTCAGATAGACCAAAAGCATTCCAAGGTCGCATAGGCTTAACCAACCAAAAGTCGCATGGAGTATTTTTCCAAAGGTCGGATAGACTAAGTTCATCCGACTGTCGGATGATTAAATTTTACTTTCATGCGACTTTTAAGAACTTCCAGTCTGTTCAAACCAAGTCTAAAATTGATTTATGGCTAAATGTAAGCTTATAGACTCAAGTTTTATTCCAATAGACTTGGATTGCAACACCAAACAACTGTGTGCTTACAAACATACCTAAACAACCCTAATTCTCACACATTTTTTACTTAAAGCATTCCTGTTCATCGAAGAAGATGAACAGTACCCGTAATGCTTGAATGAAACCATTTCAAAAACCCTCATTTCCATGAATGTAACCACCATTTTTGTATCAAGACATGTGTAATCAACAGAAATATGATTAACTTTAGACAAACACTACAAACAACAACATTTAGTAGGTAAAAAGTTTGATTTTCGGTTAGAAATCCACTGTTCGATAAACACAGTTCAATAACACAATGTAAACCCCGATTTTAGCACCTAAAGGTGTAAATGCTTTGACATTTGTTGTTGAGTTCGTCTTACCTTTTTGTTTAGTGTTGAACAAACACAAAAAATTCACAAATGAAAAGCTTCGATCGAAGGCAGTTGAGAGAGAAAGAAGAAGATGAATAGTGTTTGCTTTTGAATGTTTGAAAGCGTGGGGAAGAAGAAGGGTTGGTTAGCTCCTTTTATGGGCTATCTGACTTTTGGATCATGGGTCGGGGCTTATCCGACTGTCGGATCAACCCATTGGGGCCTAAAGATTGATGTTTGGCCTAGTCCATTTTGTTTGTACCCAAGGCTTAAAATTGTACAGGACTTAGGCCCAAACAACTAGTTATGCTTTCCTTTTCTTTTTATTGTTTTTTTTGCAATAAACTCCCCTAGAAAGGATAAATAGAAAGGAAGCATAAAGTGCAAGTGATTGTTAGGTCTGAGATGAATTCTCGAGTTTCTCCCCTACACAAATTCACGGAAAGCATTCGTGTAAACCGTTGCACTCCCCCGAGACAGGAGCACCGTGATATCTGCACAGAAAACAAAACAACATGTAATTCTGTTCAAGAAAGGTAAACGATAATGAATTACAGTTTGAGATTCAGCATTCCAATCTTAGACACCAGAAATGTAAATCGGGCTTCGTCCAGGGGTTTGGTGAATAGATCAGTTAGTTGATTATCAGTGGGAACGTACTGTAATTCGATCAGACCCTTTTCCACATTGTCTTTTAAGAAATGATACCTGATATCAATGTGCTTGGTTTTAGACCGATGGACAGGATTGCAAGAAATGGCAATTGCACACTGAGAATCACACAATAGTGGAATCTTAGAGTAGGTAAGACCAAACTCCCACAGTTGAGTTCGCATCCAAAGAATCTATGAACAGCAACTGGCAGCAGCCACAAATTCATCTTCAGCAGAGGATGTGGACACACAGTTTTGTATCTTTGAACTCCAGCAGACCAACCGATCTCCCAGAAAGTATGCACTGCCAGACGTGCTTTTTCTATCCAACATGCACCCGGCATAATCTGAGTCTGAGTACGCAAGAAATTCAAAGGATGAGTCCCAGGGATACCATAGGCCAAGGTCAAGGGCCCCTTTCAGGTATTCGAGGATACGTTTAACAACAAGAAGATGTGATTCTTTTGGATTTGCTTGAAAACAAGCACAGAGACACATAGAAAACATTATGTCCGGTCTACTAGTTGTTAGATACAGTAAAGAGCCAATCATCACCCTATAGGTTTTCAAGTCGACTGCCTTTCAGTCAAGATCAGTAGACAACTTGGTTTTGGAAGACATGGGGGTTGATTTGGACAAGCAGTCAGACATTTCATATTTTCTTAATAAATCATTAATATATTTAGACTGATTTATGAAAATGCCATTGAAAAGTTTTCTGACTTGTAAGCCGAGGAAGAACTTCATTTCTCCCATCATGCTCATTTCAAAGTTGCTCGCCATTAGTTTTTAAAACTCTAGACTGTGCTGTGGGTTCGTAGAACCAAATATAATATCATATACATATATCTGGACTAAGATATAGTCATCCCCAATTTTCTTTGTGAAGAGGGTGGTGTCGATTCGTCCCTTTGAGTAGCCTTCACGAACCAGATAGGCTGATAGAACATCATACCAAGCCCGTGGAGCTTGTTTGAGTCCGTATAGGGCCTTATCAAGTATGTAGACATCGTTTGGTCGCTTGGGATCAACAAATCCTTCTGGTTGGGATACATAGACTTCCTCCTTAAGGATTCCATTTAGAAATGCCGTTTTGACATCCATTTGATATACCTTGAAGTCCCTGTAAGCAGTATACGCGAGAAATACCCGGATAGCTTCTATATGGGCAACGGGAGCGAAGGTTTCATCATAGTCGATACCCTCCTGCTGGTTGTATCCTTTTGCTACCAGTCTGGCCTTGTTTTGAATCACCACACCGTCTGAATCTTTCTTGTTCTTGAAGACCCACTTGGTGCCAACAATTGTCTTGTCGGTGGGTCGAGGTACTAGTCTCCAAACCTTTAAGCACGGGAATTGATCTAACTCCTCTTTCATAGCAAGAATCCAGTCTGCATCTTGCCATGCGTCAATAGTTCGTATAGGTTCTATCAAACTGAGAAAGCTGGAGAACGGACACTTATTTGCTGTGGCGGATCTGGTCTGAACGCCTGCATCTTTGTCTCCGATAATTTGTGTTTTAGGATGAGCAGCAGTCCATTTTGTTACATGGGAGATTGAGTCATTAGAAACTTCATCGTTGGCGTTCTAAGGGAAGAATTCATCCAGTTGTTGCTGGATGGATGTTTCACCCTCATGAGTGGATCAGTCTAGAATGTACTGAGGCTTAGTATTCTCGTGGTCCTCAGTATCAGCATCATCAGCAATGTGAACCGTTGAGTTGGATGCAATGTACTGTTCACCCAAAACGAAGAATGGGTCGACAGGTGAGTCAACAGGTCCTGATGTAGAGCCAGTAGCCGTTTGTTGTCTGAGGTCAAGAGACTCCTTAACGACATCTGTAGGCTTGTAAACAGATACACAATTAATTCTAGAATCATCATCTAAGAAATCAGATATATATTTTAAGTCTGCAGATTCATTTGCGTGAGATATATTTGTTTCTTGTCGATTAAGTCACGGTCCTGAACTGACGTGTTCAGAAACTATTGCACACGACTTATGAGATAAAGATGTGGTGGTTAAAGTATCATCAAAAGTCACGTTAATACTTTCAATCACAGCATTGGTTTGTTTGTTTAACACGCAGAACGCTTTAGACTCAGAAGAGTAACCTAGGAAAATTCCCTCATCTTCTTTGGGGTCAAACTTTCCTAGATTAGCCTGGTCATTGAGGACAAAGGACCTATAACCAAACACATGAAAATGTTTAATATTAGGCACTCTACCATTTTCCAGTTCATAGGGAGTTTTGTTAAAGCGACGGTGTAGAATTGTTCAGTTTTGAGTGTAGCATGATGTGTCGACTGCTTCTTCCCAATAGGAAGATGGTAAATCTGCGTAGGACAGCATTGTTCCAGCCGCTTCAACAAACGTTCGATTTCTTCGTTCAACAACTCCATTTTGTTCTGGAGTGTAAGCTGCTGAGAATTAATGCGTCATTCTCACTGAGTCAAGAAAGGAATCCAAGACTTTGTTCTTGAATTCGGTGTCGTTGTCGGTTCGTATGGTACCAACTTTTCCTTGCGATTGATTCTATACCTGTTTGAGGAACGAGATGATTGTAGATGGAGCTTCATCCTTCGTTCTCAGGAACTTGACCCACGTGTACCTCGAATAGTCATCATCTATCACGAGGATGTACTTCTTCCCATTCCTAGACTGAACTCTTATCGGCCCACACAAGTCCATGTGTAACAGTTGGAGAGGTTCATTTGTACTGGACACCTGTTCGATTTTGTGTGATGCCCTTTTCATTTTACCTCTTTCACTATGTTCACACAAATGTTCTTTTTCAAACTTGAGCTTAGGCAGTCCGCGAACTAAATCACCTTTGATCAATTTGTTGATATTTTTGAAGTTTAGGTGAGATAGTTTGCGATGCCACATCCATGTGAGTTCCGATGAGGCCTTAGACAGAAGACACACTGACTGCTTTCCTTCTAGGTCTACTAGATCAAGTGTGTATAGATTTGACCTTCTGGACCTAGTCAGTACCACATCACCGTTCTTTGTCTTGACTAAGCAGGTTTTGGCCTTGAAGTTAACTTCTAACCCCTTGTCACAAAAGTGTCCAATTCTAACCAGATTGTGTCCCAATCCCTCCACATATGATACGTTGTTTATTTTTATATTTTCTTTTATAATGTCTCCGGTTCCCATTATTGGTGCAACATGGTCGTTCCCAAAATGAACATTTCCCAAGTATTTTGGGACATAGTTCGTGAGAAGACCCTGTTTGCCCGTCATACGTTTCGAATAGCTAGAGTCCAAGTACAACCGGCTACATACCTACACATGGAAGACAAAAGTTGTTGAGGTACCTATTGTGTAGTGGGTCCTTGTTTGTTAGCAGATGCAACAGTATTAAATGATGTTTCAGGTAATGAGGTTGTTGTTTGTGCTTTGGGAATCTAGACTTGTGTGGACGTTTAGGGCTGGGAAGGTGATGGTGTTATAATTTTTTTGGATATGGCGGGGGTTAGATGTGCTTTTGATGTGACTATTGGTTGTTCAATTTCCACGCGATTGGAGCCCGTTGGTAGTGAAATATCATCTTCGATGTATTCATTTTGTTTCTTTGGCTTGCTCATGTCGTTCAGGGCTGTTTTGGATTTGGTGGTTTTATGTTGAACAGTTGGTTGTTTATGCTGTGAGGTTTGAGTTTTCCGTATTGTTGGATGTGTGCATTGTGATTTGATTTCAGCAGTATTTTGATTGGCGTGATTCTAGTTATTAAAGTATGTGCGATTGGGAGTCCATGAAGTGTGACAATTGGTGTGACTAAATTCTGAATTATGCTTAGTGGGCACACTATCATTGTTCATTTGGGATCTTGCTCTGGTGGAGCATCTCTTTCGCCAATAGGTAATTTTATTAGCTTTTCTGTTTATGAAGAAAGCTTGTTCATGATCTAATTCAAAAGATTTGTAATTTGGGTTCGGTTTAATGCCACGGTTCTTTCGGTCTTCATCATACACACAAGGATAAGTACAATCTCCATCAACACAACCATCAGTCATGCAAAACATTTCAATTTTAACAGAATTAACTGGAGTTTGAATAGGTTTGACATGTGGGGCAGATGAATCATTACAAAATAACAGATTTGTTTGTTTATTGAAGTTTACGGGGTAAATCAAGCAATCTGCGTCCCTTCTTTCTCCATTCTTCTCTTGTGACTTCTTCCTCCATCCCAAAACAGGTTTGTTCTCGTTCTTCACATTGGCACCTAGATGGACACTAGAGTTAGAAGTAGACATTGCCAATTGATCATTTTTGGTTGATTTGGAACAAGAGTGAATTGTTTGTTTCTTGATTTATTTTGTTTTGGATTGAGGTGATCTTGATTTAATTGTCTTATGTGATGACCGTGTATCAATTATTGTTGCTTTTACCTTTAAGTTGGTGGACTCAATTGTTTGCATTTTGAAAAAGTCGTTCTCGAGTGAATTGAGTTTTTCATGAAGTGTGAACAAAGACTTTTCCGATTTTCTGCATTTTTCACAATCTTTACCAGGGTTGTAAATGAAAAACATTCACTTGTGTGCACGTGTGGGATAAGGGTATCAGACGTGCTTGGAGCAGCGGAATTATGTGATTGAGCATTATCATTTACAAGTTGGTCGATCATGTTATGAAGAATTGCGTTCTCAAAATCAAAAATCATGGATCTATGGACAAGTTCATGTTTAACTAATTGAAGATGTCGCTGTAAATCCATATGAGGGATATAGATGCGAGGCTCGGGTGGGGAGTCTTGTATTGATGGCAAGGATTCCATTTTTGGTTGAGAATTACTTCGAATGTAGTCATCAGAGATTGTGGGTTTGAAGGCTTCGGTTATGTATGACTAATTTAGACTTTCATAGTCACATGAGGTTGAAGCTCTATTTGTGATGGTCTCTTGTGTTCCTCCTCGGCGAGTTCGTCGACTTGTCCAACGAATACGATTTTCTCAATTAACCCTAGATTCATGCTTTCGAAATTGTATAGTTGTTTAGCATTTATCTTATCACTTATGTGTGGATTAACGTAATCTTAACCTTCGTATGTCAATTTTGAAAATTTAACATCCTTAGGTTTGTCTAGGAAAATGGTTTGTGCCGTTTGATCTGTTTTAATTAACAAGTCTTCAAGATCTTTTATTTTTTGAGTATAGCTGACATCATACCTTTTGTAAAAATTTGAAATCTTCATCAACTGAGATCTTGGCCGCTTTTAAGTTGTGAATGATTACCTCGTTTTCACTTCTTAAGGTGTTCAGTTCATTTTCTTTTGCGGTTAATTCCTATTGAAGATTCTCTAAGTTAGATGTTGATTGATTTTTGATTTTATGTTCCAACTTAGTGATTTTTCAGTTTTGTCTTTCAATGTGTTCAACTAATGTTTGTGCATACTCAATGTTTACCTTTCCAGTAACACCTGCATCATCACTCTGAGTTTCTTAAAACTCATCATCACCAACAGCTTCATTATCACCCTCATCATTCGAGGAACCCTCATCTTGAGCCATCAAACAGAAGTGTGCTTAATCATATCCATCATCATCTGAATCATCAGTATCGGTCAGGAATTGATCTTCTTCTACCAGTATTTCTCTCCCACTCTCCTTTTTCTTGGTCAGCCGCAGTTTGTTTCTGTATTATTCGACATCCTTTGTCTTTGGCTTCCTGCAATCTTCGATAAAATGCCCGGTTCTACCACAGTTGTAACATTTCTTTTCCTTCTTCTGATGCTCTGTGGGTTTATCTGTTCTTCTCTTTTCTTCCGGTGCGTTTCCCTCACTCTTCCTTGGCCCGGAGGTGCGCTGTCTGTTGTTGGTCTTTCCATACTTGTTTTAGAAAGCCCTCGTGATTAGTGACATGGCTTTCAGTACGGCCTCCTTCTCTGAGATCTCTAGCTCTCCTTCAGATGAATCAGAATCAACAACAACTTGCTTTCCCTTTCGTCCCCTTGATGATTCTCGTGGTCTTCGTTCAGCCACTAGTGCAACCGGGTCAGATGGTTGCTTCAATGAAATTTTGGTGAGGACTTCATCTTTAAATTGGTTCAAGTCCTCATAGATCGAATGGTGAGATACCGCCTTGAGATTCCAATTAACATGCTTATACAAACGAAGATGTTCACTCCATTCTGGACCAAGAGCATTGATCCAATTGACATTGATATCCAGATCAGATCTCGTCATGCCATGATTTCTCATTTCATTTAACAATCTGCAGAAACGACTATATGTATCCTATAGCAGCTCTCCTTCCTTGGCCTTGAATTCCCTGAAGGTACTAACCAACTGAGTTTCCCTTATAAACGATCCCTGTTCAGTTCCCTGCATTTGCTGTTTGACTTCATCCCAAATTTCTTTAGCAGAAGTTAGACTATCTATCTTGGAGTAGATTTTTGTGCATAACCCTTCTTTTAAATAGTATTTTGCGTCTTTGTCGGCGCGTGCACGGTCTCTTTCCTCAGCAGTAAGTTCTGATTGGAGGTTACGTCTTCTCTTAGCGGCAATTGGCGGATTGTTGTCGAGAACATCTTCTATAACCTTTTCGTAGATGGAATCACCATTCAGTATGCTATCTTTCATCATCTCGCCAATCTTTTCATTGTGTTCTATAAAGTCCATAAACTGTCCTTTGCATATGTTATATTCATTTCTGAAGAAAACAGGAGGTTTAGTGTCTGTGCCAATGGCAAGGATCTCATTGCTGGAACTCATCTTTTCTTGGATCTTTTTCCGTGTTGTGGACTGGTTAATTTGTTTGTGAGAAAATTTTGAAAGTTGGATGAAGTGTTTGAAGGTAGAGTGACACTATGCGACTGTCGGATGGACAGAGAGTCGGATGACTTCAAAGGTCGGATGACTTGATAGTCAGATGGCCCAAAGTTCGCACGACTGTTGCATGGTCTGAAAGTCGGATGATTAGATTATTCGGATCAAGTTTCATGTGCAAAATGAGTTTTTAGAAAGTCGGATGAGTTGAGTGTCGTATGGGCAAAAGTCGGATGAACTTAGGTTGCTTCAACTGTCATATGGCAAGTGTCGGATGACTTTAAATTAAAAGTCGGATGAACACCTTTTGCAACTATCGGATGAACCAATAGTCGCATGCACCAAAAACTCAAAAGTCGGATGAAGTAAGGTCGGATGACCTGAAGGTCGGATGACCTGAAAGTTGGATGAGATAATAATCCAAAAACTTGCAGGTCTGTACTCTGTTATCGAGCAGACTTTTGATTTGCCTAAAACACACTAAAAACTCACTTATCTTTTGCTTTGACTTTATTTATCTCTAAAACACTTACCTTAACTAATTTCAACCCAAAACAACAACAATTTCTTGAAGAATTTAATGCAACAATGAAAAACTTCAAGAACTTGAAGAACAAGAAGAATTCAAAATAAAGACTCAAATGTTGTTTGTTTGTTCTAAAACCACTAGGAAAGGTTTTATCATACTCAAAAGCTTCTTAGAGACAACAAATAACTTGAAAAACAAGAAGATTTGAGAAAATGGGTTTTTGGTTTTTCAAACACTCACGTAGCCAAGAACACCAACAGCTCCTGGTTTTGTTTCTCACTCAAAGATGTTTCTTTCAGGTAATGTTGAACCAATCCAATAGGGAGTTGGCTCTAATACCAATTGAAAGTCCTTTGATTGTGAAGAAGATGTGTTACTTGACAATACTTGAACAAAAGATGAGAAAGTTTAGAAAGAACAAGTATGAACACTTTGCATGCAACTTGAAATTTCTCTGATATTGCTTTGAACGTGTTTACAAGTTGAAGATTACACAATGGCAAAGGTTGCCTTGCAAAGTAGGTTGGCAAGGCTACAAATACAAAAGACTCATGGGCTTAAAAGCCACATGGGCCCAAAACTAGTTAACTAGACTAGACTAATGAATTACATATAATAGTGGGCTAAGCCCATAACACTAACTAGTCTAGAATAATAGATAGTTTAATTACAACAAAAGTAACACAAAGCTAACAAACAAATAAATATCTAACATCGTGTTTCAAAAAATTTCGCCAGTTTTTCGATTTTATATGCAAAAACATTGCAAAACGTTTCCTGTAAGTGAAAATTCTTTTCGACTTAAAAACTATTAAAATATAAATTTTAATTTACGTGAGCATAACATGTAGAAATATATCACAATCACGCAAGAAAATAAAATTAAGTCAAAACATGCTTTTTGACAATTACCGATACTTGATTGACTAACCAAGTAGCCGGTGGTCAAAACTACCTAAGTGGATCACACACCACACAAGGCATGAATCTTGTTGCTTCCATTGGATCTAATATCCAAGGCGGCCACCTTATTGTCTTTTTTCCTCGTCTTTGGAAAATTACATTTACATATAAAACTAACCGTATACAATTTCAAGTAATTAACGTCCTATAAATCACAAATATTTCAACGGCATGAAAGCCCACTAAAATTCTTACTTTTACAAAATTGAAATAGGGTTTGAAAGTGGCACGCAGGCCTCCCCACACAAAAAAATAATAAATATAGCCTACCATAGCAAGAAATATAAATAACACAATGATCCACTAGGTACAGGGCGTTGGCTACAACAGTACATAATATATATTTATCACGACATAAATATGATATATTAAACAAAACACGTGTAACTTGATCAAAGAAATATATATAAATACAAATCCGGGATGAACCAAGACTTGAGTCAAGATCAAACTGATCCCGAGTCAATTTCTAACACAAAAACTTCAACTGATTTTTGAACCGGGCCACATGACTGGGCCTTTTGTCATAATAACCTCAAACTGGGTTATTTGCAAATATACCACCTTGGTTTATATTTATTTTGATAAAAAACAACAACAACAACCACAACGACAACAACAACAACAACAACAACAACAACAACAATAATAATAATAATAATAATAATAATAATAATAATAATAATAATAATAATAATAATAATAATAATAGCTTGAAACTTTATTTGAAAATAAGATTAAATCTTTTATCTTTGATCAAAACCAAGTTTCATAAACACACACAAACACACACACACACACATATATATATATATATACATATATATATATATATGAACAAAGCTGGAAACTTTATTCGGTAAAAAGATAAAAACTTGATCTTTAACCGAAAACAAGTTTCACACAAAATATATCAATTTAAACCGTCCTCTATCGAGCCTAGAACCTGGCTCTGATACCACTGAAGTGTTTTGAGGGGTACAATATGCACATTGGAAAATAACCAAAACCCAATCCCAGAGATCTGAACTAGATCAACTAGGGGAACAAAAAGATATATATATATATATATATATATATATAAATATATTAAATCAATATATATTATAGAGTTTAATGTATAGAAAAATATACATATATCAAGTCGAAGGGAGCTGGTACCTCAGGTATGTATATTATTGAACTCCACAACACCGATACTTCTAACGGTTGGGTTTTAGTCACCGGTTGTGGCACTCACATTTGTAATATTGTGCAGGTGCTAAAAGGAAGTAGGGTTCTGGGTGCTGGAGAGCTGGAATTGATCATGGGGAACAAAGAGGTGGTCCGTGTGGAGCGAATTGGGAGTGTGGATCCTTCTGGCCACTCTATTACTTTGATAATTGATTGCTTTTCATCCTGCATGGCATGAGACATTATTTATTTTCATGCACTTTATGACAACGGTTTTAATTTTACATTTAATGATGGTATTATTTTTTGTTTAAGAGATGGTGTTCATTATGTTAAGGTCTACCATTGTCATGGTATTTATGAAACAAGTGTGTGTTCGAATGGTAATAGATCAATCATGAATATTGATTCAAAGTCCAAAAATGGTTTGGACAAGTTGTTATTGTGGCATAGCCGTTTTGGCCATATAAACAAGAAACGTATCACCAAACTTCTGGATAATTAACTTCTGAAGGGTTCTGGATAATTAAGCATCATTTCCTATTTAGGCTCCCATGTATAATCTGACCCCTTCCTGTGCTTACACTGGACCTTGACCAATCCAATTTGTTTGTTATGTAGGTTCTCACATTTCTCTCTAATATTGCTATAGGATGCTCCACATAATTCAGTTTATCATCAATGCTAACATCTTCCAATGCTACATATGCATACTTGTCTGCTAAACACTTTCTTAGATGCGAAACATGGAAGGTGTTGTGAATTTGAGATAGTTAATATAAAAATTACAGTTTGTAAGCAACTTTTCCGACACATGCGATAATTTTGAATCGCCCAATAAATCTCGGACCAAGTTTCCCTCTCTTTCTAAATCTAATTACACCTTTACACGGCGACACCTTCAATAATACATAGTCCCCCACCTGGAACTCAAGTGGTGATCTGCGCTTGTCTATGTAGCTCTTTTGTCTACTCTGAGAAACTAACAATCTGTCTCGTATTAGCTGGATCTGTTCAGTTGTTCGTTGTACCACTTCTGTGGTACCCAACTCTCTCTAACCCACCTCACTCTAACAAACAAGAGTTTGACACTTTATAGCATATAACATTTCATACGGTGGCATCCCAGTACCGGAATGATAGCTATTGTTGTATGAAAACTCTGCAAAAGGCAAGTATGAATCCTAACTTCCATTGAAATCAATAACACACGCGCGTAGCATGTCTTCCAGTGTTTAGCTACCTCACGTTTCATACTTGGCCACCAATAATCTACGCTTAGGTCTTTGTACATTTTGGTAGTTCCTCGGTGTATAGAGAATTTAGATATGTGAGTTTCATTAAGAGGAGTTTGGCACGCATCAGCATAACTTAGTACCCATATACGACCAGAACGGGTCAAAACATCATGGCTGTCTTTAGTAAGGTTGGCCATTTGTCCTTTGATTCGTTCTCTCTTATGATTTTACTTTTGATTGCTTTTAATTGAGCCCTTCATATCACATCTTTTAGTCCCAAGTGGTTCGAGTATGATTGGAGTATGCAAGAATGTAGTGTGAGAGATGATTTACACTATACAATACACACACTTAAACTTTGATTATGGCAAAACTCACATATTACAAGGGACATATCCCTATTTATACTCTATGAGTATTTTCTCAAGTAAACTCCTATTTCTATACAATTTTATACCTTACATTCTCCCCCTTTGTATTGAAATAGTAGTGTAAATGCCAGTAACCTAAGGACTGTCTTCCTTAGATTATATAAGCAGTTTTGGATGTAGCGTCCCACCAAATACATCAGTCTGAAACAATTCTTTATCTTAAGCTTTTGATAGCGGAAGCATAAACACTTTTGATGTTTTGGGAAGAATCTTCTTTTTGTCTCCCCCTACAATGTAGCTCAGATTGTTCCCATGTCTTCATAATTCTGACAATCTTAACTCCCTTAGACATGATATAGACTGACGTTTCTTTCTCTCTCTCCCCCTTGAGTAGACACAATAACTTTTCAATATGTTCTTTTACTTTCCCTCAACAACAACTGAATCAACAATATAAAATTTCTTTACTTATTATTTTATTTTTATTCTCCCCCTCATGATGATTATGATACATTATGAGCATCATGCATAAAGGACATCACTCTGAGATTCAGTTGTAACAAACATGGAAAAAGGGATGGGGAGGATCCTACATATTCATGTCAAAAAGATCTCCATTTGTTGTATGACATGAATAGATACTCGAGCCACTCTCGATCGTTAAGGAGTGGTAATGATTTGATCTGAATTCGTGAAGATTTATAACTTGGTGTTGGATGTAATCTGATATTGGAGATTAATGTTGTCAAGTAAGTCTCCCAATACCATGTAATCAACCTTGACCAAATCACCGCAAGTCCCAAAAAATTTTTGGAAGACATACGGGTGCAAAAGAACTTGGGTACACATAAGTGGGTAGATGACTTTGATATAACAATCAGTGCTAAGGGATGGGGAGGATCCTACATATTCATGTCAAAAAGATCTCCATTTGTTGTATGACATGAGTAGAAACTAGAACCACTCTCGATCGTTAAGGAGTGGTAATAATTTGATTTGAATTCATGAAGATTTATAAGTTTGTGTTGGATGTAACCTGATATTGGAGATTAATGTTGTCAAGTAAGTCTCCCAATACCATGTATCAACCTTGACCAGATCACCGCAAGTCCCAAAAAAATTTTTGGAAGACATACGGGTGCAAAATAACTTGGGTACACATAAGTGGGTAGATGACTTTGATATAATAATCAGTGAGTGCTGAAGACAATGTAGATCTACTGGCTCTGGTGGTGGATGAGAAAAGGGTTAAGAGCTCAACAAAGTCTGTTAAAATGAAACCAGTTAAATCCAGAGTCTGAATCTGAGATTCTGTCTCTTTAACTTGTGTTCTTTTTAAAGGGACTTGATGTGCATGTAGCGTACCAGTTCTATACTTAAAAATCCGAGTTATTTAGCCCAACTACAATACAAATAGGCAAGAGGCCTAATTGTATCGTAGTATAGTAAATAAGAATGGGTTTCGAACACTTGGGTAACGAGTATGATTTTAAATATAACTATACTAATTAAATGTTAAACTAATTTAAAGCAGTAAAAGGGGGATTTTGGAATCTTATCAATAAAGATCCAAAATTTATTATTCTAGATTACTACTAACACTATTAAATTCAAAAAGCAAACCAAAGAGATCTAAAAGAAAAAATCTTTATGGATTTAAACTAATCAATTCAAAAGTTTCCCTCACTAGACTCGACTTCACCTCTTTTTAGCTAATTAATTCAATTAATATGTGCATTGAACATATAATCACTATATATCGATTCCTATATTAGTTATACTCATGATCAGATTATATAACTTTATAATTATGATTTTAACAAACCTTATGGTCATGAGATTGATCAAAACAAATAATTAGCCGATTTTAAATTCATGTCAATAAGACATAATCTTTATGTTTGTTTAGGTTGAAAGTCCTTTGAAATGTGATAACAAATGAGTAACTTAAGATAATTGAACAAAAGATGAAGAACTTAGTAAAGAACAAGTATGAACACTTTGCATGAAAGCTTGAAGTCTCTGATATTTCACTTAACGTATTACAACTCTGAGATTGCAATATGGGAAAGATTACCTTGCAAACTAGGTTTGCAAGGTATTTAAACTCCTTGCCTCATGGGCCTAAACCCACATGGGCCCTAAATAAACTAAACTAGATTAAACAATACTAAAGTGGGCCAAGCCCAATACAAAGACTAGTCTAGTAAGATAATTTACATAATTAAAAAGAACACAAGGCATACAAACAAATATTGATCTAACATTCTCCCCCTTTTGTTGTCTTGTGCTGAGCAGGCATGTTTCATCTGCTCCTTTGGCCAAGAAGTCTTTCCTAACTTCTGATGACCTTTCTCTCTTGAACCTTTTCTTTCAACTAATCAGCAATTCGAGTCATTTTTTACCAGTTGATCCTGTTCTGTTAAATGTCGGTTGTTGAAGCAAGTTCTGTAGTAATTTGAGATGCATCTTTGGAGAGTACTGTCAGAATAGGCATTAAGTTCGAAGAGTCTGAGAAATGCTTTGCCGCCATTGAGATTAGACATTACAAATCCATCAGCACCTTCATAATCCTCGTCGTATTCCTCTATGATCATGTATTTTCTATACTTATCAAGTTTGGAGTGCTGCTGCTTAGGCCTTAGGACATTTATCTTGGGAATATCGGCCTCAGCACCCAGTTGTAGATCATGAGTACGGCTCAGTAGTATTTTCTTTCTCATAAAGTCCCTTATCACTATCAGACCTCTCTACTCTTCTTTGGTCTTACTGGTTTTGCACACAAGCTCATCTTCCGGATATGTGACGTCCCCCAAGTTCAAATGTCTCAACTCAACCTCATGAAATGTATATCTGCTCTTGTGACATGGAAGTGAACCATTGAGTAGTTGAGGAAGTTGTGCATGTACACAAATTCAGTTTTGACAATAGCAAACTTAGAGGCCACATATTCTTTAGGACTTGCATGGAAGGTGGCAGCAAATCATACAGATCATCAACCTCTGTGACCTCCTCTGAGTAGATTTGAGGTATTCTCTCTTCTAGATATGGTGCATTTTGCTAGTGAGTCGGCCAGCAGGGTTGAGATTTTGTCAATGCTTCCATAGACCTGATATTCTCTATTGTTGGCCTTTCTGCTATGACTCTTTCGTGAGTGCCCAATGGTTTGGGTCCTCCATGGTAAGTTTCTAGTATGGGCCACTCACTTTCCTGTTGCTTTGATTGTTGTGGTTGCTGCTGACTTTCAAGATTGATAGGTGCAACATTGAATTGCCCTTGCCGTGGAGGAAAATTGTCTAGCAGCTCCTAATTTATTGTTGTAAATACTTTGCGAATTATGATTAGCGGTTCTTCCTCCACTTCTTCAGTGATAGACCTTTTGCCCTTGGATTTTTCTTCAGAGGCTTCGGGAAGGGAAGGGAAGGTTCAGGTTCAGGAGTTGCTGTTTGGACTTGTGGGATTTGTATTCTAGGGATTCGGATTTTGGAGGTTTCGGGTCTTTCCGCCTCTGCCTCTGCCCCTTGACCTATCTCAAAATCAAACTCAAACTATTTTTCAATGTCATGTTGTTTACCACCACTACCAGTGCCACTGCCACTTTGGCCCTCTTGAGACTTTGATACTGGAGCGACTTCTAATCATAGAATTATACTTTGCGCGCTCGTGTATCTCCTTGGTATTTTCTCCCCCTCATGATGTCTAGGATCCTCATGATCATCATGCCTCCTTTTCTGGTTTCTGCTTGGGCTTTACAAGAGGTCTCCACCACTTCCAATCGCTTTCCAATCCTGGATACAGCTTCAGTTACGGAATTAAGGTTTGAATGATTGTATCTTGGAAGTTGGTTGAGCTAGAGAGTGGTGGCTGGGATTGAGATTGTAGTGCTGCTAGAAGATTTGTTTGTTTAGTTGTAGGAGTAGCAACACTATTGAGTTTGGCGTGAAGTAGGTACTTAAGTTCATCGATTATGTAATCTAGCTCAACGATGGTGTGTGGTCTGTTTTCAAGGTGTTGGATTTGATCTTTGAGTGAGTTGATTTCAGATTGGAGACGGGTATTGACATAGTCCTTGAGATTGGATTCCAGGCGGAAGAACTTAAAATCCATGTAGATTCTTAGTTCTGTTGTAACCCCGAGCTCACGAAGAGGCCCGGTTCGCACAGGGGTTGTTTCAGCCTTGTGGCCCTCACCCAGTGTTGGCATTGTTGTAGCAGTGGAGGGACTTCCACTCAATTCTCGCGACACCTTTGCAGTAGAGGCCGCTACGAGTTTTTCGGCAACGTCACTCAGACGTGCTAATGGTGTTCGTGTCCTAGCAAAAGATTGAAAACTAGTTACGACATGCGCTAGACTCGATAGTGATTGAATTGAAGACATGGACACGACTGTGTATGTGTTGAATCCTTGTGAAAGGAAACCTCTCTCATTTAAGTGACAACAGAGTTGCTGGTGGGGTGAGGTGCTTGCACTGGTGGGATGCCAGCCGAAACAGTGTCCTGACTGATAGTATCCCGACTTTCTAGTGATAGGGAACCCTCACTCTCTTTCTTTTCTCTCTTGCATTATCACTTACAACAGCTTGAATTTCAACATCTTCCTTTTCAATACTAGGTACATCCCCAAAAGTGCTAGATATTTTAGAGAGATCATGGTGGATGTCCTCTTGATGATCAGAAACCTGCCGAGTGCCAGAAGACTCAGCAGGGACCGGAGATGGTGTCGGGCCAAAAGAATCAGATTTCTCGGAGGAGGACGATTCCATTTCAGTCCTTTCTGTAGAGGTCTTACTCTTGGATTTTCACTTGCGGAGGCCTGAGAATCACTGAATACAACTCCCTCACGCTCGTGTATCTCTGTACCCTCACCACTTCCTCCGCCCCTCTCATTTGTTTCTTCACTCTCGTGCATGACCTTGCTCGAGGCACCCCTTTCGCACGAGCTCCTAGACTTCTAGCACCCTCACCAGGTGATACGGCTCCCGGGGCAGGCATAACCGGCTCTGGTTGAACCATAGGAGCTATCCTATTTACTCTCATGTACTCCCTCACTGCCTCACTTTCCTGATTTAGCATATGAAGTAGAGTAGTAGGCACAGTCATCGTCTAAACATTTGGCAAGTCCCTTATGCGAATGAATCTGGTTATGCGATGTACATGGACTTAGGGGTTTTTCCAGTATGTAGGGGATCGTTCGGTAGCAGTACATGTCATTGATCAAGAGTATAGGTAAAAACCGATGGAACGGTATGAATGCTTTCCGCCTTGTGGTCGTCTTTTCATTGACCATTCTGACGATCTCCTCAAATATGATAGTCGCATAGTGAAGGTACATGTGATATGCAACACCTGCTAGCAGCAGTAACGAGTAGTAGGAGCCACTGTCTGTACCCCTGTGTATGCCGGTTAGGGTTCTGAAGATGATCGTGGCAAGTGTTTGCTAGAGAGGAACCAGGTTTACCCTTTTAAATTGATGGATTTGAGTAAGTTCACCATCATATCCTAGCCCATGTATGAGATCTAGTACTTCGTCATTTCCTGGTGCTTCGTCAAATTCAGTTCTGCCAGCATAGTGCCTGTTGTCGGGAAGGGATAGGAGGTACCGCAACCTTAGGGCTAATAGAGTGATCCTAACATTTTCAACAACACCATGGAGACATGGTTGGCCAAGGAGGGTGGTTCTCTCGTGCAAGGTGTACCACAGTTGTTGGAGGTATACTTCTCGTGCATGGGTTTCAGAGGTGTTAGGGTTTGCGGTGATAGCTCGGCGAAGTGGATGGGCTCGGATAAACTCAGTGATAATTCGTATTTTTTTATCGGTTTCAAGGTCAAAGTATAAGTTGTTGGTACTGGTTTAAAGGTGTGCATGAACTGGCACAAGAGTTTCCTTAGGTAAAGGTTGAGCAGGTTGGTTTGCAACTATCTGAAACAAGTAGAAGAAAACAGATCAGTAAACAGACAAATGCAGTTTATTGCATGAATGTTTTCATATGTGAATGAGTTTAGTTAGGAGTTGATTTGAATTCACATGTGAATGTTGACTTTGATTTTGACCTAGACTTGAACTTTGACTTTTGAATGAAACATTTTTGAAGAATGTCAAAAATTTGTATAAGTGTTGAAAGTCAGATGATGTATTCAATCGAATGTCGCATGAGTTTTATAATCTGAGAGTCGCATGAGTTAAGTCAAGTGAAATGCGCATGAGTTAAGTCATGTGAAAGCCAGATGGAGTTAATGTCATCCAAAAGTCCTATGGACTAAAAGTCATGAAAGTCGCATAGACTTAATGTAAGTTGAAGGTCACATGCGCCTTTTGTTATGCGAAAGTCGGATGGAATCACACTCAGAAATATTTCAAGTGAAAGTGACATGGATTAAGTTCATGTGAAGGTCGCATAGGCTTGTTTGAGCAAAAGTCACATGGACATAGTCATCCGAAAGTCGCATAGACTTAAATTTAGTCGAAGATCGCATGGACAATTTGTTATACGAAAGTCGCATGGACTGTTTGTTATGCGAAAGTCACATGGACTGTTTGTTATGCGAAAGTTAGATGAAATCACACTTAGAAATATTTCAATTGAGAGTCGCATGGATTAAGGTCATTTGAAGGTCGCATAGGCTTGTTTGAGCAAAAGCCGCATGGAAACGTCCATCCGAAATTCGGATAGGCCAAACTCATCCGAAATTCGGATGGTTCAAGTTTCAATCATTTGATATTCAAGAACACTTTGTGCAGTACCTAACTAAAATCAATTTTTGGACAAAATGTGTGCTTGTTGACTCGAGATTTGCACTGTTCGACTCGGAATTCGACAACAAACATTTCAATGTTTCCAAGTAAACCTAAACAACCCAAAAGTTGATGAATTTGGTTTGAAGATACTTTGTTCAAACAAGAGCATGAATAGTGACCAAAAACTCAAAAACCCATTTCAATACACTTTGATTCTGGGTGTATTTGGATACCATTTTTATGTTAAAGTGTTCGCCAACATCTAAAATATCATTTATACCACTAGAACTATGCAACCTACACCATCAATGGTGTTTTTTATTCAAAATAAAGAAAAAACACAAACGGTTCGATAACAGTTGTTTTGAAGATGAAGAAGAACATGAAATTTTCATCCAAATGCCTCGAAATTTCTCATCATTGTGGTATTACCTTTGTGTCTGATGTTGAAGAAACTCTAAAGTATCAAGAAGAAAAAACTTGGATCGATTTGAGAGTTTGACAGTTACGAGAAATTGGAAGAAGTAGAAGAAGATGAGAAGTGTATTTGGTTTGAATTTTGAACGTGTGAGGATGACCGACGGTCGGATTAACCATTTATAAAAGCTATCCGACATTCGGATCAACTTAGGTCGGGGTTACCAGACTTTCGGATCAACCCTGGTCAACCCAAAAGTGTTTTGTTGGCCCACTCCAACCAGTTTTAAGCCCAAAACTATTTATTTGTCTTGATTTTTCTGGATTTTATAAGTTTTGTTTTATATTGTATTATTTTCTTTTGATGAACTAAAATGAACCCCTGAGTGAACTCCCCTTTGACAATTTAAACAAACAAGTATCTGAAAATCAGAAGCTGCGAGTGTTTGTCTGATTTCTACTGAATTTCTGAATTTATCTCCCTACAAGAATGTATGGAAATGCATTCATGTTGACCAGCGGGCCATAACGCTCCCCCTAGACAGGAGCATCTGTATTTCTGCACCAATAACAAAACCACGCGTAATTCCGTTCAATAAAGATAAGAAAGCAATGAATTACATTTTTAGATTCAATATATGGATCTTAGACACCAAAAAGGTAAACCGTGCTTCCTCTAATGGTTTGGTGAATAGGTCAGCTAGTTATTGTCGGTGGGAACGTACTATAATTCAATTAGACCTTTTTCAACATTGTCCTTCAAGAAGTAATACCTGAAGTCGATGTGTTTGGTTTTGGAGTGATGTATCGGATTGCAAGAGATAGCAATTGCACTTTCAGAATCACACAACAGGCGAATCTTAGAGTAGGTGAGACCAAAGTCCCGCAATTGAGTTCGCATCAACACTCTATGAAAAGCAACTAGCAGCAGCCACAAATTCAGCTTCCATAGTTGATGTGGACACACAGTTTTGATTCGTTGAACTCTAGGAGACCAACTGATCTCCCAAGAAGTATGCACTCCTCGATGTGCTCTTCATGTGTAACATGCATCTAGCATAATCCGAATCTGAGTCTCAAGGATACCATAGACCAAGGTCAGAAGTGCCTTTCAGGTATTTGAGGATGTGCTTGACAACAAGAAGATGTGATTGTTTAGGATTTGCTTGAAACCGGGCACACATACATGTAGAAAACATCATATCCGGTCTACTAGCCGTTAGGTACAGTAAAGAGCCAATCATACCATGATAGGTTTTCAAGTCTACTGCCTTTCCGTCAAGATTAGTAGACAACTTGGTTTTTGAAGACATGGGGGTTGATTTAGATGTACAATCAGACATTTCATATTTTCTTAATAAATCATTGATGTATTTAGATTGATTTATGAAAATGCCATTTGAAATTTGTTTAACTTGCAACCCAATGAAGAAATTGTTGGAATATGGCCGCTGACACGAACGAGTTAATGGCACTACCGATGAGGTATAGGCCTATTGGGTCACACACCAAGTATTGATTCCGGCAACACGATCAAGCAAAAGAGAGGAAAAGGCCAAAATGGGTTTTGGCAGGATGGTACACGGGTCGTGTTACTGAACACGGGCCGTGTCCAGTCCAACATACACGAGGCGTATTAGCCCAGTTCAAGGTCGTGTAGTTTGGGCCTACACGGGCCGTGTAGATGAACACGGGCCGTGTAGATGAACACGGGCCGTGTAGTGCTTGATAGACACGGGCCGTCTTAGCCCAATTAGGGCCGTGGACTTTGGGTTAACACGGCCGTGTAGACCTACACGGGCCGTGTATGTTCGCTGTAACAGCAGAATTAACAGCCTTAAACACTTGGTTTAATGGTGTTAACTTCTAATAATGGTGGTAGACAAAGAGGCTACGAGTGATCTGCTCTAAGGGAGGTTTTTGGATGGCTCTTGGCTCTTGGTTGACACTTGAACTCTCTCTCACTTGTTCATCTTGTTCTTGGTGTTCTTGAACACAAGAAGCATGAAACACATAGACTTGGGTGTTGTTTTGGTGGCTACACCAACTTACTAGCATTTGGGAGTCAAGGTTGCTTGGGGTGGACTTCATTAGAGGAATCCTTGTTTGGATTCTTAAAGCCTTGACTTGCTTGAGTTCTTGAAGATTAACAAGAGGAAGATCATTGTGCTTGAGTTGTGGTATAACTTTCTTTCTATCTTGTTTATTATATTTTAGTTGCAATTCCATGTCATATTGGTCCATAGGAAGTGTTTGTTTGGTTAGCTTATTATTTTGTATTTTATCTTGCTTCCGTTGCTACTCGATTTTGCCAAACAAATACCTTCAGTGGTATCAGAGCCATATCTAACATGACTTTGCACTAACGAGTCTAGAAAAACCATATGAATATTTTATACAAGAAAATTGTTTTCTTGAAAGTTTTTCGTGTAGATTTTTGTTAGGCTAAAATTGATATATTTGTAGCCTACGTAATAATCACATAAATATTTTTATATTAGAAAATTGTTTTCTAGAAATGGTTTTTCATGTAGATTCATGTTAGGCTAAAATTGGTATATTTGTAGCGCACCTAAGATGTTAGTTTTTACATCAAGTCTCAAAAACCATATAAGTACATTTATATAAGAAAATTGTTTTCTTAAAATTGGTTTTTCCATTCAGGCTCTTGTTGTGCTAGAATAGATTTATTCGTAGACGTGATAATATTTTAGTTTTTATATTTATATATTTGTTGTAACTTGGCATGAAGTGTACACAAATATATACTTATAAATGTATATATGAATATGTGTCACAAAAATGGTTTGGTACACTAATGCATATGTACAAGGATTGTCATTTTGGTGCCTTTGATGTTGTTGACAATCTTGACTAAAATATAGATATATATTTATATCATGGTTTTGTGTGGCACACCATGTTTCACTTATGTTGCGATTGGTTAATTCGGTAACACGATATGCCCTTAGACCTATGTGTTGTGGTGGTTGATTGATTCGGTTTTTGGTGGCCTGCGTGCCATATTGATGTAAATATTTATTTATATATTTGTTGGTGCGGCTTGCACGCCGTTTATTTTATTCCGTGTATTTGTATAAATAGTGTAGGAATGCGACGTGCGTGTCGTTTATATATATATTCTATGTATTTGTAAATAGTATAGAATTAGAACCGGAGAAGTCAACGCGAGTCATGGTGATGACGTCTTTGCGAGAAGGAATCAACACGCTATTGGAGGTGTTGGATTTGGTGGGAGCTCACCCAACGAGACTTTACCTTGTCCTTAGGAATTTTTGGCATGTTACTGAATTATACATATATATATTTGCGTGGTTGTGTTTTATTTTTCTATGCATGGATTAGGATTCGCATGCTAGACAATTTTTCTATAAAATTAAATAAAATACAACGTTTGTTAAAATGGTTAACAATCTCGCGCGAATAGAATTGACAGAGAAAATACAAACTTGGTATTATATTTAAAAGTGCTTAAAAATCGTTTTGACACTTACTTTGTTAATTCACAAAAAGGTTTTTAGAAACCGGAAACAAAATCCCGTTTTCAAAAATGTAAATCACACACCATCCGTAAGATGACACCACCCGAATCTAACGAAACAAGGATGATTGTCGAGCTAAGCACAAGTCATTCCTTGCGTAGTTGTGTGGAAGGTGAGTGGGGTAACTCGCATGATTGGTTGTCGAGCTAAGCACGAGCCAATTGATGGTCGGGAGTGCCACCCGTGTGTCTTGTCGGACGGTTTACAATTTTAGTATATAATTCTTGATTAGTTGTCGAGCTAAGCACGAGCTAAACAAAAATTATATATTAAGATTGGTGTAAGGAAGGGATCAAACATGCCAACCGACATGATGGATGTCAACGGATCCCGCAAGTGTCTAAGAGTTGTAATAGAGATTACAATTGGTAAAATGGTTGCCGGCCTAAATAGCTTTGCCACGTGATCCGCGGTAAACCCGTCACGGTGCGAGGTGAAATAAGGTTCTTAGCCCTTGTTATAAATAGTTGTTTTTGTCTAAAACTATGGGGTAATTATTTCTAACAAGGTTTATCTAAACTAACCAAAACTCATATTATTGTTATTTATAGATGTTAAACCATAACAACACAGCGTCAAACATCTCACTTCGTGTGTTCCTAGAAAGCGAGAAACTCACGGGGGTGAACTTTATTGCATGGCTTAGGCAATTGAGAATTGTCCTTTGCCATGAGTCAAAGTTTCACATCCTTGAGGAACCCCTTCCGGAGCCACCTGCTACCAACGCGACTTGGGCTGTCCGATACGGGTATGAAAAACATGTTGAGGACACGCACGATGTTGCCTGCCTCATGTTGTCAACTATGAGCTCGGAGTTGCAAAAGCAGCTCGAGCACATGAGTGTGTACGATATGTTAAACAAGCTCAAGGACATGTTCCGACAGCAAGTTAGGCAGGAACACTATGAGTGTGTTAAAAGCCTAGTCGGTTGTAGGCTGCAGGAAGGCGGGAATGTTGGTCTTCACGTCCTTAAGATGAAGGCGAACGTGGACCAAATGGAGAGGTTAGGATTTCCTATTGGGAGAGAGATCGTTGTGGATATTGTACTCAAGTCTTTGCTCGCATCATATGAACAGTTTGTCACAAACTATCATATGAATGGATTGGAGAAGTCCTTAAGTGAATTGCATGACATGTTGAAGTCTGCGGAATCTGACATTGCCAAGCATAATTCCACCTCAACCACTCCCGCATTGGGCTTAAAGAAACAAAAGAAAAGGAAGAAGAAACCGACCCTAAGAGAAAAGGTTGGAGTATCCAAGCCTATCCTTAATATTGAGTCGAAGGACATAGAGAATGTGCCTCATGAAGAGACTCAAGAAAAGGTGGTTTGCTACTTCTATGGAAGATTTGGAAATTGGGGCCGTCATGCTTGCCCTACGTGCTGAGAGGATATAATACTTCTCAGGAAAGAGAGAGTTAACTTTCCATCTTTAGGTACGTTCATGATTCATTGCTATTCTTCTATAAGCTGGGTTGTTGACCCGAGCGGATTGACTCACGTTTGTCACAAATTTGTTTGTTACAAAGTGTAGGTCCTTTGTTGAAAGAAAAGCATGAAGAACCGGATCTCGAACGAGGAAACCATGGTGATTGTCCTCCAAGAGAAGATAAGGAGACTTGATCTCGCCTTTGTCACCAGTTTATTTATTACTTTATTTTATTGCCCTGCGTGGCAAGTAACATCTCTTTGTATGCTCGCTTTAATTACGGTGAACAAAAATTTTGAAGTTTTAAGAATTGATGTTGAACCTTTTTAAACGTTATTTATTCAAGGTTTTATGTCATAGCTCATGTGTTGTTTTGCCCTGCGTGGCGTACAACTTTACATGTGGTGACAATGAGTTATTCTTAAAATACGAAATTTATTATGAAAATCTATTGTGAGATATTTTTGTTCAAAATTTCCCATGTCATGGCATAGACAAGGATTTGTTACAAGTAATAGAATATTCATGAATAATTGATTCTGAGTCCAAAATACTTTGGATGAGTTATCTTTGTGTGATAATCAACTTAATCACATAAACAAGAAATATATCGCCTAGATCCATGTGATTAGGATCTTGGAATAGTTTAGTCTCGGGCTAAACGCTTTGATATTGATCTTGTTTATTAGGCTAAGATGATTATGAGATCCTTTGCCGGAGTTTGTGAGAGGATTATAAGCTTGTTGGATATTGATCACTTTTTGTGGATAATCCGTTCAAGCATACCACAAAGAATAACGAAAGCGAAACTTCTTCGTCACTACCTTGATGGTAGTAGTGGCGAGACGTTTATTAGTTTAGGTATATGTTTGAAACTGTGTTGGTGTTCAGAATTAACCAAGACAAATTTAAGAATCAATAGGGCATATAGATCAAGGTACTTAGATCTAGTTAAGGTGCTACGGTATCTATTATCTATGTATTAGATGACCATATAGTGAATTGTAGAATTGTTTTCACAATTCATATTCTACTAAGACGCATTGGTACATGGTGTCATGGAGTAGGGAACCGGGTGTTATTGATCCGGTTTATGACGGGTCGATAATGTGTGTCCGGTTTGTTGGGACATTCATTTGCCATTGTGACTAAGTCCTCAAATCCAAATTCAATAGATAGTCTATTTAGCATTTATTAAGATACGACTAGAAAGGGTCTTTACTTGTCTATCTTAATAGTTTGAAGTTATCCATTCTACATTTAGTGGGAGAAGGATAAACTTGAAATCGAGAAGTGCTAATACATTTGAGGAGTTCTTCTAAGTTTTAGTTATTTAACCTTTTGAGAATAATGTTTGTTGCTTAAAAGGGGAAGAAGAAAGAAACTAAAACTAAGGCATTCCAGTGGAAGAACGTGGAGAAAGAAACTAAAACTAAGGCATTCCAGTGGAAGAATGTGGAACTTAAATGAAGACTTGATGATAATACTAGCATATAATCTGATATCTTTGATCAGCATGGTTATGTTGGTATGCCTGACTAAGAATCATTACTTCTTTTAATTCTAATAAGGGTCATATAGAGCCAAAGAGATATGAGTTTCTCATATCTAAGTGGCAATGACTTGATGGTGAGTCATGTTGAGTTCGCCACCTATCGGAAGACATAGTGGATCAAGAATTCGCTAAAAATAAAAGAAGTAAATGATAAAGAGATGCAATTCATTTGAAATATCCAAGTACTTGGCTTGACTTGATCCCATACCTAGGTGTAAACCAAGGTGGTAGTGATGGGATTAACATGGATGGAATTGTAGACAACTTCAAATACCGACTAGTGGTAAAGTTTTTCATGGTGGTTACGGAGAAACTTGTCCTAGTGGCTATGTTGAAGAATGTTTGATACTCGTGGATATTAATGACCGCGTTTCGTCATGAAACAATATGATGAGGAAGTGCTTATAACACTATCCGAGGGTCTTAATATATGTCCGTAGTATCCGAATTATGTCTACAAAACTGGATACGACCACTTCGGGCTTATTCTTGCATCTTGAAGGAAAGATATCTTTGCTTACTATTAGAAGATCATAGTGATGAGTTTTCTAAAAGCATAGATAAAACCTTTTACGTATGTCAGGGCTAGTGGGAGCTTTGTTGTATTCCTAGTGTTAAATGTCTATGGAAGATAATGTCCCGATATTAGGTTATCTGCAAACCTAATTCAGGAATTACTACTTCATAGGGGCTTTTAAGAGATACAAAATTGGATAGTATTTAGTTCATGAAATATAGAGATATGTTCTTGATGTTTGACGAATTGAATAGGCTTGGAGTAAGTAGTTACTCTAATGCATGTTTCTGCTAGGATAACTGTTGATCTTCGATCAAAGTTGATGATCCTAACTTGTGGTATTGTTTGTTGATTCTTAAAGTATCACTAACCTTATTGTGGGTTTTGAGACAATGAGTGTGTGATTACTTTAATTTTTTGAAAATTAAGATCTCTTTGATGCATACTTTTGAAGTAGTCTTGTCAAAAGAGATATAATTGAATAACAAAAGATCTTGTGGATGTTGTGGGACAAATCCACTAGTTAAGCTGTTGTTATGGACTAGTGGTGTTTGTTATACTAGGTCCATTAGCATGTCTAATACGTATAGCTTGTCTTGAATATGTTTTGGTTTATGTTTGATTTGTACTTATATTTTGGGGACATTAAGCAATATTGCAATTCATACCATATCGAGTATTAAATGGAGATTTAATAATACGCCGAGGGCGGGTATTTTATAAATCCTTATTCTATTCCATCTTAGCATGTTTAAACACTTCGGAGAATGTTTATCATTCTAAAATCTCCACAATCGGTTATACTTTATGGGAAGGAAGTATAAATTAAGATTGAGGTAAAGAGTTGGTTTTGTTAAACGTGATTCTGGCCTATACTTGAAAGGGGTTTCAAGTGATTGGAGGACCCGCACCCGAGTTCGCTTCATGGTTCTAGTCATAAGAAACTCGGGATGATGATGACGTTTCATCCTTAAACTAGAGATGCATGTGATTCCAAAGCATAGATCTGCTTTGCTTTGATTTTTTTGTAACGCGGTCCGTAACTGGTCGTTATGAGGGAGATGATTGGGTAGAGTATTATCTATGTGGCGGGACTATGTAGTCGAAAGGAATTTGTTCCTTTATGTATAGAGAAGATATCCATGGGCCCCTCGATATTGAGTGCTGACGTTCATATGCATGGCCGTGCTCAAGTTATATTGATGATGGATCAATGTTAACTTGGTTTGTTGGTCACCACTAATCTACAATCGAGAAACATAATCGTGAACGGTCTGAAGGTTGACTTTATTCCATGCCTTGTGTTCACATAGGATATCGCGAACAAAGGGATGTATATGTTCATTTATCTTGAGGACAATCATTTTATGATTAGGATCTTGTCAAGAGTGGCATACCCTATACTGACTTGGGAGCATAGATGTCTTGCTAGAGGCCGCTCTATGTTTGTGTTATTTTTCGTAGTCGTGCCACTTGCAAGTGGGAGTCTGTTGGAATATGCCCGCTGACACGAACGAGTTAATGGCACTACCGATGAGGTATAGGCCTATTGGGTCACACACCAAGTATTGATTCCGGCAACACGATCAAGCAAAAGAGAGGAAAAGGCCAAAATGGGTTTTGGCAGGATGGTACACGGGCCGTGTTCCTGAACACGGGCCGTGTCCAGTCCAACATACATGAGGCGTATTATCCCATTTCAAGGTCGTGTAGTTTGGGCCTACACGGGCCGTGTAGATGAACACGGGCCGTATAGTGCTTGATAGACACGGGCCGTCTTAGCCCAATTGGGGCTGTGGACTTTGGGCCAACACGGCCGTGTAGACCTACACGGGCCGTGTACGTTCGCTATAATAGCAGAATTAACAGCCTTAAACACTTGGTTTAATGGTGTTAACTTCTAATAATGGTGGTAGACAAAGAGGCTACGAGCGATCTGCTCGAAGGGAGGTTTTTGGATGGCTCTTGGCTCTTGGTTGACACTTGAACTCTCTCTCACTTGTTCATCTTCTTCTTGGTGTTCCTGAACACAAGAAGCAGGAAACACATAGACTTGGGTGTTGTTTTGGTGGTTACACCAACTTACTAGCATTTGGGAATCAAGGTTGCTTGGGGTGGACTTCATTAGAGGAATCCTTGTTTGGATTCTTGAAGCCTTGACTTGCTTGAGTTCTTGAAGATTAACAAGAGGAAGATCATTGTGCTTGAGTTATGGTATAACTTTCTTTCTATCTTGTTTATTATATTTTAGTTGCAATTCCATGTCTAGATATTGGTCCATAGGAAGTGTTTGTTTGGTTAGCTTATTATTTTGTATTATATCTTGCTTCCATTGCTACTCAATTTTGCCAAACAAATACGTTCAGAAATTAGTCTCCCCCATAATGCTCATTTCAAAATTGCTTGCCATTAGTTTAGAAAACTCAAGACTGTACTGTGGATTCGTAGAACCGAATATAATATCATCTACATATATCTAGACTAGGATATAGTCATCCTTGGTGTCGATCTGTCCTTTGAAGTATCCTTCGTTTACTAAACAAGCCGAAAGAACATCATACCAAGCCCGTGGAGCATGTTTGAGTCCGTATAAAGTCTTGTCAAGTATATATACGTCATGTGGTCTTTTAGGATCAATAAACCCTTCCGGTTGGGATACATACACTTACTTTTTTAGGATTCCATTTAAAAAGGCTGTCTTGACATCCATTTGATAGACCTTGAAATCCCTAAAAGCAGCATATGCTAGGAAGACCCGAATGCCTTTTATACGGGCAACAGGAGCGAAGGTTTCATCATAATCAATGCCCTCCTGCTGATTGTATCCTTTGGCTACAAGTCAAGCGTTGTTTCGAATCACTACTCCGTCAGAATCTTTCTTGTTTTTGAAGACCCACTTGATACCAACAATAGTTTTGCAATTAGGTCGAGGTAACAGTCTCCAAACCTTTATCCATGTGAACTGATCCAATTCATCCTTCATTGCTAGGATCCATTCGGCATCTTGTAGAGCTTCAGCAATACGTGTAGGTTCAGTCATGCTTAGAAAACTTGAGAAATGACACTCATTGGCTGTGGCAGATCGAGTTTGAACGCTAGCATCTTTGGTGCCAATAATGTGAGTCTCGTGGTGGGCCGTAGTCCATTTGGTCACATGACGGTTGGGGTGTTCATTTATTTCATCGTCTGCATCCCGAGTGTAAAACTCGAACTTCGAAAAAAATAAAAAAAATAAGAAAATATTTTTATTGAGAAAATAGTATTGTGTTTGGTTATGGACTTAATGGTGGACTAGTTGATTGTGTGGGCTTGATTATATATATATATATATATATATATATATGTATATAGGTAAATGGACTAAAAAAATATTTCAATTGGGTTGAGCACTATTGGGCTCAAGCAGGTAGAGGTTGGGCTTAGGCCTTTTTAGAGAATATATATATATATATATATATATATATATATATATATATATATGGGGGTTTAGGGCACAACCCCCAACACTTGGTTACTGTTTCATTCATTCATTCAAAAGCTAGTGTGTGTTTTGCTCTCGAGAAAACAGAAGAAAAAGGTCTCAAGAAACTTCGTGGACTTGAAGAACTTTTGAGAGAATCATCGGGTAATGTTTCCTACCTCACTGTGATGTTGTAGGTATCGATTTTAGCTTGTTTGTATGATGATAGCATGAGTTAGCATCTGGGTTTTGGGTTTATGAAGAACTAGAGAAAAGAATTTGAGATATGAGCTTTAATACTTGATGAAATGTGTTTAAATCTTGAAGGAAGTGTTTAAATGAATGGGGAAATGTTCTGTAACAAAAATAAAATGATTTGGTTAAGTTTTGAAGGAGTTTGATTTTGGCCATGGAGCCTGTGAAATGAAACTGATGAGCTGACAAGGATGACTATCACCCATGCGACTTATGCTTGAAGTCGTGCGACTTTCATGTTGCACCCTATGCGACTTTCGCTTTGGGGGGGGGGGGTGTTCATGCGACTTTCACCTAGTACATGTATACATTCCATGCGACTTTCAGTAAAGCCCATGCGACTTACATATATGAGAGGGCTCATGTGACTTTTAATGCATGGATAGCTTCATGCGACTTTTAGATATACACATGTACATGTTCATGCGACTTTTATTGCACAGATGCCTTCATGCGACTTTCATGTTAACACAATAGATGACTTCATGCGAATTTCATGTAGCACGTATATAGTTCCATGCGACTTTTAGCTATCATGTATACCTCATGCGACTTACCTGATGTCCCATGCGACTTACATGTTGTCCATGCGACTTTCGGATGATATATGTTCATGCGACTCTTGGTGGGTATATGTTAAACCCATCCGACTTTAAGGACCTTAGGTGGTCCAACTTATAAAACTCAGTAACGGGCTCCAAAGTGAGACCCGAATGAATTGTGTGAGTAAACGAACAAGAGTTCCGTACACGGTATTGATTTAATTAGACATATTGTAGGTGGCGGTCGGTTATATTATTTGATGAACATGTGAAACGATGAATTGATAATTGATGAATGATGAATTAATAAATGATGAAATGATGACTGATGAATTGATGAACTGATAATGTGTTATGTTATGCTTAATGATGAGACCATTCACTTCGGTGACGGGAATGATTAGACCGTCCATTTCGGTGACGGGAATGATTAGACCGTCCACTTCGGTGACGGGAATGATTAGACTGTTCACTTTAGTGACGGGAATGATGAGACCGTTCACTTCGGTGACGGGAATGATGAGACCGTTCACTTCGGTGGCGGGAATGATTAGACCGTTCACTTTGGTGACAGGAATGATGAGACCGTTCACTTTAGTGACGGGAATGATGAGACCGTTCGCTACGGTGACGGGAATGTTGGGACCGTCTACTATGGTAGCGGGAATCAAAGATGTTACATGCTTGTGAAACAGATGATTTGATGTCATATGGTTGATTGTAAGTAAAAGTACTCGCTAAGCTTCGTGCTTACGGTTGTTGTTTAACCTTCTTTTTAGGTGATGGCCGCGGCGGGACTCCAGCATGTGTTTGATAGCTCATCTCTAACCAGCTTCCACAATGGTTTAGCTACTTTGAATTTTTGATGTATTCTGAAATTACTACGATTGAACTTATGATTTTATGGGTTTTCACCCGGGGTTGTAATAAACTTATACAATGTTTTAATTATGGTAGACTTTTGATCGTACGCGTTGGTAAATGTTATTTGCAAAAAAATTTTGGGACGTTACAACTTGGTATTAGAGACTTGGTTTAAGAGATTCGAATGCGTTTACATGTGTTTGAACTTAAACCTTGGTTCGTGAAGGATTTTAGATACAGTTCTGAAACTTTTTCAAATGATTTATGTTACGATAAGCTATCGGCTAGAGCTAGTCCGAGTGGTCACACGCGAGTACAAGGTATGAATTTATTATATGATGACCATGTCAACTGAGATTTTGGAATTGAATTGCTTTATTAGAATCAGAATAGAAGGAAATGATTATGCTTACATGATAACTTACTGTGTGCTTGATGAGATGATTGATACATGGCCCAAGCCAGTGAATCGGGATTCCTAGTGGTAATGACCAGATCCAATACATGTAGCGTGTTTGTAATAATAGAGCCCATTTTATTATTTGCACACGACACTTGTTGGAAACTTGTCAAAATCTGGGGAATCCTGTGGATCCGGTGAGGGGTACTTGTAGAGATAAGATGCGTGTAGCTAGGGTGCCTTAGAATGACCAGGGTTGCCTGATAGATGTACTTATGACATGAAATACGTTAAACACGAACTGATATAGTAATGAGGACTGTGTGGCAATGTCGTCTCTTAATTAAGTGCATTGTCTATACATCCAATATGGTAAATACAAGAAATAGATCCGTAATCCCAACTGAAACGGGTTTGGAAACCCACCTATTGAAGTAGATGATAGCGTGATAGTAGTATGCCTGTAGAGTAGAAATGCCTTAGTATGACTAGGGCTGCTCCAGATTATGCGGTAAACATGTTGAAAGTCCACACATTATGCAGACGCGATGAACGTTGTGATTAAGATATTTGATGAAGCCACCGGTTGAGGGGTACGCTGCCTATACTTCCATTGGGTAGTAGAGCGAGAAAGAGTGGAACATGGTATTATGTGGTAAAAGTTTTTAACGTATCAGTAAAACTAGAAACACCTCGAGAGGTGGAGTTAGTAGATGAAAAATCCATAAATATATTCTATATATTTAGAATCAATGTGATAGAGGAAGGTGATGTCAAACTTCCTATAGACTTTATTCCTATTCACGCGGGAGTTTCAATCAATGGTGGGAATAGACTGGCTCTGTCGTTACTAAGCAAGTATATATACAACGAGGAACCGTACAGGTTCAAACCCTAACTGGGGGAGAAATTCTAATCGCCAATGGACACGAAGCAAAACCGCATTTTGATTTGCTAAAAGCTGTTAGAGCTGCTAAAGTAACAACCGACGGGATGAAGGAGCTGAGGGAGATGCTACCTCAGATAATGACTGAGATAAAGGACGATATATGAAAGATGACTATCATCAGTTGAGTATGCTATTGTCCGTACAAGAGACTGCAGCTACTACTTTAATTGTTACTCTAGAAGCAAATTAGATACAGAGGGGTTGCACCTACAAAGATTTTCAGCATCTTGACCAATGGCCTTCGAGGGAATTCCGGATCCCATTAAGAGCACAAGGTAGACCTATGAGGTGGAGGAAGCTCTCCGCACATATCACTGTGTAGAAGGAAGTAAAGTATGGTTTGCATCGATCTTGTCGAGTGGAGCACCAACGTGATTCGTTAAGAAGAAGGATAACATGTTCCGTATGCGTTAGTGATAGATAATGCAAAGTTTCCTATAGATCTACTATCGACCCCTATGAGAGAATTTCAAGTAATAGTGGTAATGGATTGGCTAGGGCGTCACCAGGCCAACATCTTGTGCAAGCAAGGGATCATACGAATCCAAAGTCCAAGTGGGGGAGAAATCTCCGACTACGGTAAACTGCAGAACGGATTAATCGCATGCTGCACCGTGCCTAAGGCGGCGAAGTATCTACGTAAGGGATGTGCGGCCTTTATAGCTCATGTGGTCGACGCGAGAATGAAAAAGAAGAAATTGATAGTTTCTGACATACCGGTGGTATGTGATTACCCGAAAGTATTTCCGGAGGAACTGCCGGGGATCCCGCCAGACAGGCAAGTAGAGTTTCGTATAGACCTAGTGCCGGGAGTGGCACCCATCAACAAGGCACCATACCGACTAGCACCGCCAGAAATGCAAGAGCTGATGTCACAACTTCAAGAACTTCTTGATAAGAGCTTCATACGCCCAAGTAGCTCACCGTAGGGAGCACCGATCCTTTTCGTGAAAAAGAAAGATACACTTATGGTCGGGATATCATCAACTTAAGGTTCGAAAGGAGGACATAGCCAAGATGGCTTTTCGCACGCGCTATGGGCACTTCAAGTTTGTCATCATACCTTTCGGTCTCACAAACGCGCTGGCAGCATTCATGGATCTGATGAACCGAGTCTGCAAACCAATGCTTGACAAGTCCGCGATAGTATTCATCGATGACATCTTGGTGTACTCAAAGTCTGAGGCTGAGCACGAACTATACCTACGGGAAGTACTCGAAACCTTGAAGAGGGAGAATTTTTACGCGATGTTTTCGAAGTGCAAGTTCTGGGTACCGGAAGTTCAGTTTCTCGGGCACCTGGTTAACCGAGAGGGGAGCAAAGTCGACCCCGTGAAGATCGAGGCTGTGATGAAATGGGAAACACCGAAGAGTCCTATGGAAATCCGAAGTTTTCTAGGGTTGGCCGGCTACTACAGGATGTTTATTAAGGATTTCTCGAGGATAGCGGTGCCACTTACCACGTTGACAAAAAAGAGTGTTCGTTTTGAGTGGGGAGAAAAGAAACAGGAAGCATTCAAGACCCTTCGAGGCAAATTGTGTGAAGCCCCGATACTAGCCTTACCGGAGGGAATGGAGGATTTGGTAGTTTATTGTGGCGCGTCCCATGTGGGGCTTGGCTGCGTGTTGATGCTAAGAGGAAAACCGATTGCCTATGGCTCGCGACAACTGAAACCGCACGAGTGCAACTACCCGACTCACTATTTAGAGCTAGCAGCAGCAGTGTTCGCGCTCAAACTATGGAGACATTATTTCTACGGCGTCAAATGCACAATATTTTGAAGTATTTTGCCGATCAAAAGAATCTGAATATGCGCCAACGGAGATGGCTGGACCTAGTCAAGGACTACGACTGTGAGATTTTGTATCACCCGGGAAAAGCTAACGTTGTAGTAGACGCGCTAAGCCATAAGGAAAACCATGTACAGTTGAATGTGAAATGCTTAAGGATGAAGGTTACAACTTCATTGTTCGAATCGATCTCAGTAGCCCAAAGTGAAGCAATCAAAGAGGAAAACCAGAGAACAAAGAGGGTAAAGGGCCAAATGGCATTGATGGTTAAGGATAGTCGTGGGTTGTGGACCCACTATGGATGAATTTGGGTACCGAAATTCACAGAAGTCCGAAATCTCATTCTTGATGAAGCGCACAAGTCGAAATTTTCTATACATCCGGGAGCCACAAAAATGTACAGAGACCTGAAAATGGACTACTGGTGGCCAGGAATGAAGAGAGACGTGGGTAAGTACGCCGAAAAGTGCCTCACATGTCTACTGGAGTGAAAGCTAAGCACCAGTGACCGCATGGTAAATTACAATCGCTGGAGATACCCGTATGGAAATGGAAGCGCATAACTATGGATCTGGTAAAGAAAGTACCTAAAACACCAAGGAACTACGATGCAATCCGGGTAGTGGTGGATCGATTAACGAAAAGCGCTCGTTTCATACCGATCCGAGAGGCTAGTTCGGCTGAGAGATTGGCTAACATCTATGTTAAAGAGATAGTTTCAAGGCACGGAAATCCAGTAACCATTATATCTGAACGGGGTGTACGATTCACCTCTAGGTTTTGGAATAAGTTTCATGAGGATTTGGGGACAAGGGTTAACTTGAGTACAACATATCACCCCCAAATTGATGGGCAAAGTGAGCGGACTATCCAACGGTAGAAGATATGCAAAGAGCATGTGTGATTGATTTGGGGGAAGTTGGGATTTGTACTTACCCCTAGCAGAATTCTCATACAACAACAGTTATCACGTGAGTATTGGAATGCCACCATACGAGATGCTGTACGGTAGGAAATGTAGAACCCCGATCTGTTGAGGTGAGGTTGGACAGAAAGAACTTGGCAACACGGAAATTAGTAAAGGAGACCCTAGAGTATATACAACAAGTTCGTGAACGACTTAAAGCGGCTTAGAGCCGATAGAAAAGCTATACGGATAAACAAAGATCATTACTAGAATTTCAAGTTGATGATCATGTATTGCTAAAAGTATCTCCATGTAAGGAAGTATTACGGTTTCGAAAACGGGGAAAACTGAACCCAAGATTTATTGGGCCTTTCAAAGTTATCACGAGGAATGGTAAGATGGCTTATCGTTTGGAGCTACCTGAGGAGTTATCGAAGATACACAACACGTTTCATGTCTCTCACTTGAGAAAGTGTTCAGCCGACGAGTCGGCGTTTGTGCCATTGGAGGACATCACCATAGGTGAGAAATTAAACTACATCAAGAGACTGATTGAGATCCTCAAAAGAAAGATCAAACGACTACGCAACATAGAAGTGGGAATGGTAAGGGGGCAATGGGAGCACCGCAAGGGTTCAGAATGAATGTGGGAGTCTGAAGAGGAGATGAGGAAGACCTACCCCTCAATGTTCAAATGAAGATTTCGAGAGCGAAATCGTGTTTAAGTGGGTGAGAGTTGTAATACCCGAACTTCGAAAATAAATAAAAATAAATAAGAGAATATTTTTATTGAGAAAATAGTATTGTGTTGGGTTATGGACTTAATGGTGGACTAGTTGATTGTGTGGGCTTGATTTTATATATATATATATATATATATATATATATATATAGATGGCTAACTGGACTAAATATATATTTCAATTTGGTTGAACACTATTGGGCTCAAACAAGGGGAGGTTGGGCTTAGGCCTTTTTAGAGAATATATATGGGGGTTTAGGGCACAGCCCCCAACACCTGGTTACTGTTTCATTCATTCATTCAAAAGCTAGTGTGTGTTGGTGTGTCTTTTACTCTCAAGAAAACAGAAGAAAAGGTGTCAAGAATCTTCGTAGACTTGAAGAACTGTTGAGAGAATCATCGGGTAATGTTTCCTACCTCACTGTGATGTTGTAGGCATCGATTTTAGCTTGTTTGTATGATGATAGCACGAGTTAGCATCTGGGTTTTGGGGTTTTGGGTTTACGAAGAACCAGAGAAAAGAATTTGAGATATGAGCTTTAATACTTGATAAAACGTGTTTAAATCTTGAAGGGAGTGTTTAAATGAATGAAGAAATGTTTTGTAACAAAAATAAAATGATTTGGTTTTGTTTTGAAGGAGTTTGATTTTGGCCATGGAGCCTGTGAAATGAAACTGATGAGCTAACAGGGATGAATATCACCCATGCGACTTATGCTTGAAGTCGTGCAACTTTCATGTTGCACCCCATGTGACTTTCGCATGGGGAGGGGGGGTTTTCATGCGACTTTCACCCAGTACATGTATACATTCCATGCGAATTTCAGTAATGCCCATGCGACTTATGTATATACGGGGGGCTCGTGCGATTTTTAATTCATGAATAGCTTCATGCGACTTTCGGATATACACATGTACGTGTTCATGCGACTTTTATTGCACAGATGGCTTCATGCGACTTTCATGTTAACACATTAGATGGCTTCATGCGACTTTCATGTTAGCACAATAGATGGCTTCATGCGACTTTCATGTAGAACATATATAGTTCCATGTGACTTTTAGCTATCATCTGTACCTCATGCGACTTATATGTTGTCCATGCGACTTTTGGATGATATATGTTCATGCGACTCTGGGTGGGTATATGTTAAACCCATCCGACTTTAAGGACCTTAGGTGGTCCGACTTATAAAACTCAGTAACGGGGTCCAAAGTGAGACCCAAATGAATTGTGTGATTAAACGAACAAGAGTTTCGTACACGATATTGATTTAATTAGACCTATTGTAGGTAGCGGTCAGTTGGCAAGTAATCACAAGTGAGTTAGTGAACTAAGGTTGAGAAACTGAGACTGCAAGCAGGTGAGTATTATTACGTACCATCTAAACCCTATGACGTATGTGTTTAATGTGCTCTATGCTATATTATTTGATGAACCTGTGAAACGATGAATTGATAGTTGATGAATGATGAATTGATAAATGATGAAATGATGACTGATGAATTGATGAACTGATAATGTGTTATGCTATGCTTAATGATGAGACCGTTCACTTCGGTGACGGGAATGATTAGACCGTCCACTTTGATGACGGGATTGATTAGACTGTTCACTTCGGTGATGGTAATGATGAGACCGTTCACTTCGGTGACCGGATTGATGAGACCGTTCACTTCGGTGGCGGGAATGAAAGATGTAACATGCTTGTGAAACAGTTGATTTGATGTCATATGGTTGATTGTAAGTAAAAGTACTCGCTAAGCTTCGTGCTTACGGTTGTTGTTTAACCTTCTTTTCAGGTGATGGCCACCAGGACTCCAACACTTGTTTGATAGCTCATCTCCAACCAGCTTCCACAATGTTTTAACTACTTTGAATTTTTGATGTATTATGAAATTACTATGATTGAACTTATGATTTTATGGGTTTTCACCCGGGGTTGTAATTAACTTATACAATGTTTCAATTATGGTAGACTTTTGATCGTACACGTTGGTAAATGTTATTTTCAAAAAAAAAAATTGGGACGTTACACCAAGGAAAGAAGTCATCCAGTTGTTGTTGTGAGGATGTTTCAGCCTCAGGTGTCGAAAATTCTGGATTGTATTGAGGTGTAGTGTTTCCTTGGTTCTCAGTATCATCATCTTTAGCGGTGTTAACAGTGGAGTTTAATGCAGTGTACCGTTCACCGAAAACAAAGAACAGGTCAACGACAGAATCAACAGGTCTTGATGTAGAGGTAGTAGTTGTTTGCTATGAAAGTTTAGGAGATTCCTGAACAACATCTGCAGGCCTGTCGACAGGTACACATTTAGTTCCAGAGTAATCATCTAAGAAATCAAATATATAACATTTGTTTCTTTTCGATTAAGTGCCGATCCTGAAGTGATGTGTACATAGACGATAGCCAGTGACTCTTGAGATAAAGATGTTGTGGTTAGTGTATCATCAAAAGTCACATTAAAAGTTTCAAGCACAGCATTGGTTCATTTATTTAATACGCAAAATGCTTTAGACTCGGATGAGTAACCTAGAAAAATTCCCTCATATGCCTTGGGGTCGAATTTTCCTAGGTTAACCTTTTTGTTAAGGACAAAGCACCTATTACCAAACACATGAAAATGTTTGATATTAGGAACTCTACCTTTAGCCAATTCATAGGGAGTTTTATTAAATCGATGTTGTAAGATTGTTCGTTTTTAAGTATTGCAAGTTGTGTTGACTGCTTTTGCTCAATAGGAAGGTGGTAAATCAACATGGACATCATTGTTCGAGCTTCTTCAACAAGTGTTTGATTTCTTCATTCAACGACCCCATTTTTTTCTGGAGTGTAAGCTGCTGAGAACTGATGCGTGATTCCCACAGAGTCAAGAGAGGAGTCCAAGATTTTGTTCTTGAATTCGGTGTCGTTGTCGGTTCGTACTATACCGACTCTCCCTTGTAATTGATTCTTTACCTGTTTGAGAAATGAGATGATTGTTGATGGAGCTTCATCCTTCGTTCTCAGGAACTTGACCTAAGTATACCTTGAATAGTCATCAACTATCACAAAAATATACTTCTTCCAATTTCTTGATTGAACTCTCATCGGTCCACATAAGTCCATGTGTAATAACTGGAGAGTTTCTTTTGTGATGGACACCTATTTGACATTGTGTGATGCTGTTTTCATTTTTCCTCTCTCACAATGCTCACACAAATGTTCTTTTTCAAACTTGAGCTTGGGCATTCCACGAACTAAATCACATGTAACCAATTTGTTGATATTCTTGAAATTTAGATGAGACAGTTTATGATGCCACATCCATGTGAGTTCGGATGAGGCCTTTGACAGAAGCCATACTGATTGTTTTCCCTCTAGGTCGGCTAGATCAATGATATACAGGTTTGATCTTCTAGAGCCAGTCAGTATCACGCCACCATCTCTGTTCTAACTCAGCAAGTCTTGGCTTTGAAGTTGACTTCAAGTCCCCTATCACAAAACTGCCTAATACTAAATAAGTTGTGATACAGACTCTCCACATATGACACTCTGCAGATTTTTATATTTTCTTTTATTATATCCCCAGTTCCCATTATTGGTGCAACATGGTCATTCCCAAAACGAACATTTCCCGAGTATTGTGGGACTAAGTTCGTGAGAAGACCCTTTTCTCCTATCAAATGCTTTGAACAGCCGGAGTCCAATTACCACCGGCTAGATACCTGCACATAGAAGACAAAAGTTGTTGAGGTATCCAATTTGAAGTGGGCCCTTGAGTGTTAGCACATGCAACTGATTCTAATGATGTTTCCGGTAATGATGTTGTTGCTTTTACTTTGGGAACCCATGCTTGTGTCATAGTTTGTGGTTGGTTTGGTGATGGTGTTATAGTTCCTTTGGATGTGTCGGGGGTTGATGTTTTGATGGGTTGTTCAATTATCACACGGTTTCAGCCTTTAAGGAGAGATACATGATCGTCTATGTATTCAATTTGTTTCTTTTGAAGTCTTGATTTTTTCATGGCTGTTTTCACTTTGGTTTTCGTATGTTGAAATGTTTGTTGTTTTTGCTATGAGACTTGAGCTTTCTTAGCCTTTTGATTTGTGGAATTTGTTTTGTTCTCAACAGGATTATGGTTGGCATGATTCCAATTATTGAAGTACCTACGGTTTCGTGTCCATTTGGTTGTTAAAACATTGCATGAAGTTTGATGATTGGAAAATTGTGATTTTGAATTGTGCTTAGTGGGCACACATGCATTGTTTGTTTGGAATCGTGCTCTGTTGGAGCATTTCTTTCGCCAGTAGGTGATTCTGTTACCGTTTCGATTTATGAAGGAAGCCTATTCATGGTTCTACTCAAAAGATTTGTAATTAGTGTTTGGTTTGACTCCAAGGTTCTTTCGATCTTGGTCATATACACAGTGATACGAACAATATCCGTCTACACAGCCATCACCCATACAAAACATTTCAAATTTAACTGAATTAACTTGAGTTTGAACAGGATTAATACACAAAACAAATGGATCATTACAAAATAGAAGATTTTTTTGTTAAGGGAAATTCGTGGAGTAAAATAAACAATCCTTTCCTCTTCCTTATGCATCCTTTTCCTGATGCTTCTTTCTCCATCCCAGAACTTGCTTCTTCCCGCCCTTTACTTTGGCACCTAGATGTACATTTGCGTTAGAAACAGAAATTGCTAACTGATCATCTTTGGTTGTTTGAGTTCGGGGTCGTGTTGTTGGTGGTTTGGTTCGTTTGATTTTTGACTGGGATAGTTTTGATGTGCCTGCATCATGTGATGGCCATGCATTGATGATTTTAGCCTTACCTTTGAAATTGGTAGACTTAGGTGTGCGCTTTTTGAAAAATTCATTTTCGAAAGAGTTGTGTTTTAAGTGAAGATCAAAGAGAGTGTTTTTCAATTTTGTGCATTCTTCGCATCTTTCTCATGAGTTGGGTTTTTCTTTTTCATGCTCAATTAGTAGTTGGATTTCATCATTGCTTTCTACTAATTTCGAGTTTGTGAATGACAGATCATTTGCAGTTGTATTGTTCATGGAATATGTAAATGAGAGATAGTCATTTGTATGCACGTGGGGAGTGTGTGAATTAGAGGTACTCTGTGTAGTGGAATTATGAAGGTGAAAGTTTTCATTTACAAATTGATTGATTATGTCATAAGGAACTGCAGTTTCCAACTCAAATTTGATGGATTTATTGAAAAGCTCGTTTTCAACCAATTCAAATCTTCGTTGTAATTCCATGTGAGGAATGTATATGCGAGGTTCTAGTGGAGAATCGGAAATTGATGGCATGGATTCCATTTTTGTTTGTATAACTTCGAAAATAGTCATAAAAAAATATTGGTTCAAGTTCATCTGTTTCGTATGACTGATTTAAGCTTTTGTAGTCATAAGAGGTTGAGGCTCCTTTTGAGATGCGTCTTTTGTGCTCCTCTTCTGCAAATTCGTCGACTTGTCCCACGAATACCATTTTCTTAGTTAATCCTAGATTCATGCTATCAAAGTCGTATAGTTGTTTAGTAGTAATCTTGTCACTGACGTGAGGATTAACAAAACCTAACCCTTCGTATGTTCATTTTTGAGAATTTGGTATCCTTAGATTTGTTTAGAAAAATGGTTTATGCAGTTTGGTCTCGGTTCATTAAGAAGTCTTCGAGTTCTTTTATTTTTTAGTATAGTTGACATCATTCCTTTTGTAGGAACTTAAAATCTTCTTCCACCGAAACTTTGGCTGCTTTCAGTTCTAAATGATTACCTCATTTTCATTTCTTAAGGTGTTTAGTTCATTTTCTTTAGCAGTTATTTCAGATTGAAGATCGTCCAAATTAGAAGTTGATTGGTTTCTGATTTTCGATTCTAATATAGTGATTTTTCGGTTCTATTTTTCGATATGTTCAACCAATGTTTGTTCATACTCAACACTTACCTTTCTATGAGCACCCGCATCTTTGGTTTGAGTTTCCTCAAACTTTTCATCATCATCTGCTACATCATTACCATCATCATCTGAGGAACCATCACCATGAGCCATTTGTAATACCCGAATTCTCAAAAATAAATAAAAGAATATTTTATTGAGGAAATGATTATAGTATTGAGTTATGGACTTAATTGTGGACTAAATTGAATTAATTGGGCTTGGATAAATAATTGGTTAAATAAGGCAAAGGTAGATGGTTCATTGGTGTAACACCGTATTTTCACCCATAAAAATTTTCACTTTAAATACATTGCGGAAAAAGCGATTAAATATTAAAAGTATTTACAAACTAATCACAAACCACTATTTACAAAAACAACTTATTCAAAATATCAGTATTACAAAAACTACAGCTCGTCACAAACAACACATCAGAGTCCTAGGCGATTACTGTACAAGTTAACCACTCTCAGTCGAGCCGCTGACTTACCAAAACCTGTAAAAAGAGTGAGAGGTGGGGGATTAACACAAAGCTAAGTGAATGGAGTACAACCACAACAGATATATTAGCCAGAACCGCATGATATCAACAACCACAAATAAACACCCTGGGAAGACCGGCGGTTCTGCAGGAACCTACAACCAATGCCGGACAAAGCAATGGTTTACCGATAGTTCATTTGCTATTCTCACAAATTATTACCTTAAGTTGCAACAAATGCATTAAAATATCCTAATACTGATCAGCCGATAGCAAACAAACCCAGCCCATAAGCCTAGTCGAAAACTGACTTCCCAACCTTCATGTGTACATATCACTAACGCAACAATTAATTAACAATCAACTAGTTAATCAATTATCAAATATAGAATCTATCCATGCATCAATCAATAAATAGTTGCAACGAAACCAGTTACAACTAATATCACCCTTGAGTAAACTTCCACTCACCTCAAGTTCACAGCTTCTCCACTCAGTAATCGAATTTTACTAAGCCTTGTCTGTTCCTGAGAACACAACAACCAATCGTCAATATCCAACCCATAAATATATATATCAAACATATATTTATATCATCTTTAAATCAAACATATCATGTTAGATTCACATATGCATAAACACTAAGCATATAGCATCAAATAACCAACAAACACCTAAAACTATCGGATTTCAAGGGAAATCCGATACAGCCATCGGAATCCGCTAAAACCATCGGATTTCTAAGAATCCAATACCCCTGTCGGATTTTGAAGGAATCCGCAACAATCATCAGTATTCAGTCTTGCAGGAATCCACCATCGGATTCTTGTCGGATTTGACCCCCTTTCGGATTTACACTATCGGAATCCACCATCGGATTTCCTCCCTGTTGGATTTCCATTAGTTCCAGATTTCACAATTCCCGGATTCATAAGTATCGGATTTCAACACTCGGTTTTTCATCATCATCTTCATCAACAATCCAATAACTTCATAGCTTGCATGAATCATATTTCCAGCTTAAATACCCAAGAATAGCACCAAATCCATCAAACCCATACAGCAAGTTTGCATCATGTTCATACATGGTGTTCATATACAAAACCCAGCATATATTTAGCAAAACCGTAGCATGTTAATAAGAATCAAACAAGAATCACACAAACCATTAAACTTGAATCTACAATTTGGAATAGCAAATCCGATTGCTTTGTACTTCTTTTCTTCTCTCTCGGTTTTTCACACTCAATACACACACACAAGAACTTCAATGTGATGACATGCTTAATGAAACCCACGTATAAACATTTTTTAACACAAGCAAGAGGTGTCATTCCTCTAATTCTCAATTGCATGCACACACATACATACAAATCCGTAAACGCATATATGTATATGCATAACATTTAATTAAAAGTTAATAACTAATAATTTATCAAACATTAGTCAATTAATAATTCACATATTAACTTACTGAAGCCTACACAAATACTAGTCCCAAATGCAGGATGTTACAAATCCTCCCTCCTTAAAAGGATTCCGTCCTTGGAATCTATTTGCTTTCAAACAAATGAGGGTAACGAGCTTTCATATCGGCTTCGGTTTCCCACGTCAAATCTGTACCCAAACTATGTTTCCGTTTTACTAATACCATTGGAATCTGTTTCTTACGCAGTTTTGTCACTTTCTGATCTAGTAGTTCAATGGGTTCTTCCACTAACTTCTTGCTTGAATCCACTTTAAGATCATGTAAGGGAATAATCTGACTCTCATCCTCCACTTTACATTCCCGCAAGTAACAAACGTTGAAGGTATTGTGAATACCTGACAATTCTGTTGGAAGATCAAGAGTAACCGTCTGATCATTAACAACCCGTTAGACACGAAACGGCCCAATATAACGAGGAGCCAACTTTCCCCGCTTTTCGAAACGGATAACCCCCTTTCATGGTGAAACCTTCAGATAAAACAATTCACCCTCAACAAACACAACGGATATACGACGAGGATCGGCATACATCTTCTGTCGATCCCTCGCACCTTTTAACTTTTCTCGCGCAATAGCTACTTTATCTGCGGTGATCTGTACAATATCAGGCCCTGCATACTGTTTCTCACCCGCCTCCAACCAACACGTAGGAGTACGGCAGCGACGCCCATATAACATCTCATAGGGTGGCATACTGATACTCAAATGGTAAGAATTGTTGTACGCAAATTCAATCAAAAGCAGGTGGGAATCCCAAGAACCTCCATATTCCAACACATATGAACGCAGCATATCCTTAAATGTCTGAATAGTTCGTTCAGATTGCCCGTCTGCCTGAGGATGATAAGTTGTACTCAGATTAACGCGTGTACCCAACTCCCACTATAAACTGTTCCAGAAATTAGACACAAACCTGGAATCTCTATCCGATACGATCGAAAGCGGTATAATATGTCGGGAAACAACTTCATCAATATACAACTGAGCCAACTTACTGAGTGATGCAGTCTCACTGGTAGCCAAGAAGTGAGCACTCTTGGTCAATCTATCAACGATCACCCAAATCATATCATGATTCCTTTGCATACGTGGAAGTTTGATCACGAAATCCATCGTTATGTGCTCCCACTTCCATTCTGGAATCTACAACTGTTTCAGTGATCCATAGGGTTTCTGGTGCTCTGCCTTAACCTGTGCACAAATATGGCAGGACTCTACAAACTGTGCAACATCTGTCTTCATTTTAGGCCACCAATATACCATCCTCAGATCGTTATACATTTTCGTGCTACTTGGATGAACAGATAGTCTAGATTTATGTGCCTCAGTTAGAATCAAATTCCGGAGACCTCCAAGCAAAGGTACCCAGGCACGAGACTGATAAACCTTCAATCCCCTAGAATCATCATTCAGATGATTCTTTTTCTTTATCATAATCTCGGACTTTAGATTTTCATCCTTCAAGGCTTCCAACTGAGCGGCCCTCAATCTATCGATCAAGTTAGAGACTATTTCAATTCGCATAAATTTGATATGCTCACTGACTCCCTTGCGACTCAAAGCATCGGCTACCATGTTGGCTTTTCCTGGATGATAAGGAATTTCGCAATCATAGTCTTTAACAAGTTCCAGCCATCGTCTTGGTCGCATATTAAGTTCTTTTTGAGAAAATACATACTGAAAGTTTTTGTGATCTGTACAAATAACGCATTTTGTACCGTAAAGATAATGTCTCCACAGCTTTAACGCAAAAACCACAGCTGCCAGTTCTAAATCATGGGTTGGATAGTTCTTCTTATTAGGTTTCAACTGACGAGAAGCATAGGCAATAACTCTATCCCGTTGCATCAATACACAACCCAACCCTGCCAATGATGCATCACAGTGTACAATGAAGTCATCTGACCCATTCGGTAGAGCATGAATAGGATCCTGGCATAAGAGTCGTTTCAGCGTCTGAAAAGCTCTTTCCTGTTCATCAGTCCACTTAAATGGAACCTCCTTGCAAGTCAAATTAGTCATGGGATTCGCAATTTTAGAAAAATCTTTAATGAATCGCATTTAATAACCTTCCAATCCCAAGAATCTTTTAATCTCACTGGGTTACTTCGGAGCATCCCAATTCGTTACTGCTTCTATCTTTGCCGGATCAACTTTGACTCCATCACTGCAAATGACATGCCCTAGAAAGTGAACTTCTCGCATCCAGAATTCACACTTCGAATATTTGGCATACAATTTCTCCCGTTTCAATGTTTCAAGAACGTGTCTCAAATGAATCTTGTGATTAGCTTCGGATTTAGAATAAACCAGAATGTCGTCAATAAATACTATCACAGATTTATCCAAAAACAGTCGACAAACCCGATTCATCAAATCCATAAACACTGCAGGTGCATTAGTCAAACCGAACGGCATGACTAAAAATTCATAATGGCCATACCGGGTACGGAAAGTAGTTTTGGCAACATCTTTGTCAGAAAATCGTACCTGGTAATAACCTGATCTCAGATCAATCATTGAAAAGTATGAAGCACCCTGCAACTAATCAAATAAATCATCAATGCTGGGCAGAGGGTATTTATTATTAACCGTCCTCTTATTCAGTTCCCTGTAGTCAATACACATTCGCAGAGTACCATCTTTCTTTTTCACAAACAAGACTGGTGCACCCCAAGGTGAAGAACTCCGACGAATAAAACCCCGATCCAACAAATCCTGGATCTGCGTCATCATCTCCCTAATCTTAGAAGGAGCCAATCGGTAAGGAGATTTCTCCACTAAATTAGTACCTGGTATTAAATCAATCTTGTACTCTACATCTCGAACGGGAGGCAGCCCAGGTAACTCATCCGGAAACACTTTAGGATAACTGATACAACTCGCACATCAGTAACTGTCCATTTATCCTTTCTAGCATCAATAGCATATGCTAGAAAACACTCACATCCCTTACTCAAGGATTTCTTAGCTTTTTACATGGATATAATAGGAAACGTAGACCTATTCCTTTCCCCTCGAGCCACCACGTGCGACCTATCAGACAATGGAAAAGAAATCAGCTTCCTATGGAATTTAATGATCACCCTATGCTTACCCAGCCAATCCATCCCCAAAACCACATCAAAACCCACCAAAGGCATAAGTAGGAAAGATACCAGGAAGCATTTACCATCTATATCAATCTCAGCCCCGGTCACAGAAGTGTAACAGAAACTATCTTACCATCTGCTACTTTTATTTCAATCGGTATAGAAATAATAGTAGTAGGCAGATTTAATTTATCACAAAAAGCCACTGAGTCAGGCACCCACTGAGTCACAAACCTCAGTTTTGCGTTGAATTGTTCAATCAGCTCATCCACAGACATCTTCTTCATCATCATCAACTCCATAAATTCCTGCTTTATCTTATTCAACTCAAAGGCATGACAGTATTGTTCCCACAATTTATCCCGAAATTGATTCCACGTAATCGCATCCATCTGTGCTCTGGATAAATGTGTGGTAATGGAATCCTACCAAACCATCGCCTTGCCCTTCAACATTCTCGTAGCAAAGCATACTCTCATTTCATCCTCGCAGTTGCAAGCATCCAAGATTCTTGCAGTATCTCGCAACCAGTTTAAAGTAACATTAAGATCCGTGCTGCCATGATATTCGTCACGTTTACAATCAGGAAACTTCTTGTAGGTACATGGCTGCCTGTATCCCATGCTGGGTAGAAATCCCATATAAGGATAATAATACGATTCCTGAGGATAAGGTCCTTGAGGAAATAACGGGTAGAAAAACGGTTGAGATGTCGGTTGAGACACTGGTGGTAACGGCATAGATACCGGAGGAACTTTTGCCAGTGTAGTAATTGCCGGGAAGATCGCTGGTATCTCAAGTGTAGTTGAAACTGTAGAAATAACCGGTGGTTGTGTTGCAGGAACCTGCCTCTGTTGCTCTAGTTCCTTTCTAAGATCCTGTAATTGACCCTTAAGTTGGAAGATGTATTCATCTCTCTCATCTCCAGCTGTACCAGATGTACAGGTTGAACTTCCACTGTCGTAGAAGGAACCTCGAAAGTAGACGGGACAGTAGGGGCACCGGTTGAGTAATCACGACCAGCCATTGTTTTCTGTTACAATCACATCACCTCACAATTTATTAGATAAATCCGTTAGTACATAACATACTAAACTACACTCCAATTCATCCCAATCCCACATCCAAGGAGTAATCGACCTACCACGAGCCAAGATTTGGGAATGTAACACTTCCAATGTGCCTACATCGCCAAACCAAGGATCTGATAGCAAACTTGTAACACCGTATTTTCACCCATAAAATTTTTCACTTTAAATACATTGCAGAAGCGATTAAATACTAAAAGTATTTACAACGAATCACAAACCACGGTTTACAAAAACAACTTATTCAAAATATCAGTATTACAAAAACTATGGCTCGTCACAAACAACACATCAGAGGCCTAGGTGATTACTTCCCAAGCTAACTACTCTCAGCCGAGCCGCTGAGTTACCAAAACCTGTAAAAAGAGTGAGAGGTGGGAGATTAGCACAAAGCTAAGTGAATGGAGTACAACCACAACATATATATCAGCCAGAACCGCATGATATCAACAACCACAAATAAACACCTTGGGAAGACCGGCGGTTCTGCAGGAACCTACAACCAATGTCGGCCAAAGCAAAGGTTTACCGATAGTTCATTTGCTATTCTCACACAATATTACCTTAAGTTGCAACAAATGCATCAAAAGATCCCAATACTGATTAGCCGATAGGAAACAAACCCAGCCCATAAGCCCAGTCGAAACTGACTTCCCAACCATCATGTATACATATCACTGACGCAACAATTAATTAACAATCTACCAGTTAATCAATTATCAGATATACAATCTATCCATGCATCAATCCATAAATAGTTGCAACTAAACCACTTAGAATTAATATCACCCGTGAGTAAACATCCACTCACCTCATGTTCTCAGCTTCTCCAATTAGTGATCTAATTTTACTGAGCCTTGTCTGTTCCTGAGAGTGCAACAACCAATCGTCAGTATCCAACCCATAAATATATATATCAAACATATATTTATATCATCATTAAATCAAACATATCATGTTAGATTCACATATGCAAAAACACTTAGCATATAGCATCAGATAATTAACAAACACCTAAAACTATTGTATTTCAAGGGCAATCCGATACAACCATCGGAATCCGCTAAAACTATCGGATTTCTAAGAATCCGATACCCTTGTCGGATTTTGAAGGAATCCGCAACAATCATCGGTATTCAATCTTGTAGGAATCCACCATCGGATTCTTGTCGGATTTGACCCCCTTTCGGATTTACACTATTGGAATCCACCATCGGATTTCCTCACTGTCGGATTTCAATTAGTTCCAGATTTCACAATTCCCGGATTCATAAGTATTGGATTTCAACACTCAATTTTTCATCATCATCTTCGTCAACAATCCGATAACTTCATAGCTTGCATGCATCATATTTCCAGCTTATATAATTCATATAAAAACTTGCCAAAACATATACAAACATGATTAAACATGCAATCATGCATCATAAACACCATGATACCCAAGAACAACACCAAATCCATCAAACCCATAAAGCAAGTTTGCATCATGTTCATACATGGTGTTCATATACAAAACCCAACATATAGTTAGCAAAACCGTAGCATGTTAACAAGAATCACAGAAACCTTTAAACATGTATCTACAATTTGGAATACCAAATCCAATTGCTTTGTACTTCTTTTCTTCTCTCTTGATTTTTCACACTCAATACACACACACAAGAACTTCAAAGTGATGACATGCTTAATGAAACCTACGTATAAACATGTTGAGAACACAAGCAGGAGGTGTCTTTCCTCTAATTCTCAATTGCATGCACACACATACATACAAATCCCTACACACATATATGTATATGCATAACATTTAATTAAAAGTTAATAACTAATAATTAATCAAACATTAGTCAATAAATAATTCACATATTAACTTACCGAAGCCTACACAAATACTAGACCCAAATGCAGGGTGTTACAATTGGGTTAAACACTACTGGGCTTAATTAATTGGAAGATGGGCTTAGGCCTTTTAAAAGAAAGTATAAAAGGATAGCTAAGGCACAACCCCCAACATTGGTAACCAAAAACACTGTTGCATTGAGAGAGAATTAGTGTGTGTGCAAATCTCTCGAGAAAACAGAGGAGAAAAGAAGCGAGAATCGTCGTGGAACATAAAGAATTGTCAAGAGTATCATCAGGTGCATTAAGAGAGAATTATTTTAGGTATCAATTTTATCTTGTTTGAATGATAATAAAAGGAGTTAGAATCTGGGTTTTTGGGGTATGGAAGAACCAGAGAAAAAGAATGGAGATGTGAACCCCTAATACTTGATGAAACATAAATATATCTTGAGGGAAGTGGTTAAATGAATGGAGAAATGTTTTGTAACAAAAATAAGATGATTTGCCTATGTTTTGAAAGAATTTGATTTTGGCCATGGAGGCTGGTTGATAAAAAACAGAAATGACAAGGATGACCATAAACCCATACCATGTGACATATACTTTCACTTGTAAACCATTCATGTGACTTTCACTCGTATACCATTCATGCGACTTTCACTTGTAAACAATTCATGCGACTTTCAGTTGTAAACCATTCATGCGATTTTCACGTGTAAACCATTCATGCGATTTTCACTTGTAAACCATTCATGCGAGTTTCATGTACACACACACACACACACATATATATATATATATACACTACCCCATGCGAATTTCACCTATGTATACTATGCCACTTTCATATATATACTACCCCATGCAACTTTCACCTATCCATACTATGCGACTTTCATATACATACATACTACCCCATGCGACTTTCACCTATCTATACCATGCGACCTTCACTTGAAATATACACCATGCAACTTTCACACCTACAAACAATCATGCGACCTTCATATAAACCATTCATACCATGCGACATACACCTATACATACAATGCGACTTTCATATAATCCATGCAACCTACGTAGGTACATGTCCATGCGACCCACGTATATATATATATCGGACTTTCGGTTCAAAAGGAGTGGTCCAACTTTCGGATTGAACCCAACCGACTTTGAGGACCTTGTATGGTCCAACTTATGAAACCTAGTAACAAGGTCCAGCGTGGGACCCAAATGAATTATGTGAGGAAACGAACAAGGGATTTGTACACGATATTGATTTAATTTGACCTATTGTCGGTGACAGTTGACTAGCAAGTAATCACAAGTGAATTAGTGAACTAAGATTTGTGTAACTAAGACTGCAGACAAGTGAGTATTCTTACTTACTATCTAAACCCGATGCTATACGTGACTGACGTGTCGTATGTGCTAGATGATTTAATGAATTTGTGAATTGACGAATTGATAATTGCTATGCTTTGCTTAATGATGAGACCGTTCACTTTGCTTAATGACGAATTAATAATTGCTATGCTGTTGAAATGTGTGGCTCTCAGAGTTTATGGGTTTGGACTCAGCTCTCTGACTTTGGCCTACACTATGACAAGATCCCACTCCTGTGTGATTCACAGTCTGCCATAGCTATCTCATGCAATCCAGTCCACCACTCAAACACCAAACACATTGATATCCGGTATCATTTTATTAAAGATAATATGGAAAAAGGTCTGATAGAACTTTAATATGTCAAGACTGATGATCAACTGGCTGATCAGTTTACTAAACCATTAGACGAATCTCGTTTTAGTGAGTTAGTATCCAAATTGGGCATGTTGAATTATAAAGTCTAACTATCAGTCATTTGTTTTGAGTGGGTATTTCACTTTGTTTGTTCATATTCCAGATAAGAGAAAGCACAATCTGAGGGGGAGTATCAATCATCCGTACAAGATACGCACGCTTGTAGGGGACAAAATGCCAAAAACATCTCACAAAACAAAGAAAATATCAAAAACATATGCAAAATCCTTAAAAATATCAAAAATATGTGTTTTCATTTCTTTAACATTGAAAAATAAAAAATATTTGATTTTGGTTTATAAGCATAAAAGAACAAAAAGATTTCAATCATACCAGTCTAATTCACTTCGAATTCGAAATCTTGGTCTCCGAATTCATAGTCAGCATTCAAGTTTAATGGAATTCGAAAATTCCCTAAAGGCCTCGCATTTGGAATAAACATTTGTGTTTTATTTGAAGGCAAATCGAAAGACTTCAAGCGCTACTAAACTTCGCATTCGATTTCAATGGACTTTGCATGCGAAGAACACCAAAGTCAAAGGACTTCGACCGCATTCATTAATCCAAATTCGAAGCCAGTTGACTTCGAATACAAAACCATCAATTCCTTTAGACTTCGAGCGCATTTACTAGCCTCAATTCGAAGCTAGTAGACTTCGAACTTTAAACAATGTATCTCCAATACACTTCAAGCGCGCATGAACGGTACCTTGAACGGAGTCAAGATCAACTCATTTCGAGTTTGAAGCTTTCACACTTGGAATTCGAAGTCCCTTAGACTTCGAAGTCAACAGTGGTCCTCATGACCACTTCGAGCGCGTTTTTCAACTCGAACCCTTTGGACTTCGAGCGTGTGAAAATTCAAATTTTTACCGTTACCTCTTTCTATAAATAGGTGATTAACTTTGAGTGTTGTTCACGCTTTCAAATCCATTCCAAATCTTCTAAAACTCTCGGTTACATGCTTTTGTGCTTTTTGATCAAACTTGTTGTCCAAATTTCGAACTATTTTGCTAAAGTTGCTTAATAACCCAAGGTAAACATAATAAAAGCAACAAATCATGCGAAAAATATGTTTACATGCTCAGACTCGAAAAAGCACTGTGCAACTCGGAAATCACCTTTTTCCGACTTCAAATGCATTCTTCGACATGCTAAAGAACTTGTTTATGAAAATGTACTTTGCGGTGGGACATAAGAACACTAGGACAATGTTTTTGTCGAAGAAAAACTCGAAAAATTTGAAAAGTGTTCTTCGAGTGGTTGAAGATTGGTCTTGATTTCATTTTTAGCTTAGATCTTCATGTTATGAACCAAATGAGAAAATTTTCAATGTTACAAAAATGTTTAGATTCATGTATTCATTGTAAAACATGTGTCAAAACACATTTTTGTCCATCAACAATACCACTTCGTCAATGAAGGATTTTTGGGTGATACAATTTTACTAAGGAGTTGAAAAATTTTCAAAGATTTGACTCTAAGTTAATGTTTCCAAGTCAACAAAAGTCAAAATGTTTCACACTTGACTGTTAGACCTAACAAGTCAATACATTTCAATGAGTTATTGTTCAAAGTGCAATAAACTAACCTATTGGTTGTTCGTACAAGATTAACCATGCCTATGGAAGATGAATCTGTCTCATATCATTCTTCGACAGCTAGCCAAACCCATAACCCCGATGATAAACTCCTTCCCACAAATCAATTTATCTCAGTTGTCACTCATTACAATAACCACTTCATCAACCTCGACAAATTTTGCAACCCAAACTTTCCCATTATCTCAGAAATTCTCCGCATTCATCCCCTAAACCATGCTCTTACTTATAACCCATCCACATCTGGGATACATGTCCCTGAATTATACGTTCAACAATTCTGGCACGCCGACAATACCCATACCAATCCCGACTCAGGTCGCTTATCTAATCGCGGTGATGTAGACAACTTCACCCTGAATATCACTGCAAGCCGATTGAGGGAAATCCTCCGGCTTCCTACCGCCAAAAACAGGCCTCCTCTTCTTGACTTTCAGGAGATGCCTGATGAAACCACTGCCCTTGAGGGCATTCAAGTGATGGGTTATTTTGGGGATTTACCACTTCGTTCCCACTTCAAAAGAGCCAGCCTTCAACCCATATATTATACATTCTTACCATACTTCAACGCTGTCTCACTCCCAAACACACTGGCTATGAATACCCAAACTCCAACCAAGTCAAACTCATATATGTTGCAGCTAATCACTTGCATATTGATTATGCCACCTTAATTTTTCTTGACATAATGCAGTAGGTGAAGGGTAAACTCTCTGATCTGAAGAGAGCAAGGGCAGATTTCTGCCGTATCAACGGTTTTTACCAATGATAGTCTAGTTTGCAATGGACAGAAACGAGGAGATACCAAGACGGCCAAATCATGCTGCTATCAGGCCAAAACAGTTTTTGTATGTCAAAGTTATTTCTGGTGATCATCCTGTGCAACCGCAACAATTCTAAGTTTCCTTGCTTGATCTATGGGCCCAAAACGAGGTGGTGAGAATTTATAGGCATAGCGTAGGATTAGGTCCTATGGTGCAACCAGAGCCGTTTGTACCTACCCCAGGTCTAATAGCACCAAGTGAGGACATAGCAGATAGGTATTAGTCTTCCATGGGGGAAGCTGAGAGGGATGAGCAAATAGAGAAAAGCCAAGAGAGGGGTGGTGAAGGGGATGAGAGCGAAACACATAGTGAGGGAGGGGCTACATATGATCCTGCCCAAATACAAGCTATGATTGATTCATTCTCTGATGTACTCCCTGGACCTGAACAACAATCGGAGTCTCCTGATTTGCTTGCTGGTGCAGTGGCGCCTGACCTTGAAACAGATACCTTTGCCCTGACCACATATACTCCGGCTACCGCACCATTAGTCACCGATAATACTGAACTCCAAAGAGCTAAAACTCCAGTGGTGACTGTGGAAGAGGATCTAAGTTTCTCAGATTTGTTCCATAACTTACCCGAGGCCTTTAACTCTGAAATAGAATTTATGTATGGCTACCAACCGGGTCCTCAAGACACAGCAAGTGCAAGCAATGAATTTGATCCTTCTATGGATGTCTATGATGAGTATGAAAGCGAAATGGAAGAAGAAGAAGAAGAAGAAGAGGTAGAGATAGGAGAGAGAGATGTGAGTAAAGAACAAACGAGTGCTGAGGGAGCCCTAAGCCTAAAAAATCCGGGAAAGCCATATCTCGTACCGGAGCTGACACTGTTAGCTCTGGTATTGAAACAGTCACTGTCATCCCAACAGTGCACACTTACCCCTCCAGCCACTCAAGTATCTCTCAAAAAATGCTTGTTTCAACTCACAGAGAACTAACACATACTCTATCGGCCTCTCATTCGGAGATGGTTGGTATTAAAACCAGAGGTTTGCCTCTCCCGACCTCGACCGTCTCTTCAACGCACATTAATATACCGCATATATCTGCATTTTTTTTAGACACCAATCCACACTTGCACAAATAACGAAGTTGTTTACAAGACAATAGTCCAGAACACCTGTAGATGGCACTACTGAAAGTGCCATTCGTGGATTAGGTAGAAATCTCGCCAGAGTGTACATCACTGCAGCTTCGCACACGAGTAGCTCTGCCTCTATGGCAGAGACTTCAACGAGTACTCTTAGTGAGTCTCGGTTTGTTACAAAGGATGAATTGTAGGAGGCCCTTAACCTGATTACTGAGAGCCTAGCAGAAATCAAGCAGACACTTTATTCATTAAAAACCAAGGTTGATGATGGCTCGGGCTTATCTACTGACACTTTGAAATCCCTGCTTTATGTACGATTGCTGGAGAGAGCCCCAGACCGTGAACATAACCTAGATCTCCTTCAAACCCTTCAGAATGAACAGACCTACAAGGGTAGTAATCTGAATGAATTTAAAGAAACAGTTATAAACTCAATGGAGGATCTAGGCAATGTAGTCTTACAAAAATTAGATTCGGTGGAAAACAGGATGATAATTCTTGAATCTACATGCAAATCCCAAGCTGCTGGGTCAAAGCGCAGGCGTGATGACGTTGATCCCGATCATGATCGTCACGAGGGGGAGAAAAGACCGCGTGTTTTGACCTTTACTCCTTTAATAGAATGATTATCTGCTGCAATGGGAATCGGGGTAGAATCACAACAACAACAACAACAACAACCACAACCACAACAACAGCAACAAACACAAACTGAACCTGAACACGACATCGCAATGTTTGAATTTGAAACTGAAACTGCTAATATTGGTGAAAGGGATGAGTCTAGATAGTGGAAAGATTTGAGGATATGCCGGTGCTTGTTATTCAAAAGCTAGCTTCTTCAAGGGTTGCAAAGCCTATGAGGGAGTTGGTCACCAAAAAGCAAATGGAGGAAGCAATCAGGAAACTAAATCTAACAACAGTCCTCCAAGGCATTTCAGAGGAGTTTCATCAACTATTCCCTCCTAAACCAAAGAAATTCCATGTGTCAGCTGCCGACATCCTGAGGAAAAATCAACAAGCAGAGCAGGCTAAACAACTACAACTGTTATCTGAATGGCCACTACCTTCGAATGTCCAACCAGCTCCTTAAGTTCCTATCTCATCAGACCCAGGCCTGGATAGACACAACATGTTCACTAGAGAAGCTATGAAAGACCCTTTGTGTGGAAAATATGGAGTGAACACTGCTTACCTTGAGGATCGGATTCCTACTATCTTTACCTCTCAACTCAGAGACAAGAATCCTCCAGAACTGAGGGGTCTTGATGATGTTCAAAGGAGACGATACAATCATATCTTTAATAAATACAAGACACCAAGGGAGCAGATTGTATCAAAATACCCAATCAGCATAGTACTTCGCATTAGCATGCAAAAATCTTTAAGGTATAGGTTTGCTGTTTATGATGTATAGAGAGCAGATGGTCAGAAAATCTCTTTGAATGAAGCTGAATTCAGACACGTCAAGCTGCATGACATTGAGTTCATATACGAGGAGCTATCCACCAGGATCAACAAGTCCTATGAAGAACAACAAGGACGATCAGCTCTGATGAAGTATATGAGGAGATTTATTGAATTTATCCAAGAGCATGAGCTGCAATTGGGAGCCGAGAGTAATCAACTCGAGGTGAATCTGCTCAGACCTCTGCAAAACCATCCTGATCTATAAACCCTAGAAGAGCTAACCATTATTGATGAAAATCATCCAAGCTATGAGGGTCAAAGAGGTGTCGTCTTCATCAACCAACATCGTCGAAAGATCTTCGTTTGGATGGTGGACATGATGGCATACTCTGATGGAACTCTAAAATTGTTATTCCAGAGACTCAAAGAAAAAGCATACAAAGAACAATCAACCTCAAGTGAGTCGGAACGGGCTGGGTTGATAAGAACTATTGACGCTGCTAAAAGGACATTGGACAGTCGTCGGATTATTCGAAGGTGGCAGATGATGTTTGGAATATGAAATAGGTCTATATTGTAATTACTATCTTTCTGCATTTCTATTTTCATGTAATAGGCTTTCTCTCCATTTAGGGGGAGATTGTTAATATTAGAAAATGTAGAAAAGCCTATTTTGTAGGCTTGGGCTATAAATAGGCCATGGGCAGTGTAACCCTTGAAAAAGCTTTTGACACATAAATGCAATATCAATATTCAAATAAAAAGGTGTAGTGTGTGTTTCTCTCAAATATCATCTTCTCTCTACACTATTACTTGAAGGTTTATATCATGGGATTAACCTATGAAGTTTGACTTTAGTAAGAAACTTTGACTTTTGTAAGCTAAGGTCGGATGATACTAAAGTTCAAAATTTGGATGAAACTTAAGTGCAACAGTTGGATAAAACTTAAGTTCAAAGGTCGGATGAAACTAAAGTTCAAATGTCGGATGAGACTAAAGTTCAAAAGTCCGATGGAACATAAGTTCAAAAGTCGGATGAAACTTAAGTTCAAAGGTCGGATGAGAGTAAAGTTCAAAATTCGGATGGAACTTAAGTTCAAAAGTCAGATGAAACCTAAGTACAAAGGTCGGATGAAACTAAAGTTAAAAATTCGGATGAAACTTAAAGGTCGGATGAAAAGTGTTTAAGTGATAGTCGGATGGTTTTTGGTAAAAGTCGTATAGGTGGTATGAAAGTCGGATGACTTTGAAAGTCGGATAACTTAGAAAGTCGAATAACTCAAAAGTCGGATGATAGAAAGGTCGGATGACAATAAGCCAAAAACTTGCAGGTTTGGCCTCTGTTTTATGATCAGACTTATGTAATTTCCTAAAACACACTAATAACTCAACTGACTTTTGTTTTAATCTTTTTTACACCTAAAAACACTTTCCTAAATCAATTTTAACCTAAAACAACAATTTTTTCAAAATTTTGAAGAAAAAGTAAAGAAGACAAAGAACTTGAAGAACATGAAAAATTCAAAATAAAGACCCAGATGTTGTTTTTTTGTGATAAAAACGCTACTAGACGTTTTATCTTACCCAAATGCTTCTAAATGACCACGAAGAACTTGAAAAACAAGAAGACATGAGAAAATGGGTTTTTAACATGAAATTTATATCACGACCAAGAACAGAGTACTCTTGTGGGTTTTTGATTCTCACAGAAAGATGTTACTTCCAGATATTGTTGAACCAATCTAGCAAGGAGTTGGCTCTGATACTAATTGAAAGTCCTTTGAAATGTGATAACAGGTGAGTAACTTAAGATACTTGAAGAAAAGATGAAAAACTTAGTAAAGAACAAGTATGAACACTTTGCATGAAAGCTTGAAGTCTCTAATATTTCACTGAACGTATTACAAGCTCTGGGATTACAATATGGCAAAGGTTACCTTGCAAAATAGGTTTGCAAGGTATTTAAACTCTTAGCCTAATGGGCCCAAAATAAAGTAAACTAGAATAAACAATACTAAAGTGGGCCAAGCCCAATACAAAGACTAGTCTAGTAACATAATTTACATAATTCAAAAGAACACAAGGCATACAAACAAATATTGATCTAACATGGTTATCAAAACATGCATTAACATATAAATGGTTATTATATATTAATCATACACATTAAAGTTTCCTTTTTTAGAAGTTTAACCTAGGATTGGTCTATCACTAGTCTAGATTGTCTATTGGTCCTAAATAATCAAGATTCAATTCACACAAGCGGATTGGTCCTCCAACTTGTGCAAACTCAGTAAATAAACTCTAAAAATAGAAACCAAAACACATGTGGATCATCAATTAAGCAATAGAAGACAAAGTATATAGCAAACACGTCCAAATTAACATAAATTAATCAACTTTCTTTAGGTTCATGTCCTTTAAGGAGGGAAACAAGAAAGAACTAGCCAGTAATGATCATGTCAAACCTCTGTAAATTAAGAACAAACATAAGAATACAGAAGGAATGACAAAACCGTAAAAAATCAATGATTCCAAGCCTTGATCCTTCAAATTGATGCTTCAATCCTCCAAATTAAACTCCTCAAGCCTCTAGAACACTTCTGGACATGTTTTGGCAGTATTTGGGTAGTATAAGTTGGGTTGTTCACCCCAAAACCGATATGGAGTTGCGTTTATATAGAAAACTAAAAACAGAAGCGTTGAATCACGACGTGGTGATCTTGGCATGCGTCAGATGTCATCGTTAAATCTAGAAATGACCGAAGTCATGTTAGGATACAGCTAAACGACTGACCTTAACCATGCGTCAAATGTCAGATGTCAAATTGTTTGCAGACCGTGCACATACACATAAACGTACATTTGATCCCACAAGGATCCATCATCATCATATATCGTACATATGATTCAATAGGGATCCTTCATACAATCAGTCATTCATACTTTCACATGCATCATCAGATAGTTCATCATCCATGCATATCATCAGATATTAACTAAGCGGTTCCAATCTGGACTCGCTGGCACGCACCTATTACACATCTTACAAGCAATCATAACATCATTCCGAAACTTACACTTATCTTCTTAAGCATACCTGCATAAACAGGTTAAACATACATACATACATACATACTCACACACAATCACATAGTCATCTTGGCATGCAAGACTTGCTCTATTGAGACTCATAAAAGTAGGCACTCACCTGAGTGGCTTACTTCGTACAGGTATCTGGCTTTGACTCCATTACAACAAGTTCACCTAAAATATCATACTGACTTTAATCATTCATATATGCATAGCAAAACTTACAAAACAACATTTAAACTTGGACTTAACATAAATCCGTCAAAACTGTCGGATTTGAGAAATCCGATGGTTCTTGCGGATTTTGGGAAAATCCAACACTTACATGCGGAAATCCGACAATTACATGTGGATTCCAACACTTAGACATCTCTGGCTTAGTTGTGGAATCTGACACTATCGGAATCCGACAAAACAAGGAAATCCGACAACTTGCGGATTCCAACACCTAGGCATCTTTACATGCATACGGAATCCGGCACTTGCGGATTCCGACACAAGGAAATCCAGGCCATGAAATCCGACAATCCGTCCGATGCGGAATCCGACACTTCTAGCGGATTCCGACAAAACTATCGGATTTCAACACATGCGGATACCTATAGTATCATAGTGTCGGAATCCGACACATTCATACACTGTAAATCCGACAGCTTCATTTAATCATTTTAGCAACTTCATTCTCGTTATATTTAAGCCTAAAACACCTTAGGACTTCATGTTCTATTCGTACAGATATTTTAGACACATCAAATCTTGACAAGAACACCATATATGCAAAACCCACTTAGAAAGTAAGTTTTCATATTCTTCAATGTGTTCTTGCACGAGTTCATGTTTATCAACATGAATACAACTTTCAAACACACAAGAATCTATAATACTAACCTTTTGTGATTGATCAATCGACTCTTGCTTGTTCTTCTTTTGAAAACCGAGAGCAGAGAGAGAGCAACGAGAGAAGTGTGTTTGTTTTTTGTATTTATCACCTTTGACTTTTGAGTCAACAAAACACACACATATTCCAAAGGCGGTTTGTGTCTGGATTTCTTCTCCTATTTTCTTCTTTTCTACTTTATCACTTAATAAACACACATATACACATTAACTCATATAACCTATCAAGTACATACATATAAATGCTTCCTATTACATTAATCACGTACTCGTACATGATATCTACAACTAAGCCCAAGTTGAGGATGTTACAAATCTACCCCCCTTAAGAAGATTCCGTCCTCAGAATCTACTCAGTGATAAACAGGCGAGGGTACCTTGTCTTCATTTCGTCCTCAACTTCCCACGTCAGGTTTGGACCTAAGTTATGCTTTTACTTCATAAGGACTAGCTTGTTTTTCTTCATGCGCAACTTCTTAACCTTTGTGTCAAGAATCTCTACAGATTCTTCTTCAACGTGGCACTTACGTAAGTAACACACGTTAAAGGTGACATGTATACAACTAGTTCAGGCGGTAGCTCAAAAGTTACTGTCTGGTCACTGACTTCACGTACGACTTTGAATGAACATGTATACAACTAGCTCTGTTGAACACAAGTTCCTAACTCATGTTGCAACCTTGTCAGAACTTGAAACAACAGACCGTCAAAATCAAAACAACCAAGAAAGACTGTGACGTGTCATAGTCTCATTAACATAAACTGAATCAAATAAGTCTACAAATGCATACTCGTTTGCAACAAACAAAATGAACATCAATTTCGAAGTCTCAAATCGTCACGACCGATTACAAGGTCTCTAGTATTCATCTCAAATTGCGGACACATCTGATATTATCGCGATCTTCATAAACTTAGCTCCCGTTGACAGTCCTCTACAACACTGGTTTCACCAGGGAGGTAATAGATTTTACATTAGACAGTAAAGTCTTCCGAACAGACAACAAATACAACAGATACATCTTTACGAGTCAGTTTAGCCAACGGACCCGCAAACTTCAAGAAACTGCGGATGAACCACCAATTGTAGTTAGCTAAGGCAAAGAGACTTTTAATTTCAAAAGGAGTTCAAGGAACTCCTTAATTCATCACAGCTTCTATCTTAGCTGAATCTACTTGACATCATTTTATTGATACCATGACCAAGGAAATACATTTCCCTTAGTCAGAACTCATACTTAGACAACTTGGCGTACAATTATTCTCCTCCAAAAACGTTAAGAACATATCAAAGATGGAACTCTAGCCACCGTAGTAGCTCTCGGAACAACTAAATCTTTCATTTGACATTACTGACCGGAGGTAAACCCGGCAGTTCTTTAGGAAACACATCAGGGTAATCAAACACTACCCTGCTATCTAGGACTGGTCATTTCTCTATCCTGGCATAAATAATTATGCGACGAAAGAGTCATAACTTTCGAAACAGAATTCTAAGTTCTTAACAATGGAGATAACAGGAATACTAGACTCCTGTCATTCTCCACAAGCTACAACATAAGATTCATCAGGAAGAGGAATCTTAATCATCTTTTTCTTGGGAACGGAAAATCTCAGCATTACGACTGCTAAGCCAATCCATCCCAACGCTAGCATCAAAGTCCACAATAGGCATAACTAAGAATGAAATAAGGAAACTACTTCCCTTGACATCGAGAATAGCTATTGGAACTTTCTCTGTAACAGAGACTACCTTAATACTAGCAATTTCCACATTAAGTGGATCGGTTATCTCAAAAACAACTAATCTTAACTTCTAACAACAAAAACAAAGAAACAAAGGAGAAATCAACTCTAGAGTCAAAGAACACATATGCAGGGGAACAGTTAATAAGGAATGTACCGGTATTGACATCCCCCGCATCTTTGGTCTCCTCCGCTGTCATCTGAAACGCCCTCCCCTTCGCGCGAGGTGCATCGTCTCTCTTTTGGCCTCTAGAAGACCCCTTAGGTCCGGCACCCTGTTTTTCCGGACAATCTGTCAACTTGTGCCCAGGCTTATAGCATCGGTAACAGACATTTTCTTTGAAACCACATTCAGAACTAGCGTGGCCCTTCTGTCCGCACCTCCAGCATCATTGGGTAGCACTAGAACACTCACCAAAATGGTAAGTACGACACTAAGAACACCAAGGAGAATCAGGCCTCGGCTTCTTAGAGGAATCAGTTTTCCCGCCTGCAGAGGATTGTCCTTTGGAAGGACCCGATTTATCAGATGGCTGAAACTTCTTCTTTGACCTTGCACCAGCAGATTCGCCCTTGCAGTATAAACGTTCACCTTCCAATTGTCAGGCTATATCAAATGCCCGATCCAGTTCAGTAGCAACCCGCACGTGTGGGCAAAATTCCAGTGGAAGAGTTGCCACAAACCGCCTTATCTTGGTGGTCTCGTCTGGGATTAGATGGGGGAACAAACCGCATTTTATCAGAGAACGCGGTTATGTGTTCTTCAATCGGCTTATCTCCTTTCTGGAGATCATTAAATTCCCTCTCCCTTCTTTCCAGGTCATAGTCGGTGCAATATTTCTTCAGCACCTTTTCAGAGAATTGCTCCCAAGTGAGGGCACTCAGTATTTCTTTTCGAACCGAAGTTTTTACCGTATCCCACCAGAAGATGGCACGGCCTTTTAACATCTGTACTGCGTACTTAACATAGTACTCCGGTTCACACTCACAGGATTCAAACACTTGCTCCATCAACCGGAGCCATTGGATAGTAACGGTAGGGTTATCACTCCCCTGAAACGTCGGAGGATTGCAAGTTAGAAATTTCTTGTATGAACAAGTCTTGCGGGGCTTTTTAAGTGTAGATTGCAACAAGAGCTCCTTTGTCACTCGAAGCTCTTCCTCCAATCGCCTAATAATAGCAGCCTAATCTGGCTCAGGTCTGCCCTCTCCAACATTGTGCTGAGATCTCTGATCCTCAGCCTGATGAGGCATATGAGAAGCCTCGTCTTCCATTTCTTTCAGAGCTTGCTCTGTATTGCCATGTTCGACTGACATCTTTCTAGACTTCTATATAACAGAGAAAGAGCAGTTTATACTCTATCTCACTTACTTAACTTACAAGTCATCATATAATGCTAATACTCATATAACACTCTCACTCAACCCCCCATTGGAACACTTCTTTATGGTCGGGCCCGAGCTTGAGATCGAATACACTTACAAGTACCCAATTCACTCAAACTTAGGCTCTGATACCTAATTGTAACACCGCTTCTGAGTTTAGTTACTTTATTGGTAAATCAGGTTTTAGCAGCGGAAATTTTTCTTTTTAAAACAACCAACAGTTATTTACATTAATAATTTATCAAAACGACACAGGTGTTACCGAGTACAGGAACCGACCATAGTATCTAATTACATTACAATACACAAATATAAGTGTTCCACCCACAAGGGGCAATGTATATCCCAAAAGCAACCCGTCTTGCAGGCCATCTAGTCTTTACCTGAAAAGGGAAATATAGTATCATTAGCTACACTAGCTAGTGAGTACATACATTCATAAGCTTTAATACAGTAAGTCATGCATCATATCTTAAACAGTCATTGCCAGCTTAGCACATAGCGGTGTGCTGACATGATCAGTAAGAGTTGTGTCTTGCAGGGTAATCAATCCCGCTCAATAACTCAAACAGGGGAATCAGACACGACCAATCCCCGCTGGTGGGGGAGCATAAAGCAGTCCACCAAGCATCGTTCACATAGTCAAAGACTCCACAGGTAATACAGCTACAACCGGCTGATCACCACTCACGTTAAGGCACGGCGGTTCTGCAGAACCTCAACCCGGGATGCACCCCGAGTCACCGTTAAATCCAGAAATGACCGAAGTCCTGTTAGGATCCAGCTAACCTGCTGACCTTAACCATGCGTCAGATGTCAGATGTCAAATGGTCTGCAGACCGTGCACATACACATAAACGTACATTTGATCCCACATGGATCCATCATCATCATATATCGTACATATGATCCAATAGGGATCCTTCATACAATCAATCATTCATACTTTCACATGCATCATCACATAGTTCATCATCCATGCATATCATCAGATATTAACTAAGCGGTTCCAATCTGGACCCGCTGGCATGCACCTATTACACATCTTAGAAGCAATCATAACATCATTATGAAATTTACACTTATCTTCTTAAGCATACCTGCGTAGACAGGTTAGACATACATACATACATACTCACACACAATCACATAGTCATCTTGGCATGGAAGACTTGCTCTACTGAGTCTCATGAAAGTAGGCACTCACCTGAGTGGCTTACTTCGTACAGGTATCTGGCGTTGACTCCACTACAACAAGTTCACCTAAAATATCATACTGCCTTTAATCATTCATACATGCATAGCAAAACTTACAAAACAACATTTAAACTTGGACTTAACACAAATCCGCCAAAACTGTCAGATTTGGGGAAATCCGATGGTTCTTGCGGATTTTGGGAAAATCCGACACTTACATGCAGAAATCCGACAATTAACTGTGGATTCCAACACTTAGACATCTCTTGCTTAGTTGTGGAATCCGACAAAACAAGGAAATCCGATACTTTGGAAATCCGACAACTTGCGGATTCCAACACCTAGGCATCTTTACATGCATACGGAATCCGGCACTTACGGATTCCGACACAAGGAAATCCGGGCCATGAAATCCGACAATCCGTCCGATGCGGAATCCGACACTTCTAGCGGATTCCGACGAAACTATCATATTTCAACACATGCGGATTTCGATACTATCATAGTCTCGGAATCCGACACATTCATACACTGTAAATCTGACAGCTTCATTTAATCATTTTAGCAACTTCATTCTCGTTAATTTTAAGCCTAGAACACCTTAGGACTTCATGTTCTATTCGTACAGATATTTTAGACACATCAAATCTTGACAAGAACACCATATATGCAAAACCCACTTAGAAAGTAAGTTTTCATATTCTTCAAAGTGTTCTTGCATGAATTCATGTTTATCAACATGAATACAACTTTCAAACACACAAGAATCTATAATACTAACCTTTTGTGACTGATCAATCAACTCTTGCTTGTTCTTCTTTTGAAAACCGAGAGTAGAGAGAGAGCAACGAGAGAAGTGTGTTTGTGTTTTATGTTTATCACCTTTGACTTTTGAGTCAACAAAACACACACATATCTCTATATACACACACATATTCCAGAGGCGGTTTGCCTCTGGATTTCTTCTCCTATTTTCTTCTTTTTTACTTTATCACATAATAAACACACATATACACATTAACTCATATAACCTAATAAGTACATACACATAAATGCTTCCTATTACATTAATCACGTACTCGTACATGATATCTACAACTAGGCCCAGGTTGAGGATGTTACATTATGCGATATCGGGTTAGTTTTAGCCGGAAAATGTGTATTAAGTTGTAAAAAGATGCGTTTACCGTTTCTTTTATGTTTTGCAGGCCAAAAAGGCGAAATATACAAATAATCGAGAAAAATAAAGGAATCCCAAGAAAGTCGAGAAAATTAAAAGAAATCAAGAAAAATAAACGGGCCAAAGAATGAAATCAAGAAAGAAATAAAGAGCCCAAAAGAGAAAAGAAAAGAAAAGAAAAGAAAAAGAGAGCCCAAAAGAAATAAAGGAAAGAAAAATAAATAAGCGCAATTGGCCCAGGCCCAAAGAAAAAGAAATGGCTCTATCCGGGCGAAATAGAGGTCATCATGGCGCGATGCTCTTAACCGTAGCGCCGCGACGAAGTCTTGCGGATAATGCTTATCTGCTTGCCAAGTGGCATTGCGGTGCGACAAAGAAACCCGTCGCGGCGCGACGCGTGTAGATAACGCAAGATTGAATTTCAAAAAAAGTTGGGATCGGGGTAAAATTGCTCGTCGCAACGCGACACTTACCCGTCGCGACGCGACACCCCTGTTTTCAGAAAAGTATTTAAATGAACTTCCAGATCTGATTTGGGGTTAACCACTCGATTTCTTCCACCCTTACTCTGTTGGAGTATGCCCACTGACATACGCACGCCAATTGATCACTGTCGATAATGCGTAGGCCTATTGGCTCATACACCGGGGATCAATCTTGACAACAACCAAAGTGGAGGGACTAAAAGGGTTAAATTGGCAAGAGTGCAAAAATTGGTGGGTCTAGAGAGAGTTCACGCCGTGAACTTGTGTTAGACCTGCATGCAGCTTTTGTTTTTTGCCTTATCTTTCAACCAATGCATGTGTAGTGTGATGATTAGCTTTTGGCCGGCCTTGGGGCATCCAAGAGGCATCTAGATGATTATATATACACTTCACATGCATTGCCTCTTACTCTCTTGTCCATACTTGATACTCAAACACTAAAAGCTCTCTTGTGAAGTGATTCTAGAGTAAAGAATGTGTGTGGCTTCAAAGAGGACTGAACAAGGAGGTTCATAATGGTTGTTCCAGTGGTGATTTCATTTGTAGAAGATCACCAAGGTTTGCTAGTACAAGGAGCTTGAGCAAACTCGGGGTAGGCTTCAATAGAGGAGGAATTTTCTTGGTCTTCTCGTTCATCACCATCATCCACGTTTTCTCCAGCTTGTTTTGGATGGTATAATTTCTATCCTTTCTTGTTTTTCTTGTTGCATTACTTGCATGTAGAGCTTGGTCCATGTGGTGGGTTTTATATTTGCTCTTTGTTCTTTGATTCTTGTTCTTTTGCTTCAGTTGCGTGCCATGCTAAAACCCAACAGTGGTATCAGAGTCACCTCTAAATGTTTTGCACTTGGTGACCTAAAAACCGAAAAATCAAATTTTTGTAATTTGGCAGAACTACTTCACGGCGTAAGTTCAAGCAGAATATGGTTTTTTTAGTTTTAAAATATCAGATCTGTTTTGGTTCTTTGGTTTTTTGCCATTGTTGTTTGTTTCTGGATTTTTCCAGTTGTTAGATATCATGTGATGATCTTGTTGCCTTTTATCTTGGTTTGTATATTTACATGTGGATTATGATTTTGGCATGAAATGTATAATTGCATGTACTTATATTATGTATATATGAATATGTTTCACTAACAATGGTTTGGTGTTACTAGTGCATATGTACATGGGATTATTTTTATGGGCCTTGAGTTTTTAAAATAATCTTAACCAAGATAAAAATAGTTGCATGGTTTTGTGGCACACCATGCTTGTATGCTTTATTTTGTTGTTTAGATAGCATGTTTTGGTAACCATTTTGCCCTAGACCTTTGGTTGTGATGTTTGGTTGCTTGTTGTATTTGTTCATTCATTTGGTGACTTCTAGTCACATGGGTTGTAATAAATTTATTTGTTTATTTACTTGGTATGAAAATGTATAATTTTGTGGCTTGCATGCCATTTAAATTCAATATATTTGTAAAGTACTAGAAGATAGGTTTTTGTGGCTTGCATGTCATTTCTATCATTTCTATGTATTTATTATTTGGAGGCAACCATCGGGAGTCATGGTTATGACGTCTTGGCGATCACAAATCCGGGAGGCCCAATGGAGGTAGCGGGTTTAGTGGGAGCACATCCAAAGTCATTGGAAGTTTTTCCTTAGTTGACTTTGTTTTCCCGTTTTGGCTCACGGGAAAACGCATAGGCTTAGGGGCATGGTTACCAATATTTTGTATGCGTGTGATGTGTTTTATTATTTATGCATGAATATTATGTTTATTGCATGCTAGATAACTTTTTATAAGAGTAATAAAAACACAAGAGTTTTAAATATGGTTTACAAACTCGCGCGCGCATAAGATCAACAAAGAGGATATAAAATTGGTTTATATTCAAAAGTGAAAAATTGTTTTTGTCACTAAATTTGTTAATCAAATCAAAATGGTTTTTTAACCGGAAAACAAATCCCGTTTTCTAAATGTAAATCTCATGCCGCCCATAAGATGACACCACCCGAATCTAGTCATGTAAGGAATGATTGTCGCGCTTTAGCCGAGTCAAACCTTACGTGAGCTGTGTGGAAGGTGATGGTGGCAACTCGCAAGATTGGTTGTCGAGCTCTAGCCGAGCCAATCGTTGGGCAAGAGTACCACCGTGTATCTTGATGGTTGATTTACAATTTCGAAATAGAATTTTGAATGGTTGTCGAGCTTTAGCCGAGATTATTCAAAATTTTGGTTTGAAGTTGGTGTGGAGGGATAACACATGCCAATACCACACAATGGTTGTGAATTTGGATCCCACAAGGAACTAAGAGTTGTAATAATGGATTACAATCGGTAAGATGGTTACCGGCCTAAATAGCTTTACCACGTGATCCGCGGAAAACCCGTCACGGTGTAATGTGAAATATGGTTCTTAGCCCTTGTTAAGATAATTGTTTTTCTTAAAACTTATGGGGTAATTATTTTAACAAGGATTATATCAAACTAACCAAAACTCGTACTCTTGTTATTTATAGATGTCAAACCATAACACCACGTCAAACATTTCACTTTGTATGTTCCTAGAAAGGGAGAAACTCACGGAAATGAACTTCATTGATTGGCTTAGGCAATTGAGAATTGTCCTTCGCCATGAATCAAAGTTGCACATCCTTGAGGAACCCCTTCCGGAACCACCTGCTACCAACGCGACTTGGGCCGTCCGATACGCATATGAAAAGCGTGTTGAGGACACACACAACGTTGCCTACCTCATGTTGTCAACTATGAGCTCAGAGCTGCAAAAGCAATTCAAGCACATGAGTGTGTACGACATGGTAAACAAGCTTAAGGACATGTTCCAAAAGCAAGCTAGGCGGGAACACTATGAGTGTGTTAAAAACCTAATCGGTTGTAGGATGCAGGAAGGCGGGAATGTAAGTGTCCACGTCCTTAAGATGAAGGCGTACGTGGACCAAATGGAGAGGCTAGGATTTCCCATTGAGAGGGAGCTCATTGTGGATATCATATTGCGGTCCCTGCCCACATCATATGACCAGTTTGTCATGAACTATCATATGCAAGGGATAGATAAATCCTTAAGTGAATTGCATGGCATGTTGAAGACTGCGGAGTCAGACATGGCCAAGCATAATTCCACCGCATCAATTCCCATCTTGGGTTGAAAGGAACAAAAGAAAAGGAAGAAGAAACCGACCCCAAATGGAAAGGTTGGAGTACCCAAGCCTAACCCTAACATTGAGTCCAAGGACATACATAATGTGCCTCAAGAAGAGACTCAAATGGTGGTTTGCTACTTCTGTGGAAGATTTGGAGATTGGGGCCCTCATGCATATCATACGTGCCAAAGGGGTATAAAACTTCTAAGGAAAGACATAGTTACATTTCCCTCTAAAGGTACATTCATGATTCATTGCTATTCTTCTAAAAGTTGGGATTGTTGACCCGATCTAATTGACTCACGTTTGTTACAAATTTATTTTTGTTACAAAGTGTAGGTCCATGGTGATAGGAAGAAAAGCATGAAGAAACCGGATCACATTATGAGGAAACATGGATACTTGTCCTCTACGAGAAGATTGGGATATTTGATCTCATCTTAATCACCGGTTTATTTGTTACTTGTATTTTGTTGCCCTGCGTGGCAAGTGATGTTTCTTTGTATGTTCGTTTTGAAGACGATGGATATAATTTTGAAAGTTTTGAGATTTTATGTAAAACTTTTTCATATTGTTTGTTCAAAGTTTATTCATGTCAAAGTTTATGTGTTGTTTTGTCCTGCGTGACGCACAACTTTACTTTTGATGACGATGAATCTTTTTCTTGAAATAAGAAATTTGTTATGAAAAATATTCTTGGATTCAAAAATTATCCATGTCACGGCATAAACAAGATTTGTGTTGCAAGTAATAAAATATTCATGAATATATGATTCTAGATCCAAAATAGTTTTGAGAAATTATCTTTGTGAAATAATCAACCTAACCACATAAACAAGAAAAGTATCACCTAGATCCATGTGGTTAGGATCTCGGGATAGTTTAACCTCGGGTTAGACATTAGATGCTAGTCTTGTTTATTAGGCTAGGATGATTATGAAACCCTTCATTGTCATTGTGAGAAGGATAAAAGCTTGTTGGATATTGATCACACATTTGTGGATAATCCATTCAAGCATAACACAAAGAATAACTAAAGGGAAACTTCTTCATCACTACCTTCTAGTAGTAATTGCGGAAAGTTTTCTAGTTTGGGTAAAGGCCTGAAACCTCGTTGGTGTTCAGGATTAACCAAAACCTTTTACGGAATCTATAGGACATATAGATCAAGATATTTAGATCTAGCTTAGATGCTAAGATACCTTGTATCTATAATAAATAACCATATAATGAATTGTGGTTTTTCCACATAATTTATTTCCTACTAAGACACATTGGTACATGGTGTCATGTTGTGGGGAACCGGATATTATTGATTATGATCTGGTTTATGATGAGTCATAAAGGTGTATCCCGCTTATTGATACACTCACTTAACATGACAGACTAAGTCCACACATCTAAAACCAATCGATGGTCTAATTAGCACTAAATAAGATATGACTAGAAAGAGTTCTTTGCTTGTCTATCTCATAGTTTAAAGTTATCACATCTACATCTAGAAAGAGTTCTTTGCTTTTCTATCTCTAAGTTTTAGATATTTAATCTTCTGAGAACGTTGTTTTGTTACACTAAAAGGAGAAAATAACTAAAGCAATGCCAGCGGAAGAACGTGGAATTTAAATGAAAGACCTAGTGATTGACACTACCAAATAATCAACCTTGATTGATTAAGAACCAGCATTGATATGCTGGTATACCTGACTAAGTATCATTACTTTTATGTCTGATAAGAGTCATATGAAGGGAAAGAGATATGGGTCTCTCATATCTAAGCGACGATGACTTGATGGTGCGTCATGTTGAGGTCACCATTTATTGAAATACATAGTGAACCCGGAATCACTAAGTTAAAAAAGTAATTGATCAAGAGATGCAATCCATTTGAAATATCCAAGTATTTGACATGGCTTAATCCTATACCTTGGTGAAAACCAAGAAGGTACAAGTGGGATTAATATGAATGGAGTTGTAGACAACTTCAAATACCGACTATGTGAAAAGGTTTCGTGATGGTTTTGAGGAAACTTTTCCTAGTGGTTATGTTGAAGAATATTTGATACCAGTGGCTATTATTTCCTTTTGTGGCAATAAGAGATAGCACACGGATATACAAGACCGCGTTCCGTCATAGAACAACATTATGAGGAAGTGCTCATAACACTCTCCTAGGGTCTTATGTATCCATAATATCAAAACTAAGTCTACAAGCATAGATAAATCCATTGTAGATTTATGCTAGCATCTAAAAGGTAATATCATTGCTTTTATTGAGGAAATCTACTGACGATTTTCTACAAGCATGGATGAGACTTTTACATACGTCAGGGCTAGTGGGAGCTTTGTTGCATTCCTAAGTATATGTGTCTATTGAAGATAATTTCTCGATATTAAGTTGTCTATGGACCTAATTCAGGAATTATTGCTTCCTTAGGACACTTAGGAGATACAAAATAGAATATTTTGAGTTCAAGAAATACCGAGATATGTTCTTGATGTTTGACGACTAGAAAGGGTCTGGAGTAAGTAATTACTCTAGTGCAAGTTTCTATAAGGATAACTGTCGATCTTGATCGAAGTTTATAATCCTACATTGTGGTGTTAAATTGTTGGTTCTTTGACAAAAAGGGTATGATTACATTAGCACTTTATGATATCTTTGACGGACACTTTGAGATAGGTCTGGTCAATAGAGATATAAGTGAATAACAAAAGTACAAGTGGGTGTTGTGTTACAAACCCTCAGAGAGAGTTCACACCGTGAACTTGTGTCAAATCTGCATGCAGCTTTTGCTTTTTGCCTCATCTTTCCACCAATGCATGTGTAGTGTGATGATTAGCTTTTGGCCGGCCTTGGGCATCCAAGAGGCATCTAGATGGTTATATACACTTCACATGCATTGTCTCTTACTCTCTTGTCCATACTTGATACACAAACACTAACAGCTCTCTTGTGAAGTGATTCTAGAGTAGAGAATGTGTGTGGCTTCAAAGAGGACTGAGCAAGAAGGTTCATCGTGGTTGTTCAAGTGGTGATTTCATTTGTAGAAGTTCACCAAGGCTTGCTAGTACAAGGAGCTTGAGAAAACTCGGGGTGGACTTCAATAGAGGATGACTTTTCTTGGTCTTCTCGTTCATCACCATCATCCACGTTTTCTCCAGCTTGTTTTGGATGGTATAATTTCTATCCTTTCTTGTTTTTCTTGTTGCATTACTTGCATGTAAAGCTTGGTCCATGTGGTGGGTTTTATATTGGCTCTTTGTTCTTTGATTCTTGTTCTTTTCCTTCCGTTGCGTGCCATTCTAAAACCCAACATACTCTGCTAAACACGTCTAAGAACACATCCTAGAAGGCTTGAGCTCGGATTTGAAGGATTGAAGCATAATTTGGAAGATTAAAGGCTTTGGATCTTGCTTTGCTTTAGGTTTTATCATTCTTTCATGTTCTTAATGTTTATTCTTGAATTCCAGAAGTCTAATATGCTTGTAATAGGCTAGGTTTTCTGTTTTCCTCCCTAGAGGAGATGAAACTCTTTCAAGTTGGTTAATTTTACATATTTATGACATTTATGACATTATATTCATCTTTCAAGTCTAATCAAAGATCCTAGCATGCTCTAATTCTGTTTTTGATATGTTTAGAATCTGAGTTAATGTAAATTGGAGGACCAATCCATTTATATGACTTTAATCAATGCTAATTATGACCAATAATTAATCTTGACTAGTGATTGATCATATCCTACGCTTAGATAATCAATAATGGAACTTTAATGTGTATGATTGGCATGTAATGACCTTTATTTGTCAATTTAGCAATTCAATAACCAAAAATATTGTTAAAGGTTGAGTCTTGTTTGACACGAAATTAAATACGTCTAATTATGAACTTAAACGATTTATTGACCATAGAACTGAATAAATGCATGATTATAGGGTTATAACTCGGACCAAGAGTCTATCCATTATAGAAATCGGTATGAGATGAAACAAATGTTCATTGCACAGTCTATTCGAAATTAAATGTTTTGAAAAAGTAGGAATCGAATCTAGGGAGGGAAAGCTTTAATTTGGTAAGTTTAATGCATAAAAATCTTTGCTTTTGTTGTTATTGTTTTGCTTTTGAGTGTTTTCTAGTGTTAGGAGTGATCTAGAATAATAAAGTTTGGATCTTTATTATTAAGATTCTAAATTTCCCCTTTTACTGTTTTAGATACTAGTTTAATATTTAATTAGTAGAGTTATATTCAAAATCATACTCGTTCCCCTTGTGTTCGACACCCGTACTTATTTACTATACTACCATACGATTAGGTTCTCCTACCTATTTGTGTTGTAGTCGTGCTAAATAATTCGGATTTATAAATTTAAAACTGATACGCTACACGCACATTCTTCCTTTTTTATTTTGAGTTAATGGTATCCCGACCTTAAGTCGATTTTTGAAAACTAGGATGCTCCTTGTAATTGATCAAATAAATCATCTATTCTGGGTAAGGGATATTTGTTCTTGATGGTCACTTTATTAAGTTCATGATAATCGACGGACATACGAAAAGTACCATCCTTCTTCTATACAAACAATATAGGAGCACCCCACGGAGAACTACTGGGTCTAATGAACCCTTTATCTAGAATTTCTTAGAGTTGCTTCATTAGTTCCTGCATCTCTGGTGGAGCAAGTCTGTACGGAGTCCTTGCAGCAGGTGAAGCTTCCGGTACTAAATCAATCATGTACTCAACTTGTCTGTGTGGCGGTATCCTAGGTAGATCCTTAAGGAACAAATCGGAATATTTACATACTATTTTCACATCTACACTTGTTTGATTCATTTTAATTAGTATCTATAACATGAGCTAAGAAGGCTATATACCCATGCTGTAAGTATTTCTGAGCTATAGAAAATGAACACACATATGAATTTCCCTTTTTGATATTACCAAATATAGATAGTTCTTCCCCACTTGGGGTATGAACCCTTATCACTTTTTGCCCACATAGTATGTCAGCCTGATGAGAGCCTAACCAATCCATTCCAACTACTATTTGGAATTCTCTTATATTCATGAGTATGAGTTTAATAGGGAATCTAACTGTATCTATTTCTATCACATTTTGTCTATACACATCAGATGCAATTACGGATTTATCATTATCAATTTCAACTTCAAGGGAAGAATCTAGCTTTTCACACATTTGGTTAAAATTTTTGCAGAAAGAAACAGATACAAATGATTTACTGGCACCCGAATGAAATAACACAAGGGCAGGAAAATTGTTGATAAGATATGTATATGTTACCACGTTTGGTTCAGACTTGGCGTCTTTAGCTGTAAGCTTGAAAGCTCTCCCCTTTGGTTTAGGTACATCCTCTTTCTTCACCTCTTTTGCTCCAGGAATTCGTAGTGGAGGTAAAGATGGAGTAGGTTTGGATCTGGTAGGTTGTGTGGTTGAAGTTAATATTGGGTATTCCGACCTCTAGTGACCCGGCTGGTAGCAGTTGAAGCATACACGGAGCGGGTTCCTACAATCCTTTCCCACATGTCCCGGTTTCCCACATTTATAACACGTAGAAGAACCATACCGACATTCTCCCAGGTGATGTTTCTTGAAAGTTAGGCGAATTGGGTATGTCTTTTGCATCACCTTCTTGTTAGAAGACTCAACCCTCTATTTCTTGAACAACGGTGAAGTTCTTTCACTTGGCTTCCTTTCCTTCTCCAGCCTCTTTAATTTCAACTCTCTCTCTCTGGTTACGTCCATCATGGACTACAAAGTTTGGTGTTTGCTGGCATGAATGAACACTCTTATGCTTGGCTTGAGTACCATCATATACCTGTACATCTTCATCCTTTCGTTTTCAACATAGTATGGACAAAATCGTGCTTGCTCTAGGAATTTTGCATTGATCTTTGGAACAGTGTCTGTTGTTTGCTTCAACATGTGGAATTCATCCACAATACTGTCAATTTCCAATTGAGAAACACACTGCTCAATCGCGATCTCTTTAAACTCCTCCTATTTCATGGTTCGAATTCTTCTATAACCCCTCTATTTCAATTCCATGTCCCACTAATCTTTTGCAACGCCACACATTTGATTGGAAGTGTATCTTATTTTATTTTCAGGTGCACAAGAAGAAGTATGTAAAGCACCCTCGGTTTATGAAATCCATCTGTGACTAATAACCAGATCAATAGATTCATAAAATAGTGGTGGTTGGCATGCTGAAAAGTCCCTGAAAGTGCAGACTTTAGGCGCATCACAAATAATTTGTGTTTGGGGATAAGCCCCTTCACCTCCTGTAGCTAATCTTGCTACAAACTCTTGTCTGATCATTTTGCGGTTTTGGTCCTTCATCTACTCCACCACTTGGGTGACAATATATGGTATACTTTGTTCCATAGATTTTCCAAGTTCTTTAGCAACCGTCTCTTGTACTGTAGGTTTAGCGATTCCCTAATTGAGATCTGGTGCTCCTTCATTCACAATCGGTTGTACCCTTATAGGAATTTGTTAACGAGTAACACTGGTTTAGACTCTTTTAGGTCTATGACTAGAACCACCCTCTTGTCTATTCGCTACTCGTAAACCTCTTGTGTTTACCATTCTAGATTATAATGGATATAACTCTTACAACTCAAGGTATATATATATATCATATTCTTAATTACCCATCTAACAGGTTAAATCATAAAAATTTCACATATAGTATATCAATTCTCTAAATATTTCAAATACTCACATGTAATCCTCATATAATACATACTCAATGTAATTGTTAGTATACTCACCAAGTTGCAAGCCTCCTGTTTGACAAAAAAATTTCAAAACCATGGTTCAAGTCTAGACTGTCCAGATCACTCAAACCGTGGTTCTTGGTAACGCACCAAATTTAAGAAACTAATATTTAAACAAAATACATTCAAAAGATTCACATCTAGTTTGGAAATATAGGCGGAAGCATATTTATAACAAAATCTAAGCATTGTTTCAATGGAAAACACACTTAAAAGTACAATCAAAGTACTAATGTAATTTCTTATATTAAACAAAAGGCGTAAATTGTTTTACAGGAGTTGAATGAAAAGTGGTCAAACAGAAGCTTACGCCTTGCCTTTGCTGCTTCTTGCAAAACATTTTAAAAATAGTATCGGATAAGCTACGAGAGTTTAGTGAGTATGCCAAACTATAAATAATATAAACATATGTATAAGATCATTAAGAGATACCACACGTATGTCAGGCAATCAAAGCTAGCCTATGGTTCTAGACCTAGGGCAGCAACATAGGTCATAGTACTATACCACTTCTTAGCCTTACTACAATAGAAGTATGCTAAAATACAAACATATGAGTAACACATACATAATATTCTGTCATAATAACACACATGCTGTAGATATGAATATTAGTCTAGTAAACTTACCTTGAAAGTTGTAATGTTAAATAATAATCCATAGATGATTATGACTCAGTGAATATGCCCACAAGTAGTCTCTACTAGTATAATACCTATAATATATATTAAAAACATGCTGAAACTTAAGATATAGAAAACTGAACAGGCCAGGGCACGCCCGTACCCTACTGTACGCACACCCGCACCTATATGATGTGACTTATGAGTGAGACTTTTAGGTCCGACTTACAAAACTCAGAGTTGTAAGACTTTGAAGACACACCCGTGCTAGGCCTTGGTATGCCCGTGCCTTTGCCCCAAAGCACAGGGGTACCTTATGAACTAGGGTTAGCCACGGGGCCATAGGCATGCCCGTACCCCTCTTGGGCACGCCCGTGTCTCCCTCTGGTCTGTACCAGTAAGCTGGTCAGCTTGCTGTTTTCTACCATTTTTTATTCCAAATTCATAAACAATCAAGTTTAAAGCAATACAAAATTATTCTCCCACCCCTTTAACAACTAAAAACATCAACCACCTGAAGATTAACATATTTTAAATCTTTGATTCAATCTTTGACCCATAACACATAAATTAACTCAACAAAACCAACTAATCTTACCTTGATGACTTGGCATTAGAGATGGTGATATAAGATGCTAAATCCTTGTTGTAATCTTGTTCAAAATCCAAAAAATGGAAAGTAGAAGCTTTAAGTAGTAAACATGGAAGTGTGTATGAAAGTCTATGTGGTTGCAAGTCAAAATGACTAGTCATATATATCTACATCTATAGCCTATTTGCTCAAATGGTCCTTCAACTATTTGAGTTCCAATATTAACAGTTTTGGCCCCTTTAACTTTATAAACACATTTAATCCCATATAGACAATTCATAATACACATATAACACTTCTTATTATTTTTTTATCATTTTAAGGGATTTCAAACCTTTGGTGTTACAAAGATGCAGGATTCCAAGAAAATGAATCTGTCTATGGTGCATGGTGTGGCATTGAGCAAGTCTCAATGTCCTAGTTCTCAAAAGGCACTAGACGAGATGAGTCGAGTCCCATATTCTTTGGCAGTAGGATTGATTATGTACGCTATGCTATATACTAGGCCTGATGTTTCATATGCCTTGAGCGTGATGAGTAGATATCAGGCTAACCCTGGTCAAAGTCATTGGGTTGCAGTTAAAAACATTCTCAAGTATTATCGGAGGACTGGATAGTTGTTTTTAGTGTTCGGTGGATCGGAGTAGCTAAGGGTTACTTGTTATTCCGATTCTAGCTTCTAAACCTACAGGGACAACTGTCGGTCTCAATCGGGGTTTGTGTTCTTGTAAAATAGTGGTGCTATTAGTTGGAGGAGTTCCAAACAAGATACCATGGTTGATTCAATCACAGAGTCAGAGTACATTGTTGCAAGTGAGGTTGCTATGAAAGCTGTCTGGATGAAGAAATTCATTCAGGATCTTGGAGTTGTTCCTACCATCGCTGACACTATTGAGATCTTTTGTGACAATGAGGGTGTAGTTGCTCTAGCTAAGGAACCGAGAGCACAACCACGCACGCGGCACATTGCTCGGAAATACCACTTCATACTTGATATTATCAAGGATGGGGGAATTGTGATTAGTAGAGTACCGATAGAGGGGAATTTGGCTGACCCGCTCACCAAACCATTATCATAGGCCAAACATGATTGTCATGCTAGGTCTACAGGCATTAGATTTGCTAGTGACTTGGTTTTATTATTTTAGTTGTATTTGATACATTTGAGAACATTGAGCAATAATGCATTTATGATGTAATGATTATTAAATGGAGATTTTAATATATGCATGGTGCGATTATTTTCATTAAATATTATTTTGTTCTTTCTTCGCATGTTCAATATTCCTTGAATGAACTTGTTTATTCTAAATGCTCCATGATCGGTCGTTCTGCATAAGGAAGCAAAAAGTGAATTAAGATTGAGGCCAGTGGTTGGTAGAGTATTCATAATGGATTGAATACATAGTTACGAAACACTGGCCTATACTTTATAACGGATCAAGTGATTGGAGGATCCGCACCTGAGTTTACTTCATGGACGTGGTCACAAGTAAATCAGGATGATAATATTGTTTGTTCTTTTACTGGAAATACATGTACTTCTTGAATAATGGATTGGTCTTGTTTACATTGCTTTTTAACACAGTTCGTAACTAGCTGTTATAAGGAAAGTTTTCAAGAATGGACTTGTTTTTACGATGGAGAGATGTAGTCAAAGGTATTCTTTCCTCTTTTAAGAGAAATCCATAGGCACCTCATTGACTAAGTTGATGGAACCAAAATGCATGGCCGTGCTCACGTTGAATTGAGAATGGATCAATTTTGCAAGTTGTTTTGTTTGTTATAGTTAGTCTAGATCGAGAAACATAATTGTGGATGTTTTGGGGTTGATGGTGTTCCACGTCTCACATTCACACTGGATATCATGAACGAAGGGATCAATGATCACTTATCTATAGGACCATTTTTATTGATTGGTATTTGTATTGGAAGACATACCTTATGCTGACTTGGGGGATTAGATGCCTTGCTAGAGGCTGCTCTATGTTAGTGACACCATTCGTAGGTGTGTCACGTGTAAGGGGAGTCTGTTGGATTATGCCCGCTAACACAGATGAGTTAATGCCATTGCTGATGCAGCAAGGGCCTATTGGGTCACACTTCAAGTATTGGTTCCGGCTTTACCACTGGTTAAAGGAGATAAAAGCCATAAATTGGTTATAGTAGGACGAGGCACACCTGTGCCCTTTGTTGGTACGGCTATGCCCATTGGCTAGGCATGAGCCCAAGTCATACGTGACTTGGGTCTGCCCATTTGGGCTAGCATGCCCATGCCCAAACAAAGGCACGCCTGTGCCGTCGCTGCAACAACCACTTTAACTGTAACACCCACAAACCTGGGCTAGGAGATTAGCAGGTTGGCGATATGTGATTAATTGTGTTTTCAAATTGATTATGTGTTTTGTTAAGTTAATTGATTAATATGAATATATATAAATGTGTATATATGTTACTGGTGAATTTTGAAAAAGGAAAGAAAGTACAAGTATATGTGCATGTATGATGGTATGTATGTATGTATGCATGAAAAATTAATAATTGTCTTTGCCACCTCCTGCTTGGTTTAAACAAATATGTGTGTCCGCGGTTAAGACAAATTATCTGCTCATACTTGCATAAGTGTGAAAGTGTATGTGTGTTTTTTTGAAAGAAAACCTCCAAGTGAAGGAAAGCTACAAACTTGAATTTTTGGAATCAAGACTTTGTGTGTTTTAATTCAAAAAGAAGTTAAGAAAGTGTTTATGACATGTTATGATTTGTATTGGTATGTTTAGATGTTAAAAAGCATGAGTTTAGGTTGTTTCACCATTTTTGAAGCTTGGAAGAAAGCTTGGTAAATGGGTTTTGAAGATTTGTAGTTATATTTGAGTAAAAAGGTGTTTATAATGATTCGTAGGCATGTTATATATTATAGATATGTTTTGTTGGAAGAAAAATGAGGTTTAAAAGGTTTATAAGTAAGTTATGTGGCTGAAAATCCGACACTAAATGAAGATGATGATATGTGATTTAGCGTGTCGCGGCGCTACACTTGTAGGTTGCGGCGCGACGTTAGTAAAATCCGACAGTTTGCGTTTCGGATTGCAAGAATCCGAAAGTTTGCAAATCCGGCCTTTGGAAATCCGAAAGTTTGCAAATCTGACCCTGAAATCCGATACTTTAGAAAACCGACACCAAAATCCGACACTTGCTTCTCGGATTCAAAATCTGATACGGTCGCGGTGCGACCGACCTCATTTCAGAATGTTTGTTGTTTTTTTATTGTGTTTTGCATGGAATAACTTGGCATGTTAATTATGTGATTTTATTGAGTTGTTTTTATGGATTTGAGATATAAATATATATGACAAGGTATATTTATATATTCAAGACTAATTTGATTGTTGCTGTGTTTTCAGGCAATCAAAAGACTCAGTAAAATTAGATTTCTGAGCCCGTGTTGATTTTGAGGTGAGTGGACGTTAATCGCGGATGGTATAGATTTCGGTTAACGTTATTGATGTGATGCATGACTGTTATTGAGATTGGATTGGATTGATTGAATTGTTGATTGTGATTATTGATGATTGATATCTGCTGCATGATTATTTGGCCGATACGCACTCTTAGGATGATTTTGAGTTCCGTTAGGAAGTCAGCTATACGTAGAATTGGGCTGGGCTCGTTCACCAGTTGGTTAAACAGTGTTAGCCTTATTGGTGCATATGTTGCATCAGAATGGGATTTTCACTATGCCAATTCAGTGGAGAGCTATCGGTAACCCTTTGCTTTGGCCGGCATTGGTTGTAGGTTCTGCGCCGAACTACCGGTCTTCTCGGGATATGTGATTACATGCTTTGATATTGACTGTGGATGTTTGCTTTTGGGTTTAGCCTCTACTCACTTAGTTTTGTGCTAATTCCCCTCAGTTGTTGCTTTTGCAGGTTCGTGTTTGTGAGGTTGGCTGAAGGAGAAGTTGACCTGACTCTGATATTAGTTTTTGAAATGAAACGAGCATGTAGCTTTTGTAACACAACAATGATATTTTGTTTGAACAATGTTTGTACATTTGTTAATATTGGTTTGTATGTAAATGATTTGTTTACTTAAAGCTTCCGCAGCGTATTTATAAAAAAAATTTGGCTGAAGTTTTCCGGTGTTACATTAACTAGTCTTTTATGGCTAGTTAAATGTTAGTTAATCTTGTAACTGATTCTAGCTTTATGATGCATGATTTTTAACTGGTATGGGTGGCCCTATAAGTACCTTATGAAGCTAAGGATTCATGGTTACACTTGGATTGTTGATAGCACAAAGAACTCTCTCAAACTCTCTTGTTAACAAGGCTTTGTGAACAAGGAGTGCTAGACCATTGTTGGTGTTTTGGTAGGCTTACCTTCACTCTAACAAGTGGGAATTGAACGAGGCTTGGCGTGGATTGCTATAGAGGTACACTCATTTGTGTGCAAATCCTCCAAGACTACAATCGGATCAAGCAAGGAGACTAGCTCAAATAGGTATACTTCTTCCTTCTTGTTCATTCTTTTAGTGTTGCTTTGTCATTGTTAAAGTCATGGTCCATTGGGTGTGTATTGGTGCGGTTCTTGATAAGTTGTTTTTAAACCTTTTATGCTTTCGTTGCGTTTTTGTTGAACTGCCAATACCCAACAGGAATAACTTGGCAAAATCTCCAACACACCAACCCAATACCGCTCTAGTCTAAGACAAGTAGTATTAATATGAAAGCTAAATGGTCAAGATTAATTATTCATTAAAATAAGTCCTACCAAATATTCATGGAATCATCATGAATATAATCATTGTAGCAAATATAAAAAAATTAGATAGGATTTAACTTGGCCTAAGTAAATTAGTGTCCTTGCTACCTCATGGTAACAAATACAACAATAAAAGTTACTGGATTACATAGTGTCCTTGTTGTTATAGTAATAAGAAAAGATTATACCAATGTCACGTTAACCTAAAATGAGTGTATATATGTAGATGATGAAGCTAGCACATCTAAATGGAGCAAGTTATGGGCAGTGGATACTCTACGGCCTTACAAAGGACAACTACGGCCGTAGAAGGGGTTTTCACCTAAACTGAACATGGTTCATGAACAATCTTTTCTAAATCTTAATGTGTGTGTCCTAAAGTGGTAAACTAGACCTAAACCTTAACCTAACTAACTTCAGCTCTTAAAAATTCATTTGTTGTGCAACGTGATCTGAGGCTGAATCTTTTGGTTTCCGAACTCATGAACTTGCAAGGATTACTACTACCATAGAAGGCACATGGGTGTAGAAATTAGAACTTTGTCATTTTGATATTTCAACTTCTAAAATTCGCATGAGTTATGGAATTTGATGTTTTCTTTTGAAACTTATTTGTTTTGCTCAGTTTCTTATTCTTTTGGAACTTTATATTTGCATGGTGGAAATAAACGATTAAGAAGCAAAATATATCATTTTCACCTTAGAAAATAGTCCAAATGTGCGTGAATCTATAAGATAAACATGTATAATTTAAGAGATATCAAATTCCACACACTTAAAACTTTCTTGTCCTCAAGCAAACTATCAATTATAGCTGACCCAAGGATAAAAAACAATGGGAATTAGCTAGAAAGCACAGTATTCTAGAAAGCACCCAAATTCCAGTAATTAAAATGTTGCTACAATCTTATTTATATATGAGACATAATGCTACCATGGCGCACTAGTGGTAGTCTTATTTTCACACTTTTGTCCACCACCGAGGTAGTCAATATATAACATACTGATTATATAATCATATATAACATATATAAAGGTAATTTAAAGCTGTAAGATGTACCATTGTAGAGTAGTGTTGTAACATCCTTAGAAAGGGCCTAGACACATGCTGACGTGGTACGTGTAATAAATTAACAAATTGAATAAAATATATATATTTGTAGATATCAAGAAAAAAAACTAAAATAGTTATTTAAGTGAGTAAATAAAATATTGATAAAAATATAAAAGAATATTAAAAGATTTAGAACGAGGTTTTCAAAAATATCCCCGTTAGTTAAAACGGGTACTCGTGCGTTAAGTTGTAAATTGAAAAGGGAAACAAAATATCCACTTGTGGATAAATATTACCCACAAGTCGGTCTCTTTCTCTTTACTCACGTGAAAACACATAGAGAACTCATTCTCATTGTGTTCTTGTGTTCATAGCCTTTTCAAGAAGAATTCAAAGGGAGATCATCAAGCTTTGATTTTGTTGCTGAAATTCAAGATTAAAGTCAAGCTAGAATATGTTCTTAGTCTTCTTCTGCATCCAATTGCTCTTGTAAGTTCAATTTCTCCATGTTTTTCAAGTTCTTAGCTTTTGATGGGTTTATAGGTCAAACCCGAATTTGACCATTGTGATCTGATTTTGAAGCTTCTAATGCTTCCTACAACTCATATAGATGCTAAAGAACACATAACATGGATTAGAATTGGTTGATTTGATCATAATTACGATTTGACCAAAATGGTCAAAATAGCCAAAAACGGGTCAAACTGAAATTGACCCTCAAGAACTGAAATTTACTGTTCTAATTGTTCTTATGACTTGTTAGGATTGATTAGAAATCATATGTTTGATTAGAGGTAGTGTTTATGCACATGTTCAAAATTGGCCTAAATGGGTCAAAATGGGTTGAATCTGTTTTTACACATCAAGGACTGATTTTTATGGTTCTAATAAGTTCATATGACTTGTATGAATTGATTAGAACAATGGTTTTGAATTAAATTGGTGGTTTTGCTTGAATTGGTAAAAATAGTGCTAAAATAGGCTTTAAATAGCCAAAAATGGGAAAATGCTATCAAACATAGGTTTTAAAGGAAATGGTCAGTTCCGATAGCTTCAATAAGTCATTTGGAGTATGAATGATGCATTGGAAGTGTTGGAATTAATGTGTTTCAAGTTTTGGCCACATTGAACACATTCTTGATATTTAATGCTTGAATTTTGTATGGATTGATTGGATAAGTGTTAGGGATGTTAGAAAGCACCTACAAGTGCCAAATGATGTTATGGAACACTGAAAATTGATTAGAGTTGAATTGGTATTCAAATGGACCAAAATGGTACTTCTGTGCAGAAACAACATTTTTGCCCTGCTGCACGCGACGCGATGCGTTAGGGTCTTGGACGCAACGCGTCCAAGCAGTTTATGCACACGTTGCTGTTTTGTGTTGTTCTTTCGCATAGAAGTGTTTTGGTCGTGAATATAAGTTAGCAAATAAGTTAGGAACATTGTTAGGACATTATTCTAGATGTCTTGATGATTTCCTTGCATGTTTAAGTGTCTAAATGTAAATGATTTGATATAGGTGCTAACGACAACTGAAGCAAGCCGGAGTTGTGTAGTTACCTGTTATAAGCTCAACAGGTGAGTAACAGTTAACTCGAGCATGATATTAGTAGTATTACAAGATGTTTTTGTATGTTACAATTCATGAAATTGTAGATATGCATGTTTAGAGGTTTATGAACCAATTGTGATAACCAAATGATATGTATGCATGTAAAAGACCGTTGTAGGTCATTATTGATATATGAAAGGTCTGTATAGGTCAATCTTGATATGTAAGGGCTAGAGTAGGCCATTGTGTTTGTGGTAAGGCCGGAGTAGGCCATTGTTTGAGGGCCAGTACTACCTTGAAGAGATTGAGGTGCGGAGATTCGATGATCATGAATCTTGGTTCTTGCTAAACCGCCACCCTCAATACTAACTCGGGGCTCTCAGTTTCCCACTGATCCCAAATGGGATATGTTCCCGATAACGTAATGGTGGAACGCTACCCGCTTCTCCACCGGCACGGTGGAAGTAACTGTTTCCCCAGTGAGGATCATTGAGCCGGACTTATAACCCTGCAAGACGTGATGCCTGCTGACAACTGGTGCTTCACCATGTGGTAGGATAGACTTGAATGAAGTTATGTGATTCATGAGATGTGTTTTGATACTCTTGATATACTGCTTCTGCTTTAATTGTTATTCATTAGCTATTTATAGCTAACCCTCTCATGTTCATTCCATATGTAGGTAAATGATTGAAAGTGAGTACGGGTACCTGCAGGGATGACATGTTAGGTTTTGGGGAACACTGTGTAAAGACAATGATATGTAATAATTAGTGTAATGGTCGAACTAGTTGGTACTGTTTGGAATGTTTGTTAAACAACAATTTTATATTACAACTTATATTTATATAAGTTGTATAATGTAAATTAAATATTAGCTTCCGCACTTGTTTTAAATAAAAAAATATATACTCTGATATTTGTAAAGACCGGCGTTACAGTGCAATATAAACGGTACCACTACAGAGGTATGCAATATCAACTGTACCACTATAGAGCTATGCAATATAAATGGTACCACTGTAGATCTGTGCAATATAAACTGTACCACTACTAAGCATTGCAATATAAACTGTACAACTATAGAGCAACGCAATATAAAATGTACACTATAGAGTAGTGCAATATAAACTATATTATGGAGACCCAATAGTATAAGTATTGGACCTCCCTCCACAATTTACTAGTTTCATTTCACTTTTCTCTTTGTATGTATCGATAGGCATGTTCTATCATATTTTCTTGTATGTATATATACACATATATTTACAATATTGCCATACTCCGATATTAGTAATAAACATGTATCTATGTCTCCTGTCTGTTATATACAATAATACTTATCTCTGTTAATTTCATGCTCATGTCTATGCTCTTTAACAATAGTTAACAGTTACTGAAAGTCCGAAGATGTGATAATAGATGAGTAAACTAGAAGATACTTGTATGTATGTTGGGGAGATAATCACTTCATCCTAATAATCAACTCTACCTATCCTAAAACATAGAATTTGATGATAACCAAACCCTACATTCAGTATGACTTAGAAAGAATTCAAACATGTGTTGTTTGAATCAGTTTATGTAAAAATATGCTAAATATGGAACCATCAGCTGAGCATCAGATCCGACTCAAAGTATCAACCAAAGGATATTAGCCAAGGAGCATCAGATGAAGAAAACAAGTAAAGAAGACCATAAGCTGAGGAAAACAGTCTATCAGCTGAGCAAAATTGTTGATCAGCTGAGGAAAATATTCCATCAGTTGAGTGAACAAATTGATCAGCTGAGTGAAGAAATTGATCAGCTGAGTGCCTACTCTATCAACTGAGTGAACAATTGGATCAGCTGAGGCCCAGAGCATCAGCTAAGTAAGTTTTCGTTTACACAAGTCATCTCCCCTTTTAAACTGATGTATTTGATTAATCAGCTGAGCACTCTTGATCAACTGATCATCCAAATACACGAGCTTATGTCCTCCTAAGCTTACTATTGATCAGCTGAGCATCTATATGATCAGCTGAGCAATACGTGTCAACTGAGTCCTAGCAAAAAGTGATCAACTGATATATTTTGTCAACTGAGTAGTGAATATCAGAGTTCCTAGTACAATCTGTTAGCTGAGTCGTGAAAAATGCCAAATCTACTCTATCTTTTCAGATTGTAAGTCATATGTAAAAGGCAGAAGATGTGTTGTTCTATTATGCCTTAGATCTTTGTTTGTAAAAGTAAAAATGCACTTTTTGGATCAAGTATGAGAGAAAAAGGTTTTACCTTCTCCTCTGGAAAAGGATAATGATACCTCAAACAGACAAAGATCTTGAAGATTTGTTCAAACAACTAAGTATGGCTGGCAATCCCATACTTGGTAAAGTCAAATCAATCAGAAGCATGGTGTTGATTAAAGTACAATCATGGAAAAGGAAAGATACTTCTACATGACAGTAGATGTGGACTTTAATATTTTATATTGTGAATGGGTTGCACTTTTGCAGAAAAGTACAATTACTTTTATCAAAACATTTGATTAAAGTAACTTTACTTTTCACCCACTACCTTTACAATTAAAATATTATATTTCCACATCCTCTTTGTCTCTTACCTTCATGCAACCGGATCCACCAAGACTTCTATATATACTCATGCATGGTGGACATGCAAATACACAATACACAATACAACAAAGTGAAGTCTCTACTACACAGGAAGAAAATCTCATCAGTTGAGAAATTCGTAGAGTATAAGCGTTGTGTAGAATCAAACTTGTTCATGTGTTGAACACTCTATATACATTAGTTGTTTTAGAGTTAGCTTGTCTATGTGTTAGACAAATTGATTGCCACCTTTTATTTTACTTAGAATTTCCGCTTCTAGTACATGTAATTCTAGATTCAATATCAACAAGAATTATATAAAAGTATATCAGTGTGTCTTTAATTTTTAAAATCTAAAGTTTGTATTCAACCCCCCCTTCTACAAACATTTGTTGTTGCGTACTCAATCTGGGACTAACAACTGGTATCAGAGCAGGTTAGATAATCAATATCTAGATCTGTTTTGCCTACTCTACAACTGCTTCTACCCCTCTCAATATGGCCTCATCCGCAAACAATATGAATATCTCAAACACTGGGTCCTTAACAAGATGTCCCATGTTTGATGCTGAAAATTTCTCCATGTGGAAAACTAGAACACATCTTTTCCTATCCACCCTTGATATCCAAATGCTTGAAATATTCACTGATGGTCCATATGAAGTGCTCAAGGGAAGGAAGCCAAGCATCAGCTTTATGCCTATCTTTGGTTGTCAATGTTTCATACTTAATCAAAAAGATCAATTGCAGAAGTTTGCTCCTAAAGCTAATGAAGGAGTGTTTGTAGGTTACTCAGAGATTTCTAAAGCATACAGAGTATACAACCTAAGAACCAAAGTCATAGAAGAATCCATCAATGTAAGTTTTAATGAAAATGACTTTGTTGCTTCCTGTTCTTCTAATCATGTTCAGGTGAAGAATTTAATGATCTTATATAAACTAGAGAAGTTCCTCCAGAGCAAGTAGATCCCTCTCCACCAGCTGCTCATGATTTAGATGAACCTGTTTCTATCCAAGTTTTTAACCATGTACAACCATCCTCATCCAATCCTATACCTCTACTGAATAATGTGGAAAATGACTCAACATCATTGGATTCCAATTCCATATCACTCATTCCCTCTTTAGTAGAGATACCCACCGATTGCAATAATGAAGTTATATCAGCCACTCAAAATGAACTCATTTCTACTGCTGATAGCCAACATGTAACTTCTTCTCCCCAAATCCAAATGAATCCCAATTCCCAAGAAATCCAAAAAGCCTTCAAAGACCTCAAGCACCATCCTCATAATTTGGTGATAGGAAACATAGATGATCCAGTTAGAACAAGATCAAAAGCTTGCAACATCTGCATGTATTCTGGATTTGTCTCAATGATTGAACCAAAGAAGGTTGATGAAGCTCTCAATAATCCCCACTGGGTGTCTGCCATGCAAGAGGAACTGGCAAAATTCAAAAGAAATAATGTATGGACTTTGGTACCTAAACCAAAGGATAAATCCATCATTGGAACAAAGTGGGTGTTCAGAAATAAGCTAGATGAAAATGGGCAAATCATCAGAAACAAAGCAAGGCTAGTGGCATAGGGGTACTGTCAAGAAGAAGGTATTGATTTTGATGAAATCTTTGCCCCTGTTGCAAGATTGGAAGCTATCATACTATTCCTAGCCTATGTTGCCTTCAAAAGCTTCAAAGTGTTTCAAATGGATGTGAAGAGTGCATTTCTGAATGAAGATTTGAAAGAAGAGGTGTATGTCAAACAACCTCCTGGTTTTGAGGAGTCAAGCTTACCTGATCATGTTTACTTTCTAAACAAAGCTTTATACGGTCTTAAGCAAGCTCCAAGAGCCTGGTATGATACCCTCTCTTCTTTTCTCATTAACAAAGGTTTTACAAGAGGATGCATAGATAGCACTTTATTTATTAGGAAGTACAAAGGTGATGTGATACTTGTGCAGATATATGTAGATGATATAATATTTGGGTCTACTAATTTGGAACTATGCAAAAAGTTTTCTAAACTCATGTCTGATAATTATCAGATGAGCATGATGGGTGAGTTAAACTATTTTCCTGGTTTGCAAATTAAACAAGAGGTTGATGGTATTTTCATTAATCAAACAAAGTATGTCAAAGATTTACTCAAAACTTTTGATTTTGAAAACTGTCCTTCAATGAAAAAACCTATGTCTACTTCTATCAAGTTAGGAAAGGACTCTGATGGCAAATCAGTGAACATTACTACTTATAGAGGAATGATTGGGTCACTTTTATACCTCACTGCAAGTAGACCAGATATAATGTTTTCAACATGTCTCTGTGCAAGATATCAAGCTGATCCTAAAGAATCACATCTTGCTGCTATTAAGAGAATATTCAGATATCTCAAAGGAACTCCTAATCTTGGTCTTTGGTACCCCAAAGACTCAGATTTTGAGTTAGTTGTTGTTGGGGATTGTTCGGTTTTTAAAAATATATTTTAGCAACGGAAGCATGAACAACAATTTTAAACTTTTTAAAACTCCCCACCAATCATCCATATGCAAGTCTTAAGAAACAAAACCAACCATAGGGTGTTTAGAACTACAACCTTTGTGTCAAGTGGTTGATCTATGAGAAGCCAGGAGAAGACTTCCTCCAAGGTATCCACAAATCAATGAGTCCAACACCTCCAAGATGCTAGTCTCTCCAACCCTTGATATTCAAGAATGCAAGCAACAACCTTTGTTCTTCTTCCTGAACTAGATGTATGTATTTTGAGTATGTGTTTATGTATCACCTTTGCTAACTTGAAGAACACCAATACTAGAGAGTAAGGATGTTTTTCAAGTATAAAACACTTAGAACAATTCTAAGAACACAAAGAAAGGTGATAGCATGCAAGCATGTTACAAAAGGGACCATGCATGTAATTATAAAAGTCAAGAAGCAAAGCAAGAGAGGGAGGACCCCCTCCCTTGCATTATGGACGAAAATTAGAGGGGGGAGGGTCCCCTCTTGTCTCTTGGTTCCTTACTTGTCCCATAATGCATGTCTTGGTTAAGTCTTATGCAAGAATACACCATATGGCCCCTTTCTTGCTCATTGTGAGAATTTCTAGCTATTAATCTTTTAAATATATAAAAGATATACTAGATATGTCATACTATGTATAAAATGCATCTACATGTATTTTATATACATACTTGATTGTTACTAGTAACTCTTTACTTGTAACAAGGATATACATACATTTGTATAATTGTTACTAGTAACAATTTACTTGTAACAAATATATATTTATACATATATATATATATATTCATACATATATATAAAATCATATGTTTATATTTATGTATTTGATATGCATTACCTTATATCAATATATAAGTGTGATATTATTATTTCACATAAATAATAATATGCAACAATGCATATATACTTATATATATAATGAGTTGGAAACATATTTAAATCATATTCAAATATGTAATTGGTGTGCATTGATTGTAAATGTGTGACCCTATGGGTTTATTTATTATGAGTAATATCGTATTAATTTGTGTCTTTTGCACATAGAACCAACAATCTCCCACTTGCACAAGTTACAACTTAAGCCGATATAGACAATGGTAAGAACGTCTAGCAACATCCCATTGCCCCTAATAATAAATAAAGTGTGTTGATCAACACTTTCACCAATGAAATTAACTCACTAGCTACAAATCGTTGTTATAGGTAAGTCATCAATTATCCCTTTGTTTTAACATCTATATGAACATGAGACATGGATCGTCATCAATTCTCACACAATGTTCAACTTGTTTTAGGGCCCAGATATATTATACTCCCAATTAAATGAGAAAAACAAATTCCATCTTGACCACATACGTCTCTTATAAGACTCATATCATACCTAATAATGGCCTTTATAACTACCCGGTTAAAGATAGCGTTTAACCACATTAAAGCATGATACTCCTCATACTCGAGTCCCAATATGTGTCTCAGGTCTAAGGATACAAAGATACCACCTTTTTCTCAAGATTTACTTATGACACTGATCCATGAAGCGATCTTAAGAGCGGGTCATGTCCAATGTTCGTTCCCTAACAAACATTAGTGAATTTGGCTGCAAACCCTTTTGCCTACTTTCATCACGAATGAAAGTCAACCAACTGATTCACATTAGTCTTAATTCATAACTATTCCCATAGTTAAAACCGACTATGGACGTTTTTAGAATACAGAATTATTCATGGATTTAAACATGCTAATAAAGAACACAACAAATATTAATGAAGTGATCATATCCCATATATCATTCAGATAAAATAGATATTGTCATAATGTTCCAAAATATCCAAATACTAAATTACAATTCAAATCCAATCCCTTGCAAAGCGAAGACCTATTGCCCTAGTATGAGACTCATGCTTAGTCGAGGCAAGAGGTTTCGTAAAAGGATCTGCAAGATTCTGATATGTATGAACTTTGCGAATACACACATCTCCTCTATCCACTATATCCCGTATGTAGTGGAAACGTCTGAGGATGTGTTTGGTGCTGTGATGTGATCTAGGTTCTTTTGCCTGGGAAATAGCACGTTCATTATCACAAAATATCTCTATGGGGTCTTGAATGCTTGTTACTACCCCAAGTTCAGCAATGAACTTCTTCATCCATGCAGCTTCTTGTCCAGCCTCAGAAGCAGCAATGTATTCAGATTCTCTAGTGAATTGTGCAACTAAACTTTGCTTAGAACTTTTCCAAGCAATCGCGCCTCCATTCATAACGAAGACATAGCCCGATTGTGATCGAGAATCATCTCGATCCGTTTGGAAACTAGCATCTGTGTAACACTTTACACAAAGATCTTCTTCCAAACCCCCATAGATCAGAACATGTCTTTGGTTCTTCTCAAGTATTTTAAAATGTTCTTGACTGCCATCCAATGGCTATCTCCTGGGTTTTGCTGGTATCTGCTCGTCATGCTCAAAGCATACGAGATATCTGGCCTAGTGCATACCATGGCATACATGATGGATCCAATTGCAGAAGCATATGGGATCTCACTCATTCTATCTAGCTCTTCTCTTGTGCTAGGGCTTTGAGCTTTACTCAAAACCTTGCCTTGTGCCATTGACAAAAATCCTCTCATAGAATTCTCCATCTTGAATCGTTTCAAGATCTTGTCAATATGTGCACTTTGACTTAGGCCAATAAGACGCCTAGATCTTTATTCCAAGAATGTAGGCGACTTCTCCCAAGTCTTTCATTGAGAAACACTTCCCAAGCGAAGACTTGATGTCTTGTAAGGTCGGGATGTTGTTTCCAATGAGTAGTATGTCATCAACATACAAGACAAGGAATGCTACGGCGCTCCCACTAGTTTTCTTGTAAGCACACGGTTCATCTTCTGATATGATAAAACCAAACTCTTTGATTTTCTCATCAAATCGAAGATTCCAACTTCGGGCTGAACCATATAGACATCTTCACTTAAGTGTCCATTTAGAAAAGCCGTTTTGACATCCATTTGCCATATCTCATAGTCATAATATGCAGCTATGGCAATAAGTATTCTAATAGATTTAATCATGGCTACCAGAGAGAAAGTTTCATCATAGTCAATACCATGAGTTTGAGTGAAACTTTTCGCCACTAGCCTTGCCTTAAATGTGTGTACATTTTCATCCATGTCTGTCTTCTTCTTGAAGACCCACTTGCTCCCTACAGTCTTACTATTGGGAGGAAGATCAACCAAGTCCCATACTTGATTTTCATACATGGATTGCATCTCAGTGTTCATGGCATCAAGCCATTTATCGGATTCCGGATCCGATATAGCATCTTGATAGTTAGTAGGCTCAGAAGAGTCTACCAAGAAAATCTCATCATTGGACACGAGAAATCCGTATCTCTCGGGTTCTTGACAAGGTCTACCAGATCTACGAACACTTTGTGTTTCAGTAGGTTCTTGAACAACCAATTGTTCAGGTTCAACAACCGTTTGTTGAGTGCTAGTGCCAACCTGACTTGTATTTTGTGGTTCTTGAATTTCTTCAAGGTCTACATTGCTCCCACTTGCCTCTTTCGAAAGAAACTCCTTTTCTAATAAAGTGGCATGCCTAGAAACAAACACTTTGTTCTCAGCTAGGTTGTAGAAATAATATCCTAATGAATCTTTAGGATATCCCACAAAATTACATTTGATAGATCTAGGATCAAGTTTGCTTGAAGCTTCTTGTCGTACATGAGCCTCACAACCCCAGACTTTCAAGTAAGATAAGTTTGGAACCTTTCCATACCACATCTCATATGGTGTCTTATCTACCTTATTGGTTGGAACCATATTCAATATGCGTGCAGCAGTTACTAAAGCATAACTCCAAAAGGACGAGGGTAGAGTACTTCGGCTCATCATAGACAGAACCATATCTAGTAGAGTTCGGTTCCTCCTTTCGGATACACCATTATGTTGTGGTGTTCTAGGAGGTGTAAGTTGTGAGATAATCCCACAATTACTAAGATAATCCATAATCTCTTGGCTTAAGTAATCGCCACCTCGATCGGAACGAAGGGCCTTGATTGTTTTGTTGAGTTGATTTTGTACTTCGTTTTGAAACAACTTGAACATTTCAAATGTTTCATGTTTATGTTTCATCAAATAAACATAACCAAATCTACTATAATCATCGTTGAATGTAACAAAGTATCTATCACCATCCCTAGACATTGATCTAAAAGGACCGCATACATCCGTATGTATGATTCCTAATAGATCTTTGGCTCTTTCACTTGAACCGGAGAAAGGACCTTAGTCATCTTCCCATATAAACATGATTCGCAAACTTCAAATGAGCTAGAATCGTTTGATTTTAAAATTCCATCCTTTTGAAGTTTTGCAATGCGTTTCTTGTTTATATGACCAAGTCGACAATGCCATAGGTATGTTTGACTTAAGTCATGCTTAGGTCGTTTGGTGCTAGTGGTATATATAGAATTATCATCAAGAGATCTTTTAAGATTAACTTCATATATTCCATTAAGAGGGCGAGCCTCAAAATACAAAATATCGTTTTTGAAGGCACGAATGCCATCATCAATGAAACCAAAAGTGAATCCAGATTCTCTTAACCGAGCTACTGAAATAATATTCCTAGTTAAATAGGTACATAACAACAATTGTTTAATATTAAGTACAAGTCATTTGGTAATAATAATTCAAAAGTTCCAAGGCCTTCAATAGCAACATTTGCTCCATTGTCCACGTGGAGATCCAAATCGCCTGGCTTGAGCAGCTTACTTTTTCTCAACCCCTGCTCAATGTTACAAATGTGAGTTCCACAACCAGTATCAAATACCCAGGAATTTATAGAAAAAGTGTACATTTCAATCATATATATACCTGAAGTGCTGGCCTCGCCAGCCTTCTTCTTTTTCAACTCTACGAGGTAGGTTGGACAATTGCGCCTCCAATGTCCTACCACCCCGCATTCAAAGCACGGGTTATTCTTGGGAACCTTTCCCTCCGTCTTGGGTGTAGGAGCCTTGGCAACCTGCTTGCCTTTGTCCTTTCCCTTTTCCTTTACTTTGCCTTTCCCTTTTGAGTTGTTTTTCTTTTTCTTTTTGATTTTCCCTTCTTGAATCATCAAGACTTGAGGTGTTTTGCTTGGAATCATACTCTCAGCAGTTTTAAGCATCCCATGCAACTCTGAGATAGATTTCTCCCAATTGTTCATGTTATAATTCATGACAAATTGATCATAGGCTTTGGTCAACGAGTTAAGGATCATATCTTGTGCAAACTCGTTGGTTATGGGAGATCCAAGCCTAGCAAGCTGGTCAATGTATCCTTTCATCTTTAGCACATAGTCGCTAACGGATTAACCTTCCTCCATCTTGCATGCATGGAAGGCTCGAGTGACCTCAAAGCGTTCTTGCTTCGCTTGCTTTTGGAACATTTCCTTAAGATGGCGAAGCATCTCATATGCTGCATGCTCCTCAAGGTTCTTTTGAAGATCCGGAGACATGGTAGCAAGCATGAGGCATGCAAATTCGACCGTGTTGTCGGAATGCTTCACCTAAGCATCCCTAACGGCTTTGGCCGCAGTCAATGGAGGTTCCTCAGGGACGGGATCCTCAAGTACGTACAATTTCTTTTCGTGCTTAAGAACGATTCTCAAGTTACGATACCAGCCTAAGAAATTTGTACCATTGAGTTTTTCTTTCTCTAAGATTGAACGAAGAGATAAGTTGTTAACGGGCGTAGTTGAGTTAGGGGCCATCTACAAAATTAACAAAGTTCAATTTAGTATTTTCGATATTTAATCCTTTAATAATTAATACCCTTTAGAATTATAAAATTCTTTAATTTTTAAAGGCTAGGATCCAAGTTGAACTTAACCTTGAATGTTTGGCTAATGCTCTCTCTATCAAGTTAAAACAACAAGGTAGGTAACGTTTACCAATTACATCTCGTATGTAATTCCTAGATCTTTATGGGATCCTAGACAACGATTGTCAATTTTGGCATGTTTGATCCCATCTATGCCTCGGGCTTCCTTACGTTTGGCTAATGCTCTCTCCGTAATAAGATTCCGATTAAGTCGTCTAATTTCAAGACGGTGAATTTCCGGCCCAAGACGTTCATGGAATTCGCGGAAAAACACCTCGGTTGTTACAAAAACAATCCACGCGTTTGGCTAATGCCCTCTCCACGTGAGTGTCGTTGCAACAAGCGAGTGTCTTAAAATGGGATGGCATAGACTTACGTTTTGAAAAAGGACTTTTACCGTTTTGTATATTTATTAAATAAAACAAAACGAGTCGTGTGACTAGGATTGCATGCATACAATAATAAGTCCACGTTTTGATAAAATCATATTTTATATATATATATATTGGTCTTGAGTATTCTTAAAATCCATATTTTATGAACTCTCAACGCGTTCAATTTTAAACTAGTATTAATATCATATATTAACGTGTGTAGTTTCGAGCGCGCGAATACGACCAATTTTAGCTTGTAATAAACAATTTTATTATTAAGCTTGAATGGAGTTTTGTTGAGTTTTTAAAATTTCTATTTTATAAAACTCATATATATATATATATATATATTGACATAATGAATTTTAATCTTTACAAAACTCCTTTTATATAAAATTCATTTTACATCTTATGTTATGTACACTTAAAATACCAAACTCCCATTGTGTGATTTATATTATGTCAAAAATATTATCTAGCATGCAAAAATCCTATTTTCAACCATGCATAATAATATAAACATAAACACACACAAATAACATGTATAAGTGGATAACCAAGCCATTTAATCCTAAGTGGTATTTTTGTGAGCCATACAAAAATACAAAGTCATAATTAAGGACCAAATATTCCTCTTGTGATGAATTTGAAGCTCCCACTTGCCAAAAAAACTCCATGTAGTGCAAATGATTCCAAGCCTTCATGGTTGACTCCACCACATTTGAAAACTCCAACTTGGTCATTTCTTCATCTTGTTACATTTTTATAAAAGTAAACTAGTCTAAACTATTCTACTATTTACAAAATACAACAAGATGAAACAAAACTAAAATTATTATTACAAACCAAATGAAAGAATAAGTTTACAACCAAATCGAATTTCCAACACAATACAAAAGGTATATGGCTGGTTATGCACAACATACACTCAAACAAACATATATATCAACACTTGATATTTAGGCAACTTTTACAACCAAACATGCATGTGGTTTGGTTGTTTCCCAAAATAAATATATAAACATATACAAGTTGCCAAGAAGAAAATCCACAACTTTTCTAACAAAAGAAAAATTGTCCATTTTCTTAAACAATACATACTCAAAATAAAGTTTCTTAAAACTATATATAAGTGGCTCTGATACCACTGTTGGGGTTTGTTCGGTTTTAAAAAAGATATTTTAGCAACAAAAGCATGAACAACAATTTTAAACTTTATAAAACTCCCCACCAATGATCCATATGCAAGGCTTAAGAAACAAAACCATCCATAGGGTGTTTAGAACTACAACCTTTGTAGCGTGAGTAAACCGTTGGTGAAGTGGTTGATCTATGAGAAGCCAAGAGAAGACTTCCTCCAAGGTATCCACAAATCAATGAGTCCAACACCTCCAAGATGCTAGTCTCTCCAACCCTTGATATTCAAGAATGCAAGCAACAACCTTTGTACTTCTTCTTGAACTAGATGTATGTATTTTGAGTACGTGTTTATGTATCACCTTTGCTAACTTGAAGAACACCAATACTAGAGAGTAAGGATGTTTTTCAAGTATAAAACACTTAGAACAATTCTAAGAACACAAAGAAAGGTGATAGCATGCAAGCATGTTACAAAAGGGACCATGCATGTAATTATAAAAGTCAAGAAGCAAAGCAAGAGAGGGAGGACCCCCTCCCTTGCATTATGGACGAAAATTAGAGGGGGGAGGGTCACCTCTTGCCTCTTTCTTCCTTACTTGTCCCATACATGCATGTCTTGGTTAAGTCTTATGCAAGAATACACCATATGGCCCCTTTCTTGCTCATTGTGAGAATTTCTAGCTATTAATCTTTTAAATATATAAAAGATATACTAGATATGTCATACTATGTATAAAATACATCTACATGTATTTTATATACATACTAGATTGTTACTAGAAACTCTTTACTTGTAACAAGGATATACATACATTTATATAATTGTTACTAGTAACAATTTACTTTTAACAAATATATATTTATACATATATATATATATATTCATACATATATATAAAATCATATGTTTATATTTATGTATATGATATGCATTACCTTATATCAATATATAAGAGTGATATTATTATTTCACATAAATAATAATATGCAACAATGCATATATACTTATATATATATATATATAATGAGTGGGAAACATATTTAAATCATATTCAAATATGTAATTGGTGTCCATTGATTGTAAATGTGTGACCCTATGGGTTTATTTATTATCAGTTATATCGTATTAATTTGTGTCTTGTGCACATAGAACCAACAGTTGGATATTCTGATTCTGATTTTGCAGGATGCACATTAGACAGAAAAAGTACTTCAGGTGGTTGTCAACTTCTAGGAGGAAGATTGATTAGTTGGTCTAGTAAGAAAAAGAATTCAGTGTCAACATCTACTGCAGAGGCAGAATACATTGCTGCAGGAAGCTGTTGTGCTCAAATTTTGTGGTTACAAAATCTACTACTTGATTATGATATGAAGTTTGAAGACACCCCAATTCTATGTGACAATACAAGTGCAGTCTCCATCTTAAATAATCCAGTCATGCATTAAAAAACAAAGCATATTGAAATATGACATAATTTTCTCATAGATAATGTGCAAAAGAAGAAGGTCACTTTGCACTACATCAACACTGATTTACAACTTGCAGACTTATTCACAAAGCCATTAGATGAAGCAAGGTTCAATTTCCTAATATCCAAACTAGGTATGCTTAATTTTTAATTTAGAATAGTGGTAATGTAGTTTGTGCTAATTTATAAGTGTTGAAAATTATAAGTTACTTATTTAAGCATATCTAAGTCTTACTTAATTTGTGTAAACTGAGTAACTATGCTCAGCTGATACTTATCAGCTGATCAAATTTACTCAGCTGATCACTTTAAGATTAGGAAGACATGCTCAGCTAAGTACTGTACTCAGCTGATACCCAAATTCTCACTATCAGCTGATAGTTTTCCATCAGCTGATACCCCTCAACTAATAGTTTTTCATCAGCTGATACCCATCAGCTGATACACTCCTATGATCAGCTGATGATTCTACACTTAGTAAATTTTCACTTTTTCCTCTCATTTAATGCTTTTTAACCCTAGTTATTTACTCTGTTTGTCAGTTTTCATTTAATAGCTAATTAATTTGTTTTCCGTTAGATCTTTTGTCAGTATCTAACGATCTCTGTTAACTAAACTTCATAAATATCCAAATTTCTCTCTCATTCACCTTTACCTGTTCAAACTTTCCAAATTCCCTCTCTCTCTCTACAAAGAACTACCCTACCTTCTCTCTCGATACTCACTGTTCATCATCCCTACCAAATGGCCACCTATATTGCAGACCCGGCTGTTAACCCTGGTGAGAATGTTGCACCCAATCAACCGACGAATATAACTCTCAACAACATTCTACTCTGCACCACCATCCCTGTCTTGCGAAAAAACCAAGGTTATGCGTGTGTTGCGATAACTTTGTGTGTTCAAAGTTCAAGAGAGTTTCCAGTGTTCTTGTTAATCAAATTTAAGAAGAAATTCCATCATCAATTAGTTTGTGGTCCAAGAGTGTTTAGAGAGACTTGAGTTTGTAATCAGTGTAAGATCAAATCATCCTATTGATTTGATTAAAGAGTGAGATTGTAATACATTGTTTGATTATTGAATATACATTTAGTTGATTTGTTTAATTGTTTATAAAGTGTATTCAACCCCCCTTCTACATTGTATAGGTTGCTTGTTTACCCTCTTTGGGACCAACAACTGGTAACAAAGTAGGTTTCTTCATAAGTTGAAGATCAAGATCCGCTGTCAAGAGGCCAAGATGTTGGCTAACAAGCAATCAAATAATATTCCAACAATGGCGGAAAAAGGGTGTCCTATATTTGATGGCACTGACTATCTTATGTGGAAGTTTAGAGCCATGCTGTTTCTGAAGTCTGTGGATCACAGGATGAGTACCGTGATTCAAGATGGCCCAATCATTCCCATGATCCACATCACTGCCACTGACAAAACTATTCCCTCTAGAGAAACTCCCAAGCATGAAGCATCTTGGAGTGAGGAAGATCACAAATAGTTCAATCTTGATGACAGGGCACAGAGCATCATAGCAAATGCTTTAAAAAACCGTCTTTTGCATACTGTGGCTGGGTGCCAAACCACAAAAGATATGTGTGATACTCTCAATGTACTTATGAAGGCACTTACCTGGTCAGGCAACATAAGAAGACAAATCTGAGTCGTTCTTATGAGACATTTTTTGCTAAGAAGAATGAAACCATGGCTGATCTGTTTACCAGGTTTTAATGCTTGATCAACGATTTGATATTGGTAGGTGTCAAGAAAGATGAAACTAAGTTGGTGCTTAAGTTTTTGGATGTGTTACCGGAACAATTCAATGAGATCACCATTGCTCTTCATGCGAGGAACCTTAGGTAAATATGATCTCAGATCTATCTATGGTTTTCTTCTAAATCATCAACAGATCATGGAAAATTGGCCCAGCAACAATTGAAAGAATTTGTCAATAGTGTTCGATCTACATTGGTTACAGAAGAGAAAAAGAAACGATCAAGAAATTCTCAAGCTGAGACTGACTCCGAGTCTGAGTCTAAGGAGGTAAGTTATAACTCAGATTCAGATGATGAAGAGATGAATGCTCTTACTGAACAAATGTTTATACTGACAAGAAATTTTAGAAACTTCAGAAGAGGAAGGGGTCAATCTGATTAGAGAAAAAGTGGTAGGTCTGCTTTCGATCCTAAGAAAGCTGAGTGCTACAATTGTCAAAAGATAGGACACATAGTTGCTAAGTGTAGAGCTAAGAAAGGGGAGTTAGCTTCAGTTGATGACAAGAATGCCTACAGGGCTGATAAATACAAGAAGAAATATTAGAAGCTCAAAGACAAGCCAGATGAAAACACCAAAGGTCTCTATGTTAGGACCTGGGACACTGAATCATCTAACTCAGATGATGATGAGATAAATAGGTGTTTGATGGCCATTGAGGATGAAGAGGAACAGGTCGACTATGAGTTAGAAGAAATCTCCTTTGACAAGGATCTAGCTGAAGCTACTAAGCTGAGTAAGCTGACCAACTGGGATCCTGCCTCAATGTACAAGGTAAAAAACTTTAGCCATTACACTGATGAGCAGAAATGCTTAATGTTCAAGTATTTTTTGAGTTACTTCAAAACCTCTCTTACTGTTCAATCTGATTTAAAAAGTGAAATTTTCAAAATTAAAAGATGAACTTAAACACTCTGAAACTCTCATAAATGCTGGTATAAAGACTCAAAGTGATTATGAGTGTTAGCTTGGTATCAACAAACTTCTAAGTGAAGGGTTACAAGAATCAAAGGATCAAGCTGAAAATCTAAGAAAGATATGTGAATCTTGGTGTAAGTCGTCAAGAGAAGCTGAGAGATGTATCAACCAGCAGATACCAAATCAGGTAAAAGCAGTGCTATGGGGCGATTACAGTGCTATTGCTGATGAGATTGACAAAGATCGAGTCATTTTAGAAGACAAAAATGTGAAATCTGATGATATTCTACCAAACACATTTTTTAAAAACAAGGATGGTAAGTAGGTCAAAACCAATAAGTTTGTGAGACCAATCCAAAGCCCCCGTGTTATTAATGCAAGCCATCAAGCTGAGTGCTCTAAATCCAACAAGAACGGTAAGTCAGTTTCAAAAGATTAGATTACAATCCTGTTAGAACAACTGTCTTTGATAGGATAACTCCTATCAACTCAAAACGACATAACTCTCAAGTCAGTTCTGAGAGGACTTCTAGAAATAGGAAGATGTCCGTAAGTCAGACTTCACCAAATAAAGATAACCATAAATCTGATAAGGGTAAGTCCAAAGTCAGAGAAATTCAAATAGACAAACTGTCTATGAAGATCGAAAAGTTATCCACATTTCATGACCCTAAAACTGAATCCAAAATTAATGTTGGAAAACTTAAAGAAATCACCCAAACACATATTTTCAGAAGAAAATGCTTTAAGTGTGGTGATAAAGGTTATGAAGCCAAGGATTATGTCAGTTTCCATCTAAGGCCTGAGAAAATAGAGGATGATCAGCCTTAGAAGGACTCAGAACCTGCTCAAGCTAATCAGTTAGCCTCTAAAGGATCAACTAAGTGCTTATCCTTAGAACCCACCAATGAACTAGTCTAGAGACATAAAGAAAGTAGGCCTAGCCCATACAATGAACTAGTCTAGATACATAAAGATTACACACAAAAGAACACAAGTCAAACAAACTAATTAATATCTAACAATCTCCCCCTTTTGTTGCTTTGTGCTGAAGCAGGATTTTTTATCTGCTTCTCTGACCTAGGAGTCTTTCCCAACTCCGGATGGCCTTTCTTTCTTGGATCTTTTCCTCCAAATGATCTGCAATTCTGGTCATTTTTACCAATTCTGATTGATCAGGCAAGTGACGGTTTCTGAAGCATGTTCTGCGGAATTTAGATATGCATCTTTGAAGCGTTCCGTCAGAATATGCACTAAGCTCTGAAAGTCGAAGGAATGCTTTGTCTCCGTTAAGATATGGAATGACGAATCCATTGGCTCCTTCGTAGTCTTCATCAAATTTTTCTATGATAGTGTATTTTCAGTGTTTGTCTAGCTTGGAATGCTGTTGGTTAGGCCTTTGAAGATTTATCTTTGCAAGATCAGCCTCAGCACCAAGCTGTAGATCGTGGGTTCTGCACATAATGATCTTCTTTCGCATGAAGTCTCTGATGACTTGGAGAGCTCTTTGTTCCTCACGATTCTTTTCAAGCATACAGGCCAGCTCATCTTCCATATGAGTTATATCTCCCAAATTCAAAAATCTAAGCTCGACCTCATGAAATGTATACCTTTTCCCATATGCTCTGGTTACATGGAAGTGAACCATTTGGTGGTTGAGGAAGTTACGCAAGTACACAAACTTGATCTTGACGATTGGATATTTGGAGGCCACTTGTTGTTTCTCACTTGTATGGAAGGTGGCGGCAAATCTGACGGCTTTTTCATGCTCTTCTGAGTTTAGTACATACAAATCATCAACCTCTCTGACAGTCTCTGAGAAGATACCCGAAATTCATTCTTCAAGATACGGAGTATTTAGCCATTGAGTGGGCCAGCGAGGTTGGTCTTTTGCTAGAGCTTCTCTAGGCCTGATGTTTCTGATATTTGGCCTTTCTGCTATTACTCTCTCGTGAGTGGCCAAGGGCATAGGTCCTCCATGATAAGTTACAGGTACCGGCCACTCACCCTCTTTCTGCTCAGATTCTTGAGGTTGCTGCTAACTTATAAGATCGATGGGCGCGATGTTGAATTGCCCCTGTTCAGGTGGAAAAATGTCAAGTAACTCCCTGTTTACCGTTGTAAAGACCTTGCGTATGTTGATCAGTGGAGTCTCTTTTGCTTCCTAAGTAATCGGCCTTTTGCCTTTGGATTTTTCAGTTGAAGATTCAGGAAGAGAGGATTCTGGTTCTTTGGGATGTGTTTGGATTTGCGGGATTTGGATTAATGGGGTTTGGATTGTTGGGAGGATTGTTGGGGTTTCATGTCTTTCCGTCTCTGACTCTGCCTCCTGACCTGCTTCAAATTCAAAATCTACCATTGTAGGCTCAGTTGCAGGCTCAGTTAGTTGTTGTTTACCCCCACTCCCACTACCGCTTTGACCCTCTGACGGCCTTGACACTGGGGCGGCTTCAATTAGGAGTACGGAGCTTTGAGCCCCAATGTATTGCCGCTACCGCTGCTCCCCCTCATGATGTCTTGGATCCACAGGATCATCATGCCTACGCTTGCAAGATTCAGATTGAGCTTTGCAGGACTCCTCTACTACTTCCAGCCTTTTGCTTATATTTGAGACGGTGGAGGTTAAGGCATTAGAGGCTTGTAGAACAGTATCTTGGAAGGTGGCGGAGCTGGAGGAAGAGGGCTGGGGTTGTTGTTGCAGTGCTGCAAGGATGGTTGATTGTTCGGGTGTAGGATTGGCAACACTGTTTAGTTTTGCATGGAGGAGGTCCTTGAGTTCATCGATTGAAAATCTCGCTCAATGATAGTAGGTGGGCGGCTTTCTAGGGCTCGGATTTGGGCTCTGAGGGAGTTGATTTAAGAATGGAGTTGTGTGTTGACACACTCCCTCAGGCCAGAGTCAAGAGAGGAGAACTTAGAATTCAGGAAAGATCTAAGCTCTGGTGTAACCCTGACCTCACTAAGAGACTCGGTTGGCATAGGTCTTTTAGACCCGTGGCCCTCACGCAGTGTTGGCAAAATTGTAGCACTGGAGGGACTTCCGCTCGATCCTCGCGTTACCTCTGTAGTAGAGGCTGCTACGGGCGTTCCGGCAATGTCACGAAGACGTGCTAGTGCTGATTGTTTCCTAGCAAAAGATTGGAAACCAGTCAAGGTTGGTGCTAGACTCGATTGTGCAAGGAAAGAAGATGTGGACGGGGGAGGCGGACCACTGATTTCAAAGCCAGCAAACTCCGAACGAGTTGCCGACTGCGTATGTGATAAATCCCCGTGCAATGAAACTACTTCCATTTGAGTGGAAGTAGAGTGGCTGGTGGGGTGAGGTGCATGCACTAGTGGGAAGCAAACATCTGTTTCAATACCAGCCGGAACAATGTCCCGACCGGTAGTGGATGAGGCTTCTCGGCTTTCTCGGTCTGGGGTACTCTCACCCTCATCTTTTTCTTTCTCACTTACAATATCACTCACCACAACATCTACTTCTTTATCTTCTCTTTCCATTACCGGTACATCACCAAAGGTGGCAGATATGTCAGATAGATCGTGATGGATGTCCTCGGGATGATCAGATACTTGTCGCGTGTTAGTGGATTCAGCACGGACTGGAGAAGGTCGTGGGCCGAACGAGATTTATTGCCCAGAGGAGGATGATTCTGTTTGAGTCCTTTCTGTGGAGGACTTATTCTCTGATTCGACATGGGGGAGGCCTCTGAGTCACTGATTACAACATCCTCGCTCTCGTGTATCTCTCCTCCCCAACCACTTCCACCACCCCTCTCTACTAATTCTTCCCTCTCAATCACAACCCTGCTCGGGGCAACCCTGCGCACCCGAGCCCTAATACCGCTACGACCCTCACCAGGTGCTACTGCTCCCGGGGCAAGCACAACCGGCTCTGGTTGCGCCGGAGGAGCAATCCTATTGACTCTTATGTACTCACGCACTGCCTCACTTTCCTGATTTAGCATTTGAAGAAGGGCAACAGGCACGGTCATGGCTACGATATCGGGGAGGTCTCTGATTTGTAGTAATCTTGTGATGCGTTGTACTTGGACCTGCGGGTGATTTAGTCGCCGAGGAATGGTGTGGTAGGGTTCCAGGTCGGTGGCGATGAAGATGGTCAGGAATCGTTGAAAGGGTGTGAAGGTTTTCTGGCAAGTGGTTTCCTTTTCCTTAACCATGCGAACGATTTCCTCAAATATGATCTTGGCGTAGTCTAAGTGGTGGTGGTAAACAACACCAGCCAACAGTAGTAGGGAGTAGTAGGATCCGCCATCTATACCTCGGTGAATGCCAGTAAGGGTACGGGAGATTATGGTGGCAAGCGTCTGCCAGAGAGGTGCAAGATTTGTTCGTCTGAACTGGTTAATTTGGTTCAGCTCTCCTTGATATCCAAGACCTCTGATTAGGTCTAGTACTGCATCAACTCCAGGATTTTCATCATAGTCTGCTTTGTCAGGATAGTGATCAGCAGCAGGTAGGTGCAGTAGATTTCTCAGTCTGACAGTAGATAGAGTTGTGCGGATATTCTCAATTCGGCCCCGGAGGCACTTGTGTCCCAAGCGAGTGACACCCTCAGTAAAGGTATACCACAGTTGTTGCAGGTAGATTTCAGGTATGTGGGTGGGTGATGTGTTTGGGTTTTCAGTGATGGCCTGGCGGAGAGGATGGGCACGGATATTTTCAGTGATGATTGGGATTTTGGTATATGTGGTTAGGTCAAGGTACACGTTGTTGCTCAGTGTTTCAAGCCTGTCAGCAGCAGGGACTAGGCTTTCCTCGGGAAGGGGTTGATTAGCAGCCATCTGTCACAGATAAGATTGCTCAAGTTAGTATAGAAGAAATAGGTAGTGTCTGATGCGCATGTGAATATATGAATGAACATGTGTGTTTGGAGTTCAATGCACATGTGAATGTTTGATCTTGACTTTGACCTTGGTTAAATTTTTGACCCTTATAAAAAAATTTCTAAGTGTTGTAAGTCGGATAGACTTAAGTCATGCGAAAGTCGCATGAGGTGTAAGTCACATGAAATGTTTAACTTGAAAGTCGCATGAAATGTTAACTTGAAAGGCGCATGAGTTTAATAGTCATGTGAAAGTCGGATGGGCTTAATTCATGCGAAAGTCGGATGGTTATAATTCATGCAAAAGTCGGATGGTTTTAATTCATGCGAAAGTCGGATGGTTTGAAGTATGCGAAGGTCGGATAACTCAATTTGCATTCGAAATTCGGATGGACATATTCCATGCGAAATTCGTATGAACACATTCCATGCGAAAGTCGGATGAAAGAAATTCATCCGAAAGTCGGATGGACAAATGAGTCATGCGAAAGTCAGATGGAATTGTTTCATGCGAAAGTCGGATGACTTAACACTTAGTCTTTTCATAGTTATTGTTTGATGGTTTAAATTTCCTTATATGAAAGTCGCATAGAACAAAGTTCATCCGAAAGTCGGATGGACCAAAGTCATCCGACTGTCGGATGAATCAAACTTCCCTTCATCCGACTGTTATGAACACTCAGTTTGTTCATATAAGTCCAAGCATGATTTTTGACAAAATGTAAACTCATGGACTCAAGTTTAGTATCAATAGACTCGAATTTTAACCTCAAACAATTTTGAACACTCAATCCAACCTAAACATCCCTATCTTGTGCACATTTTGACTCGAAGAACTCTGTTCTTCAAAGCGAGAAACAGTACCAAAAAACCAAACAAGAAACTTCCAAATGACTCGATTGTGTGTGATTTTTAACGCGAAATTTGTGCCATTGTGTTCGTATACATTCAAGAATTACTCTATACCATTCAAACACCACAAACAACACCATTAATGGTGTTTTTGATTCAAAAACCCATAAAACCCAACTGTTCGATAAACAGGGGTTCAATAACCAAAAAAAATGATTTTGATGTGTAGATGTGGAAATGATTCACCATTTCTTGTTAAAAAACTTCTTACCTTTCAGTGTGATGTTTAAACAACACAAGTATTTTACTAGAACAAGATTTTCGACCGAGAGCAGTTAGGAAGGCTAGAAGATGAACAGCTTTTTGAAAATTTTTAAAGTTTTGGAAGCGTGAAAGGAAAGAAAGGGTCGGATGGGTCGGGGCTTTGATCCGATTGTCGGATCGACCTTGTTTGGCGCAAATTTGATGCTTGGTCCAATCTATTCTGTTTAAGCCCAAGACTTAAAATTTAGCATTATTTAAGCCTAAAATTTATTATTCATTCTTTTTGTGGTTTTCTACTTCATTTAAAAAAACATAAAATAAACAATAAAATAAACATCTGAGAAGGAGTCATCTGCGAAGATGAATTCTGAACATTTCTCCCCTACACGAATGCACGGAAAACATTCGTGGTAACCAGTGAATCACATCGCTCCCCCTAGACAGGAGCATCTGTATAGCTCCACAGAGAATAAAACAACGCGTAAATCTGTTCAAGACATGAAAACATTAATGAATTAGAGTTTGAGATTCAGCATTCCAATCTTGGATACCAGAAATAAGAATCGGGCTTCGTCCAGAGGTTTAGTGAACAGATCAGCCAGTTGATGATGAGTAGGAACGTACTGGAGCTCGATCAGACCCTTTTCGACGTTGTCTAAACCCGTAATTTTTGTAAAATTATAAAAATACAGATATGCAATATTAAATGAGAAATTGGTGAATTGGGTGTATGTTATGTTGTTTAAATGATATTTATATGTTATGCATATATGCTACATGAGGGTTATGTAGAATGTAAATATGGTCAAATAAAGGGGTAACAAATGAAAAGATGAACCAAGATGGAGGACTAGACTTGCAAATGTATATATATATATATATATATATTGGTAGACTCCAATAATTGGAGTCTAACCTCCATTTTTCTGGAACCTTCATCGTGAAGGAGAGCAAGAGAGAGAGTTTAGAGAGAGACTAGAAGAGAAGGTGAAATCAAAGGAAAATTTGAAGGTTTGTGTGTTGTATTCAAGAAAACAAGTATTATGGGTTTGAATTTCTTCACTTTGAGCTTCGATTGAAGCAAGAAGATGGAAATCAAGTTGGGGTTACAAGACAAGTAAGTTCTAACTTGAAATTTGTGTTCGATTTGAGTTATACATGATGATCTTGGTGATTCTTAGTTTAGATTTTGGTTTATTGTGTTTATTGTGTCAAAAGTTTGGTAATTGTTGAAGTTATGCTTTTGAGTGATCAAAAGTATTTAAAATGTTGATAATTGAGTTTGATAATGGTTTTATGTGTTATGAGGGTGAATTGATAGTTGAAATTGTGTTGATTTGGTGAAATAAGTCAAGAACTTGAAAATGGAAGAAATGAGGGTAATTGATGATTTAAATGTGGTCAAAATGGTTGAAAATGGTTATTATATGGTTATGAAGTAGTTTAGTTTTAGTTTTGAAGTATATAGTTGAAGCTAAAGGTTTTGGCTTTGAAAAATATAAGAAAATCGGGCCTGCGGCAACAAAGAAGGCCCATAATCACTGTTCACAGGGGTGTCGCGGCGCGACGTTCATTTTTGGCAAAGGTAACTTTTCCAGAGATTTTCTCCCGGCGCGAGGCACCCTGTCTCGCGGCGCGAGGACTCCTGGAAGGTCCAAAAACTTGCTTTTGACCCCATTGGACCTTGTAATTGGTTGGGGGTTGTTTCTAATGGTTTTAGGGGGTCCAAAGGGAGTCCGAAAGATCCGAAATGAGCTGTTAAGTTGTGTTTTGGATTTCACACTTGTGTGTAACTTCCATGTATGGTTAACTTAACTAAGTTAACCTTGTGTTTTGGTGATCATATGTTTATGATCAAGTGTTTGAGCTATGATTTGGATGGGGTTGTGATCCACATCACACCCTCAGGTGAGTACACCCTGCGGATACCCAACGGTTTGATAAGATTACAAGTCATCATGTTGTGTTTTGATTGTTTGGCAATTGTTTGACGAATCTTGATGATTCAAATGATGTGGACTATGAAACTGTTTTATAAATGCGGGTTATATGATTTAAAACTGTTTAAGAGTTTTGAACTTACAGAATAAGCAAACCATGTATTGTTTTATACTATGGTTTTGTGATGTACAAATGCTTTATGAAACCTTTGGGGTTTAAGAATGTGGAATTTTGAATTCAAGTTAAGAGGTGTTTTAAATGGTGGTTTTCTAAATAAGACCATTGCTCCATGATGGAGATGGTCTATGCCTACATTGTGATTAAACTAATGGTTTTGAAACAAGATACTGCATGTTGGAGTGAACTTTGATTTTGAAACAAAAGATATGGTTTTGACTAAATGAAACTCACGTTTTCACTAAAGATGTTTTTAGGCATTGAGATGCCAAATATGGTTTTGATTGTTGAGCATTTATGCTCAAGTGATTTAAATTGTGAAACTTGTTTTATCGACAAGCTAATATGTTTGGATTAATTGTCCTTTTATGGCAAGATGTTTGTGGCCTTTATGGCAAGTGATTTTATGTGACCCTTCGGGGTAAATGGTTTTATGACCCTTCGGGGTAAGTGGTTTTATGACCCTTCGGGGTATGTGCCTATGTGACCCTTCGGGGTAAGTGATTATGTGACCCTTCGGGGTATGTGCTTGTGTGACCCTTCGGGGTATATGTGCTTCGGTACGGACCACTGTGTGATATAACTCTGTACCATAGCGTTCCTAGTCATTGAGACGTATACAGCGGTTCCTTTGGCTTTAGCAATTGGGGGGACCCCGAGGTACGGGTGGCTAAGGGATCGGTGAAGAGAGTGGAGTGGTATGTCAGTAGCCATCATGACCGTGTGGGTTCACTGGGCTGACGAGCCACCAAACCCGTGGCAACACGAGTGGATTTGGTGAACAGGGCTTACACTCCAGATAACCGTTGTATGGTGGACTGCTTTGTGCATCCCCCACCTTGACGGGGTGATGTGGTTATCCCCCATGTGGGCACGTGTTGACCGTGGCTAGCTACCACGTGGATACATTGTGGCCCAATGGACAGACCCGCATCCTTATGTGCTATTATGTGGAATTTTTAAAAGGATATTGATTGCCAAACTGATGTTTTCAAAGTGAAAAGGATGACTTGGTTTTGATAAAACAAATGTTTTTGGTTGTACTCACTAGCTATATTTATAGCTAACTGGTGTATAAAAATGTTTTGTGTCCGCAGGTTGTATAGGGGCCTATGTGAGGCGGGTAGATGCCTTGGGCATAGTTTTGGATTATTGAAAATTCCGGTAATTCTTGATTGCCAAACTGATGTATATGGTCATGAGATTGACTGTGGTATCACCCAAGGCTTTGGATTACAAATGTTGTAAATGTTTAATGTTGAGATACTTACAGAAAATGAAAAATGCTTCTGCGATAAATTTTATGTGTTTTGTATGAACATGGTTTTCAATTGATTTTTGAAAAATTTAAATTTGGACTGAAAATCAGGGTGTTAGAGTCTTTCAAGAAGTGATACCTGATATCAATATGCTTGGTTTTAGAATGATGGACAGGATTGCAAGAAATGGCAATTGCACTCTGAGAATCACACAACAGTGGAATCTTAGAGTAGGTAAGACCAAAGTCCCGAAGCTGAGTTCGCATCCACAGACTCTTAGAGTAGCATCTGGCAGCAGCCACAAATTCAGCTTCAGCAGTTGATGTAGACACACAGTTCTGTTTCTTTGAACTCCAGCAGACCAAGCGATCGCCCAAGAAGTGTGAACTCCTTGACGTGCTTTTCCTGTCCAACATACACCCGGCATAATCCGAGTCGGAATACGCTAACAGTTCAAATGATGAGTCGCGGGGATACCATAGACCAAGGTCAGGGGTCCCTCTCAGGTATTTGAGGATACGTTTTACGGCAAATAAATGTGATTCTGTGGGATTTGCCTGAAAACTAGCACAGAGACAGGTAGAAAGCATTATGTCAGGTCTACTAGCCGTGAGATACAGTAAAGAGCCAATCATTCCCCGATAGGTTTTCAAATCGACTGCCTTTCCATCAGGATTAGCAGACAATTTGGTTTTGGAAGACATGGGGGTTGATTTGGACGAGTAGTCTGACATTTCATATTTTCTTAATAAACCGTTAATACATTTAGACTGATTTATGAAAATGCCATTGGAAAGTTGTTTGACTTGTAGGCCGAGGAAGAAATTCATTTCTCCCATCATGCTCATTTCAAAGTTTCTCGCCATTAGTTTGGAAAACTCTAAACTGTACTGCGGGTTCGTAGATCCAAATATAATATCATCTACATATATCTTAACTAAGATATAGTCATCCCCAATTTTCTTGGTGAAGAGTGTGGTGTCAATTCGTCCATTGGAATAGTCTTCACGAACCAGGTAGGCCGAGAGAACATCATACCAAGCCCATGGAGCCTGTTTGAGGCCGTAGAGGGCCTTATCAAGGATGTAAACGTCAGTTGGTCGTTTGGGATCTACAAACCCTTCTGGTTGAGATACATAAACTTCCTCCTTAAGGATTCCATTCAGAAATGTCGTTTTGACATCCATCCGGTATACCTTGAAGTCCCTGTAAGCAGCATACGCGAGAAAGACTGGATGGCTTCAATAGGGGCAACAGGAGGGAAGGTTTCATCGTAGTCAATACGCTCCTGCTGGTTGTATCCTTTTGCTACCAGTCTGGCTTTGTTCCGAATTACAACACCGTCGGAATCTTTCTTGTTCTTGAAGACCCACTTGGTGCCAACGATGGTCTTGTCATTGGGTCGGGGCACCATTCTCCAAACCTTTAAATGGATGAACTGATCTAACTCTTCTTGCATGGCAAGAATCCAGTCTGGGTCTTGAAGGGCGTCAGCAGTTCATGTGGGTTCTAACAGACTAAGAAAGCTGGATAACTGACACTCATTTGCTGTGGCAGATCTGGTCTGAATGCCGGCATCTTTGTCTCCAATAATTTGCGTTTCAGGATGTGCAGCCGTCCACTTGGTGTTATGGGGAAGAGAGTTATCAGCTACTTCATTAGTAACATCCTGAGGGAAAAATTTATCCAGGCGTTGTTGAGTAGTGTTTCACCCTCAGGAGTAAATGACTCTCGGAGGGACTGAGGTGTTCTAGTTTGGTGATCCTCAGTGGTAGCATCGTTGACAGTGTTTACTGTAGAGTTGGATGCAGTGTACCATTCACCCAGGACTATGAATGGGTCCGCAGATGAATTAACAGGCCCTGATGTAGATGTAGTGGCAGTTTGTTGCGTGAGTTCAAGGGATTCCTGAACAACATCTGTAGGCCTGTCAAAACAAAAGGTACACTGTTAGTTCCAGAGTCATCAGTATCTAAGAAGTCAAATATATACTTTAAATCAGAAGATTCATTTGCGTGTGTTATATTAGTTTCTTGTCGATTAAGTCCCGGTCCTGAACTGATATGTTCAGACACGATTGCAGGTGACTCGGGTGATAAAGATGTAGTGGTTAAAGTGTCATCAAAAGTCACGTTAATACTTTAAATCACAGCATTTGTTCGTTTATTTAACACACGAAACGCTTTAGATTCTGAAGAATAACCAAGGAAAATTCCCTCATCAGCTATGGAGTCAAACTTTCCTAGGTTAGCCTTTTCATTAAGAACAAAGAACCGATTACCAAACACGTGAAAGTGTTTAATATTGGGCACTCTGCCATTTGCAAGTTCATATGGAGTTTTGTTAAAGCGAGGGTGCAAAATTGTGCGGTTTTGCGTGTAGCATGCTGTGTTGACAGCTTCTGCCCAATAGGAAGGTGGCAAATCTGCATAGGACAACATGGTTCGAGCTGCTTCTATAAGCGTTTGATTTCTTCGTTCGACTACCCCATTTTGTTCTGGAGTATATGCTGCGGAGAGCTGATGCATGATTACCACGGATTCAAGAAAAGAATCCAAGACTTTGTTTTTGAATTCGGTGCCATTGTCGGTTCGAATGGTTCCAACCTTTCCTTGTGATTGATTCTGAACCTGTTTGAGGAACGAGATGATTGTAGATGGAGCTTCATCCTTTTCCCTCAAGAACTTGACCCAAGTGTATCTCGAATAGTCATCAACTATCACGAGAATGTACTTCTTCCCATTACGAGACTGAACCCTCATCGGTCCGTACAAGTCCATGTGTAACAGTTGGAGAGGAGCTTTTATGCTGGACACCTGTTTGATTTTGTGAGATGCCCGTTTCATTTTGCCCCTCTCACAGTGCTCACAGAGGTGCTCTTTTTCAAACTTTAGTTTGGGCAATCCGCGAACTAAATCACCGTTGACCAATTTGTTGATATTCTTGAAGTTTAGGTGAGATAATTTGCGATGCCACATCCATGTCAATTCCGATGAGGCCTTGGACAGAAGACATACTGACTGTTTTCCTTTTAGATCTGCGAGATCAATGGTGTATTGATTTGACCTTCTGGACCCAGTCAGTACCACATCACCGTTTTCAGTCTTAACTGAGCATGTTTTGGCCTTGAAGTTAACTTCTAATCCCTTGTCACAAAATTGCCCAATACTGAATAGGTTGTGTCCCAACCCTTCTACATACGATACTTTGCTTATTTTTATATTTTCTTTGATAATGTCTCCAGTTCCCATTATTGGTGCCACGTGGTCGTTTCCAAAACGAACATTTCCCGAGTATTTTGGGACATAGTTCGTAAGGATACTCTTTTCGCCCGTCATATGCTTCGAGCAGCCAGAGTCCAGGTACCACCGGCTAGATATCTGCACATTGAAGACAAAATTTGTTGAGGTACCCATTGTGTATTGGGTCCTTGACTGTTAGCAAAAACAACGGTATCACATGCAGCTTCAGTTAATGAATTCATTGTTATAATGTGGAGTACAAACTGGTGACACTGTTTGTGGTTGAGCTGAACAAGGACATTGATGGGATGTCTGTATGTCAGACTACCTACATAGGGATGATTGGTTCATTACTCTACCTGATAGCAAGCAAACCTGATATAATGTTTGCTACATGTGTTTGTGCAAGATATCAGGCTGATCCAAAGGAATCACACTCGTAAGATATCAAAAGAATACTCAAATATCTGAAGGGAACACCTAATTTAGGTTTGTGGTATCCCAAAGAATCAGGATTTGAGTTGATAGGGTACTCAGACTCAGACTTTGCAGGTTCTGGTGTAGACAGAAAGAGTACTACTGGAGGATGTCAACTGTTGGGTGGTAAGTTAGTCAGCTCGACAAGCAAGAAACAAAACTCAGTGGCAATTTCCACAGCTGAAGCTGAATATGTTGTAGAAGGGAGCTGTTGTGCTTAAATACTGTGGATGCAACATCAGCTTAGGGACTTTGATTTGCATTATTCAAAGACTCCCATATTCTCTGACAACCAAAGTGCAATTTCCATTACACACAACCTAGTTTTCCACTCAAGAACAAAACACATTGAGATACAACATCATTTCATCAGAGACAAACTAGAGTTAGTCTTCATTGAAACTGAAGATCATCTTGCAAATATCTTCACTAAACCAATTGAAGGCACAAGATTCACAAGTCTACTTGGCAAGCTTGGTATGCTCAACCCTTAATTTGGTATGTTCCATTACTTTTTTGTCTCTGTTCAATATTTGCTAAGTGCGAAATTTGACTATGTGTCAAAATCTAAGCTGATAGCTCACTCAGAGCTAAGTGCTCAATCTAAGCTGAGTGCTCAGTCTACGCTGAATAATCAGTTCTATAGTGTGGTCAGTTTCACATGTCTAGGTCAGTCCAAATGAATGGTAAGTCCAAAAATTTTAATGTATGTTTTTTAATAAACGTAAATCATTTATAAAGTTTTTAGATATGTTCTTAAAAGGAATTCTATTAATCTTGGTTTAGTACGGATTAATGTAACAATGTTAATTTCGGTAACTTACATTCAATAGAGCCGTTGTAACAAGATTGGTAATCATTTTTCACTGTAACAGGTATATTTGTTACCATTTAATAACGGTAACTTTTCTCTCACATTGAAAAGGTATAAATAGAGAGATTCTTCACCGTATTTCGTTTACGCTCCAAAATTATATACCTCCCTCTCTATTTTCTAAACCCTAATATTGCTTTTTGCAGAATAATTCGCTTTGTGCGGAACCCTAAAACTACTAAGTGCAATCTACCACGATCAGTTCAATACCAATGGAGAGATTCGTTCTCAATCTGACTGATCAGATTATCCAAGGAGGTACATTCAAGAACAATGCACTCCGTGTGTACAAACAGAACAACATACTGGCGTGCATCGACATTCTACAATCCAAACTTGGTCACGGATATGAGGAGTGGGTCTCCTATATTCGCAAAGGACCCCTATCACATGCCTTTCTTGATGGTCTTGAAGTTCTAGTTCCTTAGTTGTTGACAGAGTTTTGGTATACCTGTCGCTATGAAGCTGATCTAAGGGTTATTATGGGAACTGTCCTAAGTGGACAACATGGGATGGTGGTTGATGCAAATGTTATACGAAGAGTACTACGACTACCTATGGTCGTCCATCACGATGAACCTATTTCTAGGGAAACAACTAGGCGCGTACTACCCCTCTCGGGTCATCCACAAGTAACCGGGGTTATCAAGAAGTCAGTCTTCCAAACCGGTGGGGCTTCATGGTATCCACAGTGGTACGTTCACTGGGATACAAAGTTGGTGGTCTTGATAATGTCAATAAATTCGAGATGCAGCTACTGTATAATTTGTATTATGGAAGACAAGTAGATTATGCATAGCTGATCTTTGAAGTACTCAGATCTTAAGTCACCAAAGCTGTGAGAGATGTAAATGGGCCCTTCATCCACTTTCTATCGATGGTGTTCGAGGACAGGCTTGGAGCTCAATATGTAAGTAGATATGAAACTACTCCAACCCCTGCCCTCAGCTCAAGAATGTTCAAGGATGATATCTTCCATGGGCACCCTAAAATGAGTGCAAAGATGAAGGCTTTAGTGAAGCTAAGGAGGAAGAAGGTGAAGCGGTAGATTCTGAGGCTCAGTCGTTCCAAGCTGATCAACCAAGGACACAGCTCAGACCCCGTGCACAAAGGATTTCTTCCACCACTTACAGCTCTGAGCAAAGGAGTTTATTTCCTAGCTTTGAGTCCCTATTGCTAGGTGCAGCAGGTATGACTTCTCATCACTCATCTCCTTCTCTCTCTTATATTTCTCTACTCCCGAAACAGAGAGATAAGACTGAGTCAAGCCCAAACCAGTCTAACCCTCTCTCCACCACAAACATCTCCATCTATTCTCCAATCTAAAGCCAACTTTGGTCAGCCCAGTGCTATCAAGGATATTTCCCTAATCTATACATGTAAAGCTGCCAAGGGTAGTCCTTCACCTCATAAGGACCCTGGAGCTCATGTCACACGGACACCTCCACCGGTAGGAGCTGAGGGGGGATACCTTCTCTAAAGGTGCCAACCTCAATGCTCAATGCACCCATTCAGCCTATACAAGGTATGGTGTCTACTCAGCCCATATCTACTCGAGCCATGGGAGAGCCTACCTCTGTGCCTTCACTGACCCATGAAGGTTACATTGAAAATCTGACCTATTCCTAGGGTCAACTACCCCCTCCTCACCACTTGGCCCAGCCCACACAACCACCAAATTACACTATTTTGGTCCTTCTTCTTCAATTATTTTCTCACACGCTCCTGCACAACCTGTTAATGATCCTTTCATAAGCCTGGAAGGATTACAGGGTTCAAAATCTAACCCCCTTAACTCAAGAGATCAGCATCAACCTTTGGATATGGGGCCCATAATCTCACCTCAAGAGGAACACTCGAAGGTTACTCATACGGTGGAAATTCAATCATCTACTAGCCAGGAGGACTTTAAGCTCAAAAAGAGATCAGCAGAGTCAAAATACGTCTCCTTTGATGACACTAATGCCACAGATGCCCAGGTCATATTGAGATATCTGAAACTAAAGTTTGAGCTTCTCCATGAGAAGAGGAAGATGGACAAAGCCAAGCTAATGGGCAATCTGGATGCACTATCAAAGTCAGTGGAAGAATTACAAGGCTTTGTACTCCAGCTGAGAACCTTCCCTTTTGTTAATGACAAAAAGGCGGAGGAAAAGTCTAAATCAAAATCCTCAAAGGCTAAGGAAAAGAATGATGAGGCTGAGGGGGAGCACAACGAACAAGTATATATTGAAAAAGAAACTCATGATCAGTTCATGAGTACTGTAGATCAGCCTCCTCAACGACAGTCACAAGATCAAGGGTCAGTTCCCAAGAGGCTCTAGAAGTCCAAACAACTACAGCTCCATTAGTCTATTCATGTCAACCAGAAACTCCTCAAGCTGTGCTTGCCAAAACTCCTCAACATAAGCTACCAAAGAGTGTTGAAGCAGAGTTTGTTCGAGCTCCACGAAATGATAAAGGGAAAGGCGAGGTTATAGAGATTGTGAAAAGATAGAAGAGAACAAGTGTTGTGTCTCTAGCTAAGAAGAGGAAAGTTATCATTTTAGAACCTGAGCAACAAGGTCAGTCCCATATTGCTGAAGCTGACACTGACTCAAGTGATGAAATGGATGCCATTAAAAAGGCAAACACTACATTGGATGAACAAATGATAGCTGGCATGGCTAAGGAATTAGGAATGACTGTGGAAGAGTTAAAGGCATAAGAAGAAGAAGCTGGAAGATTAAGAGAACAAGCCAAAGCTGATGGTGCACTAGCTAAAGTAGAGGCTGACTATTCTGGACCAAGAGCTGAACCAATCCCATACACTGATGATGAACTAAGATACTACTACAAGAAAAAATTTGGTCACAAGATTGAAAGGCTAACCTTGATCAGAAAAGGGGAGTTGGTGATAGTCAACTGTGTGTTAGAAAAAAAAGCTGAGGTGGGACAAGACATGAGAAGACTATACAGGTTGGGATTCTCTAAATGGAAGACAGTGGCCTCTATCGTGAAAAAAATCAATAAAAGTCAGATCAAACAAGAGGTCATTGTTGGAATATGCCCGCTGACACGAACGAGTTAATGGCGCTACCGATGAGGTATAGGCCTATTGGGTCACACACCAAGTATTGATTCCGGCAACACGATCAAGCAAAAGAGAGAAAAAGGCCAAAATGGGTTTTGGCAGGATGGTACAAGGGCCGTGTTCCTGAACACGGGCCGTGTACAGTCCAACATACACGAGGCGTATTAGCCCAGTTCAAGGTCGTGTAGTTTGGGTCTACACGGGCCGTGTTGTGCCTGTTAGACACGGGCCGTCTTAGCCCAATTGGGGCCGTAGACTTTGGGCCTACACGGCCGTGCTGACCAACACGGGCCGTGTACGTCTCCTGTAACAGCAGAATTAACAGCCTTAAACACTTAGTTTAATGGTGTTAACTTATAATTATTGTGGTAGACAAAGAGGCTACGAGTTATCTGCTCTAAGAGAGGCTTTTTGCATACACTTTGTCACTTGGTTGATACTAGAACTCTCTCTCTCTCTTGTTCATCTTGTTCTTGGTGTTATTGAGCACAAGAAGCAAGAAATACACACACTTGGTTGTTGTTTTGGTGATTGTGCATCAACAAACTAGCATTTGGGAATCAAGGAAGCTTGGGGTGGATAACACTAGAGGGATTCTATTTTGGGTTCTTAGCTTCTTGACAAGAAAGGTTTTCTTTGTGACTTGCATTGAGATATAAATCTTTCTTCCCATCTTGTTTATCTTTTAGTTGCAATTTCATTGTTAGATGTTGGTCCATGGGAAGTATTCGTTGTTTGGCATCATTTTTTGTTATATACTTTTCTTCCGTTGCTACTTGATTTTGCCAAATGAATACCTTCAGTGGTATCATAGCCATATCTAACATGGCTTTGCACTATTGAGTCTAGAAAAACCATAAAAGTGTTTTGGATAAGAAAAGTGTTTTCTTAAAATTGGTTTTTCCATTGAGACTCTTGTTGTGCTAGAATAGATTTATTCGTAGTCTTGTTAATATATTTTAGTTTTTATATTTATATATTTGTTGTAACTTGGCATGAAGTGTACACACATATATACTTATAAATGTGTATATGAATATATGTCTCAAAAATGGTTTGGTACACTAATGCATATGTACAAGGATTGTCTTTTTGGTGCCTTTGATGTTTTGACAATGATATATATTTATATATCATGGTTATGTGTGGCACACCATGTTTCTATTTGATATGTTTGGTTTGATTCGGTAACAAGATATGCCCTTTGACCTATGTGTTGTGGTAGTTGATTATTTTTGGTTTTTGGCGGCCTGCGTGCTGTATTGTTGTAACAATATTTGTTTATTTACTTATTGGTGTGGCTTGCACGCCGTTTCTTTTATTCTATGTATTTGTATAAATAGCATAGGATTGCGACCTGCGTGTCTTTTATATATATTCTATGTATTTGTATATAGTATAGAATTAAAACGGGAATAGTCAACGGGAGTCATGGTGATGACGTCTTGGCGAGAAGGAATCGATATGCTATTGGAGGTGTTGGATTCAGTTGGTGCTCACCCAACGAGACCATAACTTATCCTTAGATTTTTGGCCTCGTTTTCCCCGTTGTGGCTCACGGGGAAAACGCATAGGAATTTGCGTGGTTGTATTTTATTTTTCCTATGCATGGATTAGGATTCGCATGCTAGACAATTTTTCTATAGAATTAAATAAAATACAATGTTTGTTAAAATGGTTAACAATTGCGCGCGAATAGAATTGACAAAGAAAATACAAAAATGGTATTATATTAAAAGTGCTTAAAATCGTTTTGACACTTACTTTGTTAATTCACAAAAGGGTTTTTATAAACCGGAAACAAAATCCCGTTTTTCAAAATGTAAATCACGCACCATCCGTAAGATGACACCACCCGAATCTAACGAAGCAAGGATGATTGTCGAGCTAGGCACGAGTCATTCCTTGTGTAGTTGTATGGAAAGTGAGGGGGGTAACTCGCATGATTGATTGTCGAGCTAAGCACGAGCCAATTAATGGTCGAGAGTTCCACCCGTGTGTCTTGTCGGAAGATTTACGATTCTAGTATATAATTCTTGGTTAGTTGTCGAGCTAAGCATGAGCTAAAGAAAAATTATATATTAAGATTGGTTTAAGAAAGGGATCAAACATGACAACCGACATAATGGATGTCAACGGATCCCGCAAGTGTCTAAGAGTTGTAATAGAGATTACAATTGGTAAAATGGTTGCCAGCCTAAATAGCTTCGCCACGTGATCCGCGGTAAACCGGTCATGGTGCGAGGCGAAATAAGGTTCTTAGCCCTTGTTACAAATAAATTGTTTTGTTTAAAACTATGGGTACTTATTTTAACAAGGATTTCCAAACTAACTAAAACTACATTGCTATTTTAGATGACGTCTTCAAGCAATACCAACACCACCAACCATTTTTCGCTTAGAGTTTTCCTTGAAAAGGAGAAAATAAATGGTAACAACTTCTTGGATTGGTTTAGGCAACTTAAACTTGTCCTGCGCCAAGAAGGGAAGATGGTTACCATAGAGGAGACCCTACCCGAGGCTCCTGTTGCCAATGCCACTCGGGCTATCCGAGACGCTTCTGAGAAGCGTGTCAAGGATACCGAGGACATTACTTGCCTCATCCTAAGTACTATGATCCCCGAGCTCCAAAAGAAAATGGATCATTTGAGTGCTTTTGACTTGATCGCTCAGCTTAAGGAAATGTTCTAACAGCAAGCGAGACAAGAGAGGTTCGAGTGTCTTAAGACGGTGCTTGGTAGAAAGATGGCTGATGGCGGGAATATGAGTGCTCACGTGTTGCGCATGAAAGCAAACGTGGAGCGCATGGAACAGCTCGGATTTACCATAGGGAGGGAGTTAGCCATGGATTTGATCCTATGGTCCCTGCCTACTGCGTATGATCAATTCGTTATGAGTTATCATATGCATAGTATGGATAAGTCCATTATGGAGCTTCATGGTATGATTAAGACAACGGAGTTTAGCATGACCAAAAATAAGCCCGCCGTTCCAAATCCCATTCTTGCTATAAGGGAGGGGCGAATCAAGAAGAAGCAGAGGTCCGCTTATACCCCTAAGGGTAAGGGGAAGGGGAAGATTGGTGCTTCCAAGTCAAGCCCCGCTTCGGAGGGTAAAGGTAAGGGGAAGATGGTTCCCAAAGCCAAAACTCCGAATGATGCGGAATGCTTCTTGTGCGGGAAGAAGGGCTATTGGCGCCGTAACTGCCCGAGGTACCTAGAAGGTCTTAAGAAGCTCAAGGGGTTGAGCATCGGAGGAACTTCCGATTCAGGTACATACATGATTGAACTCCATCATACTTCTACATCTGGTACTTGGGTATTAGATACGGCTGTGGCATTCACATTTGTAATATTGTGCAGGTGCTAAGGACAAGTAGAAGGATGGCGAGTGGCGAGCTTGACTTGATAATGGGAAACAAGGAGATTGTCCCGGTCAAGGCTCGAGGAGAAGTTGAATTATATTTTAATTCCGGTTTTTCCATATTATTATTGAACGTATGCTATTCGCCGCTTGTGGTGCGAAACATTATCTCTTTTCATGCATTACACGACAATGGTTTTGGTTTTTCTTTTGACAATGGAGTTATTGTTTGTTTTAAAAATGATATTTGTTATTTTAAAGCTTATCCTTGTCGTGGTATTTATGAAGTAGATGCGTACGTTAGTGATAATCGTTCAATCATGAATATTGATTCAACGTCTAAAAATGGTTTAGACAAATTGTCTTTGTGGCATGGTCGACTTGGCCATATAAACAAGACTCGTATCGCCAAGCTCCAAGGGGATGGGATCTTGGAATCATTTGTCCACAAGTCAAATAAAGTATGCGAATCTTGTTTATTAGGGAAGATGACTAAAGCACCCTTTTCCGGCGTGAATGAGAGGGGTAAAGACTTATTGGACATTATACATTCCGATGTGTGTGGTCCGTTTAAGCATGTCACAAGAGACAATTCTAGATACTTTGTTACCTTTATAGATGATTATAGTAGGTATGGGTATGTCTACTTGGTTAGACAAAAGTCCGAGACCTTTGAGGTCTATAAGACTTTCCAAAACGAAGTAGAGAATCAACTGGGCGAAAAGATTAAGATACTTAGATCCGATAGGGGTGGTGAGTATCTTAGTCAAGAGTTTCGTGATCATCTTAAGGGTTGTGGAATTATCTCACAACTTACACATCCTCGGACGCCACAATTAAATGGTGTCGCCGAGAGGAAGAACCGAACATTGTTAGATATGGTTCGGTGTATGATGAGTCACACCCAAGTGCCTATAAGCCTTTGGGGTTATGCTCTTGAAACGGCAAAAAGAATCCTTAATCTCGTTCCAACGAAGAAGGTCGAGAAAACACCTTTCGAGATGTGGCATGGGAAACCTCCCATTCTTGCGTATCTAAAGGTTTGGGTTGTCAAGCCTACGTACGACGTGAGATAGATGACAAGTTGGAGCCCCGATCCGAAAAGTGTTATTTCATCGGATATCCAGCTGCAGGTATTGGATATATATTCTATAAACCTTTAGAGAACAAAGTATTTGTTGCTCGGAGGGCTGTCTTTTTAGAAAGAGAATTAATATCCAATTACCAAGGTGGGACTAAGATTGATCTTGAAGAAGTTCAAGAGTTAACGGATGAAAGACATGACATTTGCACTAGCCAACAACCTAGTGAGGTTGAGTCTGAGCATGACAATGCAGAGACTAACGTACATCCATTACCTCCTAATAGATCCGGTAGAACTCGCCATGAGCCAGAGAGATTTGGGTTTCTCATTTCTGAGGGCGACGAGTTGTTGGTGGATCTTAATGAGCCCACCAACTATCGGGAAGCGGCAGCGGGCCACTAGTCTGCTAAATAGAAGGAGGCAATGGATAACGAGATGCAATCCATGGAGGATAACCAGGTTTGGGAACTAGTTGATCCCACACCCCGTTGTAAACCGATAGGGTGTAAGTGGGTCTTCAAGAAGAAGACCGACATGGATGGAAAAGTCAACACTTTTAAAGCCCGACTGGTGGCTAAAGGTTTCACCCAGACACATGGTGTCGATTATGACGAAACTTTCTCCTCAGTGGCCATGTTGAAATCTATTAGGATACTTTTGGCAATCGCCGCATTTCATGATTATGAAATATGGCAAATGGATGTCAAAACCACCTTCCTTAATGGGAAGCTCTCCGAAGAGGTGTATATGACGCAGCCTGAGGGTTTTGTACATCTGAAGCATCCTAATAGAGTGTGTAGACTAAAGAAGTCTATTTATGGACTTAAACAAGCCACTCGTAGTTAGAATCTATGCTTTGATGAGAAAATCAAAGAGTTTGGTTTTTCGAAGAGTGTAGACGAGCCATGTGTATACGTTCGGGCTAGTGGGAGCGCTGTTGTTTTCTTAGTCTTATATGTGGATGATATCCTACTCATTGGTAAAGATATTCCAACCTTGCAAAGTGTGAAAACTTGCATTGGAAAATGCTTTTCAATGAAAGACTTAGGAGAAGCGGCATACATTTTGGGTATCAAGATCTGTAGAGATAGATCTAGAAAACTTCTCGGGTTGAGTCAAAGTACATACATTGACAAAGTCTTGAAGCGGTTCAAGATGGAGGACTCCAAGAAAGGAAATCTTCCTATATCACATGGAGTGATATTGAGTAAGACTCAATGTCCTAGTTCTCAAGAGGAACTATAAGTAATGAAGCGAGTACCATATGCTTCGGTCGTGGGCTCGATCATGTACGCCATGTTATGTACTCGTCCTGATGTGTCATGCGCTTTGAGCTTGACTTGTAGATATCAGGGAAACACGGGGCAAGCCCATTGGGTTGCGGTAAACAACATTCTTAAGTATCTTAGGAGGACTAAAGAAATGTTCTTGATCTTTGGTGGTGAGGAAGAGCTCAAAGTAAAGGGTTACCCTGATGCTAGCTTCCAAACTGATAGGGATGACTGCCGATCACAATCGGGGTTTGTGTTCCTATTGAATGGTGGGGCTATTACTTGGAGAAGTTCAAAGCAAGACATAGTAGCTGATTCTACTACAGAGTCAGAATACATTGCGACAAGTGAAGCTGCTAAAGAGGCTGTGTGGATAAGGAAGTTCATCCGAGACCTTCGAGTGGTTCCTAGCATATCCGACCCTGTTGAGATCTTTTATGACAATGAGGGTGCGGTAGCCTTAGCGAAGGAACCGAAAGCTTACAAGAGAACGAGGAATATACCTCATAAGTACCATTTGATTAGAGAGATGATTGAAAGTGGTGAAGTCGCTATTAGTAGAGTAACCTCGGAAGGCAATTTGGCTGATCCATTTACTAAACCGTTGTCACAAGCTTCTCATGATTCTCACACTACGGCGATAGGTGTTAGATTTGCTCATGACTTGGTTTAGATTTAGTTTTAATATATGTTTGGACCGTTATGTATTTGGGAACATTAAGCAATAATGTCACTAATTTTTGTTTCGATTTATATATTAGAGATCTATATATATGCATGTTGCGGTTATTTACATTTAGTCTTTATTGTGTTCTATCTTTGTATGTTTAATTTCTTCCCCAGATTGTTTTACAATCTTTAAGTCTCGACAATCGGTCATACTTTGTGGGAAGGAAGTATGAATTATGATTAAGGTAAAGAATTGGTTTTGAAAAATGTGATTCTTGCCTATACTTGAAAGGGGTTTCAAGTGATTGGAGGACCCGCACCCGAGTTTACTTCATGGTTTTAGTCACAAGTGACTCGGGATGGTAATGACATTTCATCCTTAAACTAGAGATACATGTGATCCGAAGGATAGGTCTGCTTTGCTTTGATCATTTTCTAACGCGGTCCGTAACTGGTCGTTATAAGGGAGATGATTGGGTAGAGTATTATCTATGTGACGGGACTATGTAGTCGAAAGGTATTTGTTCCTCTATGTGTAGAGAGAATATCCATGGGCCCCTCGATGATTGAGTGTTGACGTTTATATGCATGACCGTGCTCAAGTTATATTGATGATGGATCAATGTTAACTTGGTTTGTTGGTCACCACTAATCTAGAATTGAGAAACATAATCATGAACGATCTGAAGGTTGACTATATTCCATGCCTTGCGTTCACATTGGATATCGCGAACAAAGGGATGTACATGTTTATTTATCTTTAGGACAATCATTTTATGATTGGAGGATCTTGTCAAGAGTGGCATACCATATACTAACTTGGGAGCATAGATGTCTTGATAGAGGCCGCTCTATGTTTATGTTATATTTCGTAGTCGTGTCACGTGCAAGTGGGAGTCTGTTGGAATTTTCCCGCTGGCACGAACGAGTTAATGGCGCTACCGATGAGGTATAGGACTATTGGGTCACACACCAAGTATTGATTCCGGCAACACGATCAAGCAAAAGAGAGAAAAAGGCCAAAATGGGTTTTCGCAGGATGGTACACGGGCCGTGTTCCTGAACACGGGCCGTGTCCAGTCCAACATACACAAGGCGTATTAGCCCAGTTTAAGGTCGTGTAGTTTGGGCCTACACGGGCCGTGTAGATGAACACGGGCCATGTTGTGCCTGTTAGACACGGGCCGTCTTAGCCCAATTGAGGTCGTGGACTATGGGCCTACACGGCCGTGTTGACCAACACGGGCCGTGTACGTCTCTTGTAACAGCTGAATTAACAGCCTTAAACACTTAGTTTAGTAGTGTTAACTTATAATTATTGTGGTAGACAAATAGGCTACAAGTTATCTGCTCTAAGAGAGGCTTTTTGCATACACTTTGTCACTTGGTTGATACTAGAACTCTCTCTCTCTCTTGTTCATCTTGTTCTTGGTGTTCTTAAGCACAAGAAGCAAGAAATACACACACTTGGTTGTTGTTTTGATGAATGTGCATCAACAAACTAGCATTTGGGAATCAAGGAAGCTTGGGGTGGACAACACTAGAGGGATTCTATTTTGGGTTCTTTGCTTCTTGACAAGAAAGGTTTTCTTTGTGACTTGCATTGAGGTATAAATCTTTCTTCCCATCTTGTTTATCTTTTAGTTGCAATTTCATTGTTAGATGTTGGTCCATGGGAAGTATTCGTTGTTTGGCATCATTTTTTGTTATATACTTTTCTTCCGTTGCTACTTGATTTTGCCAAACGAATACCTTGAGTCATACATGAGCTTAAGAGAATCTTGTTAGAGTTGATCAGCTTCGAGAAATTCCACCAGCTAAAAGACAAAGAGAAAATAGAGTTCTCAGCTTACAAGTTCCCGAGGGTGTTGAGTTCATAGAAAATACATATATTGATCAACCCCTACCAGGCTTCATGTATATGGACATTGAAGGAAATCAGTGCTTTTTGGAAGAAGCAAGTATACATTTGTCCAGCTTGGAGCAAATTTTGTATCTGAGGATTCTGTGTGATGACTCAAGTTAGAATTCACCATTCAGATATCAACTAAACAGGGCAATCAGGTCCAGAAGGGATGAAATGAAAGAATATCAAGATGGTGAAGAAACTCTCAACAATGCCATGAAAGAAGCTGGTATGGGAACTAAAATGTTTAGATATGTGGATGGAAGCTGGAGAAAGAGATCCTGAAGATCAGAGTAAATGTGAAAACTTTGCTGATTTCAAAGTTATAAGAAGCTGATCTTGTAGTTCTATATATTGAGGGTGCATAAGTTGATCATACTAATCAAGTTGGAAATGTAAATGATATGTTCATTAATGAAAATTCAAGTTTGATATGTTCAACTGTTTATTATTTGATATGTTCAATATTATGTTTTGGTATGTTAAAACAAACAGCTTTGTAAGTTCAAGCCGAGGATTGATAGGTTCAATAATAAACTAATAAATTTAGTTCTTTAAGTTTTGTAAGTTCAAAACTTAGTTCTGATAAGTTCAGAATCTATGTTTTTGTCAGTTCAATACTTAGAATACAAGTCTTATAATAGATTTGTAACATAACAAATCTTGTAAGTTCAAGACATGATGAATAAGTACGGATTAGTTCAATACTTATTTCAAAACTAACTTTGGTTAGTTCCGGAGTTGTTCAACATATTTTTTAACCTATGCTTATTTTTATTTTATTTTTTGTCATCATCAAACAGGGGGAGATTGTTAGTCCCATGCTTAGAATAGTTTGATTTGATCAGACAAACCATAGCCCAGGCTGAGTAGTCAGCATTCAAACGGATTTAGAGTTTTCTATGGAAGCACTAGATAACTGAGTGACCTCTAAGCTGAGATAGGTTTGAAGAGTGAAGACCTGAAGAATTGAAGATCCAAGAACGCAGCTTGACAATGTCAAGTCGGATTAAGTCAGCTCAGCACCAGAAGTCAGATCTGAGATTTTAAATAAGTTTTAAATCTCATTATAAACTCTCTATATCTACGACATTTAAATTAGGATATCTAAACCTAATTTAAACTATCTATTAGTTGGATAGAAATCCCAAACGAAGTTAATTAGTTAAGTTCTAATTAAAGATTTTGTTACTGTTTTAAAGAAAAGATAAGTTCTATCTTTAAATTACGATTTTTTCGTAGATGAATCAAGTATAAGTATAAACCTTCTAATATGTTTATAATATAAGTTTTTGCATAAGTTGCAAGTACGTGTGTTTGTCATACTTGATACGCGTGTGTTGCGATAACTTTGTGTGTTAGAAGTTCAAGAGAGTTTCCGGTGTTCTTGTTAATCAGTTTTAACAAGAAATTTGATCATCAATTAGTTTGTGGTCCAAGTGTGTTTAGAGAGAGTTGAGTTTGTAATCAGTGTAAGATCAAATTATCATGTTGATTTGATTAAAGATTGAGATTGTAATACATTGTTTGATTATTGAATATACATTCAATTGATTTGTTTAATTGTTTATAAAGTGTATACAACCCCTATTGTACACTATATCGGTTGCTTGTTTACCCTCTTTGGGACCAACAACAACCCTTGTCATTTTTACTATCAGTTCCTGTTCTTGCACATGTCGGTTTTTGAAGCAGATTTTGCGGTACTTTGAGATGCATCGTTGGAGAGTACCGTCAGAATAGGCGTTATGTTCTGAAAGTCTGAGGAAGGATTTGCCACCATTTAGGTTTGACATTATAAACCCTTCAGCACCTTCATAGTCTTCGTCATAATCCTCAAAGATCACATAATTTCGATATTTATTCATTTTAAAGATGTGTTGGTTAGGCTTCAAAACATTTATCTTGGGAAGATCAGCTTCAACACCCAACTATGATGTCTCCTAAGTTCAAACGCCTCAATTCAACCTCGTGAAATGTATAACTCTTCCCATATGCTCTTGTGACATGGAAGTGAACCATTGAGTAGTTGAGGAAGTTGCACATGTACACCAGATAAATCTTGGGAAACTTGGAGGCCACCTATTATTTCAGACTTGTATGGAAGGTGGCAGCATACCTCACTATCTTTTTATGTTATGTTGAGTTCAGCATTTAAAGATCATCTACCTCCCTGACCTGCTCTGAATATATTTGGGGAATTCTTTCTTCAAGATACGAAGCACTTTGCCACTGGGTCGGCGAACAAGGTTGAGATCGTGCCAATGCTTCTCTAGGCCTGATGTTTTCTATTGTTGTCCTTTCTGCTATAATTCTCTCGTGAGTGGCCAATGGTTTCGGTACTCCATGGTACGTTTCTGGTATAGGCCACTCACTTTCTTGCTAATCTGATTGTTGCGGTTGCTGCTGATTTATCAAATCGATTGGTGCAACACTGAATTACCCTTTATGTGGAGGAAAGATGTCTAGCAGCTACTGATTGATCGTTGTGAAGGCCTTTCTTAAGTTTATCAAGGGTTGCTCCTCCTCCTCCTCTGCCTTTGATACTGGCCTTTTTTCTTTAGCTTTTTCGGTTGATGTTTCTGGGAGGGAAGGTGTAGCACCGTCATTTCAAGAACCAAATTTTTCTTTTTAAAATACTAATATATATTTTTCATTTAAACACGTAGCGGAATTAAAACAAGTGGCTAATATTATACATTCAAAAATTGACACATACGAGGTTTGGTGTTACCGATACTAAACTGTTGACTATTATCTGTTTACAAACAACATATCAGAGTTTAACAAAAGATAGTGTTCCTCCTAAAAAAATTAACTACCCGCAGCCTCCCAAGCCCACTGAGGATCACCTGCAAATGCGAGAGAAGTAGTATCTGTTAGCTATAAAAGCTAGTGAGTATAGGATAGCATGCAATCAATATAAACATATCACATATCATCAATCATGCTCAAACAATGCTATCCTAGCATCTCGCGATGAATTGGTGTAATCAAAAGGCGACATATCTCGCAGGGGAGCTAACCCGGGTCAAACCACCAAACTGGCATACTAGACACATCAACCGCTCCGGTAGGTGAGCTGTAAAGCGGTCCACCATTGCGTTCTGGAATCCATCGATTCATTTGTGTACAGCCATAAGCTATACCCATGGAGGACTGCTTAGTCCTTAATGTAGAACTACTTAGTTCTTAATGTAGGACAACTTTGTCCTTAGGGTCCGGATCGTTCACAAACACATATCTGATCCAATCAAATCTTCATTGCGCGCATATAATCATATATCATCATAATATACAGCTAATCAAGTGTATATCATTGTGTATCAATTTGTTAATCCTAGCATCATCATGCTATACAATCTACACTTAATTAAGTTCGTATCATACTGTGTCAACATGTTAAGTCTAGCATCATCATGCATTACAAGCTATACTTAATCAAGTGTGTACAAGTCATGGTATACATCTCTCAGATCATTTGTTAATATATGTTAGAGATATATTAATTTTTATGTTATTTGGCACTCCCCTGGCAAGCTTAAACTGATTATTATAGTGTTCCGGGTCTTCTAGATTGTCCGGCTCACCTAAACAATCACCCCGAATATCAGAACCACGCGAAACAACAAACTGTTCACAGAAACAGGACTCCTTGCGGCCACAAGCAAAACAGAATTCGCCCACAAGGATTGAAACATGCTTGCGCGCGCATGCAAGGCCTTACGGCCATAAGCAGTGTGCAACTTGCGGTCACAAGGCTTGTCCCTTGCGCCCGCAAGCGCTACTGCACAGACTAGTGCGATTTCAGCCCCTGTTTTTACCATTTTCAACCCCAAAACTCAACCAAACGATTCCAATCCTATTTCCAGTGTTCACATATGAAATGGTCATTCAAACTAAGCTATAAACAACTCTTACAACTTACTTTAACATCTAATTCAAGCATTGGGATCAAAATCACCATTTTTGACCCATTTAAGCTTTATATCCAAATTCAACCAAAAACACTACTTTAATTCAATAATATGATTGCTAAACACTTAGAATTGGTGTAGAAACACATTGGAATAATTGATTTCAATTATAGAAATCAATTTGGAAAATTGACCCATTTGACCTAAATGGTCAAAACTTGAAGAACACAAAGAATCATGGAAGGAAGCTTACAAGAAAGAGTAGAGGTGATGAAGATGAAGTGTAACCACAGATTATAACTTGAATTCAGCAACAAATCTTGAAGCTTGGAAGATTTCTCCTTGAATATCCAAGAGCACAAGAAGCAAATGAGTTGTCTGTGAATGCAATTAGCTGTGTACGTGGGAGATAAACAGAGACCAACTTCTGGATTAATTTTATCCACAAGTGGGTATCTTGTTCCCCTTTTCAACATACAACTCAACATATTTTTGAAATCCTCATTCTAAACCATTTAAATTATATTATATTTATCTAATTTTAATAATATTTTTATATTATCATTTCTTTATTATTTTATTCTAATTCCAGCTCAATTAATTAAATTAAATTCTGTTATTCAATTTTTAATTTGAGATTTCGACATACCAGATTCGAATATGACTAGGCCCAATATGAGGATTTTACAAATCTACCCCCTTAAAAAGATTCCATCCTCGGAATCTGCTTTTAAGAAAATAGATGGGGATAGCGGGCCTTCATATCCTCCTCGGTCTCCCAAGTCAGGTTTGACCCGAGGTTATGCTTCCACTTGACCATGACCAGCTGAATAGTCTTCTTTCTCAGCCGCTTTGTCTTCATGTTCAGAATCTTGACTGGTTCTTGAATGAGCCGTGTAGAAGAATCAACTTTCAGATCTTGCAAAGGTAGAATCTGATCTTCATCTACCTAGTTCTAATGAAGATAGCAAACATTGAAGGTATTATGAATACCTGATAACTCTGGTGGTATTTCCATATACTGTCTGCTCGTTGACTTTCTGAATTATTCTTAAAGGACCAATGTATCGCGGACTCAGCTTGTCCTTCCTGCCAAACCTTATAACACCCTTCCACGGAGAAACCTTCAAGAATACCCGATCACCTATTTCAAAGGTAACCGACCTGCATTTCGAATCTGCATACATCTTTTGTCTATCCCTGGCTGCTTTAAGCTTCTCCCATGCAAATTTGACTGTATCTGAAGTAATCTGGACCAGATCAGGTCCGTCATACTGTTTCTCCCTTGGTTCAAGCCAACAGGTAGGAGTACGACAACGCCTACCATAAAGCATCTCATACGGTGGTATACCTATACTGAAATGATATGAGTTATTATAAGCAAATTCAATCAAAGGCAAAGGAGAATCCCACGAGCCACCGTATTCAAGTACATATGCACGCAGCATGTCTTCAAGAGTTTGGATAGTCCTTTCGGACTGTCCATCTGTCTTAGGATGACATGCGGTACTCAAATGAACAGGAGTACCAAGCTCCCGCTGAAGACTGCTCCAGAAATGTGAAACAAAGTGTGTATCTCTGTTAGATACAATAGATAGTTGAACACCGTGTCTGGATACTATTTCGTTGATGTATAGCTGAGCAAGACGAGGCATAGAAGATGATTCATTAATAGCCAAGAAGTGAGCAATGTTGGTAAGTCTAACAACAATCACCCAGATCATGTCATGCCCTTTAGAAGTCCTCGGAAATTTAGTAGCAAAATCCATAGTGATGTTGTCCCATTTCAGTTCTGGAGTTGGTAATTGTTGCAAATTACCATAGGGTCTTTGGTGCTCGGTCTTCACCTGTGCACATATGTGACACTTTTCCACATATGAAGCTATGTTACGCTTCAATGTAGGCCACCAGTAAAGTGCCTTAAGATCATGGTACATTTTAGTGCACCCAGGATGAACAGATAAACTGGAACTGTGCGCCTCCTTCAAGATTAGATCCCGGTTCCCTCCGATGCTAAGTACCTAGATTCGGGACCTGTATGTCTTCAATCCCCTGCTGTCATCTTGTAGTTGCTCCTTCATTTTAGCCATAACTTCTGCCTTTAGATTAGCTTCTAATAAGGTGTCTTGCCGAGCCTCCTTCGGTCGATTAATAAGATTAGAGATAATGGTGATTTTCATGAATTTGAATCTACCAGTGGAGCCCTTTCGGCTTAATGCATCAACCACCACATTAGCCTTGCTCGGGTGGTATTTAATTTCGCAATCATAGTCATTTATCAACTCTATCCACCTGCGTTGCCTCACATTGAGCTCCTTTTGTGTAGAAACATACCGGAGGCTCTTACGATCAGTGAATACCACACATTTGGTGTTGGAATCTGCCCACCGACACACGTAGGCCAGCATCACTGCCAATGAACCTCGGGCCTATTGGGTCACACACCAAGTTTCAATCTCGACAACCTACTATAAGAAGAAAGAGTCAAAATGGTCAAATTCCAGTTGACCTAGGCTTCACGACCGTGAAGGATGCTCCACGGGTCGTGAAGCAGCTCGTGTCCACGAGTCCTATCGTGGGCCGCATGGTTCGTGAAACCCTAGGGCTTCACGACCCTACACGGCCCGTGAAGGAGGTCGTGAAGGCACAACCCTCATGATTCTTGCACAGCACGGCACGACTCGTGGAGGATTAATGGCCGGTCGTGGCGCATTTATCCTTTACGGCCCGTGAGAGACCGTGAAGAAGTCATGAAGGCAGAATTCTAAGTGACACTTGAATTTGGTTGGACAATTTTGTTGGTCCAATGAATGAGTGCCAATTAGCACGACTCTGGACTCTAAAGAACAGATGATATCTCTTTATAAGGGGCATTGTTTGTTCATTCAACACTCTTGGAAAAATTATGCAAGCATACTTCATTTGTGAGTTCTACTAGTAAGAGTGAGCAAGAGCAAGAGGTCAAGGCTGTGCACAAGTGATTTCAAGGTTGTTCCAGAAGAGAGCCATCAAGTGTTGGTGGTGCTTCGGTTTGCTAGTATAAAGAGGTTGAAGGTTTCTTGGTATGGACTTGCGTTAGGGCTTGGAGCCTTTTGTTTCAAGCTTACATCCCAAATCCGATTTGTTCTAGCCAAGTATCAAAGTCTTCGGGGGTATGATTTGATCTCCTTCTTCTCTTTGTTCTTGTTTTTGGTTGCATGCATGTTCTTGCAAGTTTTTCACCACCATTGGGAAATCATGGGATCATTTTGTGTTTTTGTTGCTTCCGTTGCGTTCTTTGATCCCCATGGATTCTCAATAGTGGTATCAGAGCCATACTTGTAAGATGCATGCACCTTTGTGGCTTGAAAATCCATATTTCCGATTTTGGAGATTCAGTCCAGAAGGTCTTCACGGGCCGTGGAGCTTGCTTCACGGGTCGTGAAGGCCACATGACCAGTCTCGTGGGGTGGTGGTCGTGAAAGGTTTTTAATCTGTTTCACGAGTCGTGGAGCGTACTGCCTTCACGGCCCGTGAGGTCCGTGAAGAGCAGTAACTCGTGAAGGCGTCGTGAACAGGCTGTTTTTGGCCTTTTTGACAAAGAAAACTTAATATGGATTTTGGCACATGATTTTGGTGTTTCCAGAATAATTTTAGGCTGTTTAGCCTTGTAGTTTAAGCACCGTAATATCCTAATTCTTTTATATGTATGTATTGGGTGGTTTTGGCATAAAATGCACACATGCATACATGTAAATTGTGTATATATGAATATGGATTTCAAAGTGTTTGGAATCCTAATGCATATGTACAAGGTTTATTCTTGTGCCTTTAGGTTTTGAATAATCTTAACTGGGATATTGTTTTGTGCATGGTTTGGTGTGGCACACCATGCTTTGTGGTTGTTTCGTTTTTGTGAGCACCGGTTTGAGCCTAGACCTTTGTGTGGTTGTTTGGTTGCTTTATTTGTTGTTCATTCATTTGGTGGTTGGTACCACATTTGGTTTGTAATAATTTATTTAATCTGGTTTATAATAATTTATTTATTTGTGGCTTGCATGCCAAAGTATTTATTCTTTGTAATTGTATATTAGCTTAGAATAGATTGTGTGTCTTGCATGTCATTTCTCTTTAAATTTGTAATGAGAAGAGAAGACCAGAGGCACCAACGGGAGTCTTGGGAGACGTCTTGGCTACCTCGGATCCGGAGGCGCGGGATCGAGTGGGAGCACGCCACGAAGTCTTGGATTGTTTGTCCTTAGTAGACTTAGTTCCTCGGTAGGCTCACCGGGGAACACTTAGGTTGGCTCAAATCGGTTTTGTATGCGTGGTTGTGTAGTTTTATTTATTCATTTTCTTGCGTGGTTGTAGGATCTTCGCATGCTAGAAAATCTTTTGAAAATAATAAAACTATATAGTTTTCCTTAATTGGTTAACAAACCCCGCTCGCTCACATGATTAACATACGAATATAAAGTGTTTATGTTCAATTGGTGAAAAATGCGTTTTGTCACTTATTTGTTAATCAAAACGAAAAGAGGTTTTTAACCGGAAAAAAAAAGTCCCGTTTTTCTTAAAAACGTAAATCACACGCCATCCAAAAGATGACACCACGAGTTATCAAGCTTAGCACGAGTTGTTCCATGTGGACTTGTGAGGAAGGTGCGTGTGGCATCTTGAAATCTTTGGTTGTCGAGCTTAGCACGAGCCAATTATTGTCAAGGGCGTCATCGTGTATCTTGTTGGTCGATTTGCAATTTCAATTTAATACGCCTTGATAATTGTCGTGCCTATACCGAGTTATCAAAGCGGCTTATTGAGGAATCGGTGTGGGAAGGGATCAAACATGCCAAACTGGTGTTATGAGTACCGATGGATCCCACAAGTGCCTAAGAGTTGTAATCACGGATTGCAATTGGTAAAGCGTTTACCGGCCTAAATACCTTCACGAAGTGATCCGCGGTAAACCCGTCATGTAGTGAAGTTATGTTGGGTTCTTAGCCCTTGTTAAATTTAAGTGTTAAACTATTGGGTAATTATCTAACAAGGATTAAAATATGTCGAACTAACCTTTTTGTGTGCTTTGCCTTCTTTTAGATGGCATCTATAAGCAACACCGCGACACACATTTCACTCCGTCCATTCTTGGAGAAAGAGAAACTTATAGGCGTAAACTTCATGGATTGGCTTAGGCAATTGAGAATTGTCTTGCACCATGAAAGCAAGTTGTACGTCCTAGAGGAACCTCTTCCGGAGGCTCCTGCTACCACCGCTACGCGGGCCATTAAGGATGCTTATGAGAAGCGCCTTAAAGACACTAATGAGGTGACTTGCGTCATGTTGACGACCATGAGTTCCGAATTGCAAAGGCAATTCGAGGACGTTGGTGCATTTGACATGATCTCGCAACTAAAGGAAATGTTCCAGCAGCAAGCGAGGCAAGAACTCTACGAGTGTGTCAAGGCCTTTGTAGGGTGTCGGATGCAGGAGGGCGGGAACGTGAGCTCCCACGTGCTTCATATGAAGCAATACGTGGACCAGCTCGAGAGGTTGGGCTTTCCTATGGGGAAAGAGTTGGCTACGAAGATTATCCTCCAATGTTTGCCTCAAGCATATGGTCCGTTCATTGAGAACTACCATATGCATAATATGGATAATCCTTGATGGAGTTGCACGACATGTTGAAGACCGCCGAGTCTAACATGGCCAAGGCAAATCCATCGACCTCCGCACCCGTCCTAGCCATCCATGAGGGTGGTGCTAAAGAGGAAGCGGCTCGCTTCAAGCTCCAAGGGCAAGGGAAAGGGGAAGGCGAAGGTGGCAACACCCAAGCCCAAACCACTCCCGGTGCCGGAGCCGAAGGGGAAGGAACCCGCTCCTATAGCCCCCTCACCGGAAGAGGTCACCTGCTTCTTCTGCGGGGAGAAGGGACACTACCGGCGTAGTTGCCCCAAGTACACGGAGGAGATCAAGAGGCTTCACGCCAAGGGACAAGGCGCCTCCGGTATGTATATGATTGAACTCCATAACACTTCTACTTCTAACGCTTGGGTCTTGGACACCGGGTGTGGTACTCACATAGTTAATAATGTGCAGGTACTAATAAGAAGTAGGGACTTGGTTGATGGGGAGCTGGATCTCATCATGGGAAACAAGGCGGTTGTCCCGGTTGAGAAGATAGGGAGCGTGGACCTCGCCTTTCCATCTGGCTTATTTATTACTTTATTAAATGTATCTTATTCGCCCTGCGTGGCAAGAAACATTTTATCATTTTATGCACTTGTTGACGGTGCATTTAACTTTAATTTCTCTAATGGAATTATTTCATGCTTTAAGAATGATTTATTTTATTTTAAAGCACATCCATGTCGTGGGATATATGAGACAAGCCTATGCCTGCAATGTAATAGATCAATCATGAATGTTGGTTCTAAATCCAAATGTGATTTGGATAAGCTATCTCTATGGCATGGTCGTTTGGGCCACATAAACAAGAAACGCATCGCCAAGCTCCAAGCGGATGGGATCTTGGAATCATTTGACCATGGGTCGGGTGATGTATGCGAATCTTGCTTGTTGGGCAAAATGACCAAAGCACCCTTCACCGGCGTTTGTGAGAGGGGCAAAGACTTGTTGGATATCGTTCACACGGATGTGTGTGGTCCGTTCAAGCATGTCACTAGGGATAACTCAAGGTACTTCGTAACCTTTACAGATGATTTTAGTAGGTATGGGTATGTCTACTTGGTGAGATAAAAGTCGGAAACCTTTGAGGTTTTCAAGACTTTCAAAAACGAAGTTGAGAACCAATTGGGTAAACGAATTAAGATGCTCAGATCGGATCGTGGTGGTGAGTATCTAAGTTCGGAATTCCGTGACTATCTAGAAGATTGTGGAATTGTTTCGCAATTGACCCCGTTCAAGCATGTCACGGGCCGTGTTGGGTCTGTTAGACACGGGCTAACTTGGCCCGATTGAGGCCGTGGGCTTTGGGCCTACATGGCCGTGTTGACCAACACGGGCCATGTACAGTCCCTGTAACAGCAGAATTAACAGCCTTAAACATTTGGTTTAATGGTGTTTATGTCATTAACTTGGGTAGACTAAGAGGCTACGTTTTTCTCTGCTCAAGAACAGACTTTTGGTGGTTCTTGGAGTTAGTTCATGCACAAGAAAGCTCTCTCAATCTTGACCTTCTTTTTGGTGTTCTTTTGGCTGCACAAGAGTGTAAGAATATACTTGATTGTTGTCTTGGTGGTTACACACCAACCTACTAGCATTTGGGAATCAACACAACTTGGGGTGGACTTCACTAGAGAAATCCTAGCTTGGGTTTTTGAAGCTTGACTTGCTTGATTCTTGAAGCTTGACAAGAGAGAGATTGTGGTACTTGCATAGTGGTACATCTCTATCCATCTTGTTCTTATTCTAGTTGCAATTTCATGTATAGATATTGGTCCATGGGAAGTGTTTGTTTGGTTAACTTATTATTTTTACATTGTACCTTGCTTCCGTTGCTACTCGTTTATGCCAAACAAATACTTTCAGTGGTATCAGAGCCATATCTAACATGGCTTTGCACTAATGAGTCTTGAAAAACCATATGAATATTTTATACAAGAAAATTGTTTTCTTGAAAGTTTTTCGTGTAGATCTTTGTTAGGCTAAAATTGATATATTTGTAGCCTACATAATATTCATATAAATATTTTTATATTAGGAAAATTATTTTCTTGAAATGGTTTTTCATGTAGATTCATGTTAGGCTAAAATTGGTATATTTGTTGCCTACTTAATATATGTTGTTTTACATCAAGTTGAGAAAAACCATAAAAATACTTATATATAAGAAAATTGTTTTCTTAAAATTGGTTTTTCATTGAGACTCTTGTTGTGTTCTTGTTATGCTAGAATTGTTATAATTGTAGCATTGTTTATATTTATATATTTGTTGTAACTTGGCATGAAGTGTACACAAATATATACTTATAAATGTATATATGAATATGTGTCACAAAAATGGTTTGGTACATTAATGCATATGTACAAGGATTGTCATGTTGGTGCCTTTGATGTTGTTGACAATCTTGACTAAAATATAGATATATATTTATATCATGGTTTTGTGTGGTACACCATGTTTCACTTATGTTGCGTTTGGTTAATTCGGTAACACGATATGCCCTTAGACCTATGTGTTGAGGTGGTTGATTGATTCGGTTTTTGGTGGCCTGCGTGCCATATTGATGTAAATATTTATTTATTTATTTGTTGGCGCGGCTTGCATGCCGTTTATTTTATTCCGTATATTTGTATAAATAGTGTAGGAATACGACCTGCTTGTCGTTTATATATATATATATATATATATATTCTATGTATTTGTAAATAGTGTAGTCATGGTGATGACGTCTTGGCGAGAAGGAATCAACACGCTATTGGAGGTGTTGGATTCGGTGGGAGCTCACCCAACAAGACTTTACCTTGTCCTTAGGTTTTGGCCTCGTTTTCCCCGTTGTGGCTCACGGGGAAAACGCATAGGATTTTTGGGCATCTTACCGAATTATGCATATATATATTTGCGTGGTTGTGTTTTATTTTTCTATGCATGGATTAGGATTCGCATGCTAGACAATTTTTCTATAAAATTAAATAAAATACAACGTTTGTTAAAATGGTTAACAATCTCGCGCGAATAGAATTGACAAAGAAATATAAACTTGGTATTATATTTAAGAAGTGCTTAAAATCGTTTTGACACTTACTTTGTTAATTCACAAAAGGGTTTTTAGAAACCGGAAACAAAATCCATTTTTCAAAATGTAAATCACGCACCATTCGTGAGATAACACCACCCAAATCTAACGAAACAAGGATGATTGTCGAGCTAAGCACGAGTCATTCCTTGCGTAGTTGTGTGGAAGGTGAGTGGGGTAACTCGCATGATTGGTTGTCGAGCTAAGCACGAGCCAATTAATGGTCGGGAGTGCCACCCGTGTGTCTTGTCGGGCGGTTTACAATTTTATTATATAATTCTTGATTAGTTGTCGAGCTAAGCACGAGCTAACCAAAAATTATATATTAAGATTGGTGTAAGGAAGGGATCAAACATGCCAACCGACATAATGGATGTCAACGGATCCCGCAAGTGTCTAAGAGTTGTAATAGAGATTACAATTGGTAAAATGGTTGCCGGCCTAAATAGCTTCGCCACGTGATCCGCGGTAAACCCGTCACGGAGCGAGGTGAAATAAGGTTCTTAGCCCTTGTTATAAATAGTTGTTTTTGTCTAAAACTATCTGGTAATTATTTTTAACAAGGTTTATAAACTAACCAAAACTCGTATTATTGTTATTTATAGATGTCAAATCATAACAAAACCACGTCAAACATCTCATTTCGTGTGTTCCTAAAAAGGGAGAAACTTACGGGGGTGAACTTTATTGCATGGCTTAGGCAATTGAGGATTGTCCTTCGCCATGAGTCAAAGTTGCACATCCTTGAGGAACCCCTTCCGGAGCCACCTGCTACCAACGCGACTTGGGCCGTCCGATACGGGTATGAAAAACGTGTTGAGGACACGCACGATGTTTCCTATCTCATGTTGTCAACTATGAGCTCAGAGTTGCGAAAGCAGCTCGAGCACATGAGTGTGTACAATATGTTAAACAAGCTCAAGGACATGTTCCGACAGCAAGTTAGGCAGGAACACTATGAGTGTGTTAAAAGCCTAGTCGGTTGTAGGCTGTAGGAAGGCGGGAATGTTGGTCTTCATGTCCTTAAGATGAAGGCGAATGTGGACCAAATGGAGAGGTTAGGATTTCCTATGCTGTGGATATTGTACTCCAGTCTCTGCCCGCATCATATGAACAGTTTGTCACAAACTATCATATGCAAGAATTGGAGAAGTCCTTAAGCGAATTGCATGACATGTTGAAGTCTGCGGAATCTGACATGGCCAAGCATAATTCCACCTTAACCACTCCCGCATTGGGCTTAAAGAAACAAAAGAAAAGGAAGAAGAAACCAACCCTAAAAGGATAGGTTGGAGTTTCCAAGCCTATCTCTAATATTGAGTCGAAGGACATAGAGAATGTGCCTCAAGAAGAGACTCAAGAAAAGGTGGTTTGCTACTTCTGTGGAAGATTTGGAAATTGGGGCCGTCACGCCTGCCCTACGTGCCGAGAGGATATAAAACTTCCCAGGAAAGAGAGAGTTAACTTTCCGTTTTCAGGTACGTTCATGATTCATTGCTATTCTTCTATAAGCTGGGTTGTTGACCCGAGCGGATTGACTCACGTTTGTCACAAATTTGTTTGTTACAAAGTGTAGGTCCTTTGTTGAAAGAAAAGCATGAAGAACCGGATCTCGAACGAGGAAACCATGGTGATTGTCCTCCAAGAGAAGATAAGGAGACTTGATCTCACTTTTGTTACCGGTTTATTTATTACTTTATTGCCCTGCGTGGCAAGTAACATCTCTTTGTATGCTCGGTTTAATTACGGTGAACAAAATTTTTGAAGTTTTAAGAATTGATGATGAACCTTTTTAAAGGTTATTTATTCAAGGTTTTATGTCATAGATCATGTGTTGTATTGCCCTGCGTGGCGTACAACTTTACATGTGGTGACGATGAGTTATTCTTAAAATACAAAATTTATTATGAAAATTTATCGTGAGATATTTTTGTTGGGAATCCATGGGGATCAAAGCACGCAACGGAAGCAACAAAAACACACAAAAGGATCCCATGATTTCCCAATGGTGGTGAAAACTTGTAAGAACATGCATACAACCAAAACAAGAACAAAGAGAAGAAGGAGATCAAATCATACCCTCGAAGACTTTGATACTTGGCTGGAACAATTCGGATTTGGGATGTAAGCTTGAAACAAAAGGCTCCAAGCCCTAATGCAAGTCCACACCAAGAAACCTTCAACCTCTTTGTACTAGCAAACCGAAGCACCACCAACACTTGATGGATATCTTCTGGAACAGCCTTGAAACACTTGTGCACAAATCACCAACACTTGATCTTGCTCTCTCTCTCAATGGAAGAACTCACAAGTATATGTATTGCACAAAATGGACCAAGAGTCGCTAATGAATTAAGAGAGCCCTTTTTAAAGACCTCCATTCTGTTCAAAAGAGCTAGAGTCGGACCACAATGGCACCATATCATTGGACCAACTCAAATGGTCCAATGAAACACAAGTGTCACTTGGAATTCTGCCTTCACGACTTCTTCACGGGCTCTCACGGGCCGTGAAGGATAAATGCGCCACGACCGGCTATTTATCCTCCACGAGTCGTGCCGCGCCGTGCAAGAATCGTGAGGGTTCGTGCCTTCACGACCTCCTTCACGGGCCGTATAGGGTTGTGAAGCCCTAGGGTTTCACGAACCACGCGGCCCACGACAGGACTCGTGGACATGAGCTGCTTCACGACCTGTGGAGCATCCTTCACGGTCGTGAAGCCTAGGTCAACTGGAATTTGACCATTTTGACTCTTTCTTCTTATAGTAGGCTGTCGAGATTGAAACTTGGCGTGTGACCCAATAGGCCCGCGCTTCATTGGTAGTGATGCTGGCCTACGTGTGTCAGTGGGCAGATACCAACAAACTCCCACTTGCACATGACACACCGTATCCATGGGCACCACAGACAGGGAGCGGCCTCTAGCAAGGCATCCGTGCCCCCAACTAAACATGGGGTATGTCATCCCTGACAAGTACCATGATAAACTAAAAGAGTTTGACATGGTCCTATAGATAAGTGATCATTATCTTATTTTTCGCGATATCCAAGTGAACACGAGACATGGTACCAAGTCATTCTCCGATCGTTCACGATTATGTTTCTCGATCAAGATTGGTGCTGACCAAAAGGTGAGTTGAAACTGATCAACAATCATTGCAAACTCTAGCATGGCTATGCAATTTTGGTGTCAGCGCCCAATCATCAAGGGTCCCATGGATATCTCTCTTTACAGAGGAACAAATTCCTTCGACTACATTGCCTCCAATACAATGGCAATACTTTACCCAAATACCTCCTATATAATAGCCAGTTACGGACTACGTTTGAAAGCAGTCAGAATAAAGCAAACCAAAATAGTGAAACACATGCATCTCAGGTCTAAGGATAAAAGATATTATCATCCCGATTTACTCTTGACATGTACCATGAAGTAAGATTAGGTGTGGGTCGTCCAATCACTTGAAACTCTTTTTCAAGTATAGGCGAAATATTGCGTCCCTTGTATTCAATCCCTATTGAACACTATGACCAATCATTTCCCTTGATCTTCGTTCATACTTCCTTCCTTGAAGAATGACCGATCGTGGACTGTTTAGAATGTAAAACATTCAAGGAAGTGATAAAACATGCAAAGTTGGAACACAATAATGATTTAAAGAAAGTATTCGCTACACGCGTATCATTAAATCTCCATTTAATAATCAATACATTCAAAAATACAATATTGCTTAATGTACCCAATAACATAGTAAATACATCGAATACAATAACCAATATTTAACTCAAACAAAGTCACTAGCAAATCTAATCCCAATAGCATGTGTGTGGGTATCGTGCTTGGCTTGCGACAACGGTTTAGTGAACGGATCCGCCAAATTGCTATCCGTGTGTACTTTGCTGATGACGATGTCTCCATTTTCGACCACGTCCCGGATAAAATGATATTTCCGCAGAATATGCCTCGTGCGTCGATGAGACCTCGGTTCCTTTGCCAAAGCAACGGCACCCTCGTTGTCACAGAAGATCTCAACAGGGTCGCTGATGCTTGGAACCACTCCCAGATCAAGTAGAAATTTCCTTATCCATACGGCCTCCTTAGCAGCTTCACTGGTCGCAATGTATTCCGACTCAGTAGTGGAATCGGCCATAGTGTCTTGATTGGAGCTCCTCCAGGATATAGCACCGCCGTTTAATAGGAACACGAACCCCGATTGTGATCGGCAGTCATCCCTATCGGTTTGGAAGCTTGCATCAGAGTAACCCTTTACTCTAAGCTCTTCCTCACCTCCGTACACTAAGAACATCTCCTTAGTTCTCCGAAGATAATTGAGAATGCTCTTCACCGCCATCCAATGAGCTTTGCCAGGATTGGCTTGATATCTACTCGTCATGCTCAAGGCACACGATACATCAAGCCTTATACATAGCATGGCGTACATGATCGAGCCCACAGCCGAAGCATATGGCACTCGCTTCATTACTTCCCGTTCCTCTGGGGAACTAGGGGATTGAGTCTTACTCAATACCAAACCATGTGACATTGGAATGAACCCCTTCTTGGAGTCTTCCATCCTAAACCGCTTTAGGACTTTGTCAACATATGTACTTTGGCTAAGCCCAATAAGCCTCTTGGATCTATCTCTATAGATTTTGAACCCAAGAATATAAGTCGCATTTCCAATGAGGAGTATGTCATCGACATACAAGACTAGGAACACAACTATGCTTCCACTAGCCCTGACATATACGCATGGCTCATCCTTGATTTTCGAAAAGCCAAACTCTTTGACTTTCTCATCAAAGCACAGGTTCCAACTGGGCGATGCTTGCTTAACTCCATAAATGGACTTCTTAAGCTTGCAGACTTTATCCGGATGCTTGGCATGTACAAAACCCTCAGGTTGAGTCATATAGACCTCCTCGCTAAGTGTCCTATTAAGGAACACGGTTTTTACATCCATTTGACAAATCTCATAATCATGAAATGCCGCAATTGCCATAAGTATCCGGATAGACTTCAACATAGCCACCGGGGAAAAGGTTTCATCATAGTCTACACCATGAGTTTGCGTGAAACCCTTAGCCACCAGTCGGGCTTTGAAGGTGTCTACCTCTCCATCTATGCCGGTCTTTCTCTTAAAGACCCATTTGCACCCTACGGGTCTACACCCGGGCACCGGATATACCAAATCCCAGACTTGGTTATCTGACATAGATTGCATCTCGGACTCCATAGCCTCTTTCCACCTAGCGGACTCAGGGCCCACCACGGCGTTCCGATAAGATGATGGTTCATCATGATCCACCACTAGGTCGCAGCCCTCAAACATGAGAAACCCATATATCTCTGGCTCGATGCGACTCCTACTGGATCTTCTAAGAGGTAAAGGATCCGTTTCAGGTTCTCCAGCAGCGTCATGCTGAGAATCATCTTGTGAACTAGTGCCAACTTCAGGTTGGTCATTGGAGGGTACTTGAATCTCTTCAAGATCTACCTTTCTCCCACTAGCGTCTTTGGATAGCATCTCCCTTTCAAGAAAGACGGCCCTCCGAGCAACAAATACCTTGTTCTCGGACGGTTTGTAAAACAAATATCCCATAGACCCGGCAGGGTATCCAATGAACAAACACCTCTCTGCTCGGGGTTTCAATTTGTCCTCCACCTCACGTCTCACGTAGGCAGGACAACCCCAAACCTTTAGATATGAGAGCGATGGAACCTTTCCATGCCACATCTCAAAGGGTGTCTTCTTGACCTTCTTAGTTGGTACGAGGTTAAGGATTCTAACGGCCGTTTCCAATGCATAGCCCCAAAAGCTAATGGGTACATCCGTACGACTCATCATACACCGAACCATATCCAATAATGTTCGGTTCCTCCTCTCGGCGACACCATTTAATTGTGGTGTCCTAGGAGGTGTCAATTGCGAAACAATTCCACAATCTTTTAGATAGTCACGGAATTCTGAACTTAGATACTCACCACCACGATCCGAACTGAGCATCTTAATTCGTTTACCCAATTGGTTCTCAACTTCGTTTTTGAAAGTCTTGAAAAACTCAAAGGTTTCCGACTTTTGTCTCACCAAGTAGACATACCCATACCTACTGAAATCATCGGTAAAGGTTACGAAGTACCTTGAGTTATCCCTAGTGACATGCTTGAACGGACCACACACATCCGTGTGAACGATATCCAACAAGTCTTTGCCCCTCTCACAAACGCCGGTGAAGGGTGCTTTGGTCATTTTGCCCAACAAGCAAGATTCGCATACATCGTCCGACCCATGGTCAAATGATTCCAAGATCCCATCCGCTTGGAGCTTGGTGATGCGTTTCTTGTTTATGTGGCCCAAACGACCATGCCATAAAGGTAACTTATCCAAATCATATTTGGACTTAGAACCAACATTCATGATTGATATATTAATTTGCAAGCATATACTTGTCTCATATATGCCACGACATGGATGTGCTTTAAAATAAAATAAATCATTTTTAAAGTATGAAATAATTCCATTAGAGAAATTAAAGTCAAATCCATCGTCAACAAGTGCATAAAATGATAAAATGTTTCTTGCCACGCAGGGCGAATAAGATACATTTAATAAAGTAATAGATAAGCCGGATGGAAAGGCGAGGTCCACGCTCCCTATCTTCTCAACCGGGACAACCACCTTGTTTCCCATGATGAGATTCAGCTCCCCATCAACCAAGTCCCTACTTCTTCTTAGTACATGCACATTATTAACTATGTGAGTACCACACCCGGTGTCCAAGACCCAAGCGTTAGAAGTAGAAGTGTTATGGAGTTCAATCATATACGTACCGGAGGCGCCTTATCCCTTGGCGCGAAGCCTCTTGAGCTCCTCCGTGTACTTGGGGCAACTACGCCGGTAGTGTCCCTTCTCCCCGTAGAAGAAGTAGGTGGCCTCCTCCGGTGAGGGGGCTATAGGAGCGGTTTCCTTCCCCTTCGGCTCCGGCGCCGGGAGTGGCTTGAGATTGGGTGTTGCCACCTTCGCCTTTCCCTTTCCCTTGCCCTTGGAGCTTGAAGCTGGCCGCTTCCACTTATCACCACCCTCATGGATGGCTAGGATGGGTGCAGAGGTCGATGGCTATGCCTTGGCCATGTTAGACTCGGCGGTCTTCAACATGCCGTGCAACTCCATCAAGGACTTATCCATATTATGCATATGGTAGTTCACAATGAACGGACCATATGCTTGAGGCAAAGATTGGAGGATAATTTCTGTAGCCAACTCTTTCCCCATAGGAAAGCCCAACCTCTCGAGCTAGTCCACGTATTGCTTCATACGAAGCACGTGGGAGCTCACGTTCCCGCCGTCTTGCATCAGACACCCTACAAAGGCCTTGACACACTCGTAGAGTTCTTGCCTCGCTTGCTGTTGGAACATTTCCTTTAGCTACGAGATCATGTCAAACGCACCAACGTCCTCGAATTGCCTTTGCAATTCAGAACTCATGGTCGTCAACATGAGGCAAGTCACCTCATTAGTGTCTTTAAGTCTCTTCTCATAAGCATCCTTAATGGCCCGCGTAGCGGTGGTAGTAGGAGCCTCCGGAAGAGGTTCCTCTAGGACGTACAACTTACTTTCATGGCGTAAGACAATTCTCAATTGCCTAAGCCAATCCATGAAGTTTACGCCTACGAGTTTCTCTTTTTCCAAAAATGGACGGAGTGAAATGTGTGTCGCGGTGTTGCTTGTAGATGCCATCTAAAAGAAGGCAAAGCACACAAAAGGTTAGTTCAACATATTTTAATCCTTGTTAAATAATTACCCAATAGTTTAACACTTAAATTTAACAAGGGCTAAGAACCCAACATAACTTCCCTACATGACGGGTTTACCGCGGATCACTTCGTGAAGGTATTAAGGCCGGTAAACGCTTTACCAATTGCAATCCGTGATTACAACTCTTAGGCACTTGCAGGATCCTTCGGTACTCATAGCACCGGTTTGGAATGTTTGATCCCTTCCCACACCGATTCCTCAATAAGCCGCTTTGATAACTCGGTATAGGCACGACAATTATCAAGGCGTATAAAATTGGAATTGCAAATCGTCCAACAAGATACACGATGATGCCCTTGACAATAATTGGCTCGTGCTAAGCTCGACAACCAAAGATTTCAAGATGCCACACGCACCTTCCATACAAGTCCACATGGAACAACTCGTGCTAAGCTCGACAATTGTCCCATGCTTCATTAGACTCGGGTGGTGTCATCTTTTGGATGGCGTATGATTCACGTTTTTAAGAAAAACGGGACTTTTGTTTTTCCGGTTAAAAACCTCTTTTCGTTTTGATTAACAAATAAGTGACAAAACGCATTTTTCACCAATTGAACATAAACACTTTATATTCGTTTGTTAATCATGTGAGCGAGCGAGGTTTGTTAACCAATTAAGGAAAATTATATAGTTTTATTATTTTCCAAAGATTTTCTAGCATGCGAAGATTCTACAACCACGCAAGAAAAACAAATAAATAAAACTACACAACCACGCATACAAAACCGATTTGAGCCAACCTAAGTGTTCCCCGGTGAGCCAACCGAGGAACTAAGTCTACTAAGGACAAATAATCCAAGACTTCATGCCGTGCTCCCACTCGATCCCGCGCCTCCGGATCCGAGGTAGCCAAGACGTCTCCCAAGACTCCCGTTGGTGCCTTCGGTCTTCTCTTCTCATTACATACATAATTTAAAGAGAAATGGCATGCAAGCCACACAATCTATTCTAAGCTAATATACAATTACAAAGAATGAATACTTTGGCGTGCAGGCCACAAATAAATAAATTATTACAAACCGGATTAAATAAATTATTACAAACCACCAAATGAATGAACAACAAATAAAGCAACCAAACAACCACACAAAGGTCTAGGCTCAAACTGGTGCTCACAAAAACGAAACAATCACAAAGCATGGTGTGCCACACCAAACCATGCACAAAACAATGTCCCAATTAAGTTTATTCAAAAACTAAAGGCACAAGAATAAACCTTGTACATATGCATTATGATTCCAAACACTTTGAAATCCATATTCATATATACACAATTTACATATATGAATGTGTGCATTTTATGCCAAAACCACCCAATACATACAAATAAAAGAATTAGGATATTATGGGGCTTAATCTACAAGGCTAAACAGCCTAAAATGATTCTGGAAACACCAAAATCAAATGCTAAAATCCATATCAAGTTTTCTTTTCCAAAAAGGCCCAAAACAGCCTGTTCACGACGCCTTCACGAGCTACTGCTCTTCACGGGCCCTCACGGGCCGTGAAGGCAGTACGCTCCACGACTCGTGAAACAGATTAAAAAACCTTTCACGACCACCACCCCACGAGACTGGTCGTGTGGCCTTCACAACTCGTGAAGCAAGCTCCACGGCCCGTGAAGGCCTTCTAGACAGAATGTCCAAATCAAACATATGGATTTTCAAGCCACAAAGGTGCATGCATCTTACAAGTATGGCTCTGATACAACTATTGGGAATCCATGGGGATCAAAGCACGCAACGGAAGCAACAAAAACACGCAAAAGGATCCCATGATTTCCCAATGGTGGTGAAAACTTGTAAGAACATGCATACAACCAAAACAAGAACAAAGAGAAGAAGGAGATCAAATCATACCCTCGAAGACTTTGATACTTAGTTGGAACAATTCGGATTTGGGATGTAAGCTTGAAACAAAAGGCTCCAAGCCCTAATGTAAGTCCACACCAAGAAACCTTCAACCTCTTTGTACTAGCAAATCGAAGCACCACTAACACTTGATGGATATCTTCTGGAACAGCCTTGAAACACTTGTGCACAAATCACCAACACTTGATCTTGCTCTCTCTCTCTCTCAATGGAAGAACTCACAAGTATATGTATTGCACAAAATGGACCAAGAGTCGCTAATGAACTAAGAGAGCCCTTTTAAAGACCTCCATTTTGTTCAAAAGAGCCAGAGTCGGACCCCAATGGCACCATATCATTGGACAACCTCAAATGGTCCAATGAAACACAAGTGTCACTTGGAATTCTGCATTCACGACTTCTTCACGGGCTCTCACGGGCCGTGAAGGATAAATGCGACACGACCGGCCATTTATCCTCCACGAGTCGTGCCGCGCCGTACAAGAATCGTGAGGGTTCGTGCCTTCACGACCTCCTTCACGGGTCGTGTAGGGTCGTGAAACCCTAGGGTTTCATGAACCATGCGGCCCACGACAGGACTGGTGGACACGAGCTACTTTACGACCCGTGGAGCATCCTTCATGGTCGTGAAGCCTAGGTCAACTGGAATTTGACCATTTTGACTCTTTCTTCTTATAGTAGGCTGTCGAGATTGAAACTTGGCGTGTGACCCAATAGGCCCGCGCTTCATTGGCAGTGATGCTGGCCTACGTGTGTCAGTGGGCAGATACCAACAATTTTTTGTTCAAAATTTCCCATGTCGTGGCATACACAAGGTTTTGTTATAAGTAATAGAATATTCATGAATAATTGATTCTGAATCCAAAATAGTTTGGATGAGTTATCTTTGTGTGATAATCAACTTAACCACATAAACAAGAAATATATCGCCTAGATCCATGTGGTTAGGATCTTGGAATAGTTTAGTCTCGGGCTAAACGCTTTGATGTTGATCTTGTTTATTAAGCTAAGATGATTATGAGATCCTTCGCCGGAGTTTGTGAGAGGATTATAAGCTTGTTGGATATTGATCACATTTTGTGGATAATCCGTTCAAGCATACCACAAAGAATAACGAAAGGGAAACCTCTTCATCACTACCTTGATGGTAGTAATTACGAGACGTTTATTAGTTTAGGCATATGTCTGAAACCTTGTTGGTGTTTAGAATTAGCCAAAACAACTTTAAGAATCAATAGGGCATATAGATCAAGGTACTTAGATCTAGTTAAGATGCTAAGATATCTATTATCTATATATTGGATGACCATATAGTGAATTGTAGAATTGTTTCACAATTCATATCCTACTAAGACGCATTGGTACATGGTGTCATGGAGTAGGGAACCGGGTGTTATTGATCCGGTTTATGACGGGTCGATAATGTATGTCCGGTTTGTTGGGATATTCATTTGCCATTGTGACTAAGTCCTCAAATCCAAATTCAATTGAAAGTCTATTTAGCATTTATTGAGATACGACTAGAAAGGTTCTATGCTTGTCTATCTTATAGTTCGAAGTTATCCATTCTACGTTCAGTGGGAGAAGGATAAACTTGAAATCAAGAAGTGCTAATACATTTGAGGAGTTCTTGTAAGTTTTAGTTATTTAACCTTTTGAGAACAATGTTTGTTGCTTAAAAGGGGAAGAAGAAAGAAACTAAAAGTAAGGCATTCCAGTAGAAGAATGTGGAACTTAAATGAAGACTTGTTGATGATACTAGCATATAATCTGATATCTTTGATAGATGATCAGCATGGTTATGCTGGTATGTCTGACTAAGAATCATTACTTCTTTTAATTCTGATTAGAGTCATATAGAGTCAAAGAGATATAGGTTTCTCATATCTAAGTGGTAATGACTTAATGGAGAGTCTTGTTGAGTTCGCCACCTATCGGAAGACGTAGTGGATCCAGAATTCGCTAAAATAAAAGAAGTAAATGATAAAGAGATGCAATCCATTTGGAATGTCCAAGTGCTTGACTTGACTTGATCCCATACCTAGGTGTATACCAAGGTGGTAGTGATGGGATTAACATGGATGGAATTGTAGACAACTTCAAATACCGACTAGTGGTAATGTTTTTCATGGTGGTTATGGAGAAACTTGTCCTAGTGGCTATGTTGAAGAATGTTTGATACTCGTGGATATTAATGACCGCGTTTCATCCTGAAACAATATGATGAGGAAGTACTCATAACACTATCTGAGGGTCTTAATATACGTCCGTAGTATCCGAATTATGTCTACAAAAGTGGATAAGTCCACTTCGGGCTTATTCTTGCATCTTGAAGGAAAGATATCTTCGCTTACTATTAGAAGATCATAGTGATTAGTTTTCTAAAAGCATAGATAAAACCTTTTACGTATGTCAGGGCTAGTGGGAGCTTTGTTGTATTCCTAGTGTTAAATGTCTATGGAAGATAATGTCTCGATATTAGGTTATCTGCAAACCTAATTCAGGAATTACTGCTTCATAGGGGCATTTAAGAGATACAAAATTGGATAGTAATTAGTTCAAGAAATATAGAGATATGTTCTTGATGTTTGACGACTTGAATAAGCTTGGAGTAAGTAGTTACTCTAATGCGTGTTTCTGCTAGGATAACGGTTGATCTTTGATCAAAGTTTATGATCCTAACTTGTGGTGTTGATTGTTGGTTCTTAAGTATCACTAACCCTATTGTGGGCTTTTGAGACAATGAGGGAGTGGTTACTTTACTTTAACCTTTTTGAAAAGTAAGATCTCTTTGGTTAAATACTTTTGAAGTAGTCTTGTCAAAAGAGATATAATTGAATAACAAAAGTACTTGTGGATGTTGTGGAACAAATCCACTAGTTAAGCTGTTGTAATGGACTAGTTATGTTTATCATACTATGTCAATTAGCATTTCTAATGCATGTAACTTGGCTTGAATATGTTTTGGTTTATGATTGATTTGTGCTAATATTTTGGGGACATTAAGCAATATTGCAATTCATACCATATCGATTATTAAATGGAGATTTAATAATACGCCAAGGGCGGGTATTTTATGAATCCTTATTGTGTTCCATCTTAACATGTTTAAACACTTCAGAGAATGTTTATCATTCTAAAATCTCCACAATCGGTTATACTTTATGGGAAGGAAGTATAAATCAAGATTGAGGTAAAGAGTTGGTTTTCTTAAACGTGATTCTTGCCTATACTTGAAAGGGGTTTCAAGTGATTGGAGGACCCGCACCCGAGTTCGCTTCATGGTTCTAGTCATAAGAAACTCGGGATGATGATGATGTTTCATCCTTAAACTAGAGATGCATGTGATTCCAAAGCATAGGTCTGCTTTGCTTTGATTGTTTTCTAACGCGGCCTGTAACTGGTCGTTATAAGGGAGATGATTGGGTAGAGTATTATCTATGTGGCGGGACTATGTAGTTGAAAGGAATTTGTTCCTCTATGTATAGAGAAGATATCCATGGGCCCCTCGATGATTGAGTGCTGACGTTCATATGCTTGGCCATGCTCAAGTTATATTGATGATGGATCAATGTTAACTTGGTTTGTTGGTCACCACTAATCTAGAATCGAGAAACAAAATCGTGAACGATCTGAAGGTTGACTTTATTCCATGCCTTGTGTTCACATAGGATATCGCGAACAAAGGGATGTATATGTTCATTTATCTTTAGGAAAATCATTTTATGATTGGGATCTTGTCAAGAGTGGCATACCCTATACTGACTTGGGAGCATAGATGTCTTGCTAGACGCCGCTCAATGTTTGTGTTATTTTTCGTAGTCATGCCACGTGCAAGTGGGAGTCTGTTGGAATATGCCCGTTGACACGAACAAGTTAATAGCACTGCTGATGAAGTATAGGCCTATTGGGTCACACACCAAGTATTGATTCTGGCAACACGATCAAGCAAAAGGGTGAGAAAAGGCCAAAATGGGTTTTGGCAGGGTGGTACACGGGCCATGTTTCCAGCCCAACTAGCACGGGGCGTTTTGGCCCAAGTAGAGACCGTGTCCTTTGGGCCTACAAGGCCGTGTAGATGAACACGGGCCGTGTTGGGTCTATTAGACACGGGCTAACTTGGCCCGATTGAGAATAGACTTTTGGTCTATTAGACCGTGTCCTTTGGGCCTACACGGCCGTGTTGACCAACACGGGCCGTGTACAGTCCCTGTAACAGCAGAATTAACAGCCTTAAACACTTGGTTTAATGGTGTTTATGTCATTAACTTGGGTAGACTAAGAGGCTACGTTTTTCTCTGATCAAGAATAGACTTTTGGTGGTTCTTGGAGTTAGTTCATGCACAAGAAAGCTCTCTCAATCTTGACCTTCTTCTTGGTGTTCTTTTGGGTGCACAAGAGTGTAAGAATATACTTGATTGTTGTCTTGGTGGTCACACACCAAGCTACTAGCATTTGGGAATCAACACACCTTGGGGTGGACTTCACTAGAGAAATCCTAGCTTGGGTTTTTGAAGCTTGACTTGCTTGATTCTTGAAGCTTGACAAGAGGGAGATTGTGGTACTTGCATAGTGGTACATATCTATCCATCTTGTTCTTATTCTAGTTGCATTTTTATGTATAGAGATTGGTCCATGGGAAGTGTTTGTTTGGTTAGCTTATTATTTTTACATTGTATCTTGCTTCCGTTGCTACTCGTTTATGCCAAACAAATACCTTCACCATCATCTTATCCGAACGCCGTGGTGGACCCTGAGTCCGCTAGGTGGAAAGAGGCTATGGAGTCCGAGATGCAAGAAAGACCCGTAGGGTGCAAATGGGTCTTTAAGAAAAAGACCGGCATAGATGGAGAGGTAGACACCTTCAAAGCCCAACTGGTGGCGAAGGGTTTCACGCAAACTCATGGTGTAAACTATGATGAAACCTTTTCCCCGGTGGCTATGTTGAAGTCTATCCGGATACTCATGGCAATTGCCACATTTCATGATTATGAGATTTGGCAAATGGATGTAAAAACCGCGTTCCTTAATGGGACACTTAGCAAGGAGGTCTATATGACTCAACCCGAGGGTTTTGTACATGCCAAGCATCCGGATAAAGTCTTCAAGCTAAAGAAGTCCATTTATGGACTTAAGCATGCATCGCGCAGTTGGAACCTGTGCTTTGATGAGAAAGTCAAAGAGTTTGGCTTTTCGAAAAGCAAGGATGAGCCATGCGTATATGTTAGGGCTAGTGGGAGCATAGTTGTGTTCCTAGTCTTGTATGTCGATCACATACTCCTCATTGGAAACGATGTCCCGACCCTTCAAGGTGTAAAAACATGGTTAGGGAATTGTTTTTCAATGAAGGATCTAGGAGATGCAACATATATTCTTGGGATCAAAATCTATAGAGATAGATCCCAGAGGTTTATTAGGCTTAGCCAAAGTACATATGTTGACAAAGTCCTAAAGCGGTTTAGGATGGAAAACTCCAAGAAGGGGTTCATTCCAATGTCACATGGTTTGGTATTAAGTAAGACTCAATCCCCTAGTTCCCCAGAGGAACGGGAAGTAAAGAAGCAAGTGTCATATGCTTCGGCTGTGGGCTCGATCATGTACGCCATGCGATGTACAAGGTTTGATGTATCGTGTGCCTTGAGCATGACGAGTAGATATCAAGCCAACCCTGGCGAAGCTCATTGGACGGCGGTGAAGAGCATTCTCAAGTATCTTCGGAGGACTAAGGAGATGTTCTTGGTGTACGGAGGTGAGGAAGAGCTTAGAGTAAAGGGTTACTCTGATGCAAGCTTCCAAACCGATAGGGATGACTGCCGATCACAATGGGGGTTCGTGTTCCTATTAAACGGCGGTGCTATATCCTGGAGGAGCTCCAAGCAAGACACCGTAGCCGATTCCACTACCGAGTCGGAATACATTGCGGCCAGTGAAGCTGCTAAGGAGGCCGTATGGATGAAAAAATTTCTGCTTGATCTGGGAGTGGTTCCAAGCATCAGCGACCCTGTTGAGATCTTCCGTGACAACGAGGGTGCCGTTGCTTTAGCAAAGGAACCGAGGTCTCATCGACGCACGAGGCATATTCCGCGGAAATATCATTTTATCCGGGACGTGGTTGAAAATGGAGACATCATCATCAACAAAGTACACACGGATAGCAATTTGGCGGATCCGTTCACTAAACCGTTGTCGCAAGCCAAGCACGATACCCACACACTTGCTATTGGGATTAGATTTGCTAGTGACTTGGTTTAAGTTGTATATTGGTTATTGTATTCGATGTATTTACTATGTTATTGGGTACATTAAGCAATATTGTATTTTTGAATGTATTGATTATTAAATGGAGATTTAATGATACGCGTGTAGCGAATACTTTCTTTAAATCATTATTGTGTTCCAACTTTGCATGTTTTATCACTTCCTTGAATGTTTTACATTCTAAACAGTCCACGATCGGTCATTCTTCAAGGAAGGAAGTATGAACGAAGATCAAGGGAAATGATTGGTCATAGTGTTCAATAGGGATTGAATACAAGGGACGCAATATTTCGCCTATACTTGAAAAAGAGTTTCAAGTGATTGGACGACCCACACCTAATCTTACTTCATGGTACATGTCAAGAGTAAATCGGGATGATAATATCTTTTATCCTTAGACCTGAGATGCATGTGTTTCACTATTTTGGTTTGCTTTATTCTGACTGCTTTCAAACGTAGTCCGTAACTGGCTATTATATAGGAGGTATTTGGGTAAAGTATTGCCATTGTATTGGAGGCAATGTAGTCGAAGGAATTTGTTCCTCTGTAAAGAGAGATATCCATGGGACCCTTGATGATTGGGCGCTGACACCAAAATTGCATAGCCATGCTAGAGTTTGCAATGATTGTTGATCAGTTTCAACTCACCTTTTGGTCACCACCAATCTTGATCGAGAAACATAATCGTGAATGATCGGAGAATGGCTTTGTACCATGTCTCGTGTTCACTTGGATATCGCGAACAATAAGATAATTGATCACTTATCTATAGGACCATGTCAAACTCTTTTAGTTTATCATGGTACTTGTCAGGAATGACATACCCCATGTTTAGTTGGGGGCAGGGATGCCTTGCTAGAGGCTGCTCCCTGTCTGTGGTGCCCATGGATACGGTGTGTCATGTGCAAGTGGGAGTTTGTTGGAATCTGCCCACTGACACACGTAGGGCAGCATCACTACCAATGAAGCGCGGGCCTATTGGGTCACACGCCAAGTTTCAATCTTGACAGCCTACTATAAGAAGAAAGAGTCAAAATGGTCAAATTCCAGTTGACCTAGGCTTCACGACCGTGAAGGATGCTCCACGGGTCGTGAAGCAGCTCGTGTCCTCGAGTCCTGTCGTGGGCCGCAAGGTTCGTGAAACCCTAGGGCTTCACGACCCTACACGGCCCGTGAAGGAGGTCGTGAAGGCACAACCCTCACGATTCTTGCACAGCGCAGCACGGCTCGTGGAGGATTAATGGCCGGTCGTGGCGCATTTATCCTTCACGGCCCGTGAGAGCCCGTGAAGAAGTCGTGAAGGCAGAATTCTAAGTGACACTTGAATTTGGTTGGACCATTTTGTTGGTCCAATGAATGAGTGCCAATTAGCACGACTCTGGACTCTAAAGAACAGATGATATCTCTTTATAAGGGGCATTGTTTGTTCATTCAACACTCTTGGAAAAAATGTGCAAGCATACTTCATTTGTGAGTTCATACTAGTGAGAGTGAGCAAGAGCAAGAGGTCAAGGCTGTGCACAAGTGATTTCAAGGCTGTTCCAGAAGAGATCCATCAAGTGTTGGTGGTGCTTCGGTTTGCTAGTACAAAGAGGTTGAAGGTTTCTTGGTGTGGACTTGCATTAGGGCTAGGAGCCTTTTGTTTCAAGCTTACATCCCAAATCCGATTTGTTCCAGCCAAGTATCAAAGTCTTCGAGGGTATGATTTGATCTCCTTCTTCAATTTGTTCTTGTTTTTGGTTGCATGCATGTTCTTGCAAGTTTTTCACCACAATTGGGAAATCATGGGATCATTTTGTGTGTTTTTGTTGCTTCCGTTGCATGCTTTGATCCCCATGGATTCCCAACATTTGGTGCCATACAAGTAGTGGCGCCATAGTTTTAGAGCAAAGACAACAGCTGCCAACTCTAGATCATGAGTCAGATAGCTCTTCTCATGTGGCTTCAGTTGGTGGGAAGCATAAGCTATCACCTTGTCCTTCTATATAAGGACACTACCCAAACCTGCGTAAAAAGCATCACAGTAACAATAAAGTCTTCTGACCCATTTGGCAGAGTCAGAATTGGAGCTTGACATAACATTTGTTTCAATGTCTGGAAAGCTTTGTCTTGTTCATCAGACCACGAATAAGGAACCTTTTTTCGTGTAAGCTTCGTCAGAGGTCCTGCAATCTTAGAAAAGTCTTGAATGAACCGCAGATAGTAACCGGCAAGTCCTAGAAAGTTGCGAATCTCTGATGGGGTTTTGGGAATTCCCCAATTCATCACCGCCTCAACCTTGGCTGGATCAACCATTACACCATCCTTGATTATGACATGCCCAAGGAAGTGTACCATTCCGAGCCAGAACTCGCATTTAGAAAATTTAGCCTAAAATTGTTCATGCATCAGAGTGTCAAGAACTATGCAAAGATGTGCCTCGTGTTCTGCTTCAGATCGGGAATAAATAAGAATGTTATCAATAAATATAATGACAAATTTGTCAAGAAACGCACGACAGACCCGATTCATAAGATCCGTAAATATACCTGGAGCGTTCGTCAATCCGAAAGGCATCACAAGAAACTCATAATGCCCATATCTTGTTCTAAAAGTCGTCTTTGGAATATCTTCATCGCGTACACGGACTTGATGATAACCAGAACGAAGATCTATCTTTGAAAAGCAAGTAGCACCCTCGAGTTGATCAAACAGATCATCAATACGAGGAAGAGGGTACTTGTTCTTTACAGTTCGCTTATTCCGCTCCCTGTAGTCAATGCACATACGCATCGTCCCGTCTTTCTTTTTAACAAATAATACTGGAGCTCCCCAAGGTGAAGAGCTAGGATGAATGAAACCTCTATGAAGAAGTTCTTGAATCTGAGTCATCATCTCGCGAACCTCAGATGGTGCAAGACGATAAGGAGATCTAGCTACAAGCGTAGCACCTGGAACAAGATCAATTTGGTATTCAACGTCTCTATCTAGTGGCAAACCAGGTAATTCATTAGGAAAAACATTAGGGTATTCAGAAACTACACGAATGCCATTAATGGCTTTCTTCTCCATGTGTGTATCAATAACATAAGCCAAATAGGACTCACATCCCTTGGCTACGAATTTGCAAGCTTTCATCAGTGAAATTAGAGGAGTTTCAGAAGTTCTCCCCTCACCACGAGCTATAGCATATGACCTGTCAGGAAATGGAATTTTAATTATCTTTTTAGAGCAAACGATCTCAGCATTTTGATTGCTGAGCTAATCCATCCCGATTACTACATCAAACCCAGCAATCGGCATAACCAGAAATGATACAGGGAAACTAGTCCGGTCAATGTCAATTAATGCGATAGGAACTCTATGAACAACGGAAACTATCCTACCACTAGCAACTTCAACGCCTAATGGATCAATAAGTGTACAAATAGGCAGTTGCAGCTTAGCACGTAAGGATGCAGAGATGAAAGAATATGTTTCTCCTAAATCAAATAAAACACAGGCTAGAGAATTATTAATGAGAAAAGTGTCAGTGATCACATCACCTGCCGTTTTTGCCTCATCAGCAGTCATCTGAAACGCCCTGAGTGCACGGGGCACAGTGTTCTTTCCCTACCCAGAAGGAGATCCTCTAGCACCACCAGATCCAGAGTTAGGACCCGATCTGTAGTCAATCCATCGATGTCCCGGTTTGAATCACTTGTAGCATACATTATCTTTATACCTACAACTATCCGCAGAATGCCCCTTCTGCCCACATTTGGGACACCTTGTAGTATCCCTGGTACAATGCCCCATGTGTTTAGTATGACACTGGGCACATCATAAATCATCGGCAGAATTGTGCCTCAAACCCCCTGTTGTTGATGTTGCTGTCGTTGCCACGACCCTCCACCTGTACTTCTTGACCCAGAAGACTGTTCAAACTTCCTTTTGGAAGTTCCGCCAGCCTCCTTCTGCTATGCATGATCACTCTCATATCGGCGAGCATAATCAAAAGCTTTATCTAGAGTGATAGCAAACCGGATAGTTGATCGGTATTCAGGTGGCGAAGCAAGTGCAAAACGATTAATTTTTGCCTCTTCATCAAGCAATGTGTTCTGCACGAACTGCAGCAAATCGGTGTACTTGGTAATGATCTCCTCCACAATTTCGTTGCCTTTGGTCAAAGCCCTAAACTCATTATCAATAGTGTGCAAAGCTTTGGCTGAATAGTACTTAGCCCGCAAAATTCTTAGAAAGTCAGGCCAGGTTAAAGCATTTAGGACTACAGCTGGTGTAGATGCAATCACAGTGTCATACCAAGAAACAGCGCGACCCCGTGGGATTTTTCTAGCATAGGCCACTTTCTTGGAATCTTTAGCTTCACAGGTCTCAAATGCTAACTCTATATCACAAATCCACCTCTCCGTGACAATCAAATCCATACTACCATCAAAGGTAGGCGGTTTACACGACATAAATGCTTTAAGGACCATAGCCATCTTCTTCTCTGGTGCACGCTCCTCAGAAGCTTTAAGACGTGCTTCTAAGTCATGGATGTAGGCCTCTGTATCTTCTCCTCCGGCCATAATTATTCTTTTAATTTTGTTAGACCAATAAAGTCATATATACTTAGTATACTTATCATACGTGATTAATCATAATAAACAGATAAGCATTTACATATCAATCATAGCAATCAATCTCTCTCACACCCCATAACCTCCTGAGGAACACTTTCAATGATGGTCGAGCCTGAATTTGAGACTGAGTACTCTTTCAAATACCTAATTCACTCAAACTTAGGCTCTGATACCAGCTTGTAACACCGTCATTTCAAGAACCAAATTTTTCTTTTTAAAATACTAATTTATATATTTCATTTAAACACGCAGCAGAGTTTAAAATACGAGGTATGGTGTTACCGAACTGATCAGTTCGACCATTATCTGTTTACAAACAACATATCATAGTTTAGCAAAAGATAGTGTTCCTCCTAAACAAGTTAACTACCCGCAGGCTCTCAAGCTCACTGAGGATCACCTGCACATGCAAGAGAAATAGTATATGTTAGCTATAAAAGCTAGTGAGTAAAGGATAGCATGCAATCAATATAAACATATAACATATCATTAATCATGCTCAAAAAGTGCTATCCTAGCATCTCGCGATGAGCTGGCGTAGTCAAAAGGCGACATATCTCGGAGGGAGCTAACCCAGCTCAATGAACCAAACTGGGGTACCAGACACATCAACCGCTCCAGTGGGTGAGCTGTAAAGCGGTCCACCATTGTGTTCTGAAATCAATCGATTCCTCTGTGTACAGCCATAAGCTATACCCATGGAGGACTGCTTAGTTCTTAATGTAGGACAACTTTGTCCTTAAGGTCCGGATCGTTCACAAACACATATCTGATCCAATCGGATCTTCATTGCGCGCATATAATCATATATCATCATAATATACACCTACTCAAGTGCATATCATTCTGTATCAATAAGTTAAGCCTAACATCATCATGCTACACAATCTACACTTAATCAAGTGCGTATCATACTTTGTCAACATGTTAAGTCTAGCATCATCATGCATTACAAGTTATACTTAATCACATGTGTACAAGTCATGGTATACAATTCTCAAATCATTTGTTAATACATGTTATAGATATATTAATTTTTATGTTATTCGGCACTCACCTGGCTAGCTTAAACTAATATTATAGTGTTCCGGGTCTTCTCGGTTGTCAGGCTCACCTAAACAATCACCCCGAATAACAGAACCACGCGAAATAACAAACTGTTCACTGAAACTGGACTCCTTGCGGCCACAAGCAAAACAGCTTGAGCCCACAAGGATTGAAACATGCTTGCGCCCGCATGCAAGACCTTACGGCCGTAAGTAGTGTGCCCCTTGCGGTCGCAAGGCTTGTCCCTTGCTCCCGCAAGCACTACTGCACAGACCAGTGCGATTTCAGCCCTTGTTTTGACCATTTTCAACCCCAAAACTCAACCAAACGATTCCAATCCAATTTCCAGTGTTCACATATGAAATTGTCATTAAAACTAAGCTATAAACAACTCTTACAACTTACTTTAACATCCAATTCAATGATTGGGATCAAAATCACCATTTTTGACCCATTTAAGCTTTATACCAAAATTCAACAATAAACACTACTTTAATTCAATAATCTTATTGCTAAACACTTAGAATTGGTGTAGAAACACATTGGAATTATTGATTTCAATTATAGAAATCAATTTGCAAATTTGACCCATTTGACCTAAATGGTCAAAACTTGAACACAAAGAATCATGGAAGGAAGCTTACAAGAAGGAGTAGAGGTGATGAAGATGAAGTTTAACCATAGATTATATCTTGAATTCTGCAATAAATCTTGAAGCTTGGAAGATATCTCTTTGAATTTCTCCTTGAATAGCCAAGAACACAAGAAGCAAATGAGTTGTCTGTGAATGTAATTAGTTGTGTACGTGGGACATAAAAACAGACCGACTGTGGATTAATTTTATCCACAAGTGGGTATCTGTAGAGCAATCAAATGAATACACAATAGATTCAAGTAGAGAGAAAAGTATGGAAACACCTTAATGTGTGTGTTTTCTATTCAATATTATATTAAAGGTTACAAGGAAAGGAAGACTACAATACTATATATACTAAGTACTAAGTAAAACATAAAACATTAGATTGTGACTAGACTTAAACACAAATGTAACTCTAACAATCTCCCCCGTGTTTACGTCTAGCTCATATTTCTTTGACCCATATTTCTCTGCCAATGTCTAATCATCTTTCGTTCATCTTGTTTGGCATCAAATAGCTTTATGACTTTAGTTAATCTGACTTTGGGCGCTTGGTCTACTTCATCTTTTAGGCTCATACTATAATCCAAAATTTTTAAGGTCCAAATCTTCAAAGATCCATCTGAGTAAGGATTAACTTCTTTGAACCTTAAGAAGAACTTTTCTCTTTTGCTGTTAAACAAAACAATCCCTTCATCTCCCTCAAACTCTTCATCATCACTCCATACAACTTGAAACATCTTAAGTTGGTCAATCTTTGAATGTTCTGTGTTTGGCTTTAGCAAATTGATTTTGGCTTTACCAAATTTGGCTCCCAACTGAAGATCTGTATACTCTGCAATTTGACATCGGTGCCTAATGAAGTCCATGAGCTTCTTATAACCAGTTGAATCTTCAGCGTTCTTTTCTAGTTTCATTTCAAGCTCTTCTAGCAGAAATTTAACGTCACTAAGGTTTAAGAATTTTAGGTCCACATGCCCAATTGTATAACTCTTCATATCCGACCTTGTGACTAGATAGCTGATCATTTCTTTATAGACAACTCTCTGAACTCCAACAAAATTGAGCTTTATGATCTGAAATTTTGACTTGACTTCCTCTTTCTTTGCAGTATGCATATTGAGAATCATCTTTGCTTTAACGTACTTCTGCATCTTTGGCACCCATCATATTCACATCCAACATTTCTTCTATTTCCTCTGCATAGATGTCAACAAAATTTTCTTCTAGAAAGGCCACTGGTATATCTTGGTATCTCCAGTTTTTTACGATTTTCTTCAGGGCCTCCCTAGTTAGCACATAGCTTTTCTTTACGTTAGGTAAAGACCCAGTGTGGACTGGATCTATTTGAGCAGTTTTAGGGATACTCCATTCTGATTGTTTTGATATTTCTCTGATTTGACTTTCTTTTTGTTGTTGCTTTTTGATGTCTGAAGGAGTGACTCTGAATTGCTTTGGTGATGGTGGAAATTGTTCTATTACTTCTTTATGCACTTTCAACAAACTATCCAAATTGTAACTTTCAAGCCCAGATTCATCAACTATCACAGACGAAGGCTTTTCAACCTCTTGCTTGCTCAGCCATAAGGCTAGTGTCACATCCTCATCCTCTGCCTCAACCTCAGGCACATTAGACTCTTCAAATTCAACCACAGTCTGCTTGCCCTTATATTTTTGTTTAAACGGTGTTTCCTCCAATCTAGCAGCAACTACACCGATTCGCTAAGCCGCCGGGGTATCAAAATAAGTTTTCAAACGTTTCTCCCGCTCAGGACGATCGGTGTCTGAGTCATCATCGTCATGCGTAGGTCATTTTGATGACCCGGCAGCAGCTTTGCACGTAGACGCCACCTCAATTCTCAACAAGGATAAGATATCTAAATCCTCATAACTGCTATCACCCTTGCCAATCAATTTCACCATTAATAAGCTTTTTAATTCATCCACCAACAAAGCATCAGTTGTTTTATCCTCTACTTCCATTTCTTTTGGTTCGACTAAATCATCCAATTTTTTTTCGATTCTGGTGAATATGTCAAGTTGTAATCTTTGAATATCATCATTTCTGACGTGCAAATGTTCAAGAGCAGCATCAAAATCAGCCTTGGAAACAAATTCCTTAGCCGATTCAGATTCAGAAGTTGTAACACCGGGATCACTTAGATTACCCGTTGAGGTTCTAGCATCTCCAGAAACGAATTCTGTAGATGAAGGACCACACACTTTCACAGCTGGATTGACGTTGACTGTGATGGGATTTCCTACTAATCCTCGGATCTGGCCTGTGAAGGCTTCACCTATAGTAGTTCCAGCTGGTCTATCACTGAATAGACCAGTTATTGCTTCAAGTGTTTCCCTGTGGTTTGAAAGAAAATCAACAATCTGTTGATAGTTATCGATGTGCGCAGAAACGACAGGTGTGGCCTAGAGAGGAATGCCACTTGTTTCAATAATAGTTTCCTCCAAATGAGGAACCGTTAGATTATGTGCTTTATCTCCGTGTAATGAAACAATATCATGTTGAGAGGATACTGAGTGGCTTGGAGGGGTTTGTGCATGCTCTGGTGGGAAGATAGAGTCTTTTTCAATGCCAGGTATAAACCCGACAGTAGATGTAGTTTCCCGGCTAAAAATGGCTAGAGGAATCTCAGCACTCACATATTCTTTTCTTACAGCACTCACTCCCTCACTTTCTTTTTGCCTCTCAGCATCTTCATCTACATTAAGCGCAGTAATATCATCATACATCATTTGGGTATCAATATCCAAAAAATCCATCATTTGGTCATAATCAGGTAAACTAGTATGTACTATTTGACCATCAGGACCTAACTCCTCCTCGATCTGGTCTGCGAACATTTTTTCGATATGTTTTTGAAATGAATCAGTGTCACTTTCAGATGTGTCCAAAGCAACTCCCTCTCTAAACTCACCAACACCTTCACTTTCTTCTCCACCCCTCTCAATTATATTTCTCTATGCTCTCCCCTGTCAGCTTCTCCCGTAGAAGACTGACTCCTAATATCACTAGCACTCGGGGATCCTAACGTTCTTAGGGTAGGATCAACAGGCTCTTGTCGAACCATAAGAACAATGTTATTTTCTCTCACATACTCCTGGACCACCTCACTCTCCAGATCCAACAAATATACTAACTCAGCAGGCATCACGAATGGTTGAATATCAGGCATCACCGAGATTTTGTATAATTTGATCATCATTTGAATCTGCACTGCTGGTTCATCATCACGCCTCGAGATATCAGTATCTCTGGCCATCACCCGTTGAATAATCACAGACAGAAACCATGGAAACGGTAAGAACTTACGTCTTTTACTAGGTATCACTTTCTCCCTGACCTTGGCTATTTCAATAAACAACAATTTTGCATAGTCAAAATGAAAATGCTTAGCCATTCCAACCAGTACTTTCAAAGCAAAGATATTGGCCCCATCTATCCCTTTCGTTACACTCGTCAAACACCGCATGATTATAGCATATAGAGTTTGCCATTGAGGAACAAGTCCTGAACGTTTGAACTTTGAAACGCCAGTTAATTCATCTCCTCTCCATCCAAGATCCATCACATGGGTTAGAATTTGTTTGTCAGTAGGGATTGGATCAAAGTCAGGTTTTGGTGGATAAGAGGTTGATTTGGGTAGTCTTAGGATTCGGCGGATGCTTTCAATACCCATCTCAAATTCAACTTGCTCAATTTGCCCAGCAAGTATAGGAAGGCCTTCAGCACTTTCAGTTAAAGATAACGAACTCCATAATTGTTGTACGTATACTTCCGGGACATGAGGGAAGGCGTCAGTACGATTAAAAGTGAATATGTGGTTTAATGGGTGAGATGTTATAAGTTCGGTGATTATTGGGTATTCAATTTTGGTAATGTCTGGTACGAAGTTGTAACGCCCCAATTTTCAAAACATAAATAAAACCATACTTTAAGTTCTTTTAGAAATAAAAGTGTTATTTTACAAATAAGCGGAAGCAACAAAAACTGTTTTGAACCCTCAGGTTCATATAAAAGCCTGATAGTTACATATTTACATCAAAAGATGCTTTCTCACTAAACAACCGGGCGTTAATTTTCAAAACACTGTTTTACTTAAATACATAACAACCGTTAAACTGAAGCTTTGCCCTTGTCATTAATAAAACCTGCAAAACATTTTAGAAAATAATATCTGAACCATACTGAACATAGCACCCAAAACTAAGTGATCTAACATATCAATAACCTGATATAATAACATACATGCCGTATATATGACTAGTAGTCTAGAAGACTCACCTTATAGTCTGTGATGCTATATAGTCCACAATCAATAATAATCTAGCGAACGCGCCTCAGATAAGTCTCTACATGAAATAATATTGTATATACATCAACACATGCATCTGATGAACTGAACAACTGAACAAAACACTAGGCACGCCCGTGCCTTACACCCAGACCACCCCGTGGTCTCTAAGCACCCTCTGGGCCTTTCTAGAACAGGGCACGCCCGTACCCCCTTAGGTACGGCCAAGGGCACGGTTGGATCTTGAAGGTCACGCCCGTGCCCTTCAACTGGTAGCAGTAGTTTGGCCGACTTACTTGCTGTCTCCGGCCAAAACACCCCAAAAACCCAACTTTAATTCATAAAAACGCTTCTAGGATGTTTTCCTACATCCCAAACAAATTCTAATCCATAAATAACAACAATAACAATCTGAAATCTGTGATTCACCATTGAATCACTTAAAACCCATAAAACTTCAAAACTTGATTAAGAACTCTTACCTCTAACTTGTATGATCACTAGCTTATGTTG